>CM018081.1:45721322-46329655 GCA_008658365.1 Alca torda
ACTGATGAGCCTTCACGCAAGTATTTGTTGCTGGCTGCATTTAAGGATTCATCCTTTCCATATTACCTGTTTTAATGCATATATGTAAAACGTTCTCTAGATGCGTAACATCTTATGTCTCCAGGGATAATTCTCGGGGAGACTGTTCAGTGCAAATAAATGGTGATACTTATCTGATTGCATTATGTAAAATGGACCATGAAAATTAATTAAACTGCTGAGGTTTGCAATTAGCTGCGTATCTATCTGAATTGTCCTGCCCTCACAGTGTGCAGGTTCGGTGTGTTCGGCGCCCTCCTGGGCTTAAAGCCCTAAGACCCATGTTGGAGTCACCTGGTGATTTTTCCTGGCATTCTTCATCCAATTCAACCAATTTTTGAGATGGATGCCCGGGATTTACTTGGACAAAACTCTTGTGAAACACACACCCGCCAGAAGGAGCTGTCAGGGAGAGCTGCGGATTTCCAGGCGTTGAAAGGGAGCAGAGGGCAGAAAGTTTTTAGTACAAAAAATACGCAAAGCAAATGAGGAGCCAATATAAAAGGCTTTGGCCACATGATGGCACCCTCGTCCGTGGCAGGGCATGGCCCTGTGCTCCTCACCGCCCCACTTACTCCAGCTGCCAGGAAATCTCTTTCTGCCTTGTCCCATTCAACCCCGAGCCCGGGTTTGCTGCCAGACCAGCACACGGTCCCATCCCAACAGCGCAGCCCCTCGCTGGGCAGCTGATTTTGGGGTGCCCCTGCCCTCCCAATGGCTTGCCCAGCCCGGCAGGAGGGAGTCAAGCCCTGGACGCGCTGGTTAATCGGTGTATCACCCCATTAGCATCCATACACAAACCATGAGCGAGGCAAAGCAACGCCAGGCTGGAGCATGAGGATTTGGAGGGTGCCAGCAGCCCCGGCCACCGCGCAGGAGATGGGGCTGATGCTGGGTCAGGCACAGCAGGGTTGGGCCAAGCGGCGTTTGAGGCACGGCACTTGGTGGCACGGTTGCACCTATCGCTGTGATGGTTCACAGTGGATCCCTGCACACAGAGCCCAATAAATAATCCAGTCTTGCTTTTGACGTAATGAGTGCTTGACTGTGTCACTAAGGAAAGAGGTCCGGTGGTGGGGTCGAGTGCCACCACAGGGGGGTCAGCCCTGTGTCTCAAAGATGAGGGACGACAATTACAATTTACGCACGCTGAGACTTGACAGGTCTGTGCCTTGTGAATGATTTTCCTTATGATATATCAAGTGCAGTAATTTTTAGAGATAATATCAATATGGCTATCCACTGATAGAAACTAGGATCTCTAAGGAATCCTCTTCAGGGACCTGCTGATGGGAGTTTAAAACAGTGCCAACAGTTTGCCATGGAAACAGCTGAGTCAAATCCCTTGTATGGGGCACTGATTGCATACGTTGGTGGTTTTGTCCCTGAATTACACAAAAGAAAAATTCCCTGTGTCAACAGAATTCAGGATACGGACCTGCTCCTCTGCCAGTGCTCTAGCTGCAGTGACCTGCCATCGGCGCCACGTTCCCCACACACACTGGAGTGGGAGACGCCATCCGCTTGACAGCTTGTTCGCAGATGCTCACAGAGCCCCACATTTCTAGGATAAATGCAGTAAATCCTGAAATTGGTAAAAAATGAGAAGGGAGACCAGAAGGACCAGGGAAACCTACTTCTATGTTTTTCTTGCCTGGAATATGAAAACATATTTAGACTCGTCATGCCTCAAATGAGTCTGTAATTACCCAACTTTCATGTCGCTGGTGGTGTTCCAGCTCTTACAACACCTCATATTACTTTATGAGACCATGTAGCTGTTTTTCCCACTTTATACACTGTGTAGTGCTATGGAAGGAAAAAAAGGTAACAGCAGGTTATTTCCCCAGTTAAAAAAATAGGAAGCAATTTCCCAGTGAAAAGCAATTTTTCTGGACAACGGCCCTGACCTGGAGGAAGGTCTTTGGTGCTGGGACAAGCTTTGTGACGTCCACGGAGGGGGTGAGGACGGAGCAGGCTGGGCTGCCCTCTGGCTAGGGGGCAAGGAGGGGGCCACCTCACCTCCCTGTTTCTGCCTCCCCACTGCTGCTGGGCACCTATAATGCCCTTGAGTCCTTCTCCCGGGCAGGGTGCAGGTGACATCCCGTGCAGGAGCTCACCCCCAGGGGTTTTAGTGCCTGCTGAAGCCCTGCCTCTGATCGCTCTGGGCCAGGCTGAGATTTTCTCACGCTTCGGGAGTCACTGCCTGGTGTGTCCACACTCGGAGAGGGGTGAGAACACAGTCCCCATCTCAGTTTCTCTTTTTCTGTTGCACTCAGAGGAGTAGGTGACGTCTTTGCAGACATTAAGATATAATATATCTCCTTGGTTTATCTGAAGTTCCTTGTTTTGTCATAGAGATTGATATAGTGGAGATTTCTCTCCTAGACATTGCATTCATGTAAGCCAAGAAGGCTAACGCCTGTCTTGTATCCATGAAGAAAAAGGTGAAGTGCAGAGTCAGAAGAAATGGAGAGATCCAAGGAGAGAAGTGGGAAGAAGTTCAAGTTGCTAAATTGAATATAAACTGCACAAGAACAGCTTCCTTTCTCTACAGCCACCTTCTGCCTATATATGCTCCTATAGTGATGCAAAGACTGATCACTGCCAACTTAGACAAGCAGTATGTAAAGTATCCTTCCAGAGATAGGCTCCAAAGGGAATTAAGCCATGCACTGAGGGGAAATTTAAGTAGTTGTTACACTGATTTTCAAAGCAGTTTTCCTGAACTGTAGATCCTGCAACAGCTCCAGTCAGATATTACTGGAATCGCCAACATGCTGAGAGCCATACATGCAGCAGAAGAATATCTTTTTAAGGGGGTCTCAGAGGTCCCATATGAGGTCTCTCACTGTAAGATATAAAATGCTGAAAACATCAAGAAATCCTTTCTTAGTCTAGGTGAAATACCAAAGCGGCTGGACTGTAGATCACCAAACCTCTGAAAAGAATAAGAAGGTCCTCTTAAGTGATGGAGAAAGCAACGGGGAACCTTGGGTCACCAAGGAAAGGAGTTGGAGAAACAAGAAACTTGCAAGAGGGGAAGCATAGGCTGAGATTGCCCTGCTGCCAACACTCGCTGCTTCACGACTGGCACCTCCATGGCCTCGTCTGACTTACGTAGCTCACCTGCATGGACTGGACCGGCTCATGGTCTATTCCTCCATGTTTCAAAACTAAAATTTTAGTGCTAACGTAGCCTACTTTACATATAGCATGGAAAGAACTGCCAAGACTTATGGAAGAGGGCCAGGCTGCTCTTACTCATGCAACTAGGTGTGAACCAATATCCGTGCCTATTTTGTTATTAAGTTGTGATTGCCGTGTTTCCATCAAGCAATCTGCAGGTGCTTTGTCAATGCTTCCAGCATGGGAAGCGAGCTACAGTACGGGTATGGCAGGTGGAGGGCTCTAACGCAGCCACGGGGTGAATGCGTTGTGCTGTCTGTCTGTCCTACGTGTCCAACCTTCCTCCGCGTGCTGTGTTGAGAAGGACATCCAGCACCCAGGGGCACCTCGCAGTGGGACGAGCCAGGAAGGGTGAGTGGACTTAAGACCTGAGAGCTCTGCAATGTTTTTCTTTCCTGGTGTGAAAGTGGTCAGGCCCACAAAAGGGGATGCTGAAGTGAGAACAAAGGCATCAGGAAAATCGTAAAATACAAGAGATCTGGCAACCTTTGTGGGCAATTCCTGTTTTCCCCTGCTTACTTATGGAGGCTGTCGGTTGTGAGACGCACTTGCAATACGTGCAACGCGCAGCACGGTTGGCGTGTTGCTGCCAGGGCTTTTCGCTTTTAGATGCCTCAGCTCTTGCTAAATGTCGTTGCAGCATGGAAAGCTTGGCTCCCCTGCTAGAAAGCCCAGGAAAGCTCCGGTGAATGTATTATTGCATGAAACAAGGATGACTTGCAGCTCTGAAGGTTCTCCTCAGCTGTGCTCCCCCATCTCACAGCTCTTTTGAGCACAACTAGTTTTGATTGGCTAGCTTGATTGATTTCAAATTAATTTAAACTCTTGTGAAAGTAATGGGGGCTCCATTATCTACAGAAGCTAACCTGAGTCCGGGGATATCCTGTGGTCCATCTGCAAGGACAGAGCAGAACTTGCAGCTCTCAGGAGATGGCACTGCCCTCTTCAAGCTGGCACGTGAAATGTTCGGAGTTCATCTGGATTTTACACCTTTCTGTCATAGACAATCTTGCTATTACTATGCAATGGTTTACCCTTTTGTGAAGGAATTAGAATTACCCTATTTTCCTGTATTTCTACACTGGCATATGTCATCTTTATCTAAAAGAAAGGAAAAAAAAAAATCCAAACTCCAAACCACCTTATGTCTGGAAAATGAAACTATCAATGGCATCTTTTCATTTGTGGTCTTTGCAAGCTCTTACATCTTGATCAGTGTACACAGCAAATGTAAAACAAGCTGGTATGTTATCTTGGTGTTTTTCTTCTACAGGGAATCTTTTTTTCTACATTAAAAAAAGCCCAAACCGTACAGAGTTTCTTGGAAACACAACAGTGGGATGCAAATTCTTTCATGAGAACTCAGATCTGAGGGTTCGCGCTGACCCGGCTAAAATAGTTATCTGGAAATTGGGCATTTGCATGGCATTTTCCGTCAATCAACTTCTCATCAAAATAGGTGCATGAAAAGAGAATATATCCCAAATGTACAGGACGTGAGATGAGGATTCCCAAAGGAGCCAGAGGGAACTGCCTGTAAGGCAGCACAGAAATATATTGGGAGAGTTTTTTGTGTTCACCTTTTCCAAATACCTGTTCTGGCCTGAAATCTTACAATCCTGTTACTTGAAAGTTGCGACCTTGACCCCGGCACACCCAGCCGATGTGCCACCCTCTGCCCCCTTCCTTACTCTGCTGATCCACTGCATCCTTTAGGATGTAGGGAAGCGATAAGAAGGATGGAGATATACCATCTCCTCATGCACGGTTCTGCTCCAGGCTGAGAACCATGACCTTCCCTGCTCAGGTTTCCCAATGGCAACGTAGGGGATGTTTCTACATTGTGGGCTTTAAGCTTGGTGACCTTTCCTAAAAATCCTGGGTTTCAGTTCTTTGTTTCTGTTTTTGTTTTTTTTTTTTTTCCCAGCCAGAAAGCTTAAAAGGGAGGAAAAAAGCTTCAGAAAGACCAAGCTTAGCACTGGTGGCTCCCCACTTTTACAACCAGCCTTTTGAGGCTTGTGGGTTTGCGACCTTGGAGGGAAGCAGACTCACACTGTCACCTCCCAACCTGCTCCAATTTGGCTACTGAATATATTATGAATTCGTTTCAGCTTTTTTGCGTGATGGTCAAAAAACCTCTGTTTCCTCTCTACATTTTGGCCTGTGCTGTTTAAAGAGAGATTAAGGGAGCAGAACAGAGGCAGATCAGATATCTAGACACGAGGACAAAAAATAAAATGCTGATTGTATTTAACACACAAATGACAACATGTTTGTGAAAATAAGTTGCTGCAGCTGGTCATCAAAATGAAGGCTTCTAAAATATCAAAACTAAGTGTTTAAAGATCATATTAAAAACCTGGTCTTTTTGCTGGGATGGCAGCAAATATTAATTTCCATGGTCTTTGAATCAGCCTCGACATCCCAGAATAGAGCCTGAGCTCTCCAAAGAGAAGCCGTAACTTGTGCCACTCACTTCTGTGCCCAATCCACTACTCCTCTAACCGATACATGGGAAGTTCTTTCTCTGCCAGTTTGACTTCTGGTGATTTCTGATTCACCGTAGATTGAACACAGCTTTTCTGGCGACCCATTTACCCTGGAGCAACAACAGCATGAGACGGATCTCACTGAGCAATGGAATGGAAATGAAAAGATGTAGAGATAGCGCTGGCACCGCTGGCAGCTAGAGACTGCGAGGAGGAACCGCAGGAGCAGGGAGCCGCCCCGGAGCAGCTCTGGAAGCTCTGCCACTCTGATTTCCAACCTGTGACAAAAATACAGATGTTATCTTTTTGGGCGGTAGGCCTGGGAAGAAATGATCTGATCTGCCCACTGTCCAGCGAGCATAATTACATCACATTAATGGAAAGGTCCTAATTATGTACCTTGCATCCAATTTATGCCATCAATCGCTTTTAGTTACAGAGCACGGCAGCTGCATTGAGACGCCATTCCTTAGGTGAAGAGGCCCCAGAGACCCTGCTAAGTATATCAGATTTTGTAAAATCCTTGCAAAGACGGAGCGTGGCAGCTACTGGGCAAAATGGGATTTCTAATGAACATATTTTCCTTAAAAACAAGAAGCAGTAGAAATCCCTGGCTGTCACAAAGAGCCCCTTGTCCCTCTGTCCCCATGGCTTATTACCATATTCCTTGCACAACCTTGGCTAAATCAAAGATGCTTGTGAATTCTTTCCTTGAAAACCATGCAAAATTCTTCTCTCAACCATGTAAGAAACCGAGTGTTCCACAACTGTTGCACGTCATTTATTTCCTTCAGGGATTTACGCTTTGAACTAACTGTTCTCGCTCTTGCCGTGGGGCTTTACTGGCTGAAGAAACAGAGCGTAGCACGCCCATGGCTCCGCTTGAGCAAAAGTCTGTTTCCTCAAGGGAGACCTACCCGTCCCAGCAGTCTCTTTACTGCTTTTCAGGGAATCACAGGCTCTCGATCACAAATCAATGATTTAGGCCTTCTCTAACAGCCCAGTGCCTTGAAAGATGCCGCTGCCCGGCTCATGAACACCATCCCTCCCTTGTGACAGGCTTTTGTGCCTCTGTGCATCCTAAAGTAGCCTGCTGCCAGCTTTAGCTTGCCAAGGGAGGGCTTCTGGCTTCTTCTAGGTATTCCCCGGGGCTTGTGTGAAAGCTGTAGCTGCGTGATGGGATGGTACGCTTCCCACACTAAATCATCTCAGGACAAACTTCAAAGAAAAGGCAGGGAGCATCCGCCCCAGCCCGGAGCCGGCGCTGGGTGCGCAAGCAGGGATGCAGGGGCAGGAGGAGCAGGGAGAGCCTCCTGCGCTCCCCCAGGCAGGCAGCGGAGCCCCGCTCGGCCAGATGAATCCCTCGTCCGTAGGCAAATGCCAGAGAAAAAAAACCAGCAAATTGCAACCCGATGTTTTCTCTTTCCAGGACAGTTTCCAGTGAGATTACGCTCATCCTTCAGCCAGACCGACCAGCAGAAAGCTCAAGCTTTTGGAGAAGAACTTTGAGGCGTAACAGGCTTTAAGGCATAACAGGAGGGAAGCTTAAAAGTCAACACTGGGGATATAAAAAACACCTGAAGGGCTACCACTTGCTCTGCCAAGGTGTGCAACTTGAAAAAAGGAAGCCTCTGTGGCCACAGAAAGATCTAGCAGGCATTCAACCTGATTTGGAGACTCCATCTGGGAGAATTTCCAAGTTAACACCATTTTGGTCACCTAGGACTGGTTTTGCATCCACTCCTTTCTGCTTCAAAGGGACCGGGTGGGATGTGACATCTGAGGGCCCGATCCTTATCTGCACACTGGTGCACTTGCACTTGGCAGAGGTGGGATCGAGGACTATGGGATCGCTCTCCGGCCGCTGTAATTCAGTGTGACAACTTCCCCAGGCACCGTTCCACAGCTCTGTCCATCCGTCTGCTCGACAGAGCCCTGCAGTGTTGGCAAGTCTCTCTGAGAAAGGTCCTGCTCTGAATCCAGGGGGAAGCCAGCTCACAGCCTGGCAGTGTGTTTTCTCAGGAACCTGGGCAATGCTGAACATTATTATCTCTTTGCTTTCATGGAACTGTAATTTACATAAGCACAGGAGACAAAACCCACATCTGAAAAAAAAATGCTTTCGGAGATTTTTAACCATTGTTTCCTGTTGGGGTGTGATATCATAATGTCCAAAGTAATCACTTCTGAGGAGCACTTGTGAATTTCCGCAGTACTACAGAAAAGTCACTGCAGAAGGTGACTCAATTCCACGTTTGATTTCTCTAAAATGCTGTCCAAGCTAGTGGGAAAAAATAGTGGGCACCTGGTATCGGTTTTATAATTGGGTTTTTCCATATTAGAATGGGAATTTTGTGAAGACTCAATTAAAAGGAGTGTCCTCCTATTCTTCTGTCACCCATCAGGCTGAGTTGCACACGAATGCCAGCATGCTGTCATACATACTCTTCTCTTGTTTGCTGCTCTCTGTGCAAGCACAGAATTGCAGCGTCCGTGAAATTATCCGGTATACAAATCGTCTACTTGTAAGTGGCTGTTTAGCACCTTAATTCTGTAAGAATGCATGCTTGTAGAGTAGATGATAATAAATACTGATTTCTCACTTGTTATTCTTGCAGGAGGAAAGGTCTCTAGGTTGCCCATGTAGGGAGACAGCTGGCAGTGTGAGTACATCGCTTCGAGACTCTCGTGAAACTAAACAAAAATGTACTTGTGTGTTGAATGCTAGCAATGCTGGATTTTAATGCTCACTCTTTTCACTTTCAGTCATGTTCATGTCTTCCCATTGCTGAGGTAAGTCTGGTTTTTTTAAGCTACTGTAGTTGTTCAAGAATTTCAGTATTAACTAAGTTTAAGTTTGTTCACTTTGCTCCTTATACAGCTTTTGCTTTCGGTTATGAGGAAGATTTTAATACACCAGTAGCAGCAAAACGGAGCGTGATGAATAGTGGTGTGGAGGGAAGCAGAAGTCCTCCCATTATCAGTGCAACCAGAACCAAGCCCAGAGTCAGGCAAAAGTCTTCCGGGGGCTTGACTTACAAACCAAGAGATACAGGTTCTTGCTTTGAAAATCTCCGCAAGACCTTGTTTTATGGTTAGGTGCCTAAATACCGAGTGAACCTGGGCCAGAGATGTCCGTCCTCAGATGCTCAGCTCTAGGTGTAGCCATTTTTGTAAGCCTCCTCAGATACGGTGAAACCCAGCATTAGCTGAAACTATACTTCAAAGAGGTTACTTTTACAGTTCGAGGTTTTCTGAGAGATGTGACAGGTGTTATTATACATGATATACAGGCACACATGATAATTTGGTGTTTTACAACCCCCCCAAAGTTCTTGTATTAGTTTTCAATAGAACGCAAAATATATTACATTTAACTGTGACATGCTGCCATGTTTAGGACTACAAATTCTTTCTGTAGATAAACACAAAATGTATTCTTTTTTTTTTTTTCTAACGCCTTCTTCGTTTAACAGCCTGGCCACGAATTGGCATGCTTTGTGGAAGGAACCGAACACATGCTGAAAAACAACTTATCTTCAAACACAATAATTTCACGGCTTAATCTAACCTTTCAGGCTCAACGGGACAGAAACCTCTGTGAAGTAAGACTTTTCTTACTCTTCCGTAGCTCTTGGTGTATCTTCTACAAAAGAGAGGATTTCTGATAATTTAAATAATTGTAGTTAAGTGCTGGATTAACTTCAAATTTGTTTTAAATCCTCCTTTTATGCAGGAGCCAGATATGATAGCTGCAACATGTGTTAGGCAATGGAAAGCTATTAAAATTGGCAGAGGAAGCAGGGAGATGGGTGCTGCCCCGCTGCGCCCATGCCCGTCTCCAAAGCCCTTTAGCACGAGGACCTGTCAATACAGATCTCTGGGAGAGGAGCTTTATTTAAATCGCTTTTCTATTTTCCTTTCTCAAACTGTGTTTCTACGCTAAATAGTAACGATATAAATATAAATAAATAGTAACGCTAAATAGTAACGAGAGATGAGCAGAAGCAGCGTGGCTGGGGACAGGCAGGCAGAGCCACCTTCTCTTCTGGAGCATTAACTCCACCTAAGCTGCAGTTTCTTCAAGGATACTTGGGCATGAAATAATGCTGTGAACTGCAGCATCTTCAAACTTGTGATGATGCTCCAGAAGACTCCTGGATCCCCAGATGACCCTCCTGAGGCAGTGAAACATCCTTTATTTACATACTGAGCAAAACTGTTGTGTAACTCAATGAGCCAGGGAACAGGCTGGTGGCGCGGTGTCTCGAGCTCCTTTAAGCTGGTTCAAACTTGCAAGGGGGAATATTGTTAGACTGACATTGCAACACCGAGCAGGGCCATTGCCCTCGTCTCACCCAGCTTCTTAAACTGCTCTACCTGCCCTGTTTCCCGTGTTGAAACAGCCTACTTTAAATGAATTCATTTATAACTATATGACAGTCCAGCCCCCACCTTCTTAGTCCCCACGAAAAGCCGTTCTTACAATCACTGCTCTAGGAACAGTTCTTTAGGAATTGTTTTTGAAATCCTTGCTTAGCTCCCAAGAATGTGTATTTTAACTGTTTCGTCTAAACCCTTTATTTTTTTATAAAATCTTTGGTAACCCAATCTTTGTTCTTTCTTCCATCACAGAGCCTGGCACGCGGGAAGCAATGCCAGTACAAGACCAAGGGAAATGTGAAGGAATTTTTGAATAAAATCCTGAGAACATATCAAGCAATCAATAAACGCAGAGCTTAAAAAAAAAATTTAAAAATGCTTTAAAAAACCAAAACTCTTCAATAAGAAGAGGGAACAGGAAAGTTATTTATTGTATTTATTGTCCACCTGAAATATAAAAGGTAGAAATAACAACTGCTAAAACAATAAAACTATAATTTACATAAGCACCAAAAGGATTCAAGAGTCTTCATTTTATAGGTTTTATATTTGCGGAAACCTGTGTTTGTACCAGCGGGTGTTAAAATGTTTCTGCAAAGCTCTGGTCCAACAATTCCCCTCACGTGAGATGCCACAGCAAAATGCCCATGTGCTGGGGAACTTGAGTTTGCGCCAGTTCCCCTTCCTGTCCCCAGGACAGAAATATCTGTGGGCTTCAGCTTCAAACAGAAATTCTAGGTTTTCTTGCTGCCTCAGTTTTATTTTTTGGTAACATCTACACACCATTCACTTTGCTTCTTTCTTGCAAGGCTGCAGATTTTCCTGCTCATAGCCACCATTATTTTTTTTTTCTTCTAAATATTCAGCAGTAGAGAATTTATGAATATCTTAATATACAAAAGCAAGACCATACCCAGGGTTAATTATAAGTTCTTAATGGGCTTGTGTATTTGCAACATGTGAACAAATTTCCTTCTCAGGATGTATTTAACACTGGCTTCAAAGAAGAGCTTTCTGTAGTGCCATGAGCTCAGATATGCTTCTCTATCACCTCTCCACTCAGCTCAGCAGAAACAAAAGAGGCAAAACGGGAGCTTCACTGGAAAAAACCCAAACATAAAGGGAGATGCGTATCTCAGCAACCTATTCCAGCCTTTCGAGTAGTTTCTTAGAGCTCTCCACACAAGGGAAAATCCCAACCAGGTGAGAGAAGGTCAGATTTCATCTCCTTTGTGCCTCAGAGAGGAATAAAAGAGATGAGGCATCGTAACAGGGCTGCCTTTGGATGGAGGATCTTGAAAGAACTCAGACATCATTTCTTCACCACCTCCACTGGAATATGGTCGATTTTTCAGACTTCAGGGAACATATGATAAGGCATATAAATTCCTTTCCTTTTTCAACATTAAGTGTGATATTGATGGGATGAACATGCTTCTAGGATCAAAAGCAGGATGGAAACACTCATCAACTATATTAATATTCTTGAGGTTTCCATTAATATGGGCTTGGGGGAAAAGAGAGAACTGGATTATAGACAATGCATCTGATACAATTGGATAAAAGGTGTTAAACTCATGTAATATATATCAGATCAAATGCATTTCTTGATGTGCTCCTCCCACCTGGTTCAAATACAGTAAGATAATAAATATTAAAATACAAAAGACTATTTTCTGTGGTAACGCCTATGCAGATGAAACCAAGAAATTTCATCTTTCTCACATTTTCATATCTTCCTACTTTTTCTACTCCAAATTCAGCTCAGACAGCTTTCTCCTAAATAACCATATTTTTTTTTTGGATTCTAATGCAAAGAAAAATCACCCACGTTTCTGACAAATCAGCAAAATGTTTACACATGCCTTAAACAGAAGAGAAAAGCTCACTAACCTCCATAGATCTCAGTGAATCTATGACGTCAGGTCTCAAATTTCCAAATATTGCCTCACCAAATACTGATACTCAGTCTTGTTAATATTTTCCAAGTGCAAGTGCAAGCTATTTCAGTGTTTCCACAATGCTTTGATTTTCATATCTTTGTGTGTGCAGCTCACCCGCATTGTGTCTAGTCATAATCTGTAGCAAGTGTAAAATCTGAAAGACATTGATTCATTTTTATAGACAAGCAAAAAACTTCCCGGGTCCTAGAATCGCAGACAGCTGATCTCAACTGTGCGTTTAAAGCAACTGCAAGGAAAAAGAAGATTCTTTGTCGAATACTTTTACTCCCCAAATGACTTCATTAGATTTATGAAATAAATACAGTAATTGTGAAATCGTAGCACAAGCAGAAGACTCATCATAATTCAGTCCTACCCAACGTAAGTTGGCAAGAGCCAAATGTAGTCAGTCGGCTTCCAGTTAAATCACTTCCACAAGGCAGTAATATGAAACTCTCGCACAGAATTTGAAAAACCCAACCAAACTTACTAAACTGTGGAAGATGTATCTGCAAAATATCTACTCATCTGATGCCTCAGTTTGCAATCTGCCTGAGAGAAACGATCGCTGTGTGCTTAAAGCATTCACTGCAGAATTGTGCAACCTGAAATAAGAGCCTCCACTGCCGTCTCTCACCGTACACATACCCCTTATATCTTTGAGCTGATGCCAAGCGTTTGCTCGCACCAGTGACCTCCCCCAATCCCTGTGATCTACAGCCCAGGAAAGGTGACAGTCCTCCATCCTTGAGTAGCTTAGCCCTCTGCCTCCCCACAGGTACATTCAGATCTTCTCCATGGGCCTGTAATGCCCTGTGAGGTTTTGCAAGCCCCAGGGCAGCCCTGTGGGAAGGGCTGGATGTCTCTTGGCAGGACCAAGCATCCTCCAGCCAGCCCTGGGCCAGCCCTTGAGCAGGTGTGGGACCCTGCAGGTCCCCCCCGGGCCTCTTCTCTCTCTCTCTCGTTTGGTTCACAATAGGATTGTGAAACTGACAGACAAAACCAAAAGGAAATTAATCCATTGAGGCAGATAATTACCGTAACAGGTCCTTTTCCGGTTATCTCAATTATCTTTCTCTAGCAGCTCTCTAGCAGAACGTGTCATACTATGGTCTCTGATGGAGAGGATGTGGCAGAGGGCCGGGGGAGGGACAGAGGAGGTGAAGAAGGTCAGGAATTTGGTATACAAGATGATTTGTCTGCACAAGTAGATTTTATTGTGGAATAGATATACAATGGGAATTAATAATCAATCACGATTTTAGGAAAGAGCCCTTCTTCCAACCATCCAACCTTGTCCAGGTGTTCATGGCAAGGTGCGTTTTTGTTTTCAAATGTTACAGTTCCGCACTTGCCTTGCTTCTATGAGTAACATCAGGAAAAGGAGGCTCTGAACACTATTTGCTTTATGATTTCTGAGACAGAAACCCTCGGTATCTGAGGACGCAGGGCAGGAGTGACTACTTTCTGCAAACTGGAAAGTAACGCCATTATCTCTGTACGTAGCACCTCTTTCTTCAGGAATGGTCTCATGAGAGTTAAGTGTTGGGAATGTGCAGGTCAATTCCGTACCACATATCACCACAACCATATGATTTTTCCACATTAGCATGAAGTAATGTTAAACTTTATGTTATGAATGACCCAAAGACATTTGAGAAGCTACTTTACTCTTCAGCGAGGAAGAATTCTCTCAATCCTGATGTACCAACCAGCACACAACCCTTTCTTTGAAAGGTATTTACTGACAGCGCTCAGCCAGAAGCCCATTTGCAAGACGTGCAGTTCCACAGTAGTATTTTCTTAGTTCAGGCATCCACTTGGCAGCATGGCTATTACAAAACCTTTAGTGTTGTCTTCAGAAACCTGACTAGGACAGCTTTATATACTTGAGTCTCTGCTAGAACACTTACCATGTCAGAAGAACAGCAGGAGAGCCAAAGCTCCTGGGCTCCAGTCCGCTACCCCTGATTTTACACGACTCCATGACCTGCTGCAGGACAAGCCCAAGCCATAAGCAGTGTCAAAGATCTAATAAGAAGCTGTCTCCAGCTCCAATGACAGGTAGGCAAACACTGGTTTAGAAGATACTTTTGGAGGGACTATAACTGCCCCGCTGCATCTGGTATGTTGTTTTTTTCTGAGTTTCTTGCACCCCTGTAGGAACAAGTCTGGTATATTCCATGCTATGGGATGGAGAGACACTGGGCTGCCATTCAAACGCTTCCCCTCGTAAATCACACTCGCTATTTAAAAGCAGTTTTACATATTGCTATAAGAAAGCTGATCTTATCTGGCTCACAACACCCTCCTAAGGCATGTGGACAAGCCTCACTCTTCTAGTTTTACAGAAAAGCAGGGAAACAAGAGTTTGATGAGGCGGAGAACTCATTTCTCCCCAACAAGCTGCATTTTACAATTGTCTGAAACTGATAGTGTTTGCTTGCACAGCTCAACACACACCAGGGTTTAACATTGCCAAGAGACAAACGACAGCACACATAATACCAGGTGGTACTACCGGAAAGGCTACAGCCAAAGTAACTACCATTTCCAGGCTGTTTTCCACCCAGATAAGCCCATACCTGCCCACAGCTAGTTATAGCTCCCTTCCCAGCTTCTCTATTGGTCTCCCACTTTTCATTCAATCAACTAGAAAAACCTCCAAAAGCTAAAACTAAAAATTCCTGTGACTTTTACGTGCGTCTCTCATGGAAGCAACCATGGTGATTTATAAATTACAGCATCTTCATGGACACAATAGTGTAAGTTGCACCCCAAGCACCAGTTCAAACAGTAATCTTTTGTGGCCTTGTATGAACTTCTGTAAATACTCCTGAATGCTCACACTACTGTTATGAGATACAAGATAAACGTTGTCTGCTTCCTGTTGAGACACAGAATGGGTTATAGCTCAGCAGCAGCAGCAGGGCTCAGGCAACCAAAGGAGTGAAGGGCTGGAAAGAGAAGGCAAAATGCTTGGCTAACACACCACCTAGACCGCCACAATGGCCTTTTTTCCTGATTCATGTACTGGCTTTAAAAATCAAAGATGCTGAGAAATGAACGATGCGTCTGAATTGTTTCTGCTCTCTTAAATCTAGTAGTGTAGTAATATGTGAAACAATCCTAAGATTATATCAGGTTATACTCTAGAAAAAGTGACAGTAAGTAAGAAACTACAGTAAAGACATTTTTCCATGTAAAATACCAGTGAGATTTTTTTACTCGTGTCAGAAATGGCATCATCAAGAGACTTCACAAGAAAACAGATGCCCTTGATTTGTTTATTGCGTTCATATAGCTAGTTTTTAATTTGATAACTTTCAGACTAAATAACTACTTTCCAGGGGTAATAGGTCAACAAAAAGTCCAGGAGTGAGGGGAGTTTCCCCTGACTCCCCACAAAATTGGAATTATAAAAAGAACAAAATAAGAGGGAAATCATGACTTAAGAGATGCAGATAATGATCAGCCTACTTCTGACTTTGCAAGCGGCCTGTGGGAGAGAAGAGAGATGTTCTGTCTGACACTGACTTCAGGCAGGATATAAATCAGCCATTGAGATATAAGATTGTTCCACGGTGGCAGAAAATGTTTCTCACTCTCATTTTGCAGTGCTCCCATGCACCTGACATCATATGATTAAGTAAAATGCAATAGAAAGGAAAGCATGAAGACTTAAAGATCCCCACAGGGTATCTTCTAGCAAGGTAGCCGCAATAAGAAATAAAGGCTATGGTGTTTTCGAGGAAGGAAAAGTGCAAAACTGCATTTAATTGTTGTCAGGTATTTAGAGGCAAACACCCTTAAGGATTACTTGGTTTAGCACATCTCACAATGATTTAAGAAAACAGGCATTTAGAACCCATTGATCCCCTTCACTGGTGACTGACTGAGGCAGCAAAAGTTGTGGAACAGTTCTGGGGAACAGGGAAGGGAAATTTAGGTGTTTTAAAGCATGGTCTCCCTGCTCCTTGCAGACTCTGCAATAATGATGGGCCACAGAGGACAACACGGGCAGGTGAAGGATAATTTTATACAGCTTTCATCATCCCAATAATCCTCTTACTGATCTATGTGCAATTAAGAAAAGCTATGTGGATGTAGCACATATTCTGCGTATTTTAATATAATGCCCCCATTTACATGGGGCACGAAGACGAGGGAAAAAAAAGCGGCAAGAATGTAGCAGAACTCTTGTGTTTGGTGGGAGCTGCTGCTCGGCGTTGCTGATGGAGCTGTTCTTGCATCAAACCTTGGGACTGACTAGAAGACAAGAAGATCCCCAAGACTGATGAAAATTTTGTTCTCTGCTTATTGCCTCCTGGAGGGATGCAGCAGGTAGAGAATGCTGGAGCATCGGAACAACCTGCTTATGGGGAACCAGAGCTTCCTGGGCAGTAAACTGACTGTCCTGGTTTCACCTGAGACAGAGTTAATTTTCTCTCTAGTGATTGCTGTGTTTTCAGATTTGGTATGAAAGGAATGTCAATAATGCATACTGTTTTAGTTGTTGCTAAGTGATGTTTATACTAGTCAAGGCCTTTTTTCAGCTTCCCATAGAAGCTGAGGAGAATGGACAGAATGACAGAATGGCCAATGAAATATTCCATACCACAGACGTCATGCTTGGTGTATAAATGGGGGGTTGGCTGGGGGGGAGCATCCACAATCTCTACTCAGGTTGGGCTGGGCAACCAATTCACCAGGTGGTGAGAGTGACTTGTGTCTTGTATATTCTTTTACCATTATTATTATTATTATTTTCCTTTTCCATAATTGTTCTATTAAACGGTCTGTATCTCAACCCGTGAAGTTTTTTTCCTTTCCCCTCCTTTTCTCCCTCTTCTCCCTACCCTTCTAGAGGGGGGCGAAAGGAGGAGTGAGCGAGAGGTTGCGTGGTCCCAGTTGCTGGCTGGGATTAAACCATGACACCGAGAAATCCCCTTGCATGAGGGTAAACCACCAGGGTACTGGAGCAGTGTGGTTGAAGCAGGGGGAAGAGGTGCGTGTTGCAGGAACGCTCTGCTGCCAGCCCCAGGACTGCAGACAGCAAGGCAATACCAGCTACAGAAATGAACAGAGAATTATACCCTACTCTTATTTTATACTTTTTTTTTTATATAAAGAAGAGGAAATATGAAAAAAGGAATGAGGAAAACCTCTGTCTGAACATATACAAGAAAGATGCATCAGGAAGTAGTCGGCAGAGGCATACGGAAGCCTAGTCTGATACTTGTATGACACTAGAGGTATTTTAACAAAATGACATGTCCTAGCAGGGGTCTTCTCTTGAATACAAATACCTTATGAAGACATTTAAAATGTACTGAGTCAAAATACAGAATTCCTGCCTTAAACAAAGTAACTGAACTTCTTGGCAAGCAGACTGACTATAATATCAATAGAATGTCCAAAAATCCTCCAGGGAAGTGAAGGTCAGAAGAACCTGACCAGTGCTGACAGCTTTGCCACCTGCTGTCCCCAAGGAGGTGATCCTGCAACTAGAAAATACCGGGGCTTTGGAACAACCTGGCTGTGATTGATAAACAGTTTCCAATGCAGGAATCACAGGGCTGTGCAGGACAGAAAACTGTCCAACCTAAAAATTATCCTTCATTTTCCGTCTGACTCTTCATACAGCTGGGAGAGGGTGAAGAAGAACGGGACTATACCCCCCCGGGTGCCCTCTGTTAAGTAAGTTCAGGCATATCATGAAATTGTCCTTGGACAGTTGTCAGTTTTTCTGTTAAAAAAGGACGATTCTAAGTGTGTTCATCAAAGGTATGTTTTCAATCAACACCCAGGTAAGTACTTTTGGCAACATGCTTCATCTTTTTCAGATCTATCAATAATGAAAGGAAAGCTGGCAGAACTACAACTCCTTACAAGCCTTGTCTGACATGAAAAATAGAATGGATGTTTTTATAATGAAGTCTTACAAAATATAACTGGATCTTTTCCATACTAAATGTATGATCTAAATGGCTGTGTCCTCAAAATAGAAATGTCTTCAAGCAGGATCCATCTATTCATAATCCCACTGGAAAATTTACAGAAATGTTTTTCATTTTCAGCAACTGAAAACTAAGGAAAACCTCCTCTTTTTGAATGAGGTGTTCTAAGAAAACCTTCGGAGAATTAATAAAAAAGGCTGAATGTTTTTGTTCCCACTCAATTTTCCTTGAAGTTTCTTGAAAACAAGCAAACATTTCCACATGGTTCTACAGTTGGCACTCTTCTTGAAATGAAGTTCAGTTAACGCCATGCTTTGGTTTTACTTCACACTTTGGTAACTATATATTTGCAGTCACCCCTACCACAATTCCTGATCAAACTGGAATACCAGTTATTGCAGATTAATCCACAAGGACGAGAGTGGCTACAGCCCAGACTCACAGAATAACAACAGCATCCTATCACACACTCTTTTCCAAGAAGGACCATCCTGTCCTATAATTTGGCTGTATTTATTACAAGAAGACACATACACACAAGTGAAACGCATCTCAAAGTATATTGAGATAAAAATCAAGCCCAGAATCAGCAACAGCACACAGAAATATTACAGCAGTTAGAAGATACAGCCTCGAGAGGGCCTTCACCTTTCTGACAGTGTGTCTGTGCTTCCATCCCAGTTGCGGTACCACGTGGTAAGTCCCAACAGCATGAAACATGTTCATGACTGTACACCTGGCTTGAGGTCCAACCTTATTATTTGTAATTTTCTTGGACTAATCCCAGACTTTTAAGATCTTCAAAATTAGATTGAGCAAACTTTCTTATCCTACTGAGTTAAACAAACACAACAATGGTATGCAGGTGTGGTGCAATTAAATTAATAATTATATTGTTTAATAAATCAGATGTGCACATTAGAGATAATGGTTAGTTACATGGAACCTTCTCTTAGAAGTTTCAAGACCAGCAGCCCAAAACTGACATCTATCAACCACCTATCAAAACTGACAGACATCCACGTGATTCGTGGTTCAGTAAGCAAGCTCAGGTTATGAAAGCTGCCTTCTCCTATCTACAGAGTCTTTCATTGCATAAATAAGAATCAGCTTCACAGAATCCACTCTGTGCCTGTTGGAACTTGCACACCTCTCCAAGCACCTACTCCCAAATCCCAAACAAAATACGTAACAGTTTTTCTAGGAATCAGCCCTATGGCGCGGGACACCTCTTTTCTCAAGGGCCCCAAATTCACTGCAACACATCACCACCGTGTGGCCCAACATCCACCACATCTGTAGCAGGGCCACCAGCCGCGGGGGAGATGTTCTTCATGATGCTGTATTTGAAGGGTAGCAGTTGTACGGAAAGAAAACTTGAAGAGAACTAAGGAACTCACAGGGCCAGAGGACAAAACACAAAATGTGCAAAATGGACGATACATCTGAAAGACAAACCAACCAGGACTGCATGCTGGAACTCTTACGCCATTATGTAGCTCATGCTGGCATAGTGCAGTGCGTTTGCACCACTTCCCAGCCATGGGATAAGCTAAAGGGCCACTACAATTTGTGCTCGAGACAGCAGTATTTAACGAATCTGTGTGAGGGACAAAGGGCAATGGTCACAAGCTGGAACACAGGAAATTCCATCTCAACATGAGGGAAAACTTCTTTACTTTGAGGGCGGCAGAGCACTGGCACAGGCTGCCCAGAGAGGTGGTCGAGTCTCCTTCTCTGCAGACATTCAAAACCCGCCTGGATGTGTTCCTGTCCAGCCTGCCCTAGGTGAACCTGCTTTGGCAGGGGGGTGGGACTAGATGATCTCCGAATGTCCCTTCCAACCCCTATCATTCTGTGATTCTGTGACCAGACACAGCCCAGGGGTAAGACAAAGTAGTTTCCTTTCATGCAGGAAGGTTGCTACCGATTCCTGGGGAACCAACTTCCCTGAGCACCTACAACTCAAATATCAACAAATCCAGCTCCAAACCCAGCTACTGAACTGTCAGGGGTTATTCTGTAAGCTGTGAACGGGCTGTCTTCTCTAGCAGTTGGACAGGAACAGCAGCAAGGTTTCACAGAAAAGATCCCATGCTGTGCTCAGTTCATTAGGGGCATTTATTACGTGTTTTCTTCAAGAAACTTGCAAATACATTCAGAGGATTGCTGGCCAATCGCTTGACTAGTGGGAGCATCAGTGTAGGAAGACGTGTGACACCAAGTTCTGAGGACAATGTTAATTCTCAGCTTAGAAAGCTCTGGATTTATAGGTTGGTTTGTTTTAGAAAAATGACCCTTGAGCACATTGGATACAATCCACGCTGCTGCTACTGACATCCAGTAGAAATTGAAAATCAACCAGTATTTGAGTCTTCTCCTTTAATGATCCCAGTTAACAATCAATATGCATGTACATTCAAGACTATGAATTCTGGGACAGATCCCAAGTACTGTCAAGTTTTGGCTGGCAAAGGACTCTCTGCAAAGGAGAAAGGTGATCCTGGGCTCCAAACAGAAAGTTAAAACTAAGGGCTGCTCAAATTAGGTTTCTGAGAGCAATCCCTGCTGGCCAGGCACTGCCGGAGGGAGCATGTTCTGCTCTGCCCACGTCCTGAGACCGTAAGTTAATATTAGTCTTGAGATTTACAGAACTGCAGTGTGGGAACAGAGATAAGCCACAATCTGTGAGTGTAAGATATATACCCATGAATATAAGAAAGTTATTTCTGGGCCATTCTAAGGCTCTTTGCCACTGTCATGCCTGCTAGCATCACTGTTCCTTATGTCTATGAATGGCTTCCCTTCTTTGGTCACTAAAAGGCGTGGGTATATAAATATATATAGATTTATATATGCGCACTTACACATCTCACATACATGCATATCCTAACATACTGCTTTTATTAGTCTGCAGAGCCCTCAGAGTTTTAATATAAAAAAATAAATCATACTGATACGCGAGTTCCCTCTTGTGACCAAGTGAGGCTACAGCAACACCTGAAAATAAGTATGTGTTTAAAAAGCCAGACTTTCAGAGAGCAAAGAAACAATTCAAATCGCAGAGAACATGCCGGTTCTGCATTTTTTGTTCACCAGCCATTGATATAACACTTTTTAAAAATGTTTACACCATCTGTGCATAGTGCAGAAAAAGAATTAACAGAAATGTGTTTCTGGAAAAGATTGTCACAAATATAAATCAAAAAGTAAGATAAGGTTGCTAAAGCTAAAAGATTATTTTATGTATGCATGAATCCTCTGTCCCACAGACAAAAGCCAAGGAGGGTGGAGGAGATGATTGGTCAAAACCCCTTTTATAACCTTTATCATTGTTAGAGTTTTCCTTCCTGGCAGAGGAACTGCAACAAATCCACTGCCAACTGGGTGAACAGATTTTCTCAAATCTGAGAAAACAACAGCACTTGTCAGTAGCAGAAAAAGGAGAATACAGACATAAAGACAGCATGAATAATCGAAACGTAGGATTGAAGGGCAACTTAAGTGGTCACTGAATCCCTTCCTCTGCTCTGAAGTGGAGTTTTATCTATCGAGACCATCCTCGACCAAAATTTTGCTTGCCTGCTCTGAAGTCTTTCAGAGAGGATTCTGCAGCCTCTGTGGGTAGCCTGTCTGAGTATTTACTAGCTATAAAACTACAAACCTTTACTTTGTATTAAAACTCAAAATGTTTGCTGCTACTTCAGCTGCCAACTTATTATCAGTTATTTCTACTATCAGCTGTTTTGCTGATCAAATCAAATCTTCAGTTGCCTACTTCGGACAGCCTTAGTTCTCTAAGGCTGGTGTTTTCTTCAGTCTGGAGGGCATCTATTTATTAAAGAGTCTAATTAGAACCGCAGTTATTACAGATGACATCTTCAAGACAATGTATTCTGTGCTCAACTCCAAGACACTCATTAGAACATAAGTGGATACAGCCATTTCTGAGGATTTCATTACTCAAGTCAGCCACACTGTGGTATTTACCAAATAGCTAATGACATAAAAAATCTGAAGCAAAGAATCTCTTTTTTTTTTATTCAATCAGAGAATCAATAAAACCTGTGTTTTATGGATTAGTGGGCAGGGTTACCTATCGAAAGTGTCAGGGCGCTAATACATTAATACCCTAATTGGTATTAATGGTCCTGATCAGCCTCCCCCACACCTGTGTCCCAGGGCCCCAGGTGCCCACTTAAGCTCAGTTGTGGCCCTTCAGTCTCCCCTTGAGCAATGCTGGAGGATGCTGCAGCCCCTGGCACCCCTGTGCCTGGCTAGGGACCCTGACCTGGATTGATCTTGGACCTGCCTCATCATCAGGGACTTGCCCGACAACGTGGACTTTTGGTTGAACCTGGCTGCTACCTTCAGGCCTGCCTTGCTGAGCTGGTTGGTGAGGTCCTTGCCCAGCTGCCTGCAGTACTGCCCTGGTGCCCTGACCGAAAACTTGCTCTCTGCAAGTTAGAGATGACGCAATTTGTATTTGTTTTTAAGTTTAGAGATTAAAACACATTGGTCTAATGGGATTTTTATAACATGCCTATAGTATACCAAAGGAACATACTATCTCTGCTCTACATAATTCATTTCCAGACAAGCTAAAAACTATTAATATGCCTTTGCGGTGGCTCTTTCCACAGAAAGTACAAACAGCATCTGTATCAGTAATTTTCTTATACTTGTTCTGCAGTTTAATGGGCACTGTTAACTGTCCCTATCACCAGTTTTGTCTGAAAGACTTACATCTAGCATATATATAAAAACAAATTGTAATATACCATCTTATATACTCCTACCATCAAACAAAAGGATAGGATTACAACATACTCAGAGTTACTCCCTTTAGTGATTCATGCTTATTTCTGGAGAGATAATATTAGACTGTCATTGCATTTCTAAAAGCTTAATATCATCTCATAAAGACTTCTCCATATAAACCCACATTTTAACTCTTTCTTACAAAGGACGGCATTTGTAACCAGGCATGTAAAAGCTATTACTTTCACTAATTTTATTTCAGGTTCAGTGTGGATTATAGAAACTTTTACAAAAGAACCTGGGCAATTTCTACTCCTAAAACAGGTTGTTTCTTGTTGCCTGCTTGTGTGGCAGCTGGTGTCTAGCAGAGCAGCTCCCGAGCCTCCAGCAAACATGACATACTAACCTACTTTCTGGGCACAACCGTCATTTGCTACTCTATTCTGCTTAGTTAAGTTTAAATTGTTGGAACTGCAGTGCTTGATCAGAAAGTATTTGGGTTTTGAATTAAGAATGAAGGTATGTCACTGTGTTTTCAGTACTGTTTGTGAAATACATGGTTCTTTCTAAAATTAAGCTTTTAAAAGCAGGAGCTGCAACATAGCACTTATTTGGCTTAGCACACTGATACAGAGAAAAGCTAGACTGACTCCAACTCCCATTCAGCAAGCATGGTGCCTGTGCGAAACTTGAGCTGAAGCTCTGCCCTACGTTATCTTCCAATAATTCAAGATAGCAAGCGTGTAACCATGAGCGTTCTTTGGTTATGTGGATTTGTCAGAATCACGGTCATGATGAAAATGAAGCAGGGCTTGGATTAAAATGTAGAAATCCTGCTACGGAATTCAGTTATGCTGAAGTTAGCATATCAGAAAAAGCTGGTACCGATTTATTTTTGTGATAACTATCTGTATGAGCTATTGTTGTACAGCACAATACACTGCATGGTTTCTGACTTCATCTGACAATAAACACCCTTGACTTTATTTTCTTCATTTTTCTTCTCCCCCCAACTCTCTCCTGTCCCCTCCTGGGGTCCTTCTGTTAAAAACTAGTTAAGAAATGGCCAATAATTTCATGAGCCTTGTCTTTAACTTTTCACACAGTTCTTGTAAATCTTCCAAGCGCATGGCGTACTGATTCTGAATTGACACATGTTCATTCTTCAGTCTCAGGAAACTTTTGATTTCCTGAAAGCTATCTTATACTAATTAACTCATGGGTTTACTCAAATTGTTTTACTTCATTACTACTTCAAAGGCCAATGATAAAAAAATGTGAATATCACTGTTGATCAAAGTACAGAAAGAGGATATTACGAAACCCGTGTGAAATATTCTGCAAAATATTCCTGTAACCCCCACAAACATGAGATGTGAGTAGAATATCTCTTTCTGTAAATCTGCCTCCAGGAGAGACAACCACAGGAGGAAGGCTGAGCTTGACATCGGGTGGCTGGATGACGTGGGCAGCCCGTAGCAGCGGGTTAGATAAGGAGGGCATATATGCAGCTGTGCAGTTTGCTTTCAGCTCTTTGCACCTTGTGTATGAGATGAAGGATCTGGAGACAAAAGCAGCAGCTCTGTGCCAGGCACCTATCTGATACCTGGAAGATGAGTCGAAGACAGAAGCTCCTGGTGTGTGCTCGTGTTTATGCTGATTTTCTTCCAGTACTGACAAATCCTTAGCAGATTTGTTGTTGTTTGTATATACCTGCAAGCATTTTAGAGCAATAATGAGTATAGCTATAAAATGCGTAGTATTCTTCTATACTATTCTATACTTCTTCATTTTAAGTTAGGTATACAATATGTCTGTGCTAGACTAGATCAAAAGAGGAAACTTCTATACGGAAAGCCTCAGGAATTAGTCTATATTACTCTTTCAAAAGTACATTTGAACCTGTTCCTGTACAGCAGCCCAAAGGTTATTGGCAACGCACCAGAGAAACCCGTGACTGGTGGATTTAGATACCCACTGCAAATCTCCATTAATCTCTGTTTACAATCTATCCTCTATTACTGTCTACAGATAGTAACTCCTAAGTTAAAGTTGCTTTTTGTAGCAGAACCTACTGAAAAATCAGTTTAAAAACACATGAAAAAAAGACTTTAAAAAAAAAGATTACTTGTAACTTTACCTCCTACTTGCTTTAGGATCTGAGAATCATATAGGTAAGGTGTGTTTTTTGGTAGATTTTCTAAACTAAATTGATTTAAAAATGTGCAGTGTGTTTCATCATTCTGTTTGAAGAAATTGTGTACTTTGGAGAGGTCACAGTCACTGCCTGATAACTACTACTTTCAGTTTGTTTCATTAGTCACTCAACATGCTCATTTTCTATTACTTTCATATCTGAGTGAAGAAATTGTATTTTGATGTGACACAAATACTCAGCTGAATTTTGCCAGCTTTGCTTTTATACAGGGCACATATAACTGACCACTGCAATGCTTCACGTTGAGTATTATCTCTTCATTAAAAGATGCTATAAAGGCTTGTTATTGGTTAATTATTGCTATCTGCAAGAGCCAGGAAATCTGTGGTTGCAAGTGTTTTGTAGCAGTTGACAATAAAAACTGAATTGTTCAGGTCAGTGTTTCTGTATGATTGTAGTTATAGCTGTTACTCAGTATGTCTGCAGAAATAAAATCAGCAATTTTTTTAAGTTATGCTTTAGTAAATTAGAGGTGTACTTTTGGCACCTCTGGTTCGGACATACAACCCAGCAATCAGCCCTCCGTCCTTTAAAGAGGCAGGTAGTGAGGAAAGCAAAGCAAGTGGGGAAAGCTTTTTTCAGAAAGGGGCACTTTTTGGCCAACAGACAGCTAAAAATCTGTAAAAGCTGCTGGTGCTCCACCTCCTTTGGAAGTGTAAGCATTCATCTAGGGATTGAAGCCCCTAGGCTGGCTGAGGCTTCCCTCGAGGGGACAGAAACACAAGGCTGCAGAGAGGACATCACTCCTGCATCCATCCTGAGCCTCCAGGCCCAAAGGTTGGAGCTCCTTCACTGTGGTGCCAGCGCTGCTTCCCAGAGGCCTAGCTCCAGCAGGAGGGACAGGGCATGGCCGTGCCTGGAGGAAATGGCCTCCTGAAGAGGCTCAGGAGGCAGTTCCCAAAGGTCAGGGTGTGGTGGTGCAACCCCTTCGGGCCACTTGGTACTTGGCGTGACTTCCCTCCCAACCTGGGCCACACAATAATACAATGGACCAGAATGTAACATAATGGTCTAACATGAAAGAAAGAAAAGGTGGAGAGCAATGGAACAGAACGCAATAGTGTGCCTGGTCCCCATGGCTCCTGCCTGTCCTGACAACATACGGATCGTGCCCACAGAGCGGGGGCATACCAGGACCCCAAGACCTACCAAGTTCTGGGCTTGTGTAGCTGGTGGAAAGTACTGGAATATTCCATTGTCTGAGCTGGGCCAGTATGGAAAAGTACCTGACAAAAGTCAATTATCTCAGATCCTACAAATAATGATTCTAGTAAAGACCCTTTGAGCTCTTCTGGATCGCAGCAGGCTGTGGCCAGCATGTTCCCTGAGCTGGGATGCCGCTCGGGCTGACATCTTGAGGCCAGGATGAGGGAATCCTTCTCCAGCCTCAACTACCGCCCGCTGAGGAACACCGATGCATCCTGGGTACTTACCCTAAATTCAAGAAAGGGAAATTTTGACTATAGAGTAAGCTTCTCTTCCATCCACCTCTCCACCTATATGTTTGTCATATATACATTAGCTTTATGGATGTGGGTGTTCTTCCATCTGTCTGTGCACATGTAGGACTTCAAAGCCATACCTGTCAGCTCTTTGAAGTCACCTGCT
Source organism: Alca torda (assembly GCA_008658365.1). Taxonomy (NCBI): domain Eukaryota; kingdom Metazoa; phylum Chordata; class Aves; order Charadriiformes; family Alcidae; genus Alca; species Alca torda. Next base: position 45,747,913 of record CM018081.1, read on the forward strand.
GTTAAGAAATTCTCGATTCTAGCAGTCAGACTTCTATGTGTGTGTGCACTTATGTGTTTCACTCATGTATTGAGATCTGTGCTTTTTGCCCATTATGTATTGATTTGTAATCCCTTATAGTAAGTCAGCGTAAACCTTGTCATCTTCAAATCCGTAATTAAGTCACTGCTCAACTATTTTGTTCACTAGCTTTGAAAACCTCTAAGCCAGTTAATGATTAAGGGCTGCTAAAATTTCAACTTCTTGATCTGCCTTAAATCACTAATAAATTTTGAATCGCTGCTAAATCATAACCGTGTCCAATATTTCCACCTGGGACACGGGGCTGCCCCAGCTTGAGGAAGATCTGGGGTTACAGGTACTTCATGACAGAAAAATGAGCGGGAGCCTGCACCGAGGGCCTCAGGAGGCCTGGTCAGGAGGAGCAGCGGCCCCTGCAGCTCTGGGGAAGAAAAGGAGAGAGCAGGCGGCCCAGGGCAGTCTCCCTCCATCCCCGCCTCGCCAGGGCACGCAGCCGGCTCCGGCCCCCCAGCCATCACCCACCGCCCGCCCATCCCCATTTTAGTCTCGGGGCGCGGGGCGCGAAATGGCGCCCGCCGTCACGTGCCAGGGTCTCCCAGGGCGCCTGCGCTGCCGGGACGGCGCGGCCGCGGCCGGGCGCTGCCGGCTCCTCCCCTCCGCGGCCGGCGGTGCGGACAGGGCGCTCGGCGGTACGGGAGGCTTCGGAGCTCTTGGCGGGTCGGCCCCCCTCCCCCTGCTCTGCGGCTGGCTTCGGCCCTGCCACTGCGAGGGAGCCGCGCCCAGGCGGCGGTGAGCGGCGGGGCGGCCGAGGGGGGAAGCCCCCTGCGCGGCGGCCGGGCGGGGAGAGTGCGCGGGGTCCCCGGGAGGGCGGGGCCGGGTCGGGCGGGCAGGCGCTCGTCGCGCCCAGAAACCTTAATTCTCTCTGAGCCGTGAGGAGGCCTGATCTCGGCAGGCTTCCCGCTTGCGTGTGGCGTTCGTCAGCCCCCGTCCTCGGCCTGAGGGGAGGTGACCGGTCAGGGACCCGGCCGCGCTCCCTCCCCTCAGGGAGAGCTGGGGAGGACATCTCCGGCAAAGGTAATGCCCTGCCCCGGGCTGCCTTCGCTCCCAGCCGCCTTGTGCTGAGGTAAAACAGTGCAGGAAGGATTTTATGTGCTTTACAGTCGGCTTGTTGCCTCTCGAAAGTCGCCTGGCTGTCCCCCCGCCGGCAAAATGACCGGAGAGGGAGTCGGCGGGGTGGGCGTCCGCCCTCGGGAGCAGGGTGCTGGGATTACTCCGTCGGCTGGAAAAGAACGTGTTTTTTTGCCATGTGAAGAGCTTGAATGGCTTGGAAGTCGGGTCTAAAAGTTTCTAGAAAACCTGTAGAAAGAACGCTTTTTTTTTTTTCTTTTTTTCTTCCTGCCCTGTGATGTTTGGGTAAGCCCTGAAGCGAACTCTTCAGATGTGTCATGTAGTAAAACAAGGGAAGTCTTAAGTGTTGTTCGTGGTCTAAAAGCTGTTCAAGTGGGGGTGGTTTCTTCTAGAAATAATGCATCAGTATAACACGAATAGCAAAGTTTTGTCACCTAACTAACACTAAAAGTGGCGATGTGTTTGTATTTCTTCAGTTAAACTAATGCAAGCATTGAGATGTTCAGCTGAATGGTCTCTGAGGCTTTGTTGTAAACATTAAAAATGTGATAAATCCCTTATAGAGAGAGGATCGGTTTTGAGAAATTTGAGAGGATTGATTTTTTTAAAAAAATAATAATCCTGTTCAGAAGCAAAAATGCCACCCATTAAAAGATCACTGTGTCCTAAATGAACGAAAGGCTTAATCTTGGAGCTGATCATGCTGAAGGACTAGAATATTCTGAAACTTAAGCTAAAAATGCATTTATGACCTGTGTTCTGAAACATCCTTAGCGATTATATTTGAGGCTGCATCGGGAGTTCCGACAGTTTTCCAGCGCTGCCTTTTTTATGTACAGTATTTGCTGCACTTGTTCCCCAGATGGACTCTGAATTCCTTAACGTTGTGAGTGGGTGACCTTGGTACTATCACTGAACTGCGATTGTTTTATTTTTTTTTAAAGACACTGTGATTAATGTGGCAAGTATTTCAGCTGTTAAAAGGCAGATCCATAAACATTAATTTCCAAGTGTTAGAAAGTTAAAGCTTAATGACCATGATGGCTGCTTTATTCCTGCGGATTTCCAAGTTTGAAAGGGTTTTTTTTTTTATTTCTCAGAAACTTCATTTCTGATGGATTTGGTTTTTTGGGGTTTTTTTTGTTTGGTTGGTTTGGTTTTTTTTTTTAACTGTCTCTATTAGAAACCTGATTTTATGGTGGTTTTTTTATTAATTCCTGCTGAGTCCTGGTGTTGAGAACTGAAAAGAGGGATCTACAAATCAGAGAAAGTGGTTATTTCTTTGTGGCTTAAATCTTTGTACAGTAATAAAACCTCTTTTTTGCAACTGTAGCATGGGAAGCAGTGAACAGCTGCTGTCTTAACTGAGCCACTTCTGACCATTCCTTAGAATCCCCTGCCAAGACCCCATCATGGGTGAGATTTCATCGTCTTAATTTTAGCAGAAGTTTACAGTTCTGTTACCAGGATAAGCTGCAGAAACAGTTATTTAACTTGAATTTTTGTGGATCCCTGTTGGGTTTTGTGGATTTGAGTTTGAGTAGGATAACATGCAGCTGTGCAAAATACTTGATCACAGGACACTGAGGCAGTAGAGTTTATAGAGAACAGCTGTATGGGATACTGCACTAATATTTGATACTTTGCTCTACACAAATAAGGATATGAGTAGATTTGATAAACCCCATCAGTTACCAGAGTGTTTAATTTCAATGACTGTGCTGCTGCTGTTTATCTTTGATAATAATTTGGCTAACTACCTTGGACTAACAATTCACTGTTATTTATGTAACAAGCTTGTATTTGATTGCATCTGTGATAACTAGTTATTTTTTATTATAAACATATCTGTTTACATGAGCTGACATGGTTGAAGCTGCTTTGGATGGTTCTTGTGGCCTTGGACGCTTAAAGGAAGCATCATTAGACTGTACACCTGATTTTTTTTGTTAACAAGAGCTTTCAGTAACTTTTTTTTTAAATGTAGTATCCAAAATTTTGCTACTTTCATGTGCAATGTAAACATATAAACTCCTTGTATGCTGAGGGGTTCAGGTCTGTGAAAGGGAAGCTCACTTCATCAGGATGTAGTCTGTAGTTAGGAGGGAGTATTCAGCTGTTGTCAGTAACCAGCCCAAACCTTTGTGAAATTCAGAAGCCTGGTGAACGCTATAGCTAGTCTTTATTGACTAGATTAATAGAACTATTTGATACATTTTTTACTATAAAAGGACATTGCTGTCCTTATCTTAATTTTCAGGTGTTATTTTACTATTAACAATTACTTTGCTTGCAGCCACACTGAGAAGTGTTGGAGAGAGCACTGAAATCCTGAGTTTACAACAGATGGAAGGGTATACTCCCTGGCCCCCATGATAGGCACGTAAGGTTTATCATGAGGAAGATTTCAGTTATTTGGTGTGTTTTTATAAGAGCAAACTTAGCGATATTCTTGTGGGTAAAGCTTTGAATGATTACTTATGATGCAGGACACACAAACTTCCCTGTAATGTGGTATTGAAAGAAAATAGTGTGGAGGGAGTTAGGGGATTTCTAATCTAAGCCCCCATGATGTGGTTGTTGGTGATACACCTCCCAGGTTGTCCAGGCTGTCATCTGCTTTCTGGGAGCTCATAAACTGGGAGGAGGCTGCAGGCTGGGAGGTTTGTTGTTGATGGAGCAGCTCCTGTCTTCCTTCTTGCCATGTGACTGTACCCAGGGCTGTGCTGGGTGGGGATGTCAGGCTGCTGCACGTTTGGTGGTAGGAGGCTATGCCATGTGGCCTCTGTGTTTTCATCATCTGTTGCATACTAGCCCAATAGACAGCCTTGCCAATGAAGGGAAAAAGGCAGGAAAAAAGATTTTGGGTTTTTCCCCCCTGTGTTTTCCATGTCTCCTAGATTACATTAGTAGTTATAGACAGTGTTATTAGCCAAACTTCCCTACTAATGGTAATGATAATGCAAATATTGAATAATTTACTGTTTACATTGTACTGTTGGCCAGTACAATGTAAATGTAGCTGCAACACGTGTTTCCTATCAGTTTTATACTTAATCAGACCTCACACTTCTATCAATGACACGGTATTTGCAACCTTGTGTTAAGCTGATGCCCTCAAGCTCCTTTACTAAAGCAAGAAAATGTATAAATTGATGTCAGCTTATTTTCCTATAATTTTTGTGTGGGATGTAATACAAGGATTATTTTTTTCCAAAACTAATAAAGGTTTTTGTGGTACTTTATCTGGACAGGAGGGGAAAGCAGACAGATGCTTGTGAGTGCCCCATGGCTGCAGCTGCTTCAGTTCATTCCTTTATTGCCTATTGTAACTTGGAAGCATTCTTTAGGTAAGAAAGCTGCTCCAAAAATATGTCATGTGGCTTATAAACTTACACCTAATACACTTCTGTGTTGAATCTTTAAATTGCATCTCAGTGTTTTGTGCTCTCAATTATAATGTTATTTATGTATTCTGTTTACATGTGTCATAAACCTGCCTTCTATGTGTTAGAAATTGATAGCACTTTTTTAAATGGATTTTATGTGCTGTGCCGAGTTAGCAAAGGGACAGTCTGCTTGCTTCACAGGAGAACATGTAATGCTTGTAGACTGACTGTGCAATAGAAGGCCACCATAAATTCCAGACTTCTGATGCCATCTGTGAACAGAGTTACTAATGCGTATCAACTTTCTAATTATAAACAAGCCTGGCTACACAGATCTTAAATTTTCTGATGTGTGAGCTGAGCAAGAGCATTACTTGCACAGATTTCAGTACTTGAGTTTGATTTTGCTTAGGAGATAGGGGCTGCTTATCTTACTGCATTCCTAATTAACACATGTACTACACCTGTGTTAAACTTTACAACTGCAAAGCTGATATTAACTGGGTAGTTTTTCAAAAGATGATGATATGACCCAGGAGAATCTAAAGCCTCGTGTCTCCCATCTTTTAAAGAAGAAAATAATATTCAGTTTTAGAAGGTTTCTAAAGATGTTATTACTGGCTGAACACAACAGTTTGTAAACATCTTCAGCTTGTAATCTACTTTTCATTTCAGATCTGTCATGATTTAGTAATGTGTGTGTTGCTGTTCCTGTAGCTTTCCATTAAAGCATCTTCAAATAATATAAAATGGGTAACTGAATTTGGAGGTTTTGGGTATATTTTCTTATAGCAAACCAAGGTACTGTTTCATAGTAAGATACAGGGCAGCTTTTTTGTATTAGTATATGGGCGCATATTCATACATCATTGCTATCTTTTTTTCCCAAGTAGAGTTTAATTAGCCAAAATAGTTTGTTTACTGTCAAGATTATCATGATGCAGTAAGCATACTTTTGGAGTAAAAGTGAGTAACGTTTAAAGCCAAGAGTCCTTAAATTTTAAAATATTAGAAGTCATATCTTTAACTATTTAGATGTGGGGGGGGGTTGGTATATGGTAAGCTGCAAAAAAATTAATGTTTCTTATCCAGGTTTGTAATTTCTTTAGGTAATATTCAAGAATTCAGAGGTGTATCTGTGTTGCATGGGAGTACTGATGTGACTAAAATTGTAGATAGTGCAAAACCTAGATTTCTTACAACAATTACACCTTCTCATTAGTTAAATGATAGTTTTCAGATAACATTTGGTAAAACTAATTGCCACATTTTGTTATCCTACTTCCACGTCAGCCCTGCAGTGCAATGTGTACTGTTCATCTCAGTCTTTGTTCCAAAACTGAGTTTAGTCCCTCCAGTGGGTCTCCTAGACATTGCAGAACAGTTTTTCTTTGGTCGGTGGCTTCACAGATGAGTTCATCTTCTGGGACCCGTCCCTGCCTTCTGGTTAAGGAATCCATGCACACATACAGGATGACTCAACAGTGGAATGGATGTTCAGATACCAGAAAGGTGCTGGTAACTTGACAGGAACTTCCACATTCTTTGGAGGTATGTGTGCATGTAAACCTCTCATTGAATACTACCTGGATTATATCACATGGAATTACAATGTAGTTAACTTCAGTTGTGTTTTAAAATATATACTGTTCATAGTTTAAGTATTCAGAACAAAAAAAGCATTCAGGTTTTTACAGTAAATATTAGGGCTTCATGTTTGTTAAAAAATTTGTTATATGTAACCAGTGGAACCTTTTTCTGGCTTTGCCTCCCACATTGAGTAATAAAATGAAATTCTGCTAAAGTACTGTAGAATAAAAATAGAAATTCTAGAGTTTTAAAGGGATTTAATTTAGAGTTTTAAAGGGATGTATTAACAAGTTATAGCTGCATTCCATCAGTGAGAGCGTGGATACTATGTATGCCATGCATACCTTGTTACATCTCTTCCTATGAAGAGTCTCGACTGGATATGCTGCATCTGGTCTGTAGCCTAGCCTGTGGTTTAGGGGAATGGTGTCCTTTCTAGTAGTTCTCTGATGCCAAAACTTCTTCGTGGGAGTCAAAACAGCACCCGTGAAGCTTGACTCAGTTTCAAATAAAGTGAAAATTTCCAATTTTTTTTTTTTTTCAGAAACTTACAGTTTACCAAGAGTTGCAGAGTTACATGAGAATAGCAAAAGCATAGAGAAGCTTCTCAGACAACAGCATTCGTTTAAATTCATTTTTTGTTCTGGACTTTAGTTTTAGAAAACAGATGAATTTGTAATTCCTCCCAAGGAGGGAGGAGGAAAAAAAAAAACAAAACAAGTATTTGACTGAAGCTAAATTTAGCAAGGCTGTGAGAAACTGGAAGAGAGAGTTATGTAATGGTTAATTACTACATCCACACATAATGCTTTGGAATGCCTATTCATTGTGTGACTTAAAGCACTCAAAAGTCATAACACACGGTCGTGTAGATTATAATTTGATAAAATTGTCAAGTAGCAAAATATTTATTCATGTTAAGTTTACATCTTCATTACATTAGTAACACTAATGTATTGTTTAGAAATACTGCCTTGTTTTGGAATGTATTGTTCTTCATTCTCTTTGACTTGCTGCCTTTGCTTGTTAATGCAAGGCACGTGTATCTATTCAGGGATGGAAAACTTCCATTATTAAATATAAAGAGTGTTACAAGCTTATCTTTCTGCATGTATCACCTATCCATATCATAAGTGGAATTTTAAAGGGACTAAGTGAAGATTTCTGAAGATGGCTAGAATAAATTCCTTGGTAATTGAGATGATTTGTCAGGAGGACAAACAGTAGAGAAGCTGGTCATACAAACAGCTCTTGATTAATTGGCTAGGTTGTTCTTTCCACTTCTCAAAGAATGCACATGCTTTCTTTTCATAAAAGTGGAGTTACGCTTGTGTGTCAGACACGTAATCAGCCATACAGATTGGGTTTTATAAGTTGGGAAAAATGCCAGATAAGTTTTTGATAGGATAGTCTGTATTTTGGCAGCTGTTTCTGGATTTTTGGTGTCTCCCCTTCCCTCTGCCCTGAAGATACCATGGAAAATTTTCAGTCCAGAAAAAGCATGCTGTGAGGGTTGCTGTGGGACATTTTTCAGTAATAATAGGTAACATGTTCTGTTTGTTGTTGAAGAATGCATGGTTGCTTTGAGAATGTTAGCTTCAGGCTGGCTGGGAAGAGATACAGTCTGGCTGAACATCTCATTAGTAGGGCACTAGAGATGGGGCCTCATGCCACTGTAAAATGAAGTAGCACTTGAAACGGTTAACTCGGTTGTTGAGAATTGACTGAATAACAGAATTCAGTCTAAAATGGTCTTGAGTAGATTGCACTGCTTCAGCATGCAAAAGCAGAGCTTTTCCTTATGGTGCTCTTTTCTGAACTCTGTCTCATGTGGCAAATGTTCCTCAGTGAAGTAGGTTCGTGCATTTTGCTGTATTCTGGGATCACTGTCTTTTTCTCCTGCTGAAAAACAGCACGTGAGCCTCACTCACTTGGCCCTGTTTTGATAATTGGTCTCCGAAGTTTTTTGTTGTTAGTTGTACAGATGTTTTTCCTCTGCCTGGGATGATTTAAAAAAAAAACAAACCAACCCAAAACAATAAAGCAGAGCAGTGGGGGAGGTGAGCAAAGCTTTTGAATCTGGCTCTTCTGAATACATCTGTTCCAATTTCATCATTATTTAAAAAGGGAGTTTATGAATTGGGTTCTGTAGTTGATAAAATTCTTCTAGAAATCACGAGTAGATTCTGTAGTTTGTCTGCTAAGTTTAAACATAAACATATGTAATTTGCTACTGCTAAACTAAATTGCTGTTAAATACTTCTTTTTCTACTTCATGCTTGAAACACTATGAAGTACTAACACATAAAATGATACTTGGTAAATTAACAAACCCAAATTCTCTAGATGCAAATCAAGTTGTACAAAATAAAAGGTATCGAGAACGACAGTCCTTGGTAATGGCTATGCACTGGATATTGATATACAGACATACCTCTTTTCAGAGACCTACTGTACGTGAGACCTTTCAGGAAACTGCAGTTTGAATACATCGGATTGTTACAGTACCTGAAACCTTCACGATGAAAAGAGCTAGGCAGAAAGTTGTGATTGAAAACGAAGCTCCTCAAACATCACAGAAAAACAAAAAACAGAAAACTTGTTTATATGGCTCAGTGTTTGGTGAATCTGACTTGCACACCTCGATGGACTGGGGAAGCCTTCCGCACCATATTATTCTGCGCATTTTTCAGTTTCTACCTCTAGTAGATCGAGCCAGGGCATCTTCTGTTTGTCGAAGGTGGAATGAAATTTTTCACATCCCGGATCTCTGGAGGAGATTTGAATTTGAGCTTAGCCAGCCAGCCACTTCTTATTTAAAGTCTACACATCCTGATCTCATTCAGCAGATTATCAAGAGGCACGCTGATCATCTGCAGTACGTCAGCTTCAAGGTAAGTCTTGGATGAATGGAGGCTTTTTTTGTCACATTACTGTGCATGACATATGCAGCTTCTCTGTCGGATGGCTCAAGTGTTGTACCTGGGAAGTCTTAGGTTTAAAAATGCAACTACTGCTATTATTTATTTCCACACATGCACATGGGTTCCTTCCATTTTCTACACTAATCTCTACAAAGTAAAGAAAGAGCTAATGTCGTACAATGCAGTGCTGAAGATATGTTTTCAGAATATAGAGAATATGTAGTTTCTGTGAATCAATGTTAGTGGCAATCTGCGTTGGAAGATTATTGTGCAGACAGATATTACTTATATGTGGAAGCATTTGAGGAAATAAGTTTGTGTTGTATGTATAATTTACTTACAAAACAGAGCTATACAGTGAAGAAAGTCTTGAAATTTAAGAACCCTGCTTTGAAAAAGTGTGCATAAGGGAGAAAGATTCTGTGCCTGTATATTCAGGTGATTGACATATAAGGACATAATTAAGTAATGGTACACTTGATTTAAATGCAGACTATGTTTGTAGTCTCAAAACTGTATGAATTCAGACTTCTTTCATTTGAATACTTGGTGGAGTTCACTGTTTATCTGAGAAGATCATAGTTGGAATTGCAGATGCTTTGTTCACTTTTAATAGAAACTTCTTAGAGGAGGTCATAGTTCTAGGCTGTGAAGGACAAGCAGAAGAAAGCATTGATATTAAAGCCAGGGTGAAAAACAGAAGCTTCTTTTTCTCAGCACTGTTAGTGGTTTTACATCTGGAGATACTGTGACTTGCTTGCAGAGCAGTTCATGGATAATCAGGTATTAAATACCTGTAACTTCTACACTTCATATGACTATTATGAATTAGCATTGTAATGTCTTAACGCAACTTCTGTGCTTTTTCAGCTATTCTTTTATTGGAGCTACTACAGAGGAGGAAGGTGAGATGAAATAGTGATTTGTCCAAAGTTAGTCATCAGGTTTATAGATGAATTAAGAATCAATTCATTATTCAAGATGCAAAGGTGTTGTCCTTGCCCTAAGAGTTTAGAATTGCCGTTTAAAAAAAAGGTGCATACTTACCACTGTCTGTCATAACACCAATACTAAAGTTTAGGAAGGCATGAGGTCATTTGAAGAGAAGGCTTAGATTTAAGCTCTCTGTCTATATTAGAGATACTCAGCAGTCATACTTGGGAAAATTTTCTAATAGTAACTTTTCTGAAATTTCTGATTAATGTTGCGTTTTGTCCTTGTGGTAAATAGTCTGGTGCAGTACAGCTGAGTGGATGTGGACCTTGCAGTCTTGGATATCCATGATGCTGTTTTCTAAGTAATAATAAAGGATGACTTAATGATTTTTAAATTGCTTTTATAGGTTGATAGTAGTACTGAGTCAGCAGAAGCAGCCTGCAACATCCTTTCTCAGTTGGTGAACTGTTCTATCAAGACACTGGGTTTGATTTCTACAGCAAAACCAAGCTTCATGAATGTCGCTAAGGTAATGCTCTACAAACTGTACATAGCGTTACTTAATTCACTCCTGAACTGGTTTAGCTTTCTTGCTGTGTTATTCCGTTGACGGTAATTTTTATGAAACAGTCTGTATTTATTGGCATATCTTCTTTAATTTGTGGCATCTGTTAGTATTAGGAAAATAGTTAAACATTGATTCCATTCATTAAATTTAGTAGTGTTGATACTTTGTGATGTAGAGATGGGGAATCATTAGAAGGCTTGAGTTTCCTCATGTCAAGATTTAAAGATACGATGATCGTGTGCTGCAATATGTTAAAATGTTTGGGAGTTTTTTTTCTTTGACTCTGTAGGTCACAGCAGAGTTACTTCCTGGAATATAAAATAAATAACATTTCCTTTTTTCTACAGATAAATTCTAGATACTCACGCCCATCACTATGTCTGTTTATCCCTGGTTTATTACAGCGAAAAGATAAATCGGAGTGGATGAGTGAACTACTGAGTGTAAAGTTAATTTTTGTCACCTGTAGCAGCGTATTTTTAAACAAAGATGTCCTGTGTTCAAATAAGCCTTTCTTTGTTACAGAAGAAAGGGGATGCCTAAGATGTGATTATTTTTGTACTTTCTGTGCATGCAAAACCTGAAGTTTAGATGCTGAAGTTCTGCCTGTCTTTTAATAAGATAATTTCCCCCCCCTCCTTCCATTTCTCTGAACAGGCTCATTTTGCTTCAGCACTGACAGTAGTTTTTGTAAACTCCAAGTCGTTATCATCAATCAAGATAGATGACACACCACTTGATGATCCTTCCTTGAAGGTTCTTGTTGCTAACAATAGTGATACTCTAAAACTGCTGAAAATGAGCAGTTGTCCTTATGTATCACCTGCTGGTGAGTAGTGAATATATATGAAAAATGTAGTAGTAAAGTATCATAAAACAATAGTCAAGAGTTAGAGAGAAGTGATTCATAAAACTTTTAGTGCTCTTCTGAGCCTCGAGGAGGAAAAGCCACCAAAATTAGTGCAAGCCTTTGACACAGGTTCCAAGGAGTTGTTCATTGTTAGTTCTGTGTAAGGGTAACCAAATGTGTGTTAAGTCTGTAAACTTAACTAACTGGCATTCTGTAGGAACATGCATGCAAAATCCCTGACCCTGATGAAAGCAGTTGTCAATAACTGTTTCATAAGGTGCTGTGAGTTTTAACTTACTGAGCAAAAGTGTTAATACTTCAAAGATACATTAAAAAAAACCCACCATGGAGTGTATATATATTTCAGAAACTAGTAGTGCAAGACTTGAGTCTTTCAGTTTCTGTAGTGCCCTCGTGTGTCCAGATCTGGTAGTACAAACATGCTAATTTAGCATTGGTTCAAAATACAAGTTCAGAGAGCTTTTGAGTCCCTTCTCACTTACCTTCCTCCTGAAACCCTGGTCCTAGGGAAGGGGAATCCTGGTCTGGTCTTCTTCCTATATTCTTATCGAGAGTCTACAAAAGGTGTTTTAATCTGTGTACTTTGTATTCCAACAGATTAAGAGCAGTTACGCTTATGTCTTAATTCAGGGAAGGCTCTGTTTTAGCATAGCTCTTAAAGTAGGCTACTGGTGGTCATTTAAATAGAATGCTTAGATGAATGCTGAAGGAAAGAGTATTAGGGAAGGGAACAGTGGCAACCTCAGCTGGACCTTACCTGATTTCAGTTGCCTCTTCAAAGCTGAGGAAATTCTGCATAGGGAAGAGCAAGGAGGGGAAAAAAGATATGCAGATCCAAGATGAATGTGACTAGTTAGACTTGCTGCTTTTACTGATAAGTGTTCATGGCCAAAACACCATAAAAGGATGTGGATATCTAGAACTTTTATCATATTTCATGGGGTTTGGATATAGGCAAGAATACTTGAGCCAATAGAATTAGTACCTGCTTGAGCTTTACAGCAAACAGCTGAGTTTATATTCACTTTTCGTTTTACAGAGTAATTTCTTTTTTGTTCCTCAGGAATTCTTTGTGTTGCTGACCAGTGTCATGGACTTAAGGAGCTGGCTTTGAACTACTATATATTAAGTGATGAACTGCTGCTGGCTCTTTCAAGTGAAAAACATGTTGATCTTGAACACCTTCGCATAGATGTTGTGAGTGAAAATCCCGGACAAGTCGAATTTCACACTATTAAAAAGCAAAGCTGGGATGCTCTTGTTAAACACTCCCCCAAAGTCAACATTGTGATGTATTTCTTCTTATATGAAGAAGAATTTGATGCTTTCTTCAGAGAGGAAACCCCTGTTACACACCTTTACTTTGGTCGTGCAGTCAGCAAAGCAATGTTAGGTCGTATTGGCATGAATTGCCCGAGGTTAATTGAGTTGGTTGTGTGTGCTAATGGACTTCAGCCTTTGGACGATGAACTTATTCGGATTGCTGAGCGCTGTAAGAACTTAACAGCAATGGGACTTGGTGAATGTGAAGTAACTTGCAGAGGTTTTATTGAATTTGTTAAGATGTGTGGGGGCAGGCTAACCCAGCTTTCGATAATGGAGGAGGTACTGATTCCAGATAATGATTATAGTTTAGATCGACTTCATTTGGAAGTCTCCAAACATCTTGGAAGAATGTGGTTTCCTGATATGATGCCAACATGGTAAATGCTCTACATTTGTGGGTAAACTGGTAGAATCAGGGCGTTGCTTTCTATGCAAATAAATAATTTAAAAACAAAATATGAAAACTAATTTCCAGATTTGAGTTTTTGTACCTTGAGAACCTCTAGTAGCATAACAGCAAAACATTCTAGAATGTTAATGGTGTATTGAAATAGAAAATAGATTAAGTGTACTTAACACTTCTGGAAGTATGCCTGTGGTTTACAGGTGCTTCAGAGTGCAGTGAACTTGGGCCTCTCTGAGCTTTGATTTAAATGTTCCATTCACATTAAAGAATTTTTTTTTTTCATGTCTGTGTTTAGTCTTTCCAATCTAGTCAGAAGAGGACTAGAGAAACTTTTTTCCTTCAGCAAATCTAACTTTATGGGAAGCTGAATACGACTTGGAATTAATGAAAACCGTATTTGTCATGTTTTATACAGCTATTTTTTCAAAATATTCATGTTATAAATGTAAAAACTTGTACATTAATATACTTAACACTAGCCCAGGTTACTCAAATATATAATCTAGCTTAAACTCATCACAGTATATTAAAATGTTCTGGTAAATAAGTTTATACTTACAAAAAACCTTTCCAGTTTTAAATTGCACTTTAAATAATTTTTGTCATATTAGGTAAACTGTATAGACTGCGTTGTACAGTATGTTGTTATTCTGTCTTATGCATTAAATGGATGGGAAAAAGACCTTGTTAAAATTAATTAATTTAAAAGTTGAATCTAGACTGATTGTGTGGGTGAATGACAAAGCACTCTGGAAACTGCCAGAGTATAAGGAAAAACTTCTGGGGTTGAGAAAGTTGAAGTCTCTGATTAGAGAGATGGATGTCTGAATACTGTTGCATGCTTTCATTATTAGGAGAAGATACGAAGGATGTCATAAATGTGGCTAGTGAGAAGGAAGGATCAAATGGAATACGGTTGTCTTTGATCACTTTCCATCTGAATCAAGGGTTTAGAGCACTTAAAAAAAAAAAAGTGTTTATGTATTTGCCAGTTAGAGGCCAAAATGGCCTGTGGTAATCCTGCCTGTATCTCACAGAGCTGTGCTGTAAGTCCCGATTTCTAGAGTAAGGATTGCTGGAGGTGATCCTGAATTTTTTAATTCAGGACTGTTTAATACTTGTTGCTATTAATTGATTTTTGAGGAAGCAGGTGTTATTTCATTTCTTTGTTTTCTTTAATGGGGAAAGGAACGGTGAGTTGATGTGAATTAGAGTATGTATTTTTGTGTTCACGTTTTGCACACTGCAAATTGAAACGCATCATATACAAATTTTGCTGTAATTATTTTCATGCTGCAGTTGTTCCATCTTTTTTATAATGAGAAGTCTACATTTGATTTGCTGATAGTATTTCTCACATCAGATAAAATGTCAGTTTCTTCCACACTTATGCTTCTCTACTGCAAAAATAACAGCTACGGGGTTAAACCACTGTTGTCTGGGACAGACTTGTTCCCAGTTGCAAGCTAAAGGATTTAAGATAGCAATGTATAAGGCCTGTCTTGACTCGGCAATGCATTATTGCCTGTTGCAGTGTTAAGAAGCATCTGACTCTGGTTACTCGCACCTGCTACCCAAGCACTTGCTTCCGTAATCAAGGGCATTATAATTGTCTTTTAAACAAAAGACTGAAATATTTCTAAACAGTATTTGGTTTAAGGTGGGGTTTGCTTTAAAAGTAAACATAATAAAGTGGTCTAATACATGCACTGATATTAGACTTTTATCCATTTGTTGTTGCATCACATCCTCCCATTATGCAGGGTTCTGTCCTGTTGGAAACCGTCTGCTTGACAAACCTGGGCAGAGGCAGTAGAAATGTTTAACTGCTGGATTATAGTGAATTAGTCATTGCCATTTCATGTTCATGCCTCAAACTTGAGGATTTTTGACATGCTAAAACTGTAAAATGGCATATGGACAAGTCTTGTAGATGGTAAGTCCTAGAGTCCTCCATGTCTCCAGCCAACATAACACCATTAATGAACTATCAAACACTGGTGGCTATATCCAGAAATGCAGTTCAGGAGGAAACTAAAATGCTTTGAATATTGTCCCTTTCTCTGTCCCTGTTACTAAAGCAGCTTTTTCTGTGAAGCCATGAATGTTAGTTTGCTCCAGCTCCAAGCTTCTAGTAAAATGGGCCTGCATTTTTTAATGTTGTGAATTTTGGTGTGATTTTTTTTTTCGGTGCATTCACTCTGCTAACTGATCTTAACAAGGCCTGTTGATACTCGGGTTTATAACTAAATGTCAACAAAATGGATGCATTAGCCTCAATGTGAAATACTGATCGTTCACTGGTAATGTGGGAAACTAATTTTAGTTCTTTTCCTTCTTTAGTCGGTCATCCTTAGTGACTGCGGTGGAGGTATTGTGCTTGGCAAGAACCTGCAGATAGCTGCCTGCTGCCTCTGGTTCTAATTGACAAGCGGCTGAACATGAGCCAGCAGTGTGCCCAGGTGGCCAAGAAAGCCAATGGCATCCTGGCTTGTATTAGAAATAGTGTGACCAGCAGAAGTAGGGAGGTGATTGTCCCCCTGTACTCAGCACTGGTGAGGCCACACCGTGAGTATTGTGTCCAGTTCTGGGCACCTCAATATGAGAGAGATATCGAGGGGCTGAAGCGAGGGCAGAGGAGGGCAACGAAGCCGGTGAAGGGCCTGGAGAATAAATCTGATGAGGAGCGATTGAAGGAGCCGGGACTGTTTAGTTTGAGGAAGAGGAGGCTGAGGGGAGACCTCATCACTCTCTACAACTACTTGAAAGGACATTGTAGAGAGGTTGGTGCTGGTCTCTTCTCACAGGTAATTAGCGATAGAACAAGAGGGAATGGGTTAAAGCTGCAGCAGGGTAGGTTTAGGCTGGACATTAGGAAAAAATTCTTCCCAGAAAGAGTGGTCAGACACTGGAATAGGCTGCCCAGGGAGGCGGTGGAGTCACCATCCCTGACTGTGTTTAAGACTCGTTTAGATGTGGTGTTGGGGGATATGGTGTAAGGGAGAACTTTGTAGAGTGGAGTTGATGGTTGGACTCGATGATCCCAAGGGTCTCTTCCAACCTAAGTGATTCTATGATTCTACTTCCTAGTGTCCCTTGTGTAGCTGGGACTTCAGAGTTCTGCCTTGTCTGATCTAGGGCAAGGTTTGGCTCTTCTATTGGCTTTTCCCGGTTTCGCTGCCTTGCAAGGGCTTTCTGCAACCCCATCTCTGAAGTGTATAATGCAGTCCTATGGTTTGTTAGAGTAACAAGAACCCTCAAAATGAAGCGCAGAACTTCACCCTGGTGTGCTAAGGAGGTTTGTAGGGTCACTAAGAAGTCCCAAGTTGCAGGGAGAAGCTAACAGTAGTGCACCTCTTCTGCCACACGAGGGGGTGAGAGAGATTTCATGCTCCCGGACTTTTCAGACTCCTTGAGAAAGCTTATAATTAGTTATTGTTAATTTCCGGATTCTCTTGTAAATGCAAATTCCAACAAAAACCCGACTCTTTTTCCTTGTGTGGAGTCCCTTTTGCCTACCCAATAGAGACACTGGTGGTTCTGGTGTGACAACTCCAAACAGCATATTTTATTCCTTGTGGAGTGTTTAAATAAATTTCCTTCTACTGTTCCTCAGTTCAGGTGCCTTCAAAATCTAAAATAATCTTGTTTGCCACGGTGTAGTTCGTCAATTAGCCCAACATACAGTGCTTGCAACTATTACAGGTATTTAAAAACCAGTACCAAACTGGTATCTGGAGCGTGTATCAATGTTAGCACCTTACAATATTGTGTAAGGCCCAAAGTAATATTGAATCAGTAGTAACGTTGTGCATATTGTGTAACTTTTTTTAATTACGTAAAATACACTTTTTCCTTCCTTCACTGAGATGGGCTGTCCACGTGATAAAGAAAAAACAACTTTTGGATGCTGAGGTGAATTTATTTGGAATTTACTGCATTTCCATTTCACCCTCTATGCCATTTCCCCCTTTCAAGATTGGAAGTAGGATCTGAGCGATCGCAGTTCTCAACATGAATATGAGATGTGATCCCAGGAAATACTCTTTGCATTGGCAACATTTTCCCAAGGACTTGTCCCTTAGAAATTCTACCGTTGTATCTGATGGGATGGATGCAGAGTAGTTTTACACAGAAGCCTGGTGAAAACAAGAGGAGGGAAAACATCAGATGACCGATGAAGCCTTTGTTCATCTGTACTAACTCTTATTTCTGAAATATTAATATTTTCTGTCAATAGTGGAAATACCAAAATAGCAAAGACATTGTCGTCATAAAAAAATAGAGATGATGGTTGGAGTTGTTGGCTTGGTGGAAAAGGGAAGGTGGGAGACAGGGAGAAGGTGGGAATTCCTGTTTCAGTAAAGAGAAGAGCTCAAAAACATTCTGCGAAACCGGTTATTTGCGTTGTAACACAGGAGCAAAAAGTTTGGCATGTAAATGGATAGATGATGCAGTGTTTCAAAACATGTACCTTGCTTAACGGCTTGGCTAGCAGCAAGATAATACATCCTGTATGACCTAAAGACATAGTAAATGAAAACTAGCTGTTTACCCGATCCCCTGATTTGGACTCCGTCATCAATGGCGTTTCCGTTGTGGAAGAATTTAATGGGTCCCGAGAGCTGGCCAGAAAAGGGAGCGTACACGGTTGCTCCATCAGAACAGATGACATCCACACCCGTGTGCTTTCCTTTACCGTTGCGTCTGAAAACAAATGTGTAATTAGAGAAGTCTCTTGTCAGGCCTAAAGTTATACAGAGATAGATCAGTTAGCAGGCTCCAGGATCTGGAGATCGGTTGTTTGTACTGAGACAGCATTGACGTAACTGACTGGCTGAAGAATCTATAAAAAGTGTTTTGGTGTAGATGATGCAATGCCATGGAGGACTGATGGTCTGGTAGAGTTGCAGTTTTTCAAATTGGAGGCGGGGCGGGGAAAGCCTTTCTTCCAAGCCTTTAAATAGAACTGTAGAGTCTCGGAAATGTTGGTTGGCAGGTACCTGTGGAGGACATCAAGTCCAACCTTCCACTTGAGTCAAGCCTGTTTCCAACACCAAGTCAGGTCAGGCACGGCTTAGCCTGGGTCATAAAAACCTCCAAACAGAGGTTTTATGAGCAATTGGGGCAGCCTGTTCTGGTGCTGTAGTGAAAATGTTTCCTCATGTCCAACCTAAACCTTCAAAGCTGTAATTCTTAAATGGCTTCAACAGACTTCAGCTCTATTTCAGTGGAAAAAGCAATAAAAGCCCACAGATTCCAATTATATAGTACCTTGGAGCTCCGTAGTATCCGCAGCCGTAGCGATCACAGCCTCTTATCTCGTTTGTAGGATTCCCAGAGCACACTGTTGCCCAGTGACTGCCTTGTTGTGGGAATGGTGGAACATCTTGGAAATACAGAAACACAGCACATCGAAATTAATTTTTAGGTTCTGTTTTAAGTGTTGCATGTTTGTAACTATGTTTTAATTTTAGGTAGGAATATAGTGAAATTACATCCCACGCCTGTAGTTAGTTGTTTCCTCCACAATTCGTCATCCTTTAGGAAATGTAAATAGAATGTACACATAAACCTGGATTGTAATGTTTCTAGATTAGGATTATCTCATATGAGGAATTTGCTTTAAAGAGAAAAATTCAAAAAGAGTATCTGAGGGATGGGAAAAGATTTAGTTTTGTTTCTTATTCTATGCCCGTGCTGATGGGACTCGACTTCTCAAGTCATAGTCCTCTTCTCCATTGCTACTAATGTAGTATTTGTAATTGCAAAGCATCATCCTAAAATCTGCTAAGATGCAATATTGAAAACATTGCTAGTAGGTAAAAGCGTGCAACCAGAAGAGAGGTCTGACTCGGTTTATTGCTGAGACTTGATGTTGCTCTGTCATGGCGGGGGCAAGAAATACAACTTGATAAGCTGATATATTCTCCTTCCTGGAACACTGCCTACAGTCTTCTTATACTGTATTTATAATGCATATTTTCTTTCTTTTGGATGTTGCTGTCAGGGACAACCTAAGACAGAGGGGACTATTGCTATTTGATAGCGTTGTCCTTCTTTGAAATTAATCAATAACTTAATTTTCATTCATTGTACTACTTATTCTGGTTGGTGGTGTTTGCTCTTTGTTTCTTACCAGGCGTAAGTTGCTGAGTAGGATCGGAGTGGTCGCAGTTCTCAACATGGATGTGAGAGATAATGCCAGGAAACACTTTCTGCATTGGCAGCATTCTCCCGAGCTGTTGCCCTCTATGGATTTGGCCGTGGTACCGGATGGGGTGAACACAGACCAGCTTCACGCAGTAACCTGGAAGAGACGGGGGAGGAAGCGAGGTCAGGAAAAAGCAGCTGCATCTGTTCTGGGGGTGAGTGAGAAACCTTCCGTGCTGGCCTCTTGCTGGAGACAGTAATGATGAAGCAGAAATGTGGTCAAGGTACCAACAGTCTTGAAATCAAAATTACTTGGATTGTTATAGAAAAGAGGAAAAGAGGGGGGTGGAAAGCAGGGTCAGGAAAACATCCTCTCAGCAAAACTGAAGGCGTATTTCTGTTACTTTATTTCTACAATTTCTTTTTTTTTTGTTTTTTAAGATGGGGTTGTTGTTTTCCTGCTACCTATTTTTCAACTCCCTTCTTCCCTCCTCTCCAAGAAAAGCATAGGAAAAGGAATACATCCTGCTGGTGCTGATTTCCGATACCTCTTAGCAGCAGTCTAGTTGTGCTTCAGTGGAGGAACTAAGATTGGAGGGTGTAAGATTAATCAACACTTGAAGAGCCACGGAAAACTTACTCAAGTAAATAAAATGATTACTTGTGCGTGCCTCACAACGCATCTGCTGTTAATTACTTGCCTGATCCCCTGATTTGGACTCCATCATCGATGGCATTTCCATTATGAAAGAATCGGATGGGTCCGGAGAGCTGGCCGCTAAAAGGAGCGTACACTGTGGCTCCGTCAGCACAGATGACATCCACACCCGCATGCTTTCCTTTGTGACCGTGCCTGAAAACAGAAATATGTAATTAGAGAAGTCTGTCAGGCTTAACGTTATGTACAGCTAGATTGGTCAGCACAGAGCGATGGCTGAAGCTCGGCTGACAAAACTTTTGCAACTCAGAAATAAATAGTGGCTTCGATCCATCTTTTGTCATCGCAAAATGTTTGTATTACTCTGATGTTCTTCAAAAAGGGGGGTGAAATTTGAAATTTTAAGCATATTTTTATTTTCCCAAGTTCATGGGGTTATTTCAAGCTGCGATAGAGAAGTACCCCTGTTCTACCCCAAAATACATCTGTACCGGTGCGAAATAGAATCTTATGTTTGGCGTTTTCTCATTTAGAAATTTGGAAGTTGCATGATGAGGATGGACACTTGTAGCGCCTGGCGAGAGGAGGTGAGAGGAAAACACAGGGAAGGGGGGAGTCATTCTACATATAAAAGCATTTTTTGGGGAAATATAACCTCTTCTGCTATGAGATACCTACTTAAAGCCAATGATGCTGGCAGACCTTTAGCTTGTGCAAATGAATCTACTTACCTTCCTGTAAGCTGTTGCTGAATGTTAGTTAAATATCTGGTCCGTCAACAACAAAAATAAATGACACAAATCCTTGAAAAACTTTCCATTTCCTTTACTCTGGCTGCTAATTCGTGTACTGGTCTTGCTTCTTCCCCTGTGCATCAGGTTAGTAGCAGTGGTATTGCTGTACTGCGAGATGGCCAAGTAATGTCCCAAAAATGAGCAAGAGATCCCGCAGACAACAGTATTCTCTCATTCTGAGTGTCAACTCTGGTTAAACTCTGCTTTCTCCCTTGTGAATATTTAATTTAGGAAAGCAAGAGCAAATCCCACTGCTCCGGATTCCCGCTGCGTTACCTGTCAGCGCCGAAATAGCCACAGCCGTATCTATCGCAGCCCCGGATCTTGTTGATGGGATTCCCACTGCAGATCTGTGCCCAGTGTTTGTCTTGTTGTTGGGGCGGGTGCGTGTCCAACTGCTTGGCAAAAACTTCACGTGTGAAAGAGGAGAACGGGGAAAATTCAACCGTGTTCTTAGTACAGTACACCAGAAAGTGCTAAGGTGCAAATTAAGGTGTTTAAAGTCAAAGACGTGAGCTCATGGGAGTGTATAATTTCAGAAACTGTAGGTAAAAGAACATTGTACAACCTGCTATATAGATTTGATCCCTTTTTCTTGAGGTCTTAAAGGTATGTACACTACAACCAAAGCAAAGCTGTAGATAAATATTTTTAATATTAGTTTGTGAAATAAGTCAAACTACTTTGACTTTCTTCATGAAACCTCTAAAGGCTTCAACAAATGACTCCAAATGCACACCTAATTCCATATTTTATAATAGTCATAACTGCATACATCACCATAATTCTTCATAAAACTAGATTGGAAAAAACTTTGCGTTATTTATATTAGAGCGAATTTCAAGAATTCGTTCCTGTCTGTCTAAAACCAGTCAAGATCAACTACAATATTTCAGTCTCAACTCACCAGTGGACACCAGGCTGACCAGAGCGACCAGACTGAGAGCTGGCATCTTGTGGCTGTTTCGCTGGTGTTCTTTGACGGAATCAAAGATGTTGAGCAGTTGCTGCCTGGGGTATTTATGTGTTTTTGAAAGGCCAAGTCTGGGTGTCTTGGCCAATTGATCTTGAGCAAAGTATTACAGCTCCGGACAGATGGTGTTGCCATATTAGGCACTGAGGACGGCTACAAACTCTAACAGTTGTTAGAGCTGGTTGGGAAAGACGGATAAAATAGTCTCTTAGCACACAGTAACAGATGGAAATGGACAATCCCACATTTCAGGAAGCTTTGGTTGAACTGTTTCTTAACACCTTTTCTTCCCCCTCCAGAAGCAAGGGCGCACTTAGGCCAGAAATAGTTGGAACCCAGAATCTGGTCCAGAGGATCGAGTTGAAGGGAAGAGATGGGCGAAACTCCATGGTGGATGTAGCCAGTTTGTTCTTTCCTGCTCATTCCAGTACTCTCCCCAGGTGTATGTGCCCATTAGGGCTTTCTAACAGAGTGACAGAGAACACATGGAGGTGCAATGTTCGGTGTGGCGTGACCATTCACTTAGGCTGAGAAATAGAGATGCTTTTGCATGGAAATGTCTCTTTTTTCCTGGTCAGCTGAAATTACCACCTAGCCTGGACTTAAATCCATGAAGTCTTTTCACTGAAACCCTAATTTTTGACAACTGAATTCTTATTAAAACATCTTCCAGTTCTGAAACAAAGAGTTGCAAGCCCAAGTGGCATGGCATAACTGACATGGAGTTAAAAAAATCTAGCTTTTAAAATGATTCATTTAGTATCTGCTTGATTTCAGCTATTGTGCTATTAAGCAGGCTCCTTAGTGTCTCTCTGAATCCTTCGGTTTGAGTTTTCTGCACTACTTACAGAAAAGCATTAGATTTTCTTTATGGATGTGTCTTAGTTAATATGGAATTTAAACGAGTCATGGCGCTTTCACGTAAACTATCTGATATTCCAAATTACAGAAACCTCTGGAAGTCCTGCACATCTTATTCGGAGCAGAAACAGATGTCCCTCTGCCCCACTTCTAGTTTGCGTTGAGCATCAGTACGTTGTGTTTTCTGAAAACCGCCACGGAACAAGCAGCTGGAGCTGTGTTCTTTGCTCGTGGTTCCAAGCTTTTTTTTTACAGCTGCTATTTAACCCCAAACAATCTTTTAGCCCTCCCTGGGGTTATTACAAGTGGCTTTGCTGTTTTTACCCCCGCTGCTTTCTCCCCCGTCCTGCCGGAAAGAGCTGCTGGTTTTCACACTCGTAGCCACCAAACAAATATTTATATAAAAGTTACGTCCCCCCAGTCTAGTTTTATGGGTGTTTTGGTTATAATTTGCTAGTCTAATAGTCTGTTTGCTAAGTTGGGCTTACAAACAATACGAGGTGCTGGTAAGAGCTCTCAGCGGGTGTTGAGGATTTGGGGATGCTGCTTACCCCTGAACTGAGAGATGGGGCACGCGGGCTTGTGTAACCTTTCCCAGAAAGAGCCTTTGTCACTACGAGCTGGGAGAGCCTGTGTAGTGTTCTTTCCAGGCTTATCCACCTTTGTTTGGCACAAGCCGCCCACGAAGCCCCTCAGCTCTCCTTGGCAAAGAGAATCAGCGAGGGAGGTGGTACGGGTGGAAGCTTTCACTGAGATTTCATAGCATAAAGGTAGTAAAGTATTTCGGAGCTTGGCTAGCTTGATACCAGCTGCTGTACGCTTTTTTTTTCTTTTCCTGCTGGAAACAAAACCATTTAAAAACACAGACTTTATTTGGGTGGTGCCTGGCCATTCCCATTTGAGGGGTCTCCAGTGAGGTTTCTGCAATAATGATGTGTCTCAACCAGATTTTATTTCTGATTTGCTACTGGCTACCAGTTTGCATTAGCAAAGTTTTAACTATCTCATTACATAGATTTTAGCTGGGGCAGACCTGCCTTGAAAAGCTAATGACTTTTATAGACTTTTGTGAGCTCGCATGCGCCAAACTTCACCAAGGAAGGAACCGCAGCGCCTCAATCCACTCTACAAAGTCTGGCCAAGGAAAGGCTGGGTGTAAAGCCAGCCAAGCAGGTAGACATGAGGAGAGATGCACAACTGTGTAATAAGCACACAGACAGTGAAGAAGCTTTTTTGAGACCTGTTTTGCAGTCTGGTATTATGTAAAGTGGCTCTAACATACCCATTCTTTGTGATTTATTTTTTTTCCCGTCTCATTTATGTGTTAGAGCTGACTCCAAATTGCTTGCAGCTGTGTACGTTTTTTATATTTTCTCCACAAGAGATCTTAATAGCGTTGTACCTTGCTCTGTTCTTTCTAAAACATGTCAAAATGTCGTTTGCTACAATAACGCATCTAATGCACTTCTGGTGAAGTGTTCTTAACAAGACAGTTTTCAAGTGTATGATATTGCAGTTGAGATTTCCCAGTGCGTTCCCCGTCCCTCCTGGGCGAGCTGGAAGGGGCACACCTCTCACCTTGGGCTTGAGGAAGCTCTGAACTGAAGCCGGTGGGATTCCTGTGTTGGGCAACGGAGATGTCAGTATAACGGTTGGTGGGCGCAGTTGTGAAAGACCCGAACTGTCCGTTTAGCACACACCAACAGAAGGATATGGAACAACCGTCCGGCGTTGCACGGCCCCCGGGAGCTGCGGTTGCACAGTTTCCTTCCCTGCAGCGGGGAGCGGGCGAGGAGATGGATGGAGAGGAGCCAGCGTGCAGCGCTGTGAGGAGCACCCTGAGAGCAGGTGGGCTCACCTGGGAAACGCTGACCCCTTTCTCTTGCATGAACGGTGTGAGTTCCCCGTTTTGCCCCTTTTATGTCAGTAGTAACTTCCCTGGCTGTGCAAGTCCTTTTGAGGTCGTCTTATGGACTGAGCAAGAGTGCAGTGGGCAAATGCGAGTGTTTGGGCTGGTATCAACAGGCAGGGAATGAGCGAAGCCTGATGCTGTCCAGGAGAAGTCCCAACTTTGCTATTCAGCCTTTCCAAAGACACTGTGACTCGGCTGTTTTAATTACGTGTGTTTCAGGAGGGTCCACTGCCAGTGACCAGGGCTTTGGGATAGATGGTACCTGCCATGTCCATGTCCATAAACCTTGCAAACATCAGACTCGTCCCTCTTAACATATGAATTATCTTAATGTTATCTCTTAGTAAGAAAAGTCGGATGGGAGAATGGTGGAATCAGGTTTTTGGAGGAAAAAAGCCAGCAAACTGACACACACCCAGGCAATGGTTGTGGACCCTTTGAGCAGAAACATCAGCAAAAGCCAGGGCCAAACCCCAAGCCAGAGCAAATCCAGCCCCCAGCCAAGGCCACGGTTTCCTTCCAGCCATGCAGCCGTCCTCCTTTGGTTGCCCACAAGTGAGGGCTGGTTTCTTCGTCATTTCCTTGACACACATTTCGGCTTGGTGGGATTCAACCAACATCCGAAAACTGATGATTTGGTCCATGAAGCCCTTCCTCTTTGCACCCTGTGTGGGGCTGTGGCCCTGGTGAATTGGATAAACGAGAGCTGCGCATCTTATTTCTTGGTAATGTTAGAGTATCGTAACCGTAGCTTTGCCAGGCTTGTTAGTGGGCAACTGAAAAGGTAAATCCTCTTCCTGTCTATATTTTACAGAACAGTTGGCTTTGTCCTTCTTGGCGAGGTTGGCGTGTTCAGTGTGGGAACAAGACAATGCTGAGCACTCGCCTCCCAGCTGATCCGCATGTATTATGTTATTAAAGAAGCTTGAAAGCTGTTCCCCTGGAAAAGAAATAACATACTTTGTGCTAATCGTTAAAAATCAAATTACGATTTAAAAATTAACCGTAGAAGAATTTACTTGTGCAATTCAATTAGCAGCGCAGGCTTTCACGGTGGAAATCAAGCTGGCACAGCGTAAAACAAACGGCACTCGCTATTTGTTCAGGCTTCTGATCGGTGACAAGGCTGAGATAAGAGGACTTTTGGCACAGTGATGAATTAAGCTTTGTGTAGACGGCTTCTACTGTAGTATCGCCGGAAAATCAGCAGGTTGCGCTAGCTGATCAGCCAACAGGCATGGCTGGAGATGTCGTTTTAAGCAGATGGCAGGCTCTGGGAGACCTGAGCAAGTTGCCGCCTTTGCTAAGTATGAGCTGAAGGCGAAGCTGCGGCTGTGCTGATGCGCAATTCTGGTTGACGGCTCCATCTCGAATTTATTTTGCCGTTATTAACATACTTGCTAAGCCTGAGTTAGGCAGGTTTTAATGGGGACGATTGAGGAACACAAAATAAAACCTTTTTGCTACCAACGCCCTGTCTCATGGGGAGGATAAAGCTGTAGCCAAATCCTCCAAAAGTCCTTTGATGCTCAGGGAAATAGAAGGGTATAGTGTAGATTTGGGTTGCAGCCTTAGGGAGTTAGTCTGGGACCTTGGGGTGCAAACTTATAAAATGGAAGGGATAGTGAGGAAAAGGATCCCTGCAGAACTGGGACGGCAATTCTGCATGGCCCGAGTTTGCTAACTCTTTCCTGAAAAGCCTAGTTGCCCCCCCATACTTCCCCTCACCTTCAATATTTCTACAACTATGTATTTTACCAGCCCTCTATTTCCTTCCCAGAGTCAGCTACAAATTGTACTTTCCCTTCTTCTACAGCCGGTTATTTTTTCACCAGACTGAAAAGATAAAGCTGGATTTACTTATCCTGTTTGCCCCAACTGCTCTGTAGCCTAAAATAGAAAGTGGTATTTACTTTTTATTCTCTGCTGCTGGGTGACAGCCCCAGCTAAACCAGGAATTTTTAGTGTTTGCCCTCTACCTCCCTCAGGCGCCTGCAGGAGCATCCCGTATCCCTGCAGCCAAGCACTGCACCTCCCCGGGCTGCTGGAAAAACTCGGATTGAACAGTGGCTCGCTGAAAAGGTTTGTGAAACCGGTCTGTGGGGACAGAGCAGGGAAGTGCTGAGCCGTTGCCATCAACGTCCGGGTGAAAACGTCACTCGTAGAGGAGCAAAGCGGGTGCGCTGGCTGGAGGCTCAGAGCCCTGCTCCCTCAGCGAGGTCAGCTCACGCTTCCGTTAGGATTTGCACGGAGAAGGGGGGGGCTTGATTGGGACCTTCCCTTTTCAAATGGGAGAAGTCGGTAGCTGGGTTAAAACCTGGGATTTCAACCAAGCGAAACTTAGGTGAGAGTCTGTCTTTTCTACAGGCAACTAACTTCATGACAAAAACTTTAAAAATGGGTCAAAATTGGAGAATACTGGGTTCTTTTGCTGAAACGTTTCTGCTTTCAGTGTAAGGAAAAGGGTTTTTTTCCCAGCAAACTCAATCGTATCGACTCACCTTCAATGTCTGGTTGCTGTCTACAGGTTTGTGCTGTCTATTTTGACGGACATGCTGGTTTTTCATTCATATCAAAAATTAAAGTGGTTGCTGGGGAAGGTGAATGGGACACAGCAGGTTAAGCACTTCTCACAGAGGTAGCAAATATCCTTCTCTAGTTTCTTATAAGAAATAAATCTGCTGTCGGGACACACGCAGCTCCCACGGAAGCAGCTTCCCTGCTTGTCTGAGGCTGCATTTGTTTGAGTAAATATGAACTAAACTTGTGGAGACTCCCAGTAGCGTGTTGGTAGCCTTGGCCCGAAAAGCCTTGTCCTGTTAACAAGAGCTTGTTGTCCCAGGAAAGTCTTCAGCTGATTTACTAATGGAAAGATATGCCTCACTTGGACAAAAAGAAACCCGGGTGTGCCAAGGCATTCCTGAAAGAGGAGCCTGGGGAAAAGGAATGAGTTACTTCATTAATGTTGTTTTATATTTTGGGTCATGGGCCCCCCGGGAAAGGTTGGGGTTTCAGCTTTATACAGTGTTGTTTTTTTTTTTTTTTTTCTCCCCAGCTGCATTAAAAAAGCAGAACCCAGCCCAAACTCTGTGACAGCACCAAAGAAATTCAAAGCAATTTGTAGCGAAGCAGCCCTTTAATAATGTGATTTTTCCATACGCGAGCACGAGTGAAATTTGTGGCTTATTGAAGAAAACTTTGTGTTTGGCTGCAAAGAGAGCAGAGGAGTCCAAGAGGAGGGAGCTGCAGCGCGGGGGCTCTGCTGGGCAACCGGGAGCCACCACCTCCGGGCCACTCCGCTCCCCACCGCCGCGGCCTCCATCGACGGGCGCAGTGATGTGCAAGACACGACAACCGCTTTAAATGGCGTGTTGTACCTCACTCTGAGTCTCTTTATGTTCAGGTAACCACCAGCATTTTGGTCAGGGACACTTTTTAGGTGGAACAACCGTTTGAGGCTCAGCTGTTTCCACTTTACTGGGGTGACTACTTATGCCCAAGCAATTTAATGAATGCACAAGCCGGGGGCTGAAGGCTTTGCCCGAATGCGCAGCCTCCCATTTACAGGTTGGGAGTAGGATCCGTTAAGTCACAGTTCTGGATGTGGACATGGGATATAATTCCTCGGTAGACCCTTTGCATGGGCAGAAGGACGCCGATTTTCTCTCCCTTCTCGATGGGGCCGCTGTACTTGACGGGTTTGATGTAAAACATCTTAATGCAGAATCCTGTTAAATGGGGGCGGGGGGAGGGGGGGGAGAGGAGAGAGGGAAAAACCGTTGCTGCTGTGAAATGGTTTAAAAGCCTGGCAAAGTCAGAATGGTCGGTAGCAAAATGCAAACGACAATAAAACGGCAAGCGATTCAGCAGCAGAAAAAGTTACAGCAAATGCTGGGATGCTCCTAAAGCATCAAGAAGAGAGGATAGGAAAAGAAATAAATTAACACAGAGGAGACTGGGGAAGGGGATTAAGATGGGTAAAACTGCACGAGCAAGTCAGAGGCTGGTTCTTTAATGAGCCAAAAATGTGCAAAGTGACCAGCTTCGTCCTTTGGCTTTTTTTAATAGAGGTGAAATGCTGTAATCCCTTCAATCAATTTCCCTGCATTAACAGAACCTGGATTTCAAAGTTACAGTTTTCACTTGGATTCACGTGCAAGCACGTGTTGGATTCATGATTTTTGGGTCAGTTTAAAGCTCTGTAAAAGAGTCGGAGCGTTTTGCAATTAGGCTTTGCAAGACACGCATCTTTTGGCTCTGGTACCTGATCCTGAGAGCTGGACTCCGTTGTCGATGGCGTTGCCGTTTCCATAGGGCCTGACTTGCCTGGTGATCCTCCCCGTGAAGGGTGCGTACACCACCGAGCCGTCCTCACACACCACGTCCACTCCCCTGTGCTTCCTCCCTCCTCTGAAGAAGAAGAGCAAGGCGGGTTAGCCCGCGGCGGAGCACCTTACCAGCTAGAAACCCTCCTCCTGCCCATTTTTCCATGCTTATTTCTCTTTTTAAGAACATCTCAAGCGCTGCCATCTCCCGGCAGCCCAGCCCAGGACCTGGGGGCGTTGTATCTCCCGCAGCCATGGGGGTCGCAGCCTCTGATTTTGTTTGCAGGTTGACTTGAGCAGATTTTTGCCCATTCTGCTGCAGCAGCTAGAAAAAAAAAAAAAAAAAAAAAAAAAAAAAGAACAGAAGATGAAAGACCACAAGTTAGAAAAGGGGTTTCCCAGCCTGTGTTGTTTATTCAATAGCAAGGTCCCTTTGGATTTTGCTGTAACCATGGATCAGGCTTCAGGGAACTAGACAGTTGTTCATCTTTTAATGCAAGTTAATTTTAGGGATGCAATGAAACAGCATTTTTTTTTTGTTTTATGCTTTGTCCGGTGATGTCTGAGGGTACTTAGAGCAGGGACTTCAAAGGAAAAATGCAGAACAAATAGATCTGGAGGGGACATCGTGGCGTGACCCCCTCCTCTCCCATTGCCCCGGGACAGACATGCTGCCTTCACAGGGCAGGCGTGGGGCTGGAGCTATGGGATGTCCCTGCCTGGAAGGTGACCTGAGCCACCCAGGATCTTGGGATACTGAACTGCAACTGTAAAAAAAAATAAGGCTGAGAGAGACCCACTGAGTCCATCCCTATTCCCTAATGTGGGATCCACTCAAAAATACAAGCTGTCATCTACCTTTTACTAATTGTGTTTTCTATCTCCTGATGTTTCTATATTACTATTTCAAAGTAGCAGCCAGTAGGGTAACATCCTCACATTTTTTTTATTCCAAACCCCAGCTATCATCACCCGGAGTCAAACCCACGCTGATCCTATGGCCCTGGTGATGTCTGAGAGAGGGAAGACATTTATGGGGGAGAAGTGGGGAAGCGCAACCCCTGACTCGGTACCTTCTAGAAGCCTCTAACAGCCTTGCTTCCCCCCACCAAAACTTCTGGGGTTTCCCAGGGGATGCTTTGGGAAGAACGGGGCTGCTCCAGCAAGAAGCAACGCGTTGAGCTTTATTCGCGTGTGAAGAGCCCGGGAGGCACCATTCCCGTTGGGCTCTGGGGGTATTCGCGAACGAGGGAAATGGTGTGCTGGCGCTGAAGGTCTGGTGCTAAAAGGGTGCAGGAAATCTCTAATGCCTTCCTCAAGCAAAACAGCCCTTTGTTCTCAGTTGTCTTCATTTATTTTAACAAATTGTGTATCCTTTGTGAAATCAAAGGTGATGACATTAAACACAGAAAGATCTCCGGGAACACTCTATGCTCGGCGGGCTGATCTTTAAGCAAAAGGCTTTTAACAAAACATGCATGCTGTTAGTAATTGATATGCCTCAGCCGATTCTTTCCGATTCAATCAACATTTAACTCCAACAAATTTTTTTACCTCAACTCTTTACCGTATCTAAAAAGCATTTTTCCGTGGAGGTTTTTATGCAATGGGAGAGGGGTTATTTTCAAAAAGCAAAAAAAAAAAAAATGGCAGAGAACAAATCAGTTCCTAAATCCTTACAGATACACTTAATTTAAAAAAGAAAAAAAAAAAAAAAAAGAAAAAGAAGGCAGGTTACAATGAGCAACAGTTACTAAAATTCAGCTAACTCACCACTGGAGATGGCAATCACGAGGATGACTGCTGTGACTCTGTGCATTTTCATGTGCCTTGAGAGCTCTGCTTTCAAAGCGAGAGGAATAAAATACTTTGCTTTCTATTTATACACCTCAACGGAGGCTGTATCCAAATTTTTCCAGCCAATCAAAAAATTTATGTGGCCTTTTGCTTGCTGATCCAGACCAACAGCAAGCCCTCGAGGTGCACCTCCAGCCTGGCTAATTGGCGGTCTAGAGGTTCCAAACTATTTAGCAATAGCAGCTACGTGGGTTTGTTTACAATGAAACCATGACTATTAAAGCCAAATTTTAAGGACAATTTGTAACTATTCCTGCCTGTTGCACAATCCTGAAATGTAGCAAGATTACTTGGGTGGAGAACGGGAAAAGGATTTAAATGAACTTTTAAAAAAAAAAAAAAAAAAAAAATCTGGGCAGATGGGTACCTTGCCCTCCCACCGTGGCTGCTGTTTCACGGAAAGAAATTCAGCCAGGTGGACCCAGCTCGGTGCCAGGCATCACACCCAGCCTCATGCTGGAGAAATCTGATTAGGCAACCAGTGAAATGAGACCTTTGTACCCCGTTTTTATTAGCCAACTTCATTACAACATCCCAGATATTGCCATGTTGCTGCTGCTGAACCTTCAGCGTTAACAGTGGGAGAGACACATGTTTACAATCCTCACTGTCCCTGAACAGAAAATATTATAAACCCTGCAATACTGTGGCTGAGCGAAATTACAGGAAATTGAAGAAGAGGAGAATGCTGGAGCACGAACAAGGCCACCACGAGTGTTGTTTCTGGGAAGGGAGGGAATGTGATGTCCTGGTTTACAGCCAGGAGCTGGAAGTTGTTTGTCTGGAGGACTCTTTGGCCGCCTGGTCTGTGCTACTGGGAGCCACTGAGCGTTTTGTTTCTCTGCACAATTCAAAACTGAGAGCCCAGGTTAGACATGGCTTTGGGTCGGGGCTCTCAGCGAGGATGCCATGTCCTCGCTGTCTCTCTTTGGTGGCACTAGATGGGTGAAGACTGGTCTTACATCCCAAAACAGAACCAGGAGCAGTTCTGCTGCACAGGATTCAAACCCCGTCTTTGCCGGAGATGGAAACATCAGCTGCCGGTGGATGCTGCTGAACAGAAGTTGTACTTCACGGGAAAAGAAAGTGATCCCATCAGGATGTCTTCCAGACACACGTGCTGCTTTCTCCTTACCCCTTCTCCCAGTGAAGTGTCATCCAACTGTGTCACTTGTGTCTGTCGCATAGTCACAGTGACAGAGCAACAGCTTGAAGAAAGCCAACACCTGAACCCAGCGGAAGCCTGGCTGGAGTGGGCTTCACGGCCTGGTGGAGACCACATGAGATGTTTCAACTCCAGACAAATGGGGAGGACAAGGAGGAGAGTCGTGCCAGTCCTGCTACACGAGGGCTTTTAAACCCACCGCTGCCTTCCCACACCCTCTGTTCCCAGTCAATCCCCCCCGATTTTTTCTCCAGAAGAAACACTCCTGGTTTCCCATTTTCCTGCTTGTCAGATGTTACATGTAGAGGGGGAAAAAACCTATTTGACAGTAATATTTTGAAACAATATGTTCCAACGGAGCATGTAGCGGGAAAAATATGGCAATACCTAGCTCTCTCTGCAATGCTTCTTGTGCCCAGGGCTCAGCTAAACCAGAGAAAATTGCATTATCTTAAATTCATTTTGCTAATTGCTAATTTTGTTAGAGACCTACCAATCAAGATCAAAGAGGAGAAAAGAATGAGTGAAGTAGTTCTGTGCATTCCCTCAGAAGCTCAGAAAATAAGATTTTTTTTTTTTTTCCTAATTCTATTTCTCATAGATATCCCCAAGGCCGGACAATTTCTCAGTTTCAAGTTGCAGGCTCAGTTTAGTGCAGCGGAGGTGAACGTACCATCGTGAGATCCAACAGGAAAACCCACCAGCTTCAAGGGCATTCTTCAAACACAACAATAGGGTCTCTTGGCCATCGGCACGTGCCATCTCTGATGTTTCCCTGATTCATGGGAGCAGCCACAACAGCTAACTCCTGCTCATGTCCTAAATTTAGCGGTGTCACCAATAGACTTGGCCATGTAGGCTGGAGAAAATGTGCACCTGCTCTTGTGTCACACTGGGAAATTTGGGTTAAGAGCTTTTTGGAAATCTGGATTCCCAGGTTGGATATGGGTTTCTCCAGGGTTTTTTAACAATCTGATGCCTTGCTGCCTTTGTGTGGAGGATGGGAAGACTGCAACGGTCTGCAAAGCATGGCTCCCTGCACCTCTCTCTGACATTTTTTGCCTTTGTTTTGATTTTGCTAGCTGAGTTGACAGGTTTTTACAGAGCTGATTGAGTGAATTAAACATGGTAAGACCAAATTGTTTGCTGACATATTACATTATATCCCGAGATAAAGATGAGGGAAGTAAAGAGTGATTCATGTAGATTTTGTGTGAACTGTGCAAGAGCAGCGGACACGTCTCTCGCCTTCTCTGTGCCCACCACACTGCATTTCATGGGGGTTACAGCCTTATTCTCTGTCTGAAGAACACCTCAAGGACTGAAGCAATGCATCAATGCATGTAACCTACCAGTTTCTTCACATTTTGCTTGTTGCTAGCTGTGGTACAAAACAATCTGTGTGGAGAATGGATGGAGAGCAGCCCTGAGGAGAAGGACTTGGGGGTGTTGGTGGATGAGAAACCCCACATGAGCTGGAGACATGCGCTGGCAGCCCCGAAACCCCCTGCAGCCTGGGCTGCATCCCCAGCAGCGTGGGCAGCAGGGCGAGGGGGGGATTCTGCCCCTCTGCTCCGCTCTGGGGAGACCCCCCTGCAGTGCTGCCTCCAGCTCTGGGGCACCAACAGCAGAAGGTCGTGGAGCTGTTGGAGCGGGGCCAGAGGAGGCCCCAGAGATGCTGGGAGGGCTGGAGCCCCTCTGCTGTGAGGACAGGCTGAGAGAGTTGGGGGGGTTCAGCCTGGAGAAGAGAAGGCTCCGGGGAGACCTTAGAGCCCCTTCCAGTCCCTAAAGGGACTCCAGGGAAGCTGGGGAGGGGCTCTGGATCAGGGAGGGGAGACACAGGACAGCGGGGAAGGGTTTTAAACTGAAAGAGGGGAGATTTAGATGAGATATGAGGAAGGAATGCTTTTCTGTGAGGGTGGTGAGCCCCTGGCCCAGGCTGCCCAGAGAAGCTGTGGCTGCCCCATCCCTGGAGGTGTTCAAGGCCAGGTTGGACGGGGCTTGGAGCAACCTGGTCTGGTGGGAGGTGTCCCTGCCTAGGGCAGGGAGGTGGGACTGGGTGGTCTTTAAGGTCCCTTCCAACCCAAACCATCCTATGATTCTTTTTGCAGAAAAACCAGTGGCAGAAAGGTGGCAGCGATGGGCAGTTCCTTAATTTTGCATTGATGGCAGGTGCGTGGAAGAGTTAAAGCAGCGCAGGGGGAGCAAAACTAAGGGCAGAGCCTGTGTGATGCAGGCAGCGAAGGGCTCCTTCAGTGGGGAGGATGGGGGATGCCGTGTGGGAGGTAAGTGAGGCAGGACAGGACTTCTCCTCATCTCACATGGTGCTGGGAGCCACTGGGAAACAGAGGTAAAATGGGGGGGGGGGGGGGGGAGGCAATCCTCTTCAGTGGTAGCTGCAGAGCCTAGATAGCATGTATGTCTGGAGGGGAAAAAAATAGAAAAAAAAAATCCCAAACACTGCATCTTTGTAGGCTTTGCAGGACACCCTCTGGTTTCTGAATACCCACTGTGCTGTGTTTGGGGGTAACGCCGGGGGAGGTGGGCGTCTTGCAAAGGGGTGAAAAAGTAGCAAACTTTTAAACTACTCATATGCAAGTAAGTACCACAGTGCAATCAAATTAAATGTAATTCGAGCAAGATTAAATTTAAAAGACAATGACGTTAAAACCTAGCTCTGAAACTCATCGAACTCACTAAAAGCAATTTCCAAAATCGTAACCATGCTGGGATCTAATAAAGTTTTCATTAAAGGGGAAGCGTTTGACTCAGCCTGTCACTTATCAAAATGGGGGTTGTTTTCCCCTGGTAGGGAAGGGATGCAAGTAGCTGTAATAGTTTCCTTTCTGTTTTACCAAGCACCAAGGCGTAACTGAGTTTGTTGGCAGTGCTCTAAAGGCTGTGAATTCTCAGCCCAACTAATTTATGCTAAAAATGCTCTTTGCTCCTCCCTCCCACCCCTTGAATTTTGAGCTTTTTGGTAACTCAGGCACAGGAAGCTCACAGCCTGCTTTGGTTTTTGCTTTACTGGAATTTACCCAATGTATAAACGCAAAAGACAAGAGCCTTCTCGTTTTCTTCTGTTCATCACTTAGTACAACCTGAAACACCTAAATATGCTTAAAAGACCTTCAGATTAAAATAGAGCAAAATCCCTGAGTATGGGTAGATCGCAGTAAAGATGAGAGGGCAGTTTGGTTACCTAAATGTCAGGTTTTGGAAATAGCCAGGTTTTGCGAGATACTAGTTTAATTTCTAACATGAAATTGAGGGAAGCAAGTCCCGAGGCATGGTACTGCAGATGTCTGTTATCAGCATCTTACTTTCCTTCTCTTTTTTGATGGTGACAAAGGCCACATATGAGCCATTCAAGGAGGTGACGGGCAGTAATCCCACATGCCAGCACACTTTCCCCTTGCTGTGCTGGGTTGTGTTGCCCAAGTTTCCTAGAGATTGCCGAGTGAACGAAAGAGGGTCTGATTTATCAAAAAGCTGTCTGTGCGGATAACAACTTATTGCTTCTGTTAATTATGCTTATAAAAAAAGTAAATTGGAAGAACAGAGCATTTTAGAGAGCATTCTGGTGTCCAAAAGCAGCTGTTTCATCTGTTTCCCCTTCCCTGACAAGATCTTGGACCTTTGAAGAAATAGGAACTAGTTTATCATCAAAAACATTTTTTTTTAATTATTTTTGGGGTTTTTTTTTTTTTAGGAGGAAATATTTTTGTTGTTGGCACGTAATGGATTCCTGAAATGCAGCATCCAGCTGGTGTAAAGGGCGCTGAGGGAAAGGAAGGTAATGAAACCCAATTTAACTAATGAGCGTAATTTAGAGAGAGACTTTATTGCAGAATTTCACCGGAAATAGTTTAGAAACATTCAGCCTGTGGAAAAGAAGGGTTTTGTGGTTCCTCAAAAAAGCCTTGCTTCAATCTGTAGAAACGCACAGTGGGGTTTTTTTTATTAATGTGAGCAACTGAAGATGCTGTGTGCAATCAGGAGAACATACGTGTCCCTCCAGCGCTTCCCTGGCTGACGCAGAGCTGCCTCTGGGCTCTCCCAGGAGATGCCCCTCCAAACCCAGGCGAGGTGTTGTTTGCGGGGGTTTGTGCCCGGTATTTAATTTAGTCCGTCGTTAGCTTTAAAACCCGCCGTTTACTGTGCACAGCTGCCCGTTGGCTCTTGCAGAAAGTAATTTCTTTGGGGTGCCGGGTCCCTGTCAGCATGGCAGGGTGCAATGGGGATGCAATGGGTCCCTTCCTCCACGCTGTGCCGCGTTGGCCCCGAGATGCCCCTTGTGTTCCAGGGAGATGGTCACCCTCTGTGTATTCCCCATCGGTGGCCTTGTCTCTGTTCTTGTCAGAAATCTTGCTGGATTTGGGAGTATGTGAGGTTGGTTTTTTTCCTTCTGAAAAACCTACTGAGCAAGAGCTTGTCTTGGCACAGCTGGGCTCATCCAGAGCCCTGCGGAAACCTGGTCCCAGAGAGGTCTTGGCTTTGGACACCTAAGAAACAGGGGAGGACCAGGGAAAGGCAGTGCTGCTCCTCCAAAGAATCCATGCGTTCGTCAGCTGAACTGGACTGTGCTGGGGACGGTGGCCATGGCTGGGCTGCCACTGCCCTCTGATGGAAAGCAGGCGCACGCAGTCCTGCCGAGCAGCCCTTCCTCATCTCCCCGCATCTTCATATCTGCGTACAGAGAGAAAATGTCTCTGTGTGTGTATATTTCCCTCCTGCACTGCTCCTTCTCGGGTTAGGGGAAGCTCCGTCCCAGTGCTAGGGTTTATGGGGATGCTCATCAGCATCTGCCCATCGGGACTGGGATGAACTGGTGTGTGTAACCCACTGGCTGCTCAGATGCCCTGTGATTCTTCTTTCTTTCTTTTTCTGCTTTACATATGTAATCCCTCCCACGCCCATGTGTTAAGGATGAGGTGTGTAGTGCAGAATGAGTCCCTTACCTCCTCCAGGGACGTGCTCTTTATCTGACCTGAAATGCTGACCTGGTGGCTGCATTTAGCAGAGGTTTGTGGGCAGTAGTGGAAAAGTCGCTTTGCTTTTCCTTCATTGCGCATCTACATGCTCCTGTAGCACCCACCATCCAGGGTTGTGCTTTCATTTGGAAAAAGGAAGAGAGAGATTTATCTCACCACAAATAGTTTAATTTGAAATGCACAACCCCTTGTGGTGCCCAGGATCCCAGATCTCCCCTGTCCAGGTATTCCAGCCTCCAGGATCAGCTCACAAACAGCTCCTCAGTACTTCAGCATTAGCAGCAGAGAGAACTCCAATATAAAGATGACTATAAAAATAAGTGATGCAGCTGTTGTGGTGTTTGTTGCTCCTTCGTGCTCAGCAGATTTTCTTTCACAGTTGAAGAGTTGTTGTTGTTGGATTTTAAAAAGCTGCAGCCAGAAGATGTGGTTGCAGGAGTGGAGGCTGGTTTTGCTGATAGGCAAAGGCAGATGCCGCCTATCGCCCTTACCTTGGGGCTGGCAACGCCCTGCCCTCGCTAAAATAAAGCCTGTGTGGGAATGGCCCCTTGGCAGGTCTCTGAACGGAAACCATATAATTATAAACCACTGTCTAGCCTGAAGTACTGCTAAGTGTTTAAGCTATCGTATTTCCACGGCTCGTTCAAGGGTATTTTTAGTGTTGGTGGAAAAAGTTGCTGACTCTAGGTCAAGTAATCCCTCCTAAAGTCTATGGTCCTGATTCGGGAAAATTAACCATTTGCTTAAATGTTATGATGAAGCCTCTCTCCCTTCTTCTGCCTTTCCATGGAAGAGGTTTGGGCCTGGAGCACAGGCATGGAGAAAGGAGACCGGCTTGCATTAACATTCAAAGTAGAAAAGTCTGCTACTGCTAAAATGTAAATATTTGTCTAAATATCATTTGTCTGACATACTTCCATTGCACATGCCTGTTTTTGCCCGAGTGGAGGCAACCAGCAGAAGAGCCGCTTCCATTGGCAGTGCCTTGGCCAAGGCCGTTCATGGCTCGTGAATCCAGCTGTGAGGCAGAGCTGGCTCAAAAGCTTGGATTTATTTGTTTTTAACACAAGTCTCTCTGTAACGATGGGAAGGCACCATTAAACTGTCGCTCACCCAGCAAAGAAAAAAAGCCAGAAGCTGGAAGTTTGCCTGTTATTTGTTATCCTGTTTGTGCGTTTGGAGATTTAGCGCTCCGTGGTCAAGGCTGATGGTCCCTGTCACACCACTCTGGTCCCTCGTGCTCGGGGCTGTGTGAAAGCCCACTGAAGAAGATCTGTGCACAGGGTGAGTGGGCTGGACCTGCAGGAGGGTGAAGGCAGCAGGGAGACCACGTTGGCCAGCACCACGGGTGGAAGGCTTAGCCTGCTTTTTCATAGGTGTCATGGAGGAGCAGACCTCCAGGGGACGTCTGAGGAGGGTTGTTGGGCGATGGAGAAGAGGTCTTCTGCACACAGCCAAGCAGGGGACAGGGCAGGGGACCGGCTGGAGAGTTTGCTGTTGGCAGCGGAGGCGAGCAGTGCTGGCAGATTGGAGGTGGGCACTGATGGTTTGACAGCACGTGGGAGATGGCCAGTGCAGGGATGAGCTGTGAAGAGCCTTGAGGTGGAGATGAATTGACATGTTTGACATGACAGAGGGGGAGCCGTGGAGAGAAGAGTGATGTGGTTATGTTGACAAGCCAGAAAATGAGCCCAGGCTGCTCTGAGTAAGAAAACGTCCTACCTCAGAGCCGCAAACACTGACACCAGAGTGGGCTATTGAGGTCACCCAAATTAATTCTAGTATAAACTAGAAAAATTATCCCATTTAATTTAAACACTGCCAATGAGTATCCAGCAGCATTCTTTCTTCTGGGCGACTAACCTCAGAGTCAAGGACATGAGCATGTCCAGGGTCTCCCTTGATGCATTTTTG
The DNA here is from genome assembly GCA_008658365.1 of Alca torda. Taxonomy (NCBI): domain Eukaryota; kingdom Metazoa; phylum Chordata; class Aves; order Charadriiformes; family Alcidae; genus Alca; species Alca torda. The sequence goes on from CM018081.1 coordinate 45,786,678, forward strand.
AGGTGTCTCAGCTGCTTTGTGATACCTTAAATGCCACTTCCAGTGGTATCAGGCCCCTGCTGTGGAATGTGCACTTCAGGTTAGATAACTGCTGCACCATTAAAAGAGGGTGCGTAAAAAAACTCCTCCTTGTGCCATTAAATCCACAGTTCATTCCTTGCCCTTGTATTTTATCGCTTGGGTTGCTGATAACTTTCCTGTATGGCTTCTCTCGGAAAACAGTCTTTCCTGCTATGCATTTCCTTCCGTTGGCGCATGAGGGTTAACTAAAACTTCCCTAGGCTTTATTGCTTTGATGCAATGAAAACTAGGGAAGCTTTTTTTTTTTTTTTCCTTTTAAGAAACAATCAAGTGTCTGCAGGTAGTCTGCACGCTCCCGCAGCTCTGATAAGAAATTCCTACTCGTTTGCAAGGTCTTTCTTGGACACACAGCTTTGGTTTAGTTGGTTGTACTGTGAAATGGGGGAGACCTGTGGCTCTGGAAAACCTCACGGACTAACGGTTTGTTATGGATAACCTAGAGCATTTGATCTCAGGCCATGGTTATCCAGCTCAGGAGCTGGATGGTGCTTCACAGTTTTGCTGCGTTGCCCCTCAGAAGTAGACCACGTCCCACCAAGATGTGGGGTGAGTCCACACAGGGACGTGCATCCCCAAAACCTTTTGCTCCTGGATGCTGCTGCAATCCCCTGAGCCACTCTCAGTGACACTTAGGCTAAAAGATGCTTAATTTTAATTGTTGCTGGAAGCAAAATTGTCAGCTGCCCATTCATTGTAGTCATGCCTGATGCCTACGTGTATCGGTCCTGGTGCCTAGAGCACAATTTGCACCGCTGGTCATCTCTTAACTGGGATGAAAACTGCTTTGAGCCATGCTGTGGTTTCATCTGTGCTGTACAACTGGAAAGACGTTTTCAGGAAAAAATAATTTCTCTTGTACAGGATGACGTACGATGTGTGCAGCTTGCCTTAAAATTTGTCTAAAGGACTCCTCTCGGCAGCGTCCGGCAGAGGGTGCAGTGGCTTCTCCTGTCTGCACAGCTGGTTTTCAGGGAAAGGATACCTTCATCACTGACTTTGGTTGGTTTGGGGTTTTGTTTTTGTTATTTATTTAATCATCTTCAGGGAAAAAAGAGATTGCAGGGGCCTTTTGCTGTCTGAAACCTGAAATTTTTTAATGCCCATATCAAAAACAATGTCTATATAATTTTACAGAAAAGTATAGCAGTATTACAATTCATTCAGAAAACACTCTCTGATATCCAACTATGTGAAACATTTGTTGATAGGCAACAGACAGGATGTTTATAAGTGTCCTTTTACATTTAATTTTATATGCTTTTATGAAGCCTTTACATATCAAATTGTCTTAGGGTTGTTAAAATTTTGTGATGCTTTCTATGGTGTGCTCTTCCCAGTGTTTGTAGCGAGGGCAGGATATTGCTTTCCCCACGTTACGAATTCTCAGTGTCACAGATGCCAGGGGAGAGCGTTACTCGGGGGATCATTTGAACCTTTAGGCTCTTGCTTTCAAAATGCAAACACTGCACAAGATTAGCTCTCCTTTATACCAGGTACCAAAACTTTCCCAGTGCTCAATGGCTGCTCCTTCCAGCGTGTGTGTGAACTGACGTGAGCTTTTCCCCCTGGAACTACAGGCTTTAAAAACTACCCACACAATACGCAAAATTGGGCAGGAGAAACTTGATATTACAATTATGAAGCTCTCCTTTGTAGGACCAGGTTCAGAAGTCGCTTGGTTACGATCATTATATCAACGAGTCATGAATAATTTCCCTGCCACCAAGGGTCAGCCAAACAGCGCCGGGGAATTGCCAGGGATCGAGCGGCTGCTTTGGCCAGCGAAGTCTGTTTTCACACTTAAACTGAACGAAACACCCAAACACTGGTCCTACAAAAAAAAAAAGCCGGCGGGTGTTTTGCCCCTGCTCGGGCAGGAGCAGCGCTGGTGTGAGCTGGGCGGCCTCGCTACCTGCTGGCCCAGGCACGCTGCTGCCTTTGTTTGCCGGCGCCCGGTGAAAAGGGGCAGAGGATAATTTCACTAGATTACAGGCCGGGGCTTGATGCTGGAGGCTGAGTTGATCAGGGCCTTGTTATTCTCATAGCAGTGGGCTTTTGTACCGAGTTCACCCACTGGCAGGCAGTGCCACACGAGTGCCAAGTCTCCAGGAGGTCCCCAACCCCGTGGTAGCGGTGTGGGGATTTATTTATTTTATAGCGCCAGTTATGATTGACAGGAATTGGCATGGGGATAATGAGGACTGCTGCAAAAAATGACCTGAGGGTTTGCAAAATCTGCTCTTTGCAAACATCCAGCGTGTAAACCGTACATCTCAAATGCGATGGGGCTTTCGCGGTCTCTTTAAGACCTGGAGCGTTGCAATTCAGCGCAGCCTAATTGGATTCAGCCGCCTAATTCAAGTCTATATTCTCTTCGTAATGAGCTACAGATCTTACAAAGATTATTGACGGGATATTGGTGAGTGTGTTGTGAGCGGCATGCCAAATGTATTCCTTTTACAAAGGAAGAGAGAGCCAAGACCTCGGCAATGCTGCGTGCTGGCTGCACCCAGGCAGAGCACCCCTCATCGCCTCGGCTGCTCGAACAGCCATGTGCACTAATCTAATGAGGGCAAAAAAGTGATCTTATTCCTGCAGGAACTGCCCTGAGCGATTCAGCTCCCATATTCAGACCTGCCGCTCCCACTGACATCTTAGTCTGGGTACAGCTTGGGACCACGCGCTCTCCTGCTGGTGGCTGTGTGATTTATCTACTTATTTTGAGCTGCCTCTAGACATCACTTAAGGGCTTGCTAGTGTGTTTGAAAAGCCTATTATTTCTCTAAAAGGGCAAAATTGCCTCATTTAAATGCGACACTTCTCTGTGTTTATATGTGCCAACGTGATCCTTGTTACACTAGGATTTGGACACCTTCCACTGAACCTGCTCAGATGCGTTGGGCTCAGACGGTCTTGCTGCAAGTAAGAAGCACAAATTCAGCAGCTCCTTGACATGGTTCTCCTGGTAGAAAGAGAAAATGAGTCATTTCTACTTCCTCCTTTCCTTCCCAATGAAAGGGCTGAGAAACTGAGTGAAGTTCCCACATCTCTGAAAGAGGAAACCAGCCAGATGCTGGTCAATATTCCTGCTTCCCCATTACTTGCGCCGTGCATCAAAGCTGACCCAATAGGAAATGGCAGTATTTTCATTTTTGATAGTTATTTCTCTGTAGGAAGGCTGTGAGCCCTCCCTTTGCTGTTAAAGATGTCCCAGAAAGTTGTGGCAGAGCAGCATGGAGGAACCTGATCTCTGTAGGAATATTGCATCATAGAATCACAGAATGGTTTGGGATGGAAGGGACCTTAAAGCCCATCTAGTCCACCCCCCTGCCCTGGGCAGGGACACCTCCCACCAGCCCAGGTTGCTCCAAGCCCCGTCCAACCTGGCCTTGAACACCTCCAGGGATGGGGCAGCCACAGCTTCTCTGGGCAACCTGGGCCAGGGGCTCACCACCCTCACAGCAAACAATTTCTTCCTAATCTCTAACCTAAATCTCCCCTCTTTCAGTGTAAAACTGTTCCCCCTCGTATTATAGCTACACTCCCTGATTCCCTGATTGAAGCGGGTTGGGATGAATTGATGGGGAGGGTAAAATGAGATAATTTCACCCATTTCTCAGGGGTGTTGGACTAGATGATCTCCAGAGATCCCTTCCAACCCTATGATTCTATGATTCTATGAAATTAAATGCTTGTTTTCCTTCTGCCTTGCCTCCCATGACCCCTGCGTTCCGAGTGGACCCAAGGTAAGTGAGTGCCTCAGCGACTCTGTTTCAGCAAAAGCCCCACAGGGTGCTTTGTGTGATTTGAGCTCTGATGCTGCTTCCAATGGGAGAAAGAAACCAAGAGGCGTATGAAGACCCCTGAGAAACCTTCCTGCGAGATTTCTTACAGCCTTGAGGAAACTCAAAATCTTATTCAGACACGGGGGAGGAGGAGGGGAGTTGTTAGGGTTCTTCTGCAATGAACTGGAGGTGTGAGTTTGCCCTGGGCAAAAGGCTGCCCACTGCACAGCTTGGGTGATAAACCGTCAGGAATAACCTTCAGCCAACTCTTGCTGGTAATTAAAAGGTGACTAATTAGTACTCGTAGGTTGGAGTCCATAGTGGGTATTTCCTTAATGACCAAAGCAAGCCGAAGCCATGGTGTGCAAGCGTGCCAACCGAGCTGCAACCGAGCTCAGCGTGCTTCCTAGCAAAAAGTTTAAATCGTAACTTAACTGTATATATTTTCTTGAAAAATGATGAAGCAATGTTTTCCTACTGAAATGTTATTCCACCCCTCCCTGCAAGCCAGCCTTCGTTTTCCTTCTCTTTGAAAAACGTACATCTCGTTTCAGTTCTGTCTCTGTCCTGGTCTCAATCTTTTGCGTTTGCAGTTAATTTCCTACTTCAAAGAAAAACAGAAAAGGCTTTGATTTACTAGATTGGCTAAATTCAATATCTTTCCCAGAAACAGTGGCTCAGTGTTTCCTAACAATAAGTTCAAATGTTTGAATGATATAATTTCCTCGCTTCTGACACTCATCAAAATCAGTATATTCTATCCAATTTCGTCTCCTTCATATTCCCGTGGCAAGCCTAGCATAAATTTTATCCACTTTAAACAATAGTTGTGTTTGCCACACGGTGTCCTAAAGCTGCGAGGTCTGATTCGTGATACGAATAACATGCACAGTTGGACACCTACATTAAGTATGTATGATGAGATCACTTCCAGTAAAACCTTGAAATGCGGTAATGTGAAAAACATCTGGTTGTTGTGCGTTTGATTTAAAGTTGGAAGTCTTGGACAAAGGGACTATACATTTATTAATGAGTTCTCTGTTTTATGGAGGTTTCCATGCAATTTACTCATTAGACTTCAAAAGCAGGAAATTATACCACCGCTTGATTGAAATTAGCTTATTAGACATCAAAAGTAGGAAAATATATGATCTCTTGGTGAAATTAATTATTGCATTGGTTTTTTTTTTTTTAAAAACTCTGAATTTAACATAGCAGTTCCCTCCTATGAACCCACCACCAACTAAATACATGTGTGTGTGTGTTTATGCACATGTGTGCCAAAAATGAAATGGGGGAAAAGATTTGGCTGTTGGGAGTTGGCCCACACCAAGCCGTGTTGATTCCTTAGCCGGGGATGCTGGTGTGTGTCAAGGGGTAAGGCCAGAAGAGGGGCTCCAGGGGTTCCCATGGCACAATCCTGTGTGCTGTGCCAAATGTTTAAAGCTGTGCGGGGTGGCTACGTGTTGTCTCTTGCCCAGAGCAAGGAGAAGCAAGGTACCATCTCTCCCATCACCTCTCTCCTGGGTTGGTCCCTTCCATCACCTTTGTGCCCCTGGCAGGGACTGACGTGGGGCTCGGCTGCAGCCCGCTGCTCCGGGCAGTCGTGCGGGAATGGCTTGGTGTCTGCGTCTCCTCAGCAAAAATGTACAGTATGTTTGAGGCGTATCAGTAGCGAGGCCTGGTAACCATGGAAATCCAGCTGTTTAGCAAATTGTAGAGAGGAAAATTCAACCGAGGTGGCCAAGGGGATGAATTAGAGCTGCCCCTTGGCAGGCATGGCATAGAAACTAATGGGGATTTTCTTCTCTTATTTTATTTGGGTTGTTTTTTTTTTTAAAAAAATAAAAAAGTATGTATGCATGTGAAATTTCTAATTTTTCATTCATCGCTGACTGTCTGCTCTGAGATGTGGAAAATATTTGCAGGGGCGTTGCACTGTCTCCCACGTTTCGTATGCGGTCCCGCCTCGCCCGGCCGAGATGGGCTCTCCTTCCACCGTGGGCACCGCTGCGGCAGGGTGTCCCTCTGTCCCCTCCGTCTCACAGAAATGTGCTCTTCACAGCCCCAAATTCACATTCTCTAGGGCAGATCCCCAAACATGGAGAAAAGGTTGCTGGAAATGCTGCAAAAGGCCAAAGTGGCACGTTGAGGGGGGGTGTGAACCCTTCCTTTGCCCGTCCCGGCTGGGACCTCTCTTGACGTACATAAATCTTTGTATTTGATCCCTCTGTTGATCTCCCGTTGTCCCCAGTTCCTCACAAACATCCAGTTATGGTGTTTTGATCATTTTTCAAATGAGAGAGCTGCGATGGCAGATTAACTCTAGACCAGAAAAATCGAAGAAAGGTGGATTTTAAGAGTTATCAGTCTTTCTAAAAATTTTTTGTGGTATATTCTCTCTGAAGCTGTTTAAAGGTACGTTTATTTCTGCCTTTTACTTGATACTGCTGGGGATTTTGCTGCATTAATCCTTAGTTCCTTATAAATTGCTATATAGTTATATAGTGTATTATGATTTTAGTCCCTATAACCTCTGCTGTGGAGAAATGGCAAAGCCATACAGCTCTGCAGCAGTCACCACACTGTCCTTAGAAATACGGGCAGCCAACCAAGCCTAATTTAAGCAGTTTATTCTGGAGAACAGGTTATTTTGGTCTTCCCTCAGGCTGCCTTTTGGAGATGCTGATACACAAATTCCTTGACTTGGGCGCAATGGGGATAAACAGGAGCAGTGGGGGTAAGTGGGACCTGTTTCCACTCGATGTGCAGTTTCCCACTGGAAACAAAGGTGTAAACCTCAGGAGTTTGTGTAAACCTCTTTCTGATCAGTCATTTTTAATTCGATCTTTTCTGGCTTTTTATCTTTTGGGTCCAGCAGTGTTTCACATGCAGCCGTGGTTCAACCCGCCGCATCCCTGTACGCGGGGCTGGGGAAATGGCTGAGAAAACCCGTCCTCTGGATGTGCAGACAATGACAAATGACCAACTACTGGGAAATATTCTTCTAATGACACCGTCTGTATACAGTCTGACTCATCTAAAAGCAGACTAAGAAGACAAGTCACCCCTCATGTTTAAAAAAAAAAACAAAAAACAGGTTAGCCCCATGTATAAATATTCTTTTCAAGCAGCCCCATTACTATATAGGCAAGGCACGTTCTGCTGAGCCCGCTGGGGGTCAGTTCCCACGAAAGCACAACCAAGGCACGATAATCCCGGCTACTACAGAACATCTGCTGTATGTTTTCACATGATTTACGGTAACATGTTGCAAACATACATGCACGTGTGTGTGTATATATATATGAAAGAATAATACATTAGCACTGATCAAAAATCTTGCTCATTACTCTAATGCCAACAAAGGTATTTCTTACATTTCAAAGACCATTTGTTGTCCAAGTTCCTACAGGGCACAGCTGCATAAGGAGAAAACAGAAAATCCATTGATCTTCTTCAAAACCAACTGCGCTTTATTTTTCTATATGAAAAGGTCATGGAAGGATTTATATACAATATTTCTTTATTCCTACTGTTACCCAAGACTAAGGTATTTAGCAGGAGTACGGATCAGCTTTGGACTATATGGAATCATTTATCTTCATGTAATACCAATAAAGGTCTCTAATTATTTAAGAGCTTACAAGGTTCACAACATTAGCTCAAATTCCTCACATTTGCTCTTCATTTGCTTTTTATTCTGAAAAATGGGATAGCCCTTGGAAGAAAGGGAAATGTTTTTCCTAGATAAAGAGAAATCTGAGCTATGACTTCGCAGGAAATTTTCTGGATGAGCGTCTTACAGACTAGATTTCACGATTTCTATGCTTTTGAGTTTGCTCCTCCTCACTCTACCTTTCTTTTCTTTTTTTTTTCCTTTAAACGGGAAGGATTTTTTCTTCCTCCTTTTCTGCTTTTTACAGTGTAAGCAGGACATGAGGCAATAGCATCAGGGACTAATGTTAGTGCCAGAGTTGTCCCAGCAGGCAGGCAAAATGGGAAAGTTGATTTCTAACTGTAAAAAATGAAAATTCCTCAGTGAAGATGCCCAAGGGCCTAAGGCAGCGCTTGGGCCAGGTATTCGACTACCACCAGTGCTCGTGGGTTGGTGAGCACCAGCGGGGCATCTCCATTTCATGGTGCTGCTGGGTCGTTGGTGTTACACCGCGATTTATAGTCTGGTGAACCCGCTTATAGCGGAGAGCACGGGCTCGGGCTATGCTTTCAGGTGACATTTTGATGTAATAGGTTAATTCCAGATATTCTGTGGCAATAAGCAGTCGTGATACTTTCCCCTCTCTCCCTCCTCTCGCCGTCCGTGCTAACAGGGATGATTTCATTCTCCCACATGTAATACCCAGAGCCACAGCCTCGCGTCCCCTCCCCGCCTCCGCCGGCGGCTGGGAATGAGAAGCAGCCCCCGACAGCAGCACGGAGCCTACTGTAGGTACCGGGATGCGGATGAATCATGGCCGGCAATTATGTCAAACTGCGCAATATGTTTCTCATTTGCTGAACTAAGGCTTTTACGAGACAATAGTGCAGTGTGTGCAATGTAAAAGGCAAGAGAGCTGAAGGACAGCGGGGAAGCCAGGGCGGCAAGAAATAAATAGCCCGTGGTAGGTACGGACCCTGCTTCCTTTTCTGATTTTTAGTTTAAATTCAGTCACTTTAATGGCATTGGACTTACCCTCCTAGTAAAATCTGTATTGCCACACATCCCCATTTCTTCCTTTAGGCTATTTAGAGCCTTTGGCAAGCAAACAAACAAACAAAAAAATTATTTAATTACCCATTCTTAAAATATAATAATTGGCAATTATGTAATGCGGTTGTTCATTAATCCATTAACCAACATATATGGGCACATGAGGCTCTTGGTGCTATGACTGAGGAATCCAAAACATTTACCTGGTGGAGGTTATTTGCCCCGTTTTCAGTCCTGGGCATGTGCTCAGACATAGTGCGAATCTGGGGGGCTGTGGTGGGACCCCCCAGGGCTGCTGTTCCTGGGGGGGACAGGTCCCCATTTGCAGGCTGTCCCCAGGCCATGGAGCGATCGCAGCCACTGCCGGGCTCTCCCCACACACAGGTGCTCTGATATAAACAATTCACATAAATCCTCAAGAGCTCGTAATGCTGTTTTTTTTGCGCTGACGAGTTTGGTTAAGAGCAGTATAAAGTTACTGGGAAATGAATAACCACTGTTGCAAGTGTCAAAGCAAAACATTTGCAGAGGGCTCTGCTCCCTGGTTTCACCTATCTCGTTTTTCACTCTGGTTTTCTGTTCTTCTATCCCACCTCACTCCCCAAATTGGAGCCAATGCCTGGAGGGTGCTGCGTTTTCTGGATCAACTGCATCACTTACTGGCACGGTTTTGTCCTTCATGGGGAGGAATAAGGTTGCATCTGTGTTTTCCACCATGCTTGTCTGCACCTCAGGAGAAAACTGGGTTGCAGTCAGGCTCTCCATCACTGAGAGGAGCTGTGGGAGGAAGAGGAGGAGGAAGCAGCCTGAGGCACACAGGAGGGAGCGACTGGGAGGCATTTGGTGGCAGGTCTGGGTGGGTGCAGGCTTGGGGATGCACAAGGCTCAAGGGAAAGGAGAACTGCTGTTATGTTAGCACAGGGGGATGCCAATATTGCAAGTTCGTGGGGCTTTGGTGATATTTTCTTTATGTCCATTTGCTTTAAGGAACAGTTTCCATGAGAGGCATCCCTCCCAGGGCATTGGGGAAGGGAATAAGGAACATGGGGCAGGGCTGGGGGCTGTGGGGTGGAGAAACAGACCCGCCTCCCAGGGGGGAGAGGAGGAAGAGGGCTCTGGGAGATGGGTTTTCCCAAATTTCCTTGTGGAAAACATGAAGCACCCCGCTTCTGAGCGCCCAGCGAATGCGTGTTAATGTGTGCTGGGAAGGAGAGACGGGCCTTGTTTTAGGGAGAGCTAGCGGTCCTTTCCTAGGGTTAAGAATGTCATAGTAGTGGAGGAAAAAAAGAAATAAATCATCCCTGGGAACTGTGTGAGAGGCAATGAGCCGAGTCAGCACTTGTGGGCTCGCTGTCAAACAGAGCCGCATCTTCTTGTGGTTTTATCTGGGGAAATTTGGAGGTCTGATCCTCAAGCAACGCTCTCCTGGGCTGGCTGCGGTGGGCTCACATGGATGACCTGAATCTGGGAAGGATTCAGCCTCCAGCTGCTTTTCAAATGGGTGTGATGTGAGCAATCCTCTGCAAAACTGGTGGGTTTGACTAAAAATGAGGCGCTAATGTCTTTGAGGAGATACCTGTATGTTCTTTTACAGCATGTACGTTTGCATCATTTTGCAACCAAACCTCCTGGTTTGGGATTTTTGCTGAGTTGCTCTATTTTCTGATTCACCCTTTCACAGAATGTTGCTGTGGGAGTGATGTTGATGCTGAAGCTGGTTTCCCACCAGGCAGGACACCTGAACCCACAACAGCTCTGCAGCATGAAGAGGTGAGCAAGGGCTGAGTTTCTGCTTCATCTGGTGCTTGTTCTGAGGCTGTGCCCAGGAGCGCAGTTTCCAGAGGCGTTTGCTAACCTTTCCTGGTGCTTTGGGTGTCCAGATGAGGCACCTCGTACCTGATCACTGAGGGTCCTGCGGAGCAGGGGTAGGAGGCTCCAACCCAGGCTGGATCCTGCACAGGTCAGCAGTGAATCCATAAACGAGAAACAAAGCTCTAGGAGTTGAACCTTTCATCCTGTCAACCTGGGAGAGATTTGCCCAGACGACTTACATTAATTTTAATGGAAACTGTGTGCGGAAACCACAAGTTTAAATCAAGCAGATTATGTCAAAAGAGCAGACTTCACATTCATAAATCCAAATGACAGACTCCAAGTGGGTTTTTCTGCTTCTGCAAAGAACCCATCGCTATTTTCAACTTCTTAAAGCTGACACAATGCCCAGCCTTCGTGGGGATCAAGTTTTGAAATGGTTTTCATAATTCAAAGGATAAAGGAAGAAATCTCCCCAAGTAGGGTCATGCTAATAAGCAGCTACATGAAAAGAGCAGTTCTCAGAGACTTCAGCACAAGTTTTGGCTTGGCGTCTCACTGCAATCTCTGTGCCAAGGTGGGACGAGCTGCTGAATATCATTTCCTTGCGGTGGTGTGGTTGGGAGCATGGCAAAGGATGTTGCCTCAGTCCATCCCGCCTGCCCATCCCAGCAAGGAGACCGGCACTTTCCATGGAAGAAATGGCCTTTCCTGGCAAGCTGCACTTTTTTTTTTTTTTTAATTCTATCCATTAACTGAGATGAAAGAAGGGGAAAACACAAACATCAGGAATCTTCACAACGGATAGCATGGATTTTTCTGAGGATACTTTTAGTTTGGAAAAATACGTTCTGAGCTTGTGGGGAGCTGGGTGTATAAGACAAATCCAACATAGCAATCACAGACTGATCAAAAATGCACTCGAAGAAGGGTGTGAAATTTAATGTATTGCAGCAGGTTGAGAAAACCATGGCATGTCGTTGGGCAAGCAGAAAGAAAGGACCTGGCTTCCAGGCTTGGAGCCAAAATCCTGTTGCATCTTCTGTTTGAGAGAGCCCCTCGACACACAGCTCCTGGCCTTCTCCATTAGCAAGACAGGAACATCGACACATGGCTCTCCTTGCTTAGGAGAAAGAAATAGCCAGATGATTCCTCTCTCTTCTATTCTGAACTGCTCCCAGAAAGTCCTGCTATCTGCTTGTTTTTTCCAAAGCCATCCTGACCTCAGCATCTACTCGAATTCATACCTGGCTCTTTGGGGCTGGCAACACCAACACAGAAAAAGCACCATCTAATGCCACCAAGCTGTTGGAGATCCTCACAGCCTGGGGCTTCTCAAACCCCACCAGGTGCCTCCAGGTCTGGCACTTGTTTCTTCTCTGCAGAGCCTAAAATGCCTCTGTGATGTGGTGCCTTGTGCCCGGTTTTGCGAGCAGCTCTCAACGGCAGTCAGGCCAGGGAGCTCCTCGTGAGCCGTCAGCAGCCCCATTCCTGGAGAAGGAAGAAGAAACCCTCCCTGCAGAAACTGCTTTCAGAGCTTTCTGGGGGGCTGGAAGAAAAGCCTTTTCTGCCAGGAAACAGTAGCCATCGCTAACGAACAGGGAGCAACTTGTCATTAGGCTCTTGTCAATGACTGACATGTTTGTGGCTCTGGACATCTGGAAGGGATTTAGCAGAAAGGTCTGGTTCCTGTGACATTGCTAATCTCTCTGGCTGATGGATTCAAAGGGAATGAAGTAGAAAAAAAGAAAACTGAAGATCCAAGAGCTGAGTCTTGCCACATGTGAACTAAATGAAGGACCTGCTCAGAAAAGGGGGAAAACAACCCAGCTCTGCAGCATCAACCACTTTCTCTTGTTTTTCCCTTCTCCTATTATTTATCAGAGGTGACTGCAATGCGCTGAAAGAAAACGCGCTCAGCCCTGCGGGGTCCAGGTTTCTACAGGGTAGTGGGGGGCTCAGGGACTCTCCTCCACCCTGGCTTCCCAGCCACCTTCCCCTCTTGGACTGAGTGTTTGGGGCTCGGTGATGCTCATCCTGGGGATGTGGTGAGCAGAGCTTTAACTAAACCCCAAACCACCACCTGGTACAAACTCTCATCCAGATTTTCTGAATACGTTTGAGGCTCAGCCTGTGACCTTGCCTTTAGCTCAGCAGCCTTGTGCATCTGCTCCATGGCATGACCCAAGTAGGCCCCATCGCTGACCAGAGATGAATGTGGGAGTCCTGCCGCAGACGTGGGGGTGAGACACGGAAACCCAGAGGTTTTAATTGTTGTTTTTCTTTTGGTAGGACATAAACCCCAAGAATTCTGGAAAAAAAACTATGCAGAGAAAGAGAGAGATTTCCCAAAGCCAAATCTGATTCTTGGTAGTTGAGGTTCACCTGGGCTGTGGGAGACCCAAGCTCCCCTCTCGGAAAGCACTTGGCCGCAGGGAAACAGGCTGCTCCAGGTTCGTCACACTTAGAAATTACTCAATCTTACGTAAAATTGCCGAGCCAAAGGCTGGGTCAAAATAAGAGGCATGGCCTGACTTTCCAACCTCCTTGATTACTTGGCTGTCAGCTTCTTCTGGGAGTGACCCAAATTTCATCTTGTCCAGGGTTTGGGAAACCTTCCAGCTGAAAATGCGACACCCAATACGTTGGTTGTGCTCTTTCCCTTGGTTCACTCCTGCTTGAGATAACCTCATCCTTAGACACAGTGCTGCTATACATTGTGTACTGATGAGCAACATCTTTTAAGTTGTTTTACTTAATATCACACAATGTTTGGAATATTATCATATACGTAGCACGCCTCTCTTTATGTAAGGAGAAAACTGAAGGAATATGACTGGTCTGTGTGTTTAATGCACAGTCCTAAAATATGCCATTGCATGTCTCATGGTTTTGAGATGGTCTTTTTTTAGTACCATCTGGGCTAAAATAATAAGGGTCTGCCCGGGAGCCATGAGCCAGCCTGTTAGCTCAGACCATGGTAGGATTCAGATACAATTCCTAATTTGGGCAATTCCTGATCCAAACAGTCCCTGGCCGAATACGGACGAGGAATTCCCTGGTTCTTCGGTTTGAAGTGTGAATCACCCAAGGCCAGCGAAAGGCTAATGAGCAAACCAAAGATACCTCAACCGCCTAAAAAAGGATTCCCAGCAGCAATCAGCTTAGAGAACCTTCTGATGACCTTTAAAAAAATGTTTTATCTTATCATTTTTTTCACTTTTGAGAAGAGTTTTTCTTTAAAGGATCTTTCAGGGAATTTGACAATTGGATTTTGACAAGTTCTGAAAACTCAGAGGAAAAGGTACCCCGTGTCAGTGCTGGAAACTGAATGCTGCGCCGTGGCAGCCCTGTTGTGCTCTGGAGCAAGCCTTTGTGTGTGTTTCTGGATGTCTATTTGCACGTCATGTTCCTAAAACCCCGCAGTTTGCTCTCAGCGAGCCCCAGGAGGGGAGAAGTGAGCTCCATCTCCTACCTACCTGAACTGGCCTCTGGAAAAAAAAGTACAGTTTGGGTTTAAACAACCATGACCTCATCCTGGGAGTTTCACATTGCTGTGAGGATTAGGACCATATGACTGGAAAGCCTGCCTGATAAATATTTGTTCCTGCTCATGGACAAAACACCTCTCCTGTAGCAGCTGGAGCGAGGGAGCGTTGCCCTCCCGCTTCTCCCGGCGTCGCAGGCACACTGGACTCCCGGCATAAATTAGCCCATCCCTCTGCTATAACGAAAGAAGAAAGCAAATGTGTCTGCTTGCCAGCTTCAGAGTCGGAGAGCCATGAGCGCGGATGGTGCCAAACCATTGTGAAAAGCAGACTTAGAAGAATTAAAAACTAATAATGAAGAAATTAGTCTGTCTTGATTGCATTACAACTGCCAGACTAATCCTACTGGAATCCTCCCAGGCCAGAGCATCTCTTATTCACTTTCTCAGTAGCTGGCAACTCTGCTTTTTAAAAGTAGTGGTGGAAAAAACCTTGGTTTTAAGAAGCTCTTTATTTGTAATGAGGTTTTGCTTCATTTGAATTCCAGATTTTCAGGCACTTGGGGCTAATGCTAATACAAAGTCCTATTGTATCACACTAAAGAAATCACTTCTCTGATTCTTCCCCTAAATGCCCAAAGCTGAGTTTCTGTTTACCTTGCCTGAGCGAGAAGCACCCTTGAAATCAAGAGGTCAGTTTGCCTAAACAAGAGGAACTGGATTTGGCCCCAGATACCTCGCTTTACAATGTGCTGTGTCTCCTATAAATATCCACGTCTCCAGTTTGTCTCTGTCTTGGGTAGGCCAAAGTCCTGGTGCGTGTTCAGACATCCTCTACGAGACTTATTCCCACACCTGCCTCTCTTGTAAAAAGCAATAAACCTAAGTGCATGCGAACCTCAGAAATGTGCGTATGCCCGTTTCAAATATTTGACTGAAACCTCTAGGAAATGCTGCTCCTGATATTTTATGGAAAATAAGCTACGTGGACCTGGCTGGTTGCAGAAGGGGTTTATCCAGGAACATATGTCTGTACGTTGAACTTGCATAACGAAGGCAATTATTTTCCATTCAACCCTCCTAACACATATTGCAACATTCGTTCTCAGCAGCGGTGAGGAAATGGATCCAAACTGTTCCAGCTCTCCCTGGCCCTTTATCAAGGAGCCTTTACAAAGCGCTGTAGACTATATTATTAAATCATTCCCTCTTAGAAACGATTACTAGCCTTGTCATGTTATCTACTCAGCTGTAACTACAAAACCACTGCAACTAAATTAAGCCATATGTCCTCTATAATTCCTCGCAGTGATGAGGAACTCGCAATACCTAATCGAGACGTACGTGTGCGTATGGGTTTTGTGTTTGTATGTGCGCATATACACACAACACATAGAAATGCTCTAGAATCACGGGCTCGGGTGAAGCTTTGCTTGGCGTGCAGCCCCCCAAAGCACAGAGTGGTTAATGGGATGTCTCCGTCTGAGTTTTCTAGCCATGAGGAGGCAGGAGGAAAAGGTAAAATCTGGACATGAAGGAAGCGATGAGGTATATAATCACCTTCAGCGCGCAGAGTCTCAAAGCTGAAGGAAAGCCTGAGAAGGTCTTCTGCTGCCGTCGGTGTGATGCCAGGCAGGAGAGCGTGCCGAGCAGGGTTGTTTGGCTCTCCTACCTACCACGGTCCAGCCCCGTGGGGATGGCTGCGGAGGTGGCCAGCACGGGAGAGCTGGGGCAGGCAGAGCCCGTGCCCGAGTCCCTGCTACTGCTGGGGTCATTCGCTCCCGGGTTCTGCTCCTCCAGAAACGCTCTTACTGCTGGGGAGCCGCTTCAGCCCACGAATCCAGCAGGAAGCTGGACCTGCAAAGAGGGTCCCACTGTGCTGGGGGCAAAAGGAGCTGCCTGGGAGCTCCATGCTGGGCTGATGGAGGAGGAGAAGAGCTGATGCATGGGAGAGGGAGGAGAATCTTTTTTGGAGGAAGTCAGCCGTAGTGTCAAAGGTTACCCAGCAGAAACTGGTCCAGGAGTCTGTAAATGGATCTAATCCCCACTGACAGCTCAGGTCATCTAGTCCATCTCCCTATCCCAGGGCTGGCTCGGTGCTACCTTTCCCCTCCCAGCAGATGTCTGCCTGAGCTGTCACTGAAAGCAAGAGGGGAGGTTGCTCAGCTTCCTCCCTCCCAGCTGTACAGACCCGCTGCGATGCCAGGTCTGTGATCACACAACCGCACGGTGGGTTGGATCTGCTCTCAGAGCTGAGAGAGAAGTGGTGGGGCCAGAAGGAGGGTGGTTGCTGGGTCCAAGCACTTGGTCTGTCGCAGGGTGGGAGAGGGCTGTGCCTCCTCGGTGGTGGCCGGGTGCGAGACGCAACTGGGTGGGTGTGTTGTGAGATGTCCCTCTGGTGTCATTGACGTTTGTTCTCTCTTCATTAAAAAGGGAGACTTATCCTTATTAGGACCTGGTTTTCCTAAAGTTTATTGCTGCTCGCTTTGTCTTCTTTCCTGAGCTTTGTTACGTACCTGCTTCAGCTGGGTGCTTGAGGAGGCTGTTGTCTGAAGAATGGAGTAACCAGAAAAAAAAACCACCCAGCATTTGTGTAACTCTGCAGAACTGGGACATCAGTGATGTGCAAATGCTATGTGAAATAGCTACCAATCACACTATTGTTATTGTTATTGGCTCTTTCTCTTTCTGCCCTTAGACGCAGCATCTCTTCCTGCTGATGAGAGTGTGAATCAAACAAGGCATTGCAGCCTTGGGAATACCCTGCCGTTCTCCAGTTTCTTGGCTTCCCAGCACTTTGTGATTCTAAATACTTTTAATAAAATACTCCTCGCTGCGAGAGCCCCCAGGGTTTGTATAAATCCTCAGGTTTACTTCAGAAATGCGGAGGGTATGTTGGAAGATGTAGAGTAGGGAACATGCTTGAACTTTCATGCCCTACTGTCTCTTTTGCTTTGCTTCGTTAACACCACGTGAAACGTATGGAGAGATGATTGTGCAGGGGCCCTGTCGTCAGTAGGTGATGACCACCTCTGTCACATTGGGTGCCGCCCATTGTTATGACAGAGAGATGGAGAAGCAAATGGCTCCTCAAATCTTGCTGAAGAAATTATTGTGCTGAGCTACGGAGGGCTGTTTTGAGGTTGGTCTTGAAGTCAGGGTTTTGTCATGCTTTCAGTGAGCTGAATTTCATCCAAAGTCTATGGGCTAACAGAAGCAGCCTTCTGGCTACGCATCTCCCCTCACGAGATGGTCTATTGACACAACGTAGTTTGTGTATCTTTTTGGCAGGCAGTGGTTTCTCCTGCCTGTTCTATTTAACTGAAGTTAATGAGCTTTTTTTTTTTTTTCTTTCTATAGGATGTTCCAATATGTCATAATAAACTAAATGAATTCAGATTTCAAAGCTTAACATCCCGAAATAACAGTCTGTTGTAATTTGGCTCAGGATGCTCAAACGTTTGCTCTCTTCCTGCATTACGAAATGGCTTACAGCCAAGCTCAGCAGATTACCGCACTGACGCTGGGCGTCTATCAGACCTTTAAATCAGTTGAAGCAGGCCAGAAAAAAACTTGCTTTTATCCATTTTAAGGTCTGTAGACTCTGCTCGTCAAGTGGTTTGTTCTCCAGTGATGGCACAGAGTTTTCCATGGCTTACGCAGCTATGCATGGAAATGAATACTCCCCAGAAAGATATCTCAGACTAAGATTTCTTAGGGTTTTTCTATTTCATTGCTGGCCTGCTGAAAACAAGAAGATAAATTGCAGGATAAGGAATAAAATGAGAACATGTGAGAGCTAGAAATGCCTTGTGGGAGCTGTTTTCTCTCTCTCCTTTTTCTTTTTCATATATGGATGATATGACTAAGTGACACTGAATTATTCCCTGAAAGTTGAATTGCTGCTTCTTGTGACTTCCTGCTCTGTAATTTTACTGTATCATATATCTGCAATATGGGGCAGGGGGAAGGAGGGGAAAATAGAAAACAGATGAGGGGATATCAGTTTGGCCCCATAGCACTACTCAGGAGTTCCAGTGGGTTTATTTTGTGTGTGTGCCTGTCGGCATCCGAGAGAGAAACAGAGAGCACCGGAGAGGCGTTCCTAAAAAGATTTATTTCAAAGTATCTAATGTGGGAAGATAATTACAAGCTTATAGGATGAGGTAAGAGAATTGTTTTGTTTATACCAGAAAAGATAAAGCATGTATTTCTTCCATCGCAATGATATATTTAAAGGAAGCAGAATATTGTGTATAATTGCCTTTTTGGCCAGTGCTCCCCGAGGCCCCCAAGGAGAAGACGATGGGGTGCCTTTTAAAGCCCATGAGCTAACTCAGGGCATCTACCCTGACGAAATTCTTGTGGGGAAGCAGCTGAGCATCGCTCACAGTAGATTAATTTGGCCAGACCTAACGAGACATTCAGGAGTAAGTTCGCCCTTAATCGGAAAGGATAGAGAAAACCAACAGTAACCATACCTGATTCCCTTCTAGCAGCTTTTTGGGGGATGCGGCAGAATTGGGATTGCGCTGCCTTCGCCACGGAGCATCCCGGCTCCTCCCGGGCAAACGCGTGGTCTGGCAGCTGCTGGGTACCCAAACTGTCTGTAGCTCATGGTGAAGGCCCCAGATGGATGCCGTAGGCTGAGGAACTGGCAGTTTCATGCCTTTTGACGGGGATAGTGCAGCTGTGCCACCGCAGCAGCGAGCAGGAGGCTTTCAATTTCTTGGGCTCTAGTGAAGCACTGGTCCCTCACACCACATTTCATAGCCAAAGCATGTCTCATTTTTGCTTCTTTCTGCTCTTCTCCACTCTGCCTCCCCCCAGACACTACCCTGATTTGTACTTCATTCTGAATTTCCACCGTATGTCACCTCTCCAAAGGGCTGGATGGGCTCTTCTGAGGTTTCAAAGACAGTTCATGCTGCCTCTCGCTATTCCGTTTGCTGACCTAGATGTTACTGTATGTAATAATAACACTTTACATGTACAGAGGGCCTTTTGGACACACTTTTGAGCGGAGCTGGAACATAAATCCCATGAATTCCCTGCCGTGTGTGGCGGAGGTAAGCGGGATTAGTTCTCTTCCTTTTTCAGCAGGCTCTGGACACGTCAAATGGAGCTGAGCTGTCTACAAAGGGAAACGAAGAGGATTATGAGATCTTTATCAGGATCTTTTTACGAGACTGATGTGTGAAAGCAAGAGTGTGGTGTGAAGGAGCATCTGCCACGTCGTTAACACCTAGAAGATGGAAAGAAGACCCAAAAGGGCGAGCGCGGGAGCATTTGGGGTGAAGAAGTTGTTCAAAAAAGACCTAAAAAGACACAGAAGGGAAATCTTTTCCCTCGATATTAGCACTGATAGTGAAAACGGGTAACAAAGTGAGAGCGTGGGATGAGATGGGATACATCTCACACCGTCATATTGACAGGCTCATGGTTAACGTTGTTTCCCATCAGTTAACTGAATCCTCTGCTGAACTCCTGACCCAAGCCAGGCTCCGAGAGTAAAATGAATAAAGGATCACCTATTTATTCTTTGGAATAAATTCTGCTGAGTTTAGAACAAGAGCACAACAAACACGCTCAGCGCTATTTCCAGTGCTTTCGCTCAGAGTCCGTGAAAAGGAGAGCGGAGGTTAGTCTGGGGAAAAAAACCAATCTGACCTGAAATCACCATTAATTAGAGATCAAAATGAAATGGAGATTCAGCCTGTTGCAGGGGTGTGGATTTTACCAAATGTCACTATAACTTTTTATTATGGGAATTATCGCTTATACTATTATGAGGGTAGTAGAAATGTAATATGGCAGGCAAATACAAAAATCCTTTTAATTCTGTGCTGTTGATCATTTCTCCTAAAACTATTACTAGAGAGGTGGAAAGGTGGGTTTTTTTCACAAGCTGTCCTTCTGGCCTTTCTGTGCAGCTCACAGAACAAAGTAAAAAATATTTATGCTCTTAATGATTCAGTAATTGCAGCCTTCAGATTTGTTTATACAGGAAAAGCTTTTTAAATAATAGATGTTTATTATTGCTGAAGATTTCTTCGTTTTGGCTTTTAGGGTATGTCTTGAGATTCCTCCCTTTTATTGGAGCAGCTGTTATTTCTGCTTATTGCTTACTCTGGAATGTGTATGGAAGTGTCTATTTGTGTAAGTGCAATTTTCTACGTGATTGATTTTAGAGTATTTGTGTGAATGTGCAGAGAGTCCGCTGCTCATGGATTTCATTTCAAACTAAACATCCGTCTGACAGCAGAGGTTAAAACAAGTGCAAACCAAAGCAATGGTCATTCACAAATAAGTTTGTCACAGTCTGATAGCCTTAGCATATTTGAATATTTCTTTGCAACAGTTGAACCGCTCTCAAGCAGATCCACAGAAGCTAATTGAAGGCTCAGGCAGTACAGAGAGTCCTGCTGGAGAGGAATAATGAGTAAGGACGCACTGGAGAAGAACGAGGAGGCAGCAGGACCGGGAGGGAGGGATGTGGAGGAAGGAAACCAGCAGTGGTAGATAAAAACAGTGAATTTGCCCGTGGGGTTTGCGGGAGATGCTTTTCCACGTGAGTTCTCTGCTGCCCAAATGGCAAATGCACCGGCTCTGCCCATCTCCCTGCGTGCTGAGCATTTTCCAGCCCTGCTCTGTGTATCTCAGCACAAGCAATCCGGACTTTTTGGGGCCAGAAAAGCAGTGTGTCACTCAGGGGAGTCAGGACGCGTGACAGCGCTGGGCGCAGGAAGGCGGCAGGGCTGTCCCAGCCCTCCCAGCCCTGACCCCTCGCAGCCGCTCGTCCCTCCTCCGCCGCCGTTTTCTCCGTCTCCAGGAAAACACTTCGCTGGGAAAAATCTTTGCCAAGTTCATTTCCAACATTTTGGGTTCAACAAACTTCTGTGGACTAGGGTGTGGGGTTTGGTGTCTCGAGGACATCAGCCCTCATTTTGGAAGGTCACGATGGAACATGGTGATCCTGGTGAGCTCATCCTAGGACAGGCAGCTTCTGGGGGAAGATGCTCTTCCCAGGATCTGGGGTTCCTGCTCCTTGGGGGTGTCCAGGAAAGAAGTTCATGGGTCTGCAAACCAGCTACATGAATGAGAGGGACGTTGCCATTCCCAAAACAGCAGTCTAGCATGGGAAAGACAAGGCAAGAGCCTATGTCCAGGTGCTTGGTCCTGCCACCACGTGGGAGCTTCACTGTTCTTCTGCGCAGAGAAATTGCAAGCGGCTGCTGCTTTTGGAGCACTCAGCAGTTGGCAATGCCTTCGCTGTGATCTCCCTCCTCTTTTCGTTTCACTTTTTAGGAGCTTTAAGCCTTTCCCTGGCAATAAATTATGATAGCTGGTGGAGGAGGAGTGAATTTTAAGGCTTGTTCCCTTCTGGGGCCAAGGGGTCTAACTCTGACCTGGAAAAATGCACATCCATCAGATCAGGCTTCACAGCCCTAAATCTTTCCCAGAGGCAGGGAACCAAGTCACCCCTTTCTGGGGAAAGCGCAGATCACTCCTCCCTTTTAGAGAGAGCACTGGAGGCACTCACAGAATACCTCCATTTCACAGAGGTGCAGCTGAGAAAGGCTCGGGTTATACCCGAGAGGGTTCAAAACCTCACCTTTTTCTCACGAAGATCCGAAACCTCTATTTCTTGTCTTTTAGGCAGGAGTCATGAGCCTTTGCAGGTAAGACTTCGTGATTTACCCACTTAGATGGAGGCAGCAATGAGGCACTCCCCGGGGAGAGGAAACCCGACTGAGGAATGGTTTTGTGTATTTTATCCAAGAAGCGTTAATGCTGTTTACACTAATCAGATTTATTTACTGTGGGGGAAAAAAATCTTTGTAAATTCAAAGTGTTTATTATTGCTAAAGACTTCTTCTGTTTGGCTTGGTGGCTGTTCGTTGGATATGTTTCAATTCCCATCCTCATCCTTTGCCGAGCAGCTGCCCTTTCTGGCCACTGCCCAGTCTGCAAAGCCACATGAGGGTTTTGCAGAAGTCTGTCCCTAAGGGCAAGTAGCCACAAAGGACCCCTTCTGCTTCCCAGGAGGAATTAGGGAGGAAAGAACCCTTCGACTTTGGTGTCAGTCCAGTCAGAGCAAATCCATTACAAACACTGGGATGCCATGGTGAGTCAGGTTGGATTAACTGGCAGCTAGGTGACTTCAGTCTTCCCTGCCCCTTTGCACATGGCATTGCACAAGGAACCTCAGTTGTTTGTGCTTCGCCCACATTTTGGCCCCTTTGGGACTTCTCCTGGGAAGACCATGGTGACGAGCACAGTGACAGCGTCAAGTGAGGTTTGGCTTCTCTGCTGCCATTAGCGGAGATGCACCAAAGGCCCCTCTGGCTGGAATGGCGGTTTTCCATGTGAGCTGTTAGGATGGCTGCGATGCCAGGGCTGGCTCCTGGGCACCTGTCCCACCGGCCACGGCGAACCAGCACCTTGGTGTCTGTGACACATCAGAGTGATGGGGTGGCATGTGGCTCACTGCAAAACTCACCCCTGAGCCGTAACACAAGCAACCTGGCCAAGGGGGATGCCGATGGTAGCCTTACTGCTCCTGCTTTGGTTTCAAAAGAACCAGAAACTTCTCAACACGTGTGACCCCTGATGGCGCTGGAAGATGCTGGGAGGGGTCTTTGATGCCAGCAGGCGCTGAGAGGGTGCCGGGCGAGGCAGCATGGGGTGGCATTAACACCAGGCTGTGGGGCAGGGCAGCCAGGAAAGCTCCCTGGGGTGGGGGCGGTCACAGAGGGGCTGGGATGGATGGAACCCCCGCAGCGTGTCAGTCCAACCGCCCCGCTCTGAGTCCCGACTGGGGAGGGGGGAGGATGGAGGAAAAAAGTCCACCGAAAGAAGCACAATCGTGGATGAAACGCTGAGCTGGAAGGGAGGACGGAGGACGCCCCTGGCTCCCGCAGCGGCGGGGCACGGACGGACAGACGGATGGGTGGGCGGATGGATGGATGGATGGATGCCCTTCCCGGGGGGCGGCCCCCTCTCCCCTCCCCTTCCCTCCCCTCCCGCCGGGCCGGGCGGCGGCTCCGCTCCCCCCGCGGGGCCGCTCCGCCGCTCCCCGCCCCCGCCCCGCCGCCGCATTTAACGGGGAGCGCGGCCGCCGCCGGCCCGTCCCGGCCCGTCCCGTCGCCTCCCGGCCATGGCGAACCGGCCGCTGCTGCTGCTGGCCCTGGCGCTGGGCCTCGCCGTCGCCGCCAAGTCCCCGTACCAGCAGGTCCTGCAGCACAGCCGGCTCCGCGGCCGCCAGCACGGGTAAGCGCGGCCGGCCGGCGGCCCCTCGCCACCCCCCCGGGGAAAAGTAGAATGAGAGTTGGGGCGGAAACGGTTTTCTCCCCTATATTTGCACAAATCCCGGTGGGAAGCTGCCCCGCGGGGGGTGGAGGCTCCCTGCACCGCCGGGGTCCGGCCGCTGCGCGGGTGCGGAGGCGTCGCCGAGCCCGGGGTCGGTGCGGGGCATCCCGCAGCCCGGCCCTGCCGCGGGGGAGCTCTGGCTGGGGGCTTTCTTCCTCCGAAAACGGCTTTTTCTTTCTTCCTCCGTAACGACTTTTTCTTTTTTCCTCCGATAACAACTTTTCCTTTCATCCTGGAATCACTTTTTTCTTTCTTCTTTGGATAACTTCCTTCCTCTCTTTCAGGATGCTTAATATCCCAGATGTCGTTTCAGACTCCACAATGATTCTTTATCGGTCTATCCCCATTAAGGAAAAAGGCGGGGGGGGGCGGGGAAACCTCAGATTTTGAGCGGTTAAACATTTTGTGGAAGGAATTATTGTTTTCATTAATTTATAGAAAAAGAAAGAAAATTGGTTCAATGTCAGAGGAGTGTCTCTGTGGAGTGGGCACCAGCTTACTCCTGATTGGAACCCCCAGTAAGTCTTGAAAGTTTTCTTGACATGGGTAATCACTTATTTACTCATAAACATTCTGAGATAAGGACTATCCAAAAAAGAGCTTGTAGACCTCTCTAGATGGACAATGTGTTATGGGTTGAGTAGTTTGAGTCTTCACTGATAGAAAACTAACTCGAGGTTAATAGTTGTTCCCACTGTTTTTAAAATTTATTGAGAATTAGGAAGGGTGAAAGGATGACAGACCTTTCAGCTGGCTTTTGTCTCTCACCATGGTGACATTGATTGAACGGTAGCTTCCATTTAAATGGATTGCTGAAGGCAGGGTCATGGAACGCTTTTAAAAAACCCCCAAGACTGAAATATTGCAATTTGATACATTGCCTGGCAGGGATCCAGGTCGGTATTTGTGAAAAGGGATATGCTGTGTATGTGTCTAATCGGGCACAGAACCCAGCAGACAAATTCTGGGCTAATGTCTATTTGTAAAATCTCACTAATGAAAGAATTACAGTGATTTACGTACAAATATAGTGAGTCTTGTTCTTCATCTCTGCATGATCTGAAACGAAGTAAATAATATCCAGTTCTGCTGATAGCCCTGAGGCAGAAGTTTGCTCAGACTTGGAAAGTTAGTGCAGTCCCGCTGTAAATCAGTGCACTCATCTCTGCAGAGAAAAGCCTGTTACTGCCGGTACAATCAATAGAAACACAGGGTAAGATGTGATTGTGGTCCGTGCTGGTGCCTGAAATCTTTGGGAGATGCAAGGAATTAGTACGCCGAGGTTTCCAGATGAAGTGAAGTTACACTGAGATAAATCCAGCCACAGCACTTTGCTCATTGGTCCCTTTCTGACGCAGAGCTCAATTTATACCCAGCTAAGTTTTAAACCTCAACTGAATTTTGAACATTGATTAATGATGTGCCAAAAAGATAGAGAGACACAAAACCAGCCAAAAAGTTCTTGGATGTGAGGCGTGTTGTTTTACTTGCAGGAGGGAGGTCCGGAGGGATGTGCAACCAGAGCTGCCACCCTTTCTGCTGTGAGCATCCCCCCCACCATCAATGCTCCTATTGAGCCGAGAGCAAGTTGGGTGGCAGAGCTTGGCTCTGCAGCAAAACCTGTACATCTTAATTAACTTTTTTTTAACAAGTGAATCAGGTCAAGTCCGGGAGAGGAGCTGAGAAGTATATACGGAACGTTTATATTTGAAGGTGAAAACCTAGGAATGCTCTCCCCAAACCTGCTTGGCTTTGTGGGCACTATGTGATGCTGGGGAGCTTCATGGACATGTTTACGGCAGGTAGCTGGGACTGTATGGTAGATCCTGCTCTTCTATGCCCCTTCCCAAAGGGCAGCCCCTGTCCCAGCAGCTCCCAGCTGCTGCCTGCCAAGTGGAAGGCTTCAGCTGAAAGGGAACAATAGGCAGTTTTATCCTCGAGTCAGCACGGCTGGCTGGGAACGGCATGGCAGAGGTGATGAACTCCAACGAGGAGAGGGGAGAGTGTTGACAAATTCATTTTAAGCCAGACTGGGCAAAGGACCAGAACAGGCACCGCGGGGAGCTGCTACTACAGCCTGCCTGTGGGAATCATTGATAACACGGCCCCCAGGGGGGCGATTTTTCCACATTGAGGGAAAACTGGGAAGAAGTTTTCCCCGAATAGTCAGTGACGGAGCGGCAGTTCCACGGATCTGCGGTTCTGGGCAGGGAGGAGGGAGCAAGGCAGTGCTGGGTTCAATACTGTCCTGAAGGCACAAGGGTTTTCTTGGCAGGCTGCTCCTGGGGATACGGGGGAAATGATCAAACAAGTCCTTCAGTAGCCAGGCTTGTCAAGATGAATATTAGAGGGATTGTCCACTGCCGTCAGCCAGACGCTGAAATCGAGGCAACGTTTGGAATTTCGATGTAATTGGAACCATATTTCGGCACGGCGGGGCCAGGGTAGCCGAGGTGGGCTGAGTCAGAGAGCACAGACGTCTCTCTAAGCGATGATTTGGCGTGGAAACTACTGAGCCTGGGCCAGTTTGCACCAGCTGAAAGTTTGGCTTTGTGATTTCTAACTTTTTTTTCAGTCGATTCTTTCTCCGTGTCCCTCAACTCATATATAGAAAGGGGGAAATAAATGCTTTCATGCAGAAACAAGCCACCATTACTGGATATGGCAGTAACGAGAGAAACGGTGAGCCTAATTCCCGTGGGTCCCACGGGCCCTCGCCTTCCCCTCGGGGCAGGACGAAGGTGCCAGGGCTGGATCCTGCCTCCGCAGGGCACTGCAGCAGCCACATCAACAAAGGCTCATTGAAGACAAGCCAAGCTCCCGCTGAGACTCCTGCTGGATTTAGCCAACATATAGGAGACCCTCGCGTTAATTCATGCTAATGATGGGTGGGCTGGCCCGTTTTTGGAGGGAGCTGAATTTGGGATGCCGGTGAAAAACAAGCACAGCCGCAGGAAGACTCGGTGGTCGGGCTGCAAATTCTGCTTTTGTTAATTTTGGTAGGCAAGCGGGCAGCGTCTCGGTCAAACCCAGCGGGAAACAGGCTGCTGTCTGTTTTTTCTAAACAGACCAACAAGACCTTTACAACAGCATCTCCAGACCCCATCCGGAGTTTCATTTGTGCAAATGAAAACTCTGGCCTGGACGGTGCAGAGCACTTCTGATGGGCTGAAGTGATGATTTATGTAATTTCCTTAATTATTTGTTTTCCCTTCATCTGCCTGGCAGCCAACACTGCGCATACTTTTGGTGCCGCTGCTGCAACTGGGACATGGTGTTGTTGTTGGGAACCCAGTCTCAGTTGACCTGAGCATCCCCAGCTTGCTTGGGTGCTTGCTACACCTCTCTCTCAAGTCCAGGGGCAGTCGGTGGCCTCACAACCCAGATCCATAAATCATGTCTCATGCACTGGCCATGCGTTGCCCACATCCATGGCCAGGGCTGCTGGCCACAGACCATGGAGATGGTGAGCCAGGCTGAGGAGGGAAATGCTGTGCTGGCCAAACCAGAGGCAAGTAAACTCCCAGCTCCTGTTTGACCACGTCTTTGCTCGCTGTGATACCACTTCTTAGAAAGCTGAAAGGCTGCAGTCAGCTCTCAGTGAGGTTAGTCACACATGTAATGCCAAGCGTCTACTTTTCTGGTTGAGAAGCAGCTCTCGGTACCTTATGATAGCCACTGTCAATCTGTGCTGTCATACCTGGTGTGTCGAAACTGGAGTGGGCAGTGCCACTTGCTCGTTTTCCCCATCAGCAGCTCAGCATCCGTGTCCAGAAGGGGCTGAGTCTGTTTTGATACAGCAAAAGCACCCGTTCCAGTTTTGGTGCAAGTTGGTCCAGAGGCTGATAAATATGTGTCCTTCTTTATGTCCCAAACAATAAAATAATGGGGGTTTTTTGGATGGATTTGAATTATCGTGTACATTTATCAGGTTTTAGCTGGGATCCCAAATTGTAAGTAGCTGTTCACCATAGAAATACTGACCAAAGTATTATTTTTAACTTAATTTCTCGCTATTTTGGTGAGAGTTGGAACATGGAAAGAAGTCAAGATTTTTGCACTCTGTGAAGAAAAAGATACCCCAGCAGAGTGAAGAGAGATCCCTTTCCCTGCTTCCTCCACTTCACGATAGTCATTATACAGCCAGATCTAGCAAGTTGTCTTGCAGCACTAATTTTTCTTCTTTGCAACCCCAGCAGGGCTTTTTTGGGTGCTGTCAGGTGGGGTCTGGCTCCACGCTGGGGGTCAGCACCGAAAGGAGGGAGGCTTACCAGACCCTCTTCTGCTTTCTCATGCTCTGTAGCCCCAATGTGTGCGCGGTGCAGAAGCTGATCGGCACGAACAGGAAATACTTCACCAACTGCAAGCAGTGGTACCAGAGGAAGATCTGCGGGAAGTCAACGTAAGTACCCGAGTGCTGGCCAGGGTCTCCCCAGAGACCCCATTGCGGAGGTGGGTGCAGGGTGGGAGAAGCAGATGGTGTGACAGATGCTGGATGTCAGAGCCGGCGGCATGGGCTTAATGTGTATAGGCGTTAAGAATTGTTTTAGCCTTTTACTCTCGAAGAAATACTTGTGCCTTGTTTGTTTTCTCAAATGGCAAACATGATCCTAAAATGCCTAGATGTTACGAATGGAAAGTACCATGTAAATACAAACCCTGATGGTTTATTCTAGTTGCATTTCTATGTATACTTCTATAGCTCTCAGTGCTGTAATGAAGGGCGTACCAGATGTTTTCTAGTACTTCGCTGTGTCTCTCTCCATGCTGCCTGGATTAAAAAAAAAAAACAACAAAAGGGGCAGGGGAAAAGGCAACCCAAAGCTGATGGATATTGGAGGGAACATAAAATTCATCTAGACATGTTTGCTTTGGAAGGGAAAACAGAAATAAGGGGAAAGAGGTGTCGGTTTTAGCCAACACTCTCTGATGACTCCACCAGGAAAGTTAATCAGAATTGCAGGCCAATTCTCCGTCTAAAAGTGCAAACAATAATATTCAAGTAGCTGTTGCATAAAGTATCTGTGTAAGCAGCCTCGGGACATTCTTTTGAAAGCTGTAGTCAGCAGATAATTAAGGATCTGCATGCTTGACGATCTGCCAGGCTGTAGATCAGGAGCAGAGAATCTTTTTCCTTGGAGCAGGCCAAACTGGGCTTTCAGACACGTTTGCTGGCCCACACTTTAGCACGCACCACCACGTTACCCAACATCAGCGCAAAGATGCCCTGGGGAGCGCTGGCCGTGGGGAGCAGAGCTGTGGGCCAGGTCTGGTCCTGGAGCTGCATGGTCAAGAAGACCAAACAGCAGAAAATCATCTCATGTGTTTCTGGTATAGTCCAATGTAATATCATAGAATCATAGAATCATAGAGTGGTTTGGGTTGGAACGGACCTTAAAGATCATCTAGTTCCAACCCCCCTGCCGTGGGCAGGGACACCTCCCGCTAGACCAGGTTGCTCAGAGCCCCGTCTAGCCTGGCCTTAAAAACTTCCAGGGATGGGACTTCCACCACCTCTCTGGGCAACCTGTTCCAGTGTCTCACCACCCTCATGGGGAAGAACTTCTTCCTAATGTCCAGTCTGAATTGACCCATCTCTAGTTTTAATCCATTCCCTCTAGTCCTACCATTACCCAACATCCTAAAAAGTCCCTCACCAGCTTTCTTGTAGGCCCCCTTAAGATACTGGTAGGCCACTATAAGGTCTCCTCGGAGCCTTCTTTTCTCCAGACTGAACAACCCCAACTCTCTCAGTCTGTCCTCACAGCAGAGGTGCTCCAGCCCTCTGATCATCCTCGTGGCCCTTCTCTGGACACGTTCCAGCATGTCCATATCTCTCTTGTAGTAGGGGCTCCAGAATTGGATGCAGTACTCCAGGTGGGGTCTCACAAGAGTGGAGTAGAGGGGGAGAATCACCTCCCTTGACCTGCTGGCCACGCTTTTCCTGATGCAGCCCAGGATACGATTGGCTTTCTGGGCTGCTAGTGCACACTGACGGCTCATGTTGAGCCTCTCGTCTACCAGCACCCCCAAGTCCTTTTCTTCAGGGCTGCTCTCAAGCCAGTCACTGCCCAGCCTATATCAGTGCTTGGGATTGCCCTGACCCAGATGGAGGACCTTGCACTTGGTCTTGTTGAACTTCATGTAATTAGATCTATGGGAACATGCTGTTCTTTATTGCACATTAAATAAATTCTGTTTCTGTAGTAAACAGCAGTCATTGAGATCTTGAACTGTCATAAATTATATGGCTTTTATTTTCGTTGCCTTTACGGGTTTGGCTGTGATGGGATTCGTTCGGGCATCAGGATTTGTTTCATGTGTCTGATGTTGGTATTGTGAGGAGGGACGCCAAACAAGGATGGTCACTGTGCATGGCTTTCGGCCTTTCATCATGCTACCCATTAATTCATCTGAAAGAGGAAAATTCTGTACTTCAGGAGGATATATTGCAGGATGTACCGTATAGTGAGCGTGTATAGTGGTTTCGGTTATGTCCAATTGTCCTTACAGGAAAAAAAAGAAAAAGAAAAAAACAAGGAGAGGCAATATTGTAAAAAAAAAAACCAAGTCCCTCCCTTTAATTTTACAAAACCACCAAATCTGGGAAGACTTCACTTGGGTGATTAGAGTTCAGGCTTTCCCGTTGGACTAATGGTGGCTTTTTTGACGTAAAATGGACAAGATTATGGAATGGCAATATGGAATCATCATTGCCCCTTCTGATAACAGAGTAGCTTAGTAGGTCTCCAAAGAAAACATGACTCAGCGGTGGATGCGGGATGGCTTTGCTCTTAGAGTCACTGAAAGGCAAAGCAATCCAGCCACGGATTTCTTGAGCTCTGAAGCAAATGAGAAACTAAACTCAAGTAACCCAAGCGTGCAGCTGTACTTGGCACAGGCAAACTCATCTGCTTATCTCCAGAAAGAGGTGGAATAACTGGCATCTGGCAATATTTCATGATTTCATTTGAGGAGATGGAGTGATCTCTTCTAACCTCACTTTCTCTGCTTTTACCCAAGTGTCTAATCCAATGATGCATCACTAAGAGAAAAGCATACACAGCATTAACCTGCCTGTTAACCTATGAGCTAATGTTCCCATTATACATGGAATTTACTCACTATTCTTCGCTTTGCATCATCTTCACAATGGGTGTTATTGTCTTTTTCTCACTTCCTTGTCATTTTTCAGCCTGGGCCCTACTTTGCCCTTTAGCAGTGCTTGTGCAGAACAAAAGACACGTGCCTTGACTCACGTTTTCCGGAGGACCCTGGGACAGCTCTGATTACAAATGGTTGCTGGTGATGGCTCCCACTGGACGTGGTGTTCCTGGCGTATGGAAACAATCAGGAGACATTTGGGCCATAAAGGACATGATGCGTTATGCTGCAGCAGTCAAATTCTTAAACCAGTGTCAGGGGCCTGATGCTGCACCACGCTCAGTGCATCAGCACCCAAGAGAGTACGTGGGCAAGTTAATGGTGCTCAGCATGAACCCTCGAAACTGGCCCATTGTGTGGGACTGAGCTGGTCCACGAGAGGTTTTGAGAATACCAGCTGTCTTTAAATCCCAGAAAGAGTCAGGATTTGGCATGTTCATCAGCATAACTGGGTGGATCCAGCCTTTGTTTGGGATCCGTAGTCAGAAGTCCTCTCCTGGACCCGTGCGCTCGGTCCTCTTATTGGCAGGGGGATCCATTCCATCAGCCCAGGCACGATGGTTGAGCTGGATGAGCATGGTCATTGCCCTCCTCCTCCTAAAAGGTTTTTCTGACCTGTGAGGAGTCCTGTGGTAGGGGATGCTTGACCCATCTCACCTACTTCACATTTGACCTGGCTGTTATCCTCCTCAGTTGCTGAAAGGGTCAGTGGTGCCATAAGTTGGATGTGTGTTGCAGGTACAAATACCTGGCTCCAGGAAGACAGTTTTGAGTGCTTTGATTTATTTTCTTTTCCTGCTCTGAGCACTGTTTCAAACAGGTAGGAGGGAGGGAGGTCAGTGAGAGACCAGGTACTGCAGAGAAGCAAAGCTGAGCTCCTGCAGAGCGACTGGAGCAGCAAGGAAAAGCCAGCTCAAAAGACCTGGATGTGCCTGGTCTTGTCTCTGGGTACACCAGCTTTCGGTCGCTGCTCCAGGCTCACGTCTGAGAGCGCTCACAGTCACCCTGGGGTGCAGCGGGCACCGTGCTGAGTTGCTCCATAGCTCTAACCAGAAACAAATAGGTTACGGCTGTCAGGCAGAGGCTGGTAGGCTCTGCAGGCTTTCCTCTTGAGCAGCATCTTTTGGCCCATGGAGGTGGAGTGCTCTACTGGGACTGGATGTGCTCGATGGAAATTTCAACTCATGCATCAGAAGAGGAGTCTTACCTCTTTATCTGCTTTTTTTTCTTTGTTTTTCTTCTCTTTGAGAAGTATTGGCTCACACAGTTAGGGAGAAATTAGATAGAGGATTTATGTACATTTTTTATCATTGCATTACTTGCTGATGAAGTGAGATAAGGCAGTTGGCAACAAGTCTGACACTGCTTTGATTTTAATGAGCACTGAAACAAGATTGTTTTGGTAATTAGGTAATTTTCCACTGTTGGTTATTCCAAAGCCAAAGAAATAGTTTATTTAGAGTATATTCTCATCGTTGTGCTTGTGTCTTTTTTATATTTTTCTTCCTCCCTTATGCACTGGACTCACTCTTCCAGAACTGATGTTCCAACTGAACGTGTCCCCAAACGCTTTTTTGTCTTGAGAATGAAAAGACAACTTACAGAAATTTGGGGTTTGATTATTATTTGAGGAATAACTAGTGGTAGTAAGTTTCCCCTAAATATGTTCCTTTTTTTTCCTTTTAAATTAACTTTCCTTTTCTTGTCTGATGTACTTTCCTCAGTTCAGGAAAAAAAAATTACTCTCTGGCACTTATTTTACAAAAACAAAACATATGGGTTTTATTACAGGAAATTATTACAAATGGATCTTTATGCACTAATATATGCCTAAGCTTATTTTTATTACCTTGAAAAATGCACTTAAAATTTAATTTCAGATTCTAAGACTGCAACAGCAGTGAAACAATGACTAATAAAAGCCAGGGAGCTTGCTTCTGCAGTCAGGCGCAGAGAGACATTTAAGAAATACAGTGTTTCAAAACCAGCGGCTGAAAAACTAGAGATGTGACTCAAAATTAGTCAATGAGGAGGTCAGGAAATCGTGGTCAGAGGCGTTGCAGAGTGGATGACAAATGCTCTTTGTACGAGGGCATTGCTTATTTAACCCACATCGCTGGCACCCACCGTGTCCCAGTGTAGCAGTCTGTAGCCGCTGAGCAGGCACCAGAAACAGGGATGGACTTGGCAACTCCAAAGGCTTCTGTCCAGAACCCGGTGCATGGTGCAGTGGTTCAACATTTTCCATGTTTTCTCCTGTGAGCTGTTTGCCCCCAGCGATGTAAGAGAAATACTCCTCCCCGGTCAACAGACTGCGGTTCCGACCCAACTGGAGGAGGACATGTCAAAGGAGCAGCCTTCCTCCCATATGGATGTGTAGGGTCCTGTAGCATCGGGATGCAGAGTCCTGCAAGTGGGGCAGAGCAGCCTTCAAACACAGCCATGCTCCTCCTCCCCGAGGGCTGGAGGTGGCTGCGTAACTAGGTGGGAGGATGCCCTTCGCCCAGCCCTCAACGACCCCTTAAATGCTGCCCATGTGCCTTTGGGTGGGCTGGGTGGTCTTGTGTTTCCACCAAGACCACAAGCCATGGGAGAAAAAATGGCTGAAGCTGTTTTTACAAACCCCATCCTTGTAGACGCAAAAAAGCCAAGTACCCTTGCTCTTTGTAGGTGCAAACACTTGGCTGAGCACCTCTGTGTTCACCAGGCCCTTTGCAGAAGTTTCCCGGTGCTCAACTCAAAATGCTGGCATGCAAAACGCATATCAGATGATGCTGGTATGTCAACTCCAGTGGGAGAGTGAGACCTGGGGCGTGAATAAGCCCCTGCACGGGTGGAGCTGGCCCCTTTACTGGCCTCGGTGCTCCTTGCCATTAGTTTCCCTTGTGGGGTGGTGCTGGAGATGCCCACGAACCTGCTGAGAAGCAAGTGGTGCGGTCCCTCCACCCTTCTCAGTGTCCTCCCTCCATCCCTTCCCATGCCCTCCCCTCCCGGCAGGCGCCTGGCTGCTGGGGCAGCCCCGAGCCGGCGAGCATCAGCGTCCTGCCCCTTCGTCACAGCTCATTAATCTCCGATCAATCTATAAATAAGCCTTTTAAAGCCTACGTCAGCACTCAGGAATTACTTATGCTGAACTTCGGAATGATTTCTCTTTAATCAGCTCTTCGTCTTTGATTACAGGTCTGAACCAAGGGAACTGTCTAGACTGGATTTAGTTTCTAGGGTGAAAAAAAGAAAAATCAGAGGGGGATTTTTAGGGGAGGGAAGTGGCGGGGGGGAGAAAGTGTGTGTTTCTAATGAACATGAGACGGGGGGGCTGGGGAAAGCAGAGCAGCAGGGTGTTAAGATCTCCAGTAGTCAAAGGAAGGGATTGCTTTAGGCAAACTCTTTCCCACATGGAATATATAACGTCTAGACAATCAGTCTGGGTTTGCTTTGTAATTCTCTTAGGAAACCGTGACACAGAATTTATTTGCTTCTGTCACAGAAAAGCAGGTATTTGTTTCACTTACTGGCTCTTAATCACCCTGAAGAATTCCCTCTTAAACCCCAGGCATTTCCACTGTTTGTTAACAGTGTTAAAATGATGACAAATATCTGAAGCTTGAGGATTTTCCTTTCTCTTTGAGTGAGTGTGCTGAGGCTCGGCACTACAGCATCCTACTTGTCTCGAATCCAACCAGGAGCACAGAGGAAACGCTTGTCTTTGGGAGGAACACCTATTCCCCGCCTGTCCTAGCCCATCGATCAGATGGCCACGCTCCTGTCACACCAAGCATAAGAGCAATAGGTGAAAGAATCCCCTGTGAGAAATAAATGGGCAACTTCTGGATCAATTCTCTTTTTCCTTTTTCTTTTTTTTTTTTCCCCCCGTTAATATCAAAACATATTCTCTCAAATGGCCAGCTTTGAGAATCGGAGGACTTTTATCTCCCATTGAGCTGCAGATGATGGAAGTAGCATTCAGGCGGCTCTTGCTTATTTTGGGTCTGCAAATCTGCAGGATGGCCCTGGGTCCCCAGGATGGGGTCTGCAGCCCCAGTGGTTTTACTGGCGGATTAGTGCTTGGTCAGAGCAGCAGTTTGCTGCCAGCCAGAAGGAAAAGCTGTGCTGAGGGTATATGGATGTATCCGGTGTTAGCAAAGATGGATGTGCTGTGGTACTGCCTAGGGATGCCCATGGATGTGCATTCCACCACCGGTGAAGCTTGTCCTTGCAGGGTTTATCGCAAGCCTTTCTGCCACTACATCCAAGACTAAGGATGCTCCTTCACCTCCAGGGCTGTCTTGTGGATTTTGCCATAAGTAAGCGAATAATTTCTGGTGGTGGACAGGAATGGGAGGAAATGAAGGGGAAACGCTTGGCTGGTTTGGTCAAGCAGCCGTACCGGAGTTGTAGTGTGTTGCCCAAACAGTGATCAGACGTGACAGCAGCAGTCAGCCAGGGAGATCCCCAAATCCCGCGGGAAATCTGCCCAAAGGAACCAGCACTTGCATTGTCTCATGTAGGTTATCTGTGGGGACCGTGGGTTTGCTTTCCATCCACTGTTTGTACAAAGTCTCCTGGGAAGTGTGGTTTTTGAAAAGAAATCGTGTCTGCTTTTTTTCTGGGGAGAAATTGGCAACACACAGCCCTGAAGGAGATAAAAATTGTGGTTTGTCTTTTGTTCAAGTCTATATTTCTAATGAAGAGTCTGCTTAGAGCCGTCACCAAATATGGATGGAAACACAACTATAGCAAATAGGGGGAAAAGCAGTGAGACGCCGTCAGTTAATCTGCCATATCCATCTCTTATTCCAGGGTAATCAGTTACGAGTGCTGTCCTGGATATGAAAAAGTTCCTGGAGAAAAAGGCTGCCCAGCTGGTAAAAATATGCTTGACATTTTTTAGACCTCTTAAAATTATACAGCTGCCTAGTAAAGGGATATGTTAGAAAATTACTCAAAGTGGATTTGATTTTCGCAATTTGTGCACAATATTGCCATGAACAAGTCAAAAATGGACTCAGCAGAGCACCAGCTGAGTGCCAGATCAGCTCCAAAGCATGCAAAATGGTCCAGACGACTTAAAGCCTTGGTTATAATTAAACTGAATCAAGCAGAGGAGGGCCGTGGGGAACTACTTATTCCAACAAGTAATATAGCAGTATTGGAAATGCGATACAAAGGAATGATAGAGTAGCAGACAGCTCTGCCAATCTCTGCTCATTTTTATTTTGGCAAGCATGAGGTTAGCAGAATTGCATTTAGGAGAAAATACAGTTCAGCCACTGGTGGGGGTTGGGAGGGAATTAACTGGGTTTATTGAAGAAAGCCATATTCTGCTTTTGCTTTCTGAACGCTTCCTTCCACAAAAGTTTGATGCCGCCCAGTTAACCATGTGGGCTGGTGTGGATGGGCCAGTGGGGACCGAGACCAGCGGCGAGCTGCCAGCTCCGAACACCAAAAGCCTGAGTACGAACAAGGATTGGGTGAAAGCAATGAACACCTTTCCTTGCCTCAACTCACATCCATATAAATCCAGAGTAACTCCATTTAAAGCTGCGGAGATGCAGTAGATCCTGGATTACGCTGCTGTAATGGAGGCCGGAGCTGTCAGGCTATGATTATTTATTACCTAATTAATGAACAGATACGAGTTCCCTGACGTGCTTCATTTCCCCAAGTGTTCTCACCAGCAGCTCTCCTTTAATTCAGCGCAGTGCGGGAAGGATGAATGATGTGTTGGGAGCATAACCTTCTCTTCTTTCAGCGCTGCCGCTTTCAAACATCTATGAAACCCTGGGAGTTGTTGGGTCTGCCACCACGCAGCTCTACTCCGACCGGTCTAACCTAAGGCCAGAAATCGAAGGACCTGGAAGTTTTACAATTTTTGCCCCGAGTAATGAGGCCTGGGCATCCTTGTCTGCTGTAAGATGAAATTCCTCTTCTTTCTCCTCTTCCTTTGGCTTTCACTAGTGGAGATCCAGCTCTGCAGGGGTCTGGATCTAGTCCTGTCTAGTAGAACAGGCACAGTCCTGATGTGGGAAAGACTGAGTTTCTAGGATGGGAATCACTGTACAGGTCCATCAGCTCCAGAGCTTTGTTCCTGAAAGACCTAACACTAGAGAGATGTGGATACTCTGCAGTGGGTGGATGTAAAAATCAGCTAATTCAGTTTTCCCTGCCTTCTTACCACTAGGGATTGCAATAAGACCCACAGCAAGAGACTTTCCATCCCTTTTGATTTTTCTTGTTGACCCTTGCTTTACCACTCTGGTTGTTCTTACCAATTTGCACAAGCAGCCAGTCCCAGCTAGAGCCTCTGTTGCCACCGATGCCTTTCTGCAGCAGAGTGTTCCTATGCTCAATTACATATAAATTTCCTTCACATTGGCTTTTATTTTCTCACTCTGTGTCTTGTGAAATTTCCACTCCTGAAATCGTCACCGCTGTCCCGCTGGTGCTCCGATCCTAGCGGAGCATCTCTGCGAACAGGGAAGAGTCCCGATTGTACAAGCCCTATCCAGTTACATCCCGCATTTAAATCCCTTGGCCATAAAGACGTAAGAATGACTACTGGGGTAGGGAGGGGGCATCTTTTTGGCTATCCCCACTACCAAGCCTCTGCCCCAAACCTGCACCAGCTGAGCCTCTTGCGAGGAAAATGCTGTTGGGGAAGGTCTCGCGGTGTGTTTGTCCTTGGCCCTGAGCGATGCCTTTTGTTGCCTTGCTGCTCATTTCCATGCAGTGATCCCACGCTGGAGCTTGCTGCCATCATCCCTTTGTCTGCCAGGGATGGGGGTGCCAGAGCTGCTTCCTGCTGTTGTAAGGGAAAAGATAAAGATTTATGAAAGTCAGAGCTCTTAATTTGCGCAGATGGCTTAAGGCTGAATACATCACTTAACACAGATGCACACACACACACACCCCCTCCTTGGAAGTACCTTGGATGCAGCCAGACCTCTTGTCTCTCTTTAACGACTGGCTTAATTGCACTCAGCACTGAAAAATGATTTTTTCTGATTTTTCAGGAAACTCTGGATTCCTTAGTCAGTAATGTTAACATTGAGCTGCTCAATGCCCTTCGCTACCACATGGTGAACAAACGGGTCCTCACGGATGATCTGAAACACGGGACAACACTAAACTCAATGTACCAGGACCTGCCTATCCAGATTCACCACTATCCCAACGGGGTACGGCATTTGTATTAAACCTACCCACAGCGGACTTGCTTTTCTGCTGCCTTGCACCTCCTACACTGTCCTTGGACCTCCAGGACTCTGTAATGCTTAGGTGGACAGCTATTGATTTAGAATACATATTTAGAAGGAGCTCGAAAATAATATTTATAAGCAGATAGTTTCATTGATGCTGTTGCAGGGAAGTTGCATATAACAGTATGCTTGCCTAAGTATTGGCTTTTGCATATTTTCTTAGTCTTGATGGTGCAGGGTAGACAAAACCACTGATTATTTTCAAAGCTCTTTAAACATGAACTGTTTCAAACATTCTTGATAGAGCATTCTCATTCTTTGTGTGTTTTTTTAGGAAACCACATTTCGGCTCCTGCTGATTCAATATTACAGCGCTCGCTGCGTTTGAAATAGAAAACCAGCGGAGGCTGCTTTACCTTCTTGTTTTAGTGCCCGTAACACCCCGTGGCTCTTTCCCTCTGCAGATTGTGACCGTGAACTGTGCCAGGCTGTTGAAAGCTGACCACCATGCCACCAACGGAGTGGTTCATGTCATCGACAAGGTCATCGCCACCACGACAAACAGCATCCAGCAGATCATTGAGACTGAGGAAAGCCTGGAAACTCTTCGGGTGAGTCCACCCCACGTGTGCTCCAGGGCTCCTTGAAGATGGTCAGTCATCCCACTCCCAGTGGATTGTCATGAAGAGCTTGCTAATGCCTAGGTGCTGTGACCCCAAAGCTGCTGATAAAAATCCTTGCACCAATATAATTTATTTTGCTTTAGGAAGAGAAGTGTTTGATATCAGCGCAAGTAGGGTTTAATGAGAAGAATTGTCCCCCTGCTATTGCTGTCAGTAAAGAGATGTAGACTGAGTCTGGCTTCTCACTCTTCTATAGGAATCTTAGCCTTAGGAGATATTAACTGTTCAGATTTTATGAGTACCAATTTATCTGCCTCGGTATCTGCCAAGTTAAGGAATAACTTAAAAAGCACAGGGGTTTTGCAGTTAGCCAGCTGTGGGTTCTGATCTGAATTCTTCACTGGAACTCCTGTGACCCTTTCCAGGCATATCACGGTATTCGAACTAGCACTCAGTCTTGCCAAAAAGGGCTCTTGTACTCAAATTTCTGGAGCACAAGAGAACCACAGGGCCAGGTCAAATTTATAAAGGCACCAAAGGGCTGAAAGAAACTATTCATGATTTTTTTGTAAGTCCTCTGAAATTATAAAAGCCTTAATAAATCTGGCCCTTAGTGTGCGCGCCTGGACAAAGTTGCTGACCTTTGTATTCTGGCTGAATGCTTTTTACCCTCTATTCTTGTTGCTCTGAAGGCTGCTGTGGCTGCTTCTGACCTCAACAGCCTGCTGGAAAGCGAAGGCCAGTACACGCTCTTGGCTCCAACCAACGAAGCCTTTGAGAAGATCCCACGAGAAACACTGAACAGGATCCTGGGGGACCCAGAAGCCCTGAGGGGTAAGTGCTTGTTTACTGAGCCCACTGAGAGACTGAAGAGTATTCATTTCTTCTGAATTCCTTCTCAAAGGCATCTGAACAGCTCCATGATACACTCTGACAACAGCTGCAGTAAACACATTTGACAGACTCCAGCTTTTTAAACTGGACAGCCAAGACTTCTTTGGATGTAGACATGGTAGACATGTAGATGTGGCAGGGAGAGTGTTATCCAGATATGGAGGAGGGGGCTGAAGCAGTCCCTTTTCCAAGTTTTCTTGTAGCACTCCTATATGTGCTATCAATCCAGCAACACGCAAGAAAACTACCATCTATTCAATGTAACTCCCCCTAACAAATGAGTCAAATAACCACACAAAACCTTTTGAAGTTGACAAAGGTGTGTAAAAATTACTCTTTTTAGGCACTTCATTTCCCAGGCTACTGAATTAAAACCAGCCGAATTTAAAATGACTCACATCTTTTGGAGTAGAGCCCCATGCAATGCTGTACAGGAGGCCCTTGCTGTTGAACAGGACCCCGAAAAGATGCAATAATTTTGTAGATGATTTTTCCAGCTCCCTAAGACACTTGCTTCTCTTACAGACTTGCTGAACCATCACATCCTGAAGTCAGCCATGTGTGCTGAGGCCATCATCGCTGGCCTGACGATGGAGACTCTGGAAGGAACCACCTTGGATGTGGGCTGCAGTGGGGAAGAGCTGACCCTCAACGGGAAGCCCATCATTGCCAACAAGGACGTCCTGGCTACCAACGGTGTCGTACATTTTGTTAATGAGCTGCTCATCCCAGACTCAGGTACTGGTGCCTCTCTGCATCTTTCTTTCTGTTGCCTTTCTTTTGTCTATTTTGCCAAGGAAATACTGGATTTAGAGGGTGTAGATATTTTGTAGTGATGGGGGCATTGCTTTTAACGCAAGGTTACTACGTGTTGCTTTTCTTTTCAGCTAAGACCCTGTTTGAGTTGGCTCAAGAATCTGAAGTTTCCAAGTCTACGGACCTTTTCAGACAAGCTGGTCTCAGTTCTCATCTAACTGGCAGTGAGCAAGTGACCCTCCTTGCCCCAGTGAATGATGTGTTCAAAGGTAAACCGGGGAGTAAATCCCTTTCTTCCATCAGTTTGGGCCACAGGTCTGCTTCAAACAGTCTTCAGCCATATTTCAGTGCAGCAGCATGGAAATCCTCACTCAAACGCCTCAGCTATAGGCAGTGGCATCTAGCTTTAAAATTAAAACCTGATGCAGATAATACTCTCTATTTGCACGTTTTTAGTGTCCCAATGGTCATTTTAAGTGAATCACTGGTTCCTTCCTACTTTTTGCTGCAGATAGACTCCCCATCGTTGACAGCAACATGAAAAACTTGCTTCTGAACCACATTGTCAGAGACCAGCTCTCCTCTAAATATCTTTACCATGGGCAGAAACTGCAGACTCTGGGTGACAGGGAACTGAGAGTTTTTGTGTACCGCAATGTAAGTTCCTGCAGCGTGCACTGCTTGAATGATGTCTGTAATGTTATGGCTATCATGTAAAAAGTGTAATTGAGCATTGTGTAAAGTAGAAAAATCTCTCTTTTGAAGCGTATGCTAAGAAAGTCTTTCTTTTGTGCAATTTTGTTTGCAGAACCTTTGCATTGAAAACGCCTGCATTGCTGCCCATGACAAGAGAGGAAGGTTTGGAACCCTGTTTAGCGTGGACAAAATGTTGACTCCACCGTCTGGCACAGTGATGGATGTTCTCAAGGCAGACCATCGCTTCAGGTGACCTTTCTGCTCTTCCTAAGTGCTAGGAGCAGAAGAGCTGGCAAAGCAGTTTCTACTTATTATGGGTCATAGTCATGACTATATATATATTTTTTTTTTTTTTTAAGATAGAAAGAGCATCCAAAACTATGGTCTCATGCCTAAATTATAGGGAGTGAGACTTCAAATAACCCTTCAATGAACTGTGAGCCAAGGGTGTGTGGTCCCGCTTAATACAGTAAGAAGCTGGCTCCAAAGCCTTCTCTGCCCATCACAGCCACTGTGGCCAGCCCTCTCTGTCTCCTCACTACCATTTGGTCCCCAAGGATTCAGCATTCCCAGCTTGCTTTGCTATTTCTCGGATGTTCTCGTTGGACCTCACAGGCTCATTTCCTACCTCATCAACTTTTTGGTTAATCGGTTTGGTTAATTGTCCCTTCCCATGGCAGGGAGGTTGGAACGAGATGATCTTTAAGGTCCCTCCCAACCCAAACCATCCTGTCATTCTGTGATTTGCTGGACCCCAGCAGGATTTTGCAATTGTAACTTCACAGCTCTCTTTTGAACACAACATGCAATTGCTCAAAGACAAACAAAAGTAATTTATAGTGAAGCATTTTATGTCCGTTTGTCTTCCAGTACGTTGGTGGCTGCAATCCAGTCTGCAGGTCTAACGGAGAACTTGAACAGGCCAGGTACCTTCACGGTGTTTGCTCCAACAAACGAAGCTTTCCGAGCCATGCCCCAAGGGGAACTGAACAAACTAATGGGTGAGCATTTTTAGAGCGTTTAGAGGAACAGCTGCTGTGAGTTATTGGCATGGTGTGGGAGGAACGGCTAAGTTTCTCTGCCATATCTCATTCTTTGACCCAGTCTATTGGAAGCATGGGCTTCCTACGCAACTGATTTGGATAAGCCCTATCCAGCTGAAAGCTGAGGATGGCACTGAACTCTCACACAAGTGTGGGCATGGGCTTATACTTTTCTTGTGGTTGGAACACGTGTTTGTGCTACAAACTCACTATGACTTAAATTTGGCTGTGCTGGCTGGTGTAAGCAAGATAACCCTTAGGTGTTTCTAGAGGAACCAGCGAGATCTCTGCCTTGCAAGGCAGGGGTGAAAGAAGTGAGAATATGGCAGTCGACCACATGGGATCAGGGTGTCTAAAGGAAGTTTTGCAAATAGAAAACATGGTCCACGTTCAGCTTCAAGTTACACTGCATGAAATTTAAGTATTAAAGGATGGAGCTGTTGCTCCATCTATGTGTACATGGACAAAGCAGGAAGTCCAGTCTGATCCTGAGAGGACAACAAATATTCCAGTCTAGCACAGACGAAGATCAGTATCCTGAAAAGCACAGGCGTGCAGGCTGGGTGTGGAAAAATGCATGAGAAAGTTTAATAAATGTTGAAAACCGGCTGTGGTTGGAAACAATGTCAGGTATTTGAGTGTAATGTCTTCTCATCATTAAACCCCAACCAAACATTGACATCATAATCTGGGAAGCATCTGCCCATGGTAGCTGGTTATCCTTTTAAGTGCAGGGATGGAGGAACTGGTAGTATCAGGCTGTACATCCAGTCTAGTGCTTAATATATAAATATTTCAGAACTGTTTTGCAGCTATTGTAAACGGCTGCAGGAGTGAAGTATCCCAGATGTGGCCACTTCAGATGTTCTTCTTTTTCCACGCAAATATTTAGCTTACACTCCTGACGAAGAAGTGAATCATGTTGGTGAGGATGTGCAGCGTGAACTGGGGCCACCCGAGAAAAACTGCAATGGAAAAAAAAAAAGCTCACAGTGTATTTAGTTATGGGCAGTGAAACAAAAAGTCCCCCTTGCTGAAGGAGCTGCTCTGGTTTTGTAGATGGAGGCCACCTTTGCACTAGCTGTCCCCCATCGCCTGTTTGTTGGTTTTGTCAGGGACACTGCATCCTCTAAAGGAGAAGATGGAGGAGGGCTGTGCTGTGCACATCGTTGCCTCTTCTGGAAAATAGATGGCGAAGGGGAAGCATCTTATCTTCCCAAGATCTGTTTCAAAGCGCAGCTAGATGAGTAGACACTCCGTGGGGCGGGGAGCAGGCCAGCAATCTGCCAGCCATTAGTGACATTTCTCCTGCACTTTTCCCCTTCCTACCCAGGAATCCTGCAGTTTCAGCCGTGAGGAATATTGCCCGGTGACACTGGCGTTGGCGAAAGGATTGACGTTTGCAAATACCCAGTGTGCTCTGTCTGCTTCCTTATTTCACATGGGCCTTTTTTTTTGCCCTCCCAGACTTCTTTGGGAAGTAAAAGCAGCAACAGAAGCAGGTTCACGCTGTGCACAGTGAGAGAATGAGGGACTGAAAAAACGAGAGAGGGATTTCATATACAGGGCAGGTTTGGTATGTACCAAGGTGGGATGTTGGAAGAGTTTCCTTCTGGAATTGCTGGGATCCTGATGGCCTCAATGTCCTAACCAGCTCCAACCAAGGTCCTTCTGCCCAGTCTTCTCAATTTTACATTTTTTCCTTGCACTTTCAGGAAGTTATGGTATTTTCCATGCAAAGTCATTCCAGCACATGAAATACGGGAAGCAAGGGCTGATGCTCTTTTGCAAATGTAAATGTTTTCTTCCCCCAGGTAATGCCAAGGAGCTTGCCAACATCCTCAAGTTCCACGTGGCGGATGAGATCCTGGTGAGCGGTGCAGTCAATGCCCTTGTGAGGCTGAAGTCCATGCAGGGAGATAAACTGGAAGTCAGCATGGTGAGTCACCTGGGATGGGGTTTCGCGGTCAGCGGGGCTGGGGGCTGTGTTTAGCTGTCCACCTCGAGGACCACAGTATGTCTGCGTGCACTTGGATGGTGTGGGAACCTCTTCTAAATGTGCGCACAGACCCACCAAACAGGGTTTTCTGGGCCGTAGCAGAGGGACTGTTGCCATGTGTTCAGTTCAACAAGCTGGCAGTCTTGAAATGTGGTTTGCTTCAACTTTCTCCCCAGAAGGCCAATTGTAAATGATTTCCAGGAGCTGTTATAAATTTAAACCTGAGTCATGGGGGAAAAAGCATAAATAAATTAAATGAATAGCTTGTTCAGCTAACACATCTTTTTTAGTGTAACGTAAATGATCTCGGCATGGGCTCCTTTAACGCAGTGGGATTTGTTTAGATATATAATTTCATTTCACAAATTCTGCACTACATTAAGAAAATACAGGATCCCCTACTGAGGAAAAAAAGTAATTCAGAAAATAAATAACTCCAGACCCACTCTGTGTGTAAGAAAGAAAATGCAGAATAAAAATGGAAGGCCAGTGTTTCCAAGGGCACTGAGTTGGACAAGTTGCGTGCTCGGCTCTTCCCATGTCCAGTCCTGATCTGCCCTCTCCTGATGCCATCCCCGCAGCCATCCCTTTTGGCACGAGCAGCAGCGCCCGCTGCTGCCAGGGAGCTGGTGGATGTGCTCCAATGCCACGGGACAGCATTCCCAGCCAGGGCATCGAGAAAGTCTGTGCTCCAAAGCCCACCAGCCACTCCAGGACAAGCTGTTCAGGCTATGATTTGTTTTTATATTCTCCTTAATTGGCAAGAGGAATGAAAACGCCTACAGCCATCCAGTAAATGAATGAATGCAAAGTGAGGGCTTTTTTAATAAAATTGGAAACCACTGATGACAAATGTTTCTCGTTTTCTACTTTTTTTTTTCTTTTCCTGAATAGAAAAACAACGTAATACATATCAACAAGGAGCCGGTTGCTGAAAGTGATATCATGGCCACGAATGGTGTGATTTATGCTGTGAACTCTGTTTTACAGCCTCAGGGTAGGTCCTTGGTTAGAAATATCTAGAGCTACACCGTT
The DNA here is from genome assembly GCA_008658365.1 of Alca torda. Classification (NCBI taxonomy): domain Eukaryota; kingdom Metazoa; phylum Chordata; class Aves; order Charadriiformes; family Alcidae; genus Alca; species Alca torda. Next base: position 45,831,335 of record CM018081.1, read on the forward strand.
ACGGCAGAGCTGCTTTGGGAGGGAGAGGTGACACGTGGCAATTGCTTCAGTTTTTTGAGGATTAATCTGTTCTGGGATTTTTCAACACACCCTTCAAAATATCAGAAGGAAGCAGCCTGGGTGCTTTGAAGAGTATTTCAATGCTATCTATGTCCCACCCGTAGCTTCAAGGCCACAAGAGAGAGGTGACGAGCCTGCGGATCCCGCATTAGAAATCTTCAAACAGGCATCTGCGTTATCCAAGGTAAAAGACAACAAATCTCTCACTGTAGAACTACTGAAATTACATTTTGGTAACAATGATTGGAAGATAACATCACATTAAGATTTTGACTTCCAAAGACAGTTGAGTGCATGTGTTTCATGGAATGACCAATCCTCTCTTCTTACATGATTTAATTATGTAAGAAATAATACATTTTGCAACATGAAGCCTACTGTGAATGTAACCTTGGCACGGTACTCCATATGTCACCTTCTGATAATGAAGAGTCGTTCATCCATAGTTTTTGCAGACTAGGGATAAATATATTGACATACAAACTGTTCTTATAGCTGTCGGAGATTTGTTGTATTTATGCAAACCTTGTATTTTCTTTCCATGCAGGTTTCTCAGAGGAATCCTCGACTAGGTAAAACATCTTCTCTAGCTTGTTTCTAACTTCTATTGCGCGTCCCTTTTCCCTTAAAGAGAAGTTTATTCTGTTTTCTTGCTCCAAGCAAAGATGTAGCCCAACCGGGAGGGGAGGGGACATGGAGATGCTGTGTGTTTGTCCCACCCAACTCGGTCTTCTCCTTACAGCACCCGTCTACTCCCGGTTACTAGCGAGGATGAAGGAGAACTCGGGTGGATACTGAGCCGCGTCGTGAGCAACCGCAGTCAGCGCCTCCATCCCATCCGCTCCGGCTGACAGCTAAAGAGAAGGACAGAATCGTTTTTAAAAACCAAATATCACCCTTAAATTTATTTTTGTTCCCAATGAAACGGATAGGAAAAATGAAAAGCCATATATATATGTATATATTTTAAGACCGTTTTTATTTGGTTTCGACCTTAAAGTTCCCACACTGAGGATAGGTTTTGGGTTTGGGTTTTTTGGGTTTGGGTTTTTTGGTTTTTTTTTTTTTTTTTTTACAAAGTAGTCACTAATTTGCAATTTTTAACACACCCAGTTTTGGGCTCGATACGTTCGTACAAGGGCAGGTGCTTAATTGCTCAGATAGAAGCTCAGGGCTCGCCTTGGTGCTGTCTCACTGGGGGAGACCCAAAGGGGCTGAACTAAAGCCCCTTTTCCAGGCTCCCAGTGGTACCTACTGGCACTGCAAACTCCAGGCTCCCGAAGCAGGAAGCCAGGTATGATCTCACTGAAACCCCCTTCCAAACCAGTGCCAGAATTGGGAAATTTTGGCCAGAATGACTTGGCGGGTATCGCGTATGTTCAGCTTTCTGAGCAAATACAGCGCCAACTGTATGGCTGGGCAAACAGCGATTGCTGTGGAGGAAGTAAATTTGTTGAATTAATTAACCATTACTCAAGCAATTTTTTTTCCTATTTTTTGGGGGTTTTTTTGTTTATTTTGTTGGTTTTTCTTTTAAACAAGCACATGTTTCCTTCTTCCCCTGTGTTTTAAAAGTCTTCCATGAAATTCTGAATTGAAGGCTTTTAACAAAAGCCTCTCTATTGACATTGAGGAAACTGCATAATTATAAGCTATGGTTTGAGCTGTTCTCTTTTTTTTTTTTTATTGGGTTTTGTTTATGCCTATGGATTTTAACTGTGCTGCGTTTTGTTCACGACATTGAAATGAGAGCTCTCCCTGGCTGAAGCCTTCCAGTAATTGATTCATTTTTAATAATGGTTGTTTTTTTAATAAAAAATTAAAAATAAAATCAAAAATATAAATATGACAAGTGATTGATAATGCTTGTTTGGTTTTTTTGTTTGGTTTGAATTGCCTGATGGCACAGTTTGACCACCTGATCACTAGTAAGGAGAGGGGGGTCAGATTTGGTTGGATCAGTATTTACAGGTCTGATGGTTACTAGCGGGGAATGGCAAAGCATTTCTCCTCTCTGATCCCGGCCTGTCACCATTTTTCAGTGGTATTTTCATGAGCAGTTGCTGTCACGCATTTCAAGGAGCCCAGGGCAGCCGTGCGCATCCTTCTGCTGATGCTCAGCCACCTTCACCAACAGCTGGAGCTCAGCGCTGCACGGCAGGATGCTGTCAGCACTGATTCTCCCCGTCAGGGCTTTATATTCACTCCCCGGCCAGTTATTACCTTGGCGAAACCCAGCGTTATGAGGCAAAAAAACCCCAAAAGGTGTATCAAGTGCAGAATACAAAAAAAATCCAGATTGTTTTGGTCTCTCTGGCTGAGAAACAGGGTGGTAGTTTTTCTTTTATTAAAAGCCCAAAGTGATATCCCATGTGCTGTGAGCCATCTGCGTAACTCAAATGTGGGAAAAATAATCAAGCTCTTCTTTTATTTCCCTTCCCCAACCTCCCATCTCATCTTTTTATTTTTCTGGCATGATGCAGTCCTGTTATTTAAGGCTGGAGTGGTGATGGAGAACCCTTTGAGCCACCTATTCCCAGGAGCCCAAGGAAGAGGAGGCCTATCAGGGGACTGGCTCCTGGGGGAGGCTCAGCTTTTTGCAATCAGAATAATTAATTACTAACTCCTACAAAAGCCTGAGAGAGAAGGAAAACTGCTTTGCATCTTGTTCAGTAGTAGCATATGTAATTACAGGGGCAGAATCTTGCCTTTTTTGTTTGTTTTTTTTTGCTTTGCTTTTTTGTCCTCTGTGATGCTTCGTGACTTAGTGATATGAAGTTCTTCACAGCTTGGGAAGGTGGAAAGCAGATCTGATCCTCATCTGGGTGAGTGCCCCTTGCTCGTACCTTCTTGGTGTCTGGCCTAGTGACTAATTAAGAGTTTCTTTGCAAAATGAACCCACTTGAGTAGATGAGAGTAGGAGAAAATTTCCTTAGATGTGCTTAGTAACTGCAAGAAGTCCCATCTGCTGAGAGGGCAGTTTTCATCTCCTGGGAATACAGCCCTGGCTTTCCCCTGCCTGGTTTATGGGCAGGCGTTGGGGCTGGTGGTGGCGCAGTGATGATCTCCTTTGTGTTTTGTGTGTGGCCTCATGTTGCTAGGCTTGCTTTGAGGGGGACACCAGGTTTACAACTCCCAGCAGAGCTTACAGTAGGTAGAGGTGCATTATCATTTCAATCCAATTCCCTTTTTTGCTCTCTCCCATTGCTAATCCTCCCTGGGCTCTGGCAGCACTCCCTCCCTTGCTCCTCCTGCTGCCTGTTCCATCCCCGTAGCTGCTGTGGGTGCCAGCAGCAGCCCCCCGCAGCGCCACGGATGCGGGGCTGCTGTCCCCATTGTGTTGCCTCTATAATTTCCCTGGGATCCCACATCCTGGGAAGCCATCCCAGGGTGCCTTCCCACGGTCCCTGTGCTTGGAAGCCCCCCCAGGGCTTTGGTGTCTCCAGATGACAGTTCATGTTGGTGGAAACTCTTGAGATGACTTAATTCCCTCCCATTCCCTGCTCCAAGTTGGTTTCTTGCCCCACTGTGCTCAGGGAGCGTTACCCAGGTGGCTTATATCAACAGCAACGGTGGAGTTGCTTTAGTTGATCAGCAAGAACCGTGTCTCTTGCTTTCATTCAGGGACACTTTGGGGGTGTTTTCCCCCATGGATGTTCAGCCCTGTAGCTTATCCCTGTGGAGCGGTGGGTGCTGGCAGTCACCCCGCCAAGGGGAGCGAGATGTCATTGCTTCAGCCTTCGAGGGGAGCGAAGGGAGGAAGCGAGAGGGAGAGCAGCTGAAAGATGGGGAAATGAGGAGTGCTGAGATGATGGGAATATAAAACTTATCTGTCATTTTCTAAAGACTTTTTTTTTAATTATTTTTTTTTTGGGTGTGACAAAAGGTGGAAGTGAAAGGAAGAAGGAAGTTGCTGGTGCTGAAGCAAAACATAAGTCTCCCGGGGAAGTGCTGGCCGAGGGGCAGAGAGCTCCTGCCAGCCTGGCTGGGTGTGGGAACCTGAGGGGTGTCCCAACTGGGGGCTGTGGTGGGACGGAGGAGCTGGGGAGCCACCCCATCCCACCCCACAGCTCCAGGAGTCTGCAGGCAGCAACACTTTGAGGGGGGGAAGAAGCAAAGCCCGATTAAGGTGCTGCTGGGTGGGGGTCAGGGCTGCGGCGGCTGCAGAGTCCCTGGGGGAGCCGTGTGACAAGCAGCGTTTAGGACTGGCCTTCTCATGGCAAACACCACTGGGGTGTTCGGCACAAAACCAAACCGCACCAGTGGGTTTTGGTTTCTCATGTTGCCAGAGTATTTTCCACCTGAAACCCAGAGCGCGTCGGGATGTGCCACCGCAAGCTCGAACCAGGGCTGTCCTCTGCAGGAACTCCCTGCAGGGCTGGGGCAAAAAGAGCCAAACTGAGAGCAAATATGAGGCTTTTGGAGGAGAATCTTTCTTTCTTTCCTCCTCCGGAGTCAAGAGTGTTTTTCTATTGAAAATTTGCAGGAATGCACAGCCGCCCTTGTTTACTTTTTTAGAATAATGATTCCTTCACTCGCGGTGGCTCCAGTTCAACAAAATAATTAAATGTATGCAGAAACCCATTTAGGAAAAATACAGCTTTTAAGTGTGCGCTCTGCTAAGTCCCGAAATCCCGCTGATGCCTAGCAATCGCGGCTGGGCTGGTGGGTGTCTCCTGTGCCGGCTCAGCACCAGCGCTCTCCTGGGTTGGAGGAATGAAAGGAAAGCAGCACCTCTGAAGGGCTGGGAAAGCAAATGTTGAATGCGAAATGCTGCATTTCCGGAAGCTTAATTTGTTGGTTTTGCTCATTTACATTTGAGACAAGAGCCAGAGACGCTTTTCTTCTAGAAAATTCTTTTGCTTTCCGGTGGCCTTCTGCAAATATATTTAAAGCAAGAGAAAAAGCAGCGCTGTGCTTTGTCCCAGGAGAGATCTCGCATGCAGCGCCGTAGTGGGAAACACGTGCTCTTCCAGCATCACGGAAATGTCGGAGCACTGTTTGCTTGGCTTATGAAGGAGGCTTGGAGTTGACCTGCCCCATGTGCTGGGGTTTGGTGGTGGGGGGGGTGGGGTGGGGGTGGTGGTGAACGGGCTGGGAGGGCTGTGATGGCAGCTCCCTGCGCCTCGTTATGTGAAAGGAGGAAAGGCAAAGGCCTTTGCGGGTGTCAAAGGCCAGGCAGAGACTTGGATGAAGCCAAGGCATCGCAGCCAGATGCGCTGCAGAAGGATGACCCTTGAAAGCCAAAGCTGAAAGCAGGGGTGAAGCCACCCACATGCCATCACTGGAAGAAATTATACTCCCTGCTTTTCCGCTGTACATAAATTCTTGCTCCTACGTGTGATTTATTGGAAAGTCATCGCGCCTGTTAGCTCTCGTCTCAGGAGGAGCAAAAAGGAAAACTAAGGGTAATACAGCTCTGGTGAAAGACGGGCTCAAAGGAGCAATCGGCATTGGAAGCATCCAGCTGCGGCTCAGGCAACTCTTACATTCTTTTCTTCAGAGTTCTTTTTGGTGAGACATTTGAGAAGTTTTGCAGAAATCTGCAAATTCCCCAAAGAAAAATATTTAGGGGGATTTTCTTTCCAACAACGAATGATGCCTTACTGTTTTGTAATATTTTTATGAGTAAAAACTTCGCAAAAGCTCAGCGCTTTTCCTAGAAGTCATTTGGTGCAAGAGCAAGAGGGGGTATCAAGTGAGCAGTGAGCCATGCAGCACACGATGGCGTATGAAGGCATCCTCCTGCTAAGGTAGGATAACTTTCCTGAGGATCAGTTATCACCTCCTGGAAAGGAAGGTGACAGGAAGGGTTCGCTGGGTGCTGCCATTCACGGTATGCTGAAAAATTCTTTACAGAATTGTCATGAGTTGGCCCAGGCACGTCTCTTTCCTGGTAGGCTTAGCCTTGACTTTTCTGCAGCTTTTCAGAGAGCTTGGCTGCCTCTTATCCTTTTCACTTGCAACCTGTCTCTTCTTTGTCCATTCGGTCAGTCTTTTCCATGGGACTTCGTCTGACTTTTGAAGTCGCATCTTTTTTTTTTCTTTTTTTTTTTTCACGTGCAGCTTGTGCATCAAGCCCTATTATGCAAAACTGGCTATATTTTAACTGTTACTTCTGGAAGAAGAACAGACGCGTCCTGTCTGGAAAATAGTTGTGTAAAACCTGGAGGCCTTCTGAGGGCATTTGTTGAATTTGTGGTTTTGTGGAGGTGGGATGATGAATTCATAGATTTCAGGATTTCCACCAGTGCTTCTGTGTAGGTCTTCTAGCTCTCTGCTTTCGTTTCGAAGTATACAGTTGGGATAAGTGACCTTTTTCAGTGGCCGTTAGGTGGCAATCCCATATAACCCCCAAGTATTACAACGCTATCTTTGTACATGCAGCACTTGTGGAGTTACCAAGCCCCATAAAGAGCCAGAGGGTGGCTCTGAAGAAAGGTGAAGTGTCGTGATGCCAGTGACAGCAGTCATGGCTTGATGGTTAAGGCTGATTTTATAACACTAGTCTGAAGACAATCCATTTGATGTAAGCTGTAGGTATCCCCATACCCTGTATGGTGTATGTTCTCTGAATGATGCTGTCAGTGGTGTTCCTGGCTTTGGACACCAGACAGGCTCATGTGGTGATGTGGCTTCCAGCTTGGAACTGGCTTATGGTGGGCATCTCAGAGTTCAGCCTGTGGGTCTGGCTGGACAGGGTGCCCTACCAAGTCCGTCTCTGTCTGGTCCTGCTCCTTGACAGAGAACAGGTCCCCTCACCCTTCCTATCACGTAGACCCCAAAGTGCTCAGATAGAAATATTTACAGACTTGTCCCTGACAACGGGACATCCATCCCTGCACTCAAGCTAAAGGGACCCAATTTTGCAATCTTCACTCACGTGAATGGTAGTGACCCACCCCGTTAATCACCCCCGCAGACGTGCACTGGCACCAGCAAGTGATTAAACTAGCAAAAGTGGCTGGTTCCCTTCCTTAGCTCATAACTGCAGAGCAGGAAAAAGTGGAATAAACAAACCAAAGCTGCAGAGTAGTCACGCGAGGCAAAGGGAACCACAGAACATCAGCAGAAAGTGCTCCAGGACAACACCATCTGCGAGCACTTGAGGTTCAGGAAATGCTGCTCTTTAAGAAGTTCACGGTGCTATTGCGTTCGGCCGGAAACTGGGGGTGAGGCTGTGCAATTATGCCTTTTATTTGATCAGCATATTTTGCCTCTTTTTACGTAAAATCAGCAAATGAGGAACTTAAAGTCATTTCTCCCATAAAAAGCTTTTGACTGCAGAATTGTTTATGGGCTTTCTTCTTTTGGGCTGCTTCTACCTTACATTCTTGCTGCTGTTACCCTGAAATGTAAGGAAAGAGTAATAAAATGACCTGTGCTCCAAGCCTGTCTGAAATGCCCGTGAAGCTGTGGAGGCCTCTGAGTTGAGGTCCCAAAAGATGGGGCACTGTGAGCTGGATCAGCACTGAAGCATGAGCCACCGTAGGGCTGGTTGAGCTGTGGCAGGCTCAGAGGTGGTCCTGTGCTGTGCCCACAAAGCTCCTGGGGCAGATCTGGGAGATGCTTTCCATTGGGTGTGCAGAAGAACGATGCTCATCTCATGCTCAGGCTTGGGTATGGGAGCTGTGCTTGCCGTGAGGTCCCACTTGTGTGGGTGGTGTCACTGGGGCACAGAGCACAGGCTCTGGGGCTGCCCTGGCTTTACACAGGGAGAGAGCAAGATGTAGTGTTAAGGAGGTAAAACCCAGACAGTCTGGGGGAAAGCAACTCACTGGCACGTGTCCTCTCCACCTGCCATTCCTCTGAGTAATCCCTCCCCTGCTAAGTACCTTTACAGTAAAAAGGGGAGCTACTGTTTCAGGTTAGTGGTTTCTGTACCATTGCCTCATTGTTTATTGGGTTTCCTGACTCCTCGGAGTGAGCTGGCTCACTGGGAAGCCACGTTCTCCTATTCCTCCTCTGCCCATCAATGGGTGATGGCACCAAGGGTCAAAAGCATGTCCACACAGCATGCTGTGCATCAACTGTGCAAAAGTCTTGCTGAGTCCAAGGAGACGCTGAGATGTTTGGAGCATTTTTTTCTTTTTCTTTTTTTTTTTTTTTTAAGGATCAGAACAGTCCAGATCATATCAGTGGCTATTTAGAAAAGATGGGAAGAAATTTGCCCCAGGAAGCCCTGAAGTGAGGTTGTGGCTGCCTGGGGAGAAATAACCTGCCTTTGGTTCAGTGGAAGTGAATGATTCAGAAAACCATGGGCAGACCTGCCTGGGTTGTCTTCATCTTCATCTTTTCCTTCTGCCCTTCACTCCAACTTGCTTAGCTTTAGGTCACGTTAACAAGAATTGGGGGAAACTGAGGCTGGGAGTACCCAAGGAGAGCACGAAATGCTGGGATGTGTGGGGCTGATGGGCAGGGAGGGACGCTCAGCTTGGAGAAGCGCGTTTCTGCACTGCACGACCTGGGGATGCTCGGGGGCTTTGGGGAGCGAGGGAAGTGCCATGAGTAACGCTCGGAGTAGGTGGTCCCAGGCCTGCTGACCAAATGTGCCTCCCGAGCTGCTCTATTTGGATACCACGAGCAAGTGATTTCACTTTCCTGTTTAAAAACAGACACCCCCCCCCCCCCCTAAAGTGACACCGCTGGCTGCTGACGCTCGCCGAGCAGCAGCCCCTCTTCTCCTGTGGGTAACCTCGGGCGGCACCAATTCTGCCTGGGAGCGAGGGACTGCAGAGCTGCGTCGCTGGCTGCTTAATTGTAACCAGATTCCCCGAGAAACGTCTGCTGAAATATTTATAAATACCATAGCCAGCAGCTGCTAACGCCAAACAGGAAATTTTAAGCTGAACAAACTTTTCCACGTTTCTAAGTGGGAAAAGTAAACTGTAGCTAAGACCAGTATTTTTATTTATTTAAAAAAAAAAAAAGTCTAAATAGCAACAGGCTTCTACTGTTCCATATCCTGAGAGAAGTTCAGAAGTCTTGGTCCCTCCCAGATAGGCCCTTTTCTATAAGCATGATGTCTGTGCAGTAATATAGAAAGTGGCTCTAAAAAAGAAAATTGGACTATACCTCAACACCGGCGGTTGTGCGGTGTGACGTGGCAGCCCCACGCAACGGGACAGTCTTTACATTCGGGCTGTCTCACAGTGGGAAAGGCCATTGGGAAGCTTTCAGTAAAGGGACATGGTACTTATCCACCTCAGGGGGCTGGCACTTAATTGTTGGTTAATGTAGTTTCAAGGGAAAAATAAAAATATAGAACTTGAATGGAGAGCAATGAGCCAGGGATGAGGCTGGTGGGAGCAGTGGCCACCCGAGGGAAAGGAGTCCTGTTTCGTCTTGTACTTCGTGTTTTGGACTTTTTTTTCCCACAAGTTCTTTTCTAGGATTTTCTTGTTTCTGCTCATTCATTACTTGGTATTGAGGCAATATTTTGGAGCACTAAAACACGGGGAAAAATGTAACACTAAATCTTTGTGGAATTAGCTGTTTTAAACAACTTCGGCCATTTATGAATTCACTAAATTCATTTTCAGGCAAAAGGCATTACTAGGCTTTAAAAAACTGATTCATTTCATAGTCAATGGTATTGAAACAGAGATGAAATGAAGCAAATATCCTCAATGCGCATATTAATTCTGAAATTGTATTCTTCAGTTCAAGCACCTTCAAAATGGAGAAGTACAGATTTAAAACCTTGAGTCTTTTGAAGGATGAAGTATCAAAATAACTCAGTCTCTACCATCCTCACAATTATCTTCATATACAGACATTTTGGAGCTCCTCTTTCAATAAACTCTGTTCACCATGGTACCTTAATGGAAAGAGAAGAGTTTTCTGATGCTGAGAATTTTTTTGTTGTTGTTTTTTAACTTCTGGCCATTGGCAGCAAATCCTTATCCACTTCTTTTAGATGAGTTTATTTTCTTTGAAACGAGTCAATGGCGTACGGTGAGCTTGGCTATAGGCGTGCACAGGCTGAATTGCATTTCACTGTCGGGGTGGTTTTTGGTGAGCAGCATACGTTTCAAGAGGTAAAAAGATTGTATTAGGAAACGAAGTTTTAAGGATTCCTGTAAATTTTAGCGACTAGTAGTAGCAGGATCTCAGGAAGGCTTTTTTAGAGGATAAAATGTGGAGTTCAGCAGCAAATTTATTCATAGTTTTTCTACTTGAATGGACTCTATCCGGTTTAATTCTGGGGCGGGGGGGAATAAAGCACGCAGGTGGGCAGCCCTGTGGGCACTTGATTTTATTATGAGCCTGTGATGAAGGAGGGTTTCAGCCTGGTGTGGGATGAAGGGGAGCCTTGCTGGCTGGATGGTCAGAGTCATCCATGGTTCTCAGAGGTCCCTGCCAGCTTCCTTAGGAAAGCTCACTATCCAGAAATTCATTACATGAGAACTGCAAAAGTTTTATCCCTAAAAATCCTGCTTTCCGTTCTGCTGAAGTTGCTGCTAAACTTCTGGCTTTTAGGTTGGGTCTTTCTCAACTGTTTCTCAGTTGTCTTTCTCCTTTCCTCAGGCACCCTGGAAGGATGCACGTGGGGCAAAAGAAAGGGTTCGGTCTCCTTCCTTCACAGGCAGCTGGTATTGGCATTAATCCTGCCTGTATTTTTCCATGCATAAGAGAAAACATCTCTTTGTAATTATTTTTCCTTTTTTTTTTTTATGCTATCACTGCAGATACTATATGGAAAACCAAGTTAAATGTTTTCATCAGTTGGAAAGATGCCACAGCAGCCGAAAAGAAAGGTGGGGACCTTTGGATAGTATCCACGTAAATGTTCTTGATCGCAAGAGTTTTAAACAGGGTATCCCACTAGTTGTTTGTCAATCCTCCAGCTCCCTTTAAGGTGGAATCTCCCTCAGTGCACAGGTTTGCCAAGGTACAGTCTGCTTTGCTTGAGCAACTTTTCCTTTGGGAATTGCCCAGAAGTGCGTGTTTGTCCTGTTGCGGACAGTGGATCTCTATCTTAAACCTTAAATCACCTGCGTCAGAGGCTTGACTTCTGCTTGCAAGTCCTGGCTGAAGAGATATGTGACGTGCAGACTCCTTGGCAGCTCCCTGATGCTGCAGCACCCTCCTGCCGTACCCTTTAAAGCATCACTGGATTTTCCTTTCCCTGCTTGATAGGAGGCACCAGGCTCCCCTGGGCCAGAATAGGCATGACGGAGCATGAGTCACGAGTTCTCCATGTTCTGGTATCTGGAACAAGTTTCTGAGTCTAATTTAAGCCAGACATTTAGTGGGAAAGAAATGTGCCTTTGAGCCTCTGCAGATGCGTAGGCAGCCAGGAGGGGCACATCTTAGCAGAGAGAAATGTTTTGTCTTGCTCTTAGTTAATGCTTAAGAGGCCCAAGTGTCACTAAGTGAGGCTTGAAAATGCTGTTAAGGCATTTCACTGCCACTGGGTGAGTCTCGGAGCTCTTTGATGCACTCTAAGATACAGATCTAATAGTGTGAGGCTGGGGTACTCAACTGCTTGCTCTTTCACACGTACCTTCCCTCCAGACGTACGGCTTTTCAAAATTCTTAGTGATGGCTTTAGCCAATGGTTGGTCAAAACCTTGATGTGGATCTTGCATGCACAGACAAGGAGATGACCTAAGGTCTGTGTTTCCCTGCCTTTGTGCATCAGAACCATTGGAACAGCCTCAGCTCTTCGCTGTCTGCTGTCCTGTGACTCTTGTTTAGATTCAGATGTCTCCACGGTCAACGTCTTCCTCTGACCACAGCAACATCTTAAACATGCAGATGGAAGACAAAGCAATTGAGCTATGGTCAGATGCCACTGCTGTGACAAGGAGGTCCATTTACAAGCCTAGTTTTGAAAGGCCAGCAATTAAACTCATTTTCTGCATAATTGATGAGAAAATTCTGGCTGCCTTCCACTAAGCTCTAAATAAGAGGGTGGTTTTGAAGGAACTTTTCCTCTTCCCAGAATGTGGTGCTGTGTATCTTTGGGCTGTAGATTACTTTTAAGTCTCTGCCCATCAGCTTGGATGGGCGTTGCTTGACTCCTACCCAATTTGTTTTTATTTTATTTATCTTAACGTAAATAAGTACTAAGGTGCTACTTCGGTATTTTTCTCCCAAACTCCATGTGATTAATAGAGAATGACAGGAACAGAGCAATGCTGACAGCCCTTTTGCAGGGCTTGGGGGAGAACACCATATGGGAGTAGATGACCGTGTCCTGAAAGGCAAAGCTGACTCACTCCCGACCAAGACGAACATTGAGTCATGAATGCGTTGCCCTGCACCATCCACTGCTAAACACAAGATTACAGAGAGTTCAGAGTGAGAGACCACCACGATAGCTTGAATAGCAAGATGTAAAAAATGGAGCAAGCTACAGGTCTAATATTACAGTTGTCTGCTGCAGATTGGATTGTTTAAGGTAAAGGCAAACTGGAACATCCATAACGAGTGAGAGGAAAGTAGCTGGCCAAAGCACTGTGTGCCAGGTCCCTGCTGAGGTGGCATCACTCCACCCTGCCTCGGGTGCTGGAGCTGCAGCGCTTGAAGATCTGGTCTGGAATTTTTATTACATTCAGGAGCAAATTAGATCTGGTTTAGGAGTTTTCCAGTAAAATTCTTCTTTGCTGGGAAACGTTGATTCACTGAACCCAAAACTTAGTATAATGATAATGAGAAAGCTTTTTCATTATATCCTGGGTGGGCTTTTCAGTAACAGAGATGGACACCATCACAGCATAGCTCACACTGGCTTAAGAAACTGAGGTTGGTATTTTAGGCTGGATTTAGGCTAGAAAGGATCTCACCCATACCTCAGGTGCAGCTTGGTGGTTTCCCCCTCCTCTGCTCCAAGAGATTCTGGAGGTCTCCTAGTTTCTTGTATGGACCCGAGTAGTGCTATGAACTGAACGTCAGGGAGTATCAGAGCCCGCTGGCTCCTTATAGAGCCCAAGGGGGCTCTTGGAGACCAGAGGAGAGGATCTCCCCTGACCAGTCATGCAATGCTCGATGGTCATGAGGTATCCCTTAAGTGCACAGAACTTGCTGGAGATTTACAACACGGGGAGGTTAATGGGTTCACATCTGTTCCTGGCTCCACAAAGCAGGAATTAACTTGTCAGGTTTAAACATTTGACATCTTACAGTTCCACAGACGATTCCCAGTTGCTATAGTGGAAGAGGAAATTAAGCTTGATTAAATCCCTACATACATTAAAATGCACCATGACTGTTTACACCCTGTGGCTAATAATTCGTCCCCAAAGCAATGACTCTTACCTCAAAACTATTTTCTTCCCTGACTTCTGGGACTGTATCAGCTGTTCACTAGGCATGGCAGCTGATTAGAGAGGGATGGAAAAGAGGAAGATCTACTAACTCCTGGAGTTCGGACTGCTCTGCAAAGAATGTCTTTTCTGCTCCATGCTGGGGGCTTAGCTGGGAGAGGCTGTCCCGCAGGAAGCGGGACAGCCCTGTGAAATAGTTTATCCTGTTAATTAATCAAAGTTCCCATTAGACGGACTCTTAGAACTGGACCTGTCAGAGGAATAAGGCTCTGCTGCAGCTGGAGGCTGCAGTCGAACCTACCCGCATGCAACTCAACATGCCTGAGCACCCACGTCCCGGTAATTCTGGGCTCGTTAACTGTATGGATTGGGCCAAATATGACTTACTGGGCTGACTTAGCCCCAACAGTAATGCCTTTTGGTGACTTGTGTGTGCCACACATTGGTCCAAAAGCAAAGACATGTATTAGTGTTGCTGTTCCAAAAGAGCTCCACCCACCAGGGATCTATTCATAGATGTACCCTTGAGTTACCCACTTCCAGCCCACTCCTTTGTGGAAAGATGTCTTTACCTTCTGTTCCCCTTGTTATTTTTAACCAGGGCCAGAATTCAAACAAGGATTTGCAAATGTCAGATAGCCAGCGGTGCACCTGATGGCACTGGCCCTGCCTGCCTGGAGCAGGTGCGAGACAGCTTCTGGTTTGGTCCCTCCCTACCCCATCTTGACTTCATCAAGCTCGGCCGTAGACCTTGGCATTGTGCTTGGGACAATGCTGAAGCTCAGCTGCAAGTGCTGTGGCCAGTGTTGTCAGCCATGCAAACTTGCCTCTCCGTTTAAGTGAACGGCCTAACTAAACAGATAAGTACTTAATGTACTTAAATAAATATATAATGCACTGCTACATCTATAGCAGCAGCAGCTCCATCCAGATAGAAAGTGTATGTCCAGGTTAGTGTGGCCTTTCAAACCACAGCACGAGGTCTGTTTGTGAAACATTACCTGTCCTTCTGCGACTATGCGCTGATGGGATGCAGACGTCTGTAAAGTTTTGGTCTCCGGTGGCTGTAATTGCTGCTAGCTTAATACTGGCAAAGACTTTGGAATTTGTTCTGTGTTTCATCTGTTGGATTTTAATGTGTATTTTTCTCCATCACTCTACGTTTTGCACATGCAGATGCCTTGCATTTTATGAGCCTTATGCAGAAAACATACCACTGCTGTAAGGTAGTAAATATAATTATATTTACTATAAAATCCATCCACATTCTTCTGGTTCTGGGGACTAGATAGCCATGTCTCTGGCAGTCAAATACCATAACTGTGTCACACCATTACTGGAGGAGCAGAATCGCTGTCACTTGCAGTGAGCCTGTGTTTTTACTTGTGAGAGGGTGACTATAATTGGAACCACCTGCAGTCACTGAAGCCAGGAGCCTTTTGGCTTCAACACAGTTTTGCTGAGAAGGCTAATGCAATTACTTATGTGAACTAATCTGTAAAGGATGTTTTTCTGTTGTCTCTGCATTAATTGTTTCCAGCTTATGGCATGGAAATGTTATTGGCCCCGGGAGGCCAAGGGGAGAAGGGAAAGAAGGAATGTCAGAAGCAAATGGAAGGTTTGGCTGAATGTAGGAGGTACTTGGGTTTTTCCCTCCTACTCCTACATTCATTAAATCACAGGAAGAGAGGTAGAACTATTTGATTAAGTCACACTCAGTAGAGCAGGCCTTGGTCTGCCATAGGGCAGCTGTGAACTATTTTATACCTGCAAAACTTTCTTAAAGTGGGTCATTCTGGTCTCCAGGGGTCTCTTGCTGCTTGGGAGCAGGTCCTCAGCCTCCTTTCTGTCGCTGGTGCAAAGAACTGGCTCTAGTAAAGGTGTCTGTGGGATTCATCTCTTCCCAGAGATCCTACACACAGACTTGCTGTCCCCAGGTGGATGTTCTGGGATCCTGTGGCTTCCTCAAGTGGTTCCGCTACCCCCAGCAGCTACCAGCACACAGAATGTGGGCACCAGTGGCTTTCAGCCCAAATATTCAAACCTTGGGATCCGGTGGAGCGTCTATGCAGCTTTCTTCCTCCTGTTGCTGCTGAGCCCGTGTTGTTCAGCTTTGGCTTCCTCACCTGTGACTTACAAATGTTGGCCCTTCTGCCTTCCCTCCATTTCATCTGTCTCCTCATCGTCGATCTTGCCTGACAGGGCTATAAGAATGTTAAACGTTGCACTAAGCTGGCTGGGCAAACAGTCTTCAGAAGAGCAACCTCCCTGCTGGGTTGCCAGAGCAGCGTTGCCTTCAAAGAAGCATCTACCAATGCATCTGTTCCCTCATGCCGCTTTTTTTTGTAAGAGTCATTCCTTTCCTCTTGTGTTCACCTCAGAAATGCCTACTTTTAATTTTTTTTTTTCCTTCTTGGCACAGCTTGTTGCCCCTCCTCTCATATTTTTCATACGTATCTTATACAATGAATATTCACAGTCTTTTTTTTTTTTCTTCCAACTTCTGTGTGGGAAACATCTGCGGATGTGGGGTTTTTTTTTTTTGAGGAGAAAGAACTGAGAAGATCTGGCCATTTCCAGCACTTGTGCCACTTAAGTAAGAAGGCTCCATCCGTGGAGCCTGATGCTTGGAGCACTTGAACACCCTGTTCTTGAAGGGGGTATTGGAAATTGTGTCTGACTCTCCTGTGTCTCTGAAGGCTTCAACCGTGCATGTCAATGCTGTGATCTGAAGGCAGCTGTACTGAAGAAATGTTCCCAGATCAAAATGACTCATTAGCAGAGGCTGGGCTCAGGCCATATTATTTTTGAGTCAAGCACCACTTGTCCCGTCTCCAGCACCCAGTCCATTCCAGAGAGGCTGCATGGGCTAGACGACCTCTGCTTATTAACTAATACATGAACATCCCTTCCCAGCAGTAGCTTCCACATGCTGAAATTACTCACTTGACATCCAAACATTAATGGAAAATGTCTTTTTTTTAATACTGAAAGCTATTCCCTTCTTGCGTTCACGTCCAAGCTGTAGCCTTTTGGATAGGCTTCTGGCACACTGCTGGTTTCTCCAAAGCGACCATCTCCTGCAAATGGTAAGCAGGAGAAAGAAAATCCGTTTGAAGCACTTGGAAAGAGAGGCCATGAAGGTGTTTCACACAAACCTGCAAATTTTAATCCTAGATAAAGAAACTAGAACTGTTCTTTGGAAATGCCCTTTGCTCTGCACTGGCTGTTCTTTCCAGGCATCAGTTTCTCCTACAGAAGCAGAGCAGGGAAGGTAGGTGTTGCAGAGCGTTGCTTGTCAGGGTATTTTGCAGGTTTTTGCGTGGTTTTCCTGGGAGGGTCTCTTCCACTACCTGTTCCTCTTTTCTGTTCCATTTTGAAAAAGAAAACAACTTGCTGTGCCAACGCTCACAGCACGGGGCCACAACAAAGGGCAGTTTTGCTAGATAAAATGTAAGCAAGTATATTTGCCTGTTTACATAAGGTTTCTTCAGGCACGTCAAGTATTTTAGCTGTGGAAAGAGCACAGTCATTTTAATACAGTCAGACTGTACGCAGACAGTCTAGGGATTTCAGAAATCATTTCCTTAAATTTATTGCTGTTTCAAGCTTTCATTTCGTCTATAATATTGTGTGTCCTGGGTTTTCCTTTGCAGCCTACTCACCATCTGCAAAGTTGTTTTAAATGTGCTACTGTACCTTGATCCTCTTCCTCAATAACCAACGTTTCATACTAAGTAGAAGTGCCTTCACTCTGCCCTGGAGAATCAGGATTGATTTTCACTGAGCCTTGGCCCAAGACCTGTCAGTCCCAGGCCACCTCATCCTTTCTGCAGAGGTGTTGGGGATCTGAACAGATCACCTTTCAGAAGGGAAGAGACCAGCCTGGGCCAGGTTTGGGCTGCGATGTGACATCCAGGGCATCTCACCTGGCTTTGCAGAGATGGTGGCCACAGGGCTGGCCCGAAGGTCGGGCAATGGGTGGAAGTTCCCTTTCCCACGCACTTTTGGGAACATCCTGAATGGAGCACTGCACCTCATGAGCATGGGTCTGTCAGCACCATCTTTCTTTCCATTCCTGTTCCCTCTGCTCCCCGTGGATCTCCACACCGGGGCAGCTCTCCCCAGCGTCCTGGAAAGAGTCCTGGACTCCCCTCTTCTTGCAAAAGCCCCTCTATTTCTTGCTAGCTGTTGGAAGCTGGAGGGATTGGAGTCTAGTGCATCTGGATGTCAAACAGAAATGGATGGTGAACAGTGAGGTTGTTGGAGTGATGTCAGACAAAAGCTTTTGAATGTGGTTTTAGTGGAAAAAAGATGTGGCTGATAGTTTGCATATTAACTTGAAATTTTTTCCAGCTAATTCTGAATTAGAAAAAAAATAAAATTGATGGAGAACTACTTTATGTTGTGATGAGGAACATTCATGTTCAAAACCAAAAGCAATGTAGTACCACCATTAGGATTCTTGAATGTAGCTCTACCATGTGCCTTTTTTTTTTTTATATTTTTCCTTAGTTGTAGCGAACACGTTAAATTCTAAGTGTGACCCTAAGGTCCTGAAGAAAGCATTTGCCTCTGATTTTACTCAGAAAATATTTTTCTTTCTATTGTAACCAAAAAGCCCAGGACTTTGGCTGGGTCCCATGGTTTTCAATGGCTGTGGTTCTCCATGTGGTTTTGTTATTCCACCATCAGTTGTGTAATGTGGAATGCTAATGCAGACCAAGAGCCAGGCATGGGCCATGCACGCACCAGCTGGCTCCTAATTTAATGTCTCTACCAATCAATCACTGGTGTGATGTTATGGCACACTGGAGCCTCAGTCTCTCTGGGACTGAACCTCCTCCAGAGTCAGCACTGATGGAACAGTCATGAATTCCTTCAAAAATCAACTATTAATCTCAAGTTTCATTTCTTCATCAGCTGTTAAACATCAACATAAATATATGTCCGTTACCATGTAATTAAGATGACTTTCACTTATATAACAGCGTCAGGACTTGGTAGACTTCCTGTTACTCCATTGAAAAGTGGAAGAACATGGGTGTGGGCTAGTAAATGGGGAAAAAATTTCTCCTAAATCCTTCTTCTGCCACTGGTTCAGCAGCACCGTATACGTAAACTGTGGGGAACAAATTCAGCTCCAGTGTGGGCAAATGTAGGTCTGTAGGCACCTCTCTCTGGCTGCTCTTGCAGGAAAACAGCCCAAAGGTGTGAAGCCCCTCAAGGCTTTTTTAGAGCCTGGCTGCCTTTCCTCTGGGCCTTACTTGGGGAAAGAAACCCTTCTATCTTTTAATAATGGGCTCTTAGCTCTAAGGAGTTTTCTTGAATTTGCCTGTCCACATTAGCGATTTCAGACGGAAAGTGCCTCTGTTCTTGTGTGAGGGTAAAGAGACATCTCTGTATTCCTCTCTGTGTGCTGGGTTTCTCCTATATTGTCTTGGGATTTGTTTTTTCTTTGTTTTTCCTGCAGTTCCTCCAAATAACATATTTCAAGGTTAAAGAAAGGAGGACTCTTGCCATCTGCCATTCTGAGAAACTGTTGGTCGGCTGGACCCGGTTTTGTTGTCCCCAAACACTCAAACAAGAGGTGCAAATGAGGCCAGAGAGAGAGAGAAGACAGACTTAATTAAAAAATAAAATGAGTGGGGTGCTGATAGGATAGGGTTTGAGTTAACGATAAATGCCCGATGCCCCTGAGCTCTTGGATGAATTCCTGAGGGCTGCACAAGGCGATTAGATAATTAATGATAAATTTAGATGTTGGTCTCCAGGACGGCTTTCTCCTTTGAAGGACTATTTGCTTCTTCCTCAGCAGACCTATCTTATGTGCCAATAGTCTGCTCCAGCTGAAAGATGCCAAAACCTTCTGTAAAAGCTGAAGGAGATACAAAACAAGCTCATTTCTGCATACCTGTGCTGGTCCAGATTCTGCTGAAATCAAGAGAAAGCTTTTATTTCAATATTTTGACTCTAGATTTCTGCAGCTCAGTCCTCTGCCTTTTAGGAGGAATTATAGCTGCTAAAACCAAGGGGACTGAGATCCTCCAGCCCTCTCTCCTAGTAAAATGATCCCACCTTTTATGTGACATTTGAATTGTCCAACCTCTTCCTCTGATGTGAAAAACATGCTGACAGTAATGAAATCTGCTTAGTTTCTGCTGGAATTATTGCTTTAGCTTGGTGCCACTGTAAATTCTGGCATGGTTTTAAAGGGAAGACGTCTGGAGTTTAGTTTATAGAAGAAAATCAACAATAAGCATGGAAGACTGATAAGAAAAGCTCTGTTTGCTTCTGAGCCAAGCAATTAAAAAAGCGGAAAAAATTGTAAATTAAAGGAAATTTCCCTAGTTATCTGGATTCTAATTTTGTTGCTATAAATGAATTTAATTAAATGGATTTTTGAAAAGTTGAAAATTATACTTAGGAAAAAATCAGCTGTCACTCAACCACACTTTTAGAGGTAAATTACATTAATGTTTATGTTTTAATATGTTTTCCTTCTACCTGCAGAGAACATAAAATCTGCTCTCTCATCTTTCAGAGTGAGGACAATTTAATTTATTATTCCAAGAAACGAAATGCAGAGCGAAAGCTTTGGGATGTGGGGGGAAGATGACCCTGGAAGGTGACAGCGAGCCATTATGCACCGTTTCCATAGCGTGAGGCAATGACTTTATGACCATCTCTGACATTAATACTAAGCCTCTGGCTGTAGCCTATGAAAATTTGAGAGTTAAACACCTTCTAGGATTACACTTGGCCAATCACGCCAAGTAACGTGGGAGTGTAATAAAGTCCATGAAGATTGGACAGGTCCAGATGGACAGTGTATGGGTTTCAAGCACGGGAGGCAGCCAACTGAACCCAACTCTCGTCTCCTAAAGGGAAAACACCCACTAAGCAGATGAAGAGGTGTCACTGCTCACCACCTGGTAGCATCCTGTTTTTCATCACATCTGTGAGTCTCTGAGGCCATGGGTCCTTTTGGAGTCCTGGAGAGGGGAGGGATGTGGTTGGTAGAAACCTTGGCTTCGGTGTGATGCACTTGAGGTGGAGGTGGGTTGTCCACAGATAGGCAAATGAGATGGTGACATTTTCACGGCACTGAATGACAATAACAAACACAAACTGTCTGCCCAGAAAAATCCCTCAAAGTGGGGACTGGCTGCATCTTGCCAGAAAGCCCGATTTCTGGCAGAAAGCATTTATAGAAGGCCAGTTTGGGGACACTGACTTGCTGCTTGTCCTAAGGTCTGTCCTGTAATATCCCCCTTTATTTTAATCAGATAATTGTTGGCTCTGGAAATGCTTCCTTCTAGTAATTACAGCTTTTGTTTGTTCCTCTGTGTCAAACACGTGGCGTGACAGAGGCTTTGTTGCTTCTTAAGGGCTTCCCCCTCACTACTGCACTTCTTGTCTCTGCCAGTGTCTTCAGCAAACCCCTCTTAAAGCACATCAGGTGCTCCTAAATCCCTTTAAATTTACTTGAGTGGTAATTTGGTGAAGCAGACAAGGGTGGATTTGGATCTGCTTGTTTTTCTGGGTGTTCTTGAAGAACTGTCTTGGCCTCAGTTTCCTTAAACCCTTGTAACAGATAAGGCTTCTTATTTATTTTAAACATTTTGAAGATGTCCAGCTACAGAATTTACTGGCTGATGACTTTCTGATGTCTGGATCTACAGAGGTGGTGGTATAGCTCCTTCTCTATCACTGCCCATTCAGATGTCAGGTCAAGGCTGCGTAAAGTCTCTGAAAGCCATTTTCCAGTATGATTTTTCAGATGTCTTTTTCCAGACTCCATGCTCTTTTGTTGCTGGTTAGACAAAGTTACCAGCCTCCTGACAAACTTATCATCCTCAGAGGGAGGATGGCAAGAACTATCTGACATAGAGCATGGCGGGAGATGCCAGGGGAGCAGCATTCCTCCTGGGTGCGTTCCTTGGGAAGTGAGTCTGGGCCGGTATTTATTTTAATGCCATCTAACAAAATGCCTTTACAAATTGATGTGGTCTCCTGAAGCCCTGCTTCTTGTTCGTGGGGATGTGTTAATTCAAAATGGAGAGGAAAAGATTTGTATTGTGCAGGGTGATCTTCATAAGCAAATGCTGACGTGAAGGAACAAATGAATTCACGTTCATGCAGAAAGTCGGGAGGTGATGCTTTGTGCTCCGCAGCCCGCGGTAACCACCCTGTGGGTGATGCCAGGTGTCTGGCCATTGAAGTATTGAGGTGACAGAAGGACAGAGTTCCTCACATAAACAGTACTGACAAGACAAAAGACGCACTGGAGAAAGGAGCTAAATTTGGCTGTATGTAGAGATGACTCACACAGAAATCTCATCCATTTATAGGTTGTCTCCTGGATAGAGACTGGCCCAGTTCCCCCTGGAGCCAGTGGAAACACTTACAGGGATTTCAGTGGGAGTTCAACTTGGCCATAGGGAATATTTTTCCCTTTGTAGCTCATCGGTTTTTGTTGAATTGTTTCTTCCAAGACTGCGGAGTGTTAATCAGCAGCAGCCTGATGAGCCAGGCACATAATTCTCAGAGCATCGTTGCTTCTGTTAATGATGAAGCGCTGCTTTGAGCTGAAATCATGTCTGGGGCACTGGGAAAACAGGGTTCAAAGCAGATGTTGGTGCGGTGCTGCCTGGAGATTGCTGCAGGGAGATGTTGCTTAACCACCTGTTGAAACAGCATCTGCATGTGTGTCGCTGGGCGAAAGCTGTGGGGCTGGAGAGGGACCCGGATGGTGCCGGGGCGGGAAGGTAAAAGGCTGGAACAGGCAACAAGTGTTGGGTCAGGAAAGGATGGGGTGTTTCAAGGACACCAAGCAAGGCTGGGGAGGAGCTGCCCTTTGCCCGAAAGGAGAAAACTAAGACTAAACAGCACAAAATGTGAGTTTCCTAACGGAAGGGCAGGGAGTTGGCATGGGGCTGTCACAGGTGACCCCTCCTTGCGTGAGCAGCAAAACCAAGGGAGATCTCAGGGGCTTTTCTCCTCCGCCCGGCAGCAGAGCATGGCCGGGGCAGCTCGCTGCTGATGTTTGCAGAATGACTCCCCGTGCCACACGATGAAACCCTGGGACACGGCAGCTCCTTTGGAGCCGGACAGCCAGGATAGGCGCATGCAGCCCTCCCGAAAACACCCGCCCCAGGGCCAGTGCGGCGCGGCCCTGCACAATGGCACAGGGGCCGGCTCCCTTCCAAGTTCAGCAGTTAAAGGAAATGATCATATCAAGAAAGGAAACCCCCTTAACATCAATACGAGAATTAATCTGCACATAA
Organism: Alca torda; assembly: GCA_008658365.1. Classification (NCBI taxonomy): domain Eukaryota; kingdom Metazoa; phylum Chordata; class Aves; order Charadriiformes; family Alcidae; genus Alca; species Alca torda. Next base: position 45,853,959 of record CM018081.1, read on the forward strand.
TTCAGAGCACTTGTGAGACTTAGCTTGCAGCCATTGTTTCTTGCTCGTGGAAAAGCGGCTCGCTCTGGGCCTTGCCACTCACGCAAGGAAGTACGAGCTGTTTGCAAAGGCTGTGGGACAATTCTGAAGTTGGAATTTTACCATGTAATTATTGAGCGTTTCAGTTCTCAGCACAAAGTTTATTAGTAACCAGGTGGAGTCGTGCATGTGGGTGCCTACCACTTTTTGAGGCACCATTTAGGACTACCATTTTTTATAATTGAAAGTTGCTCCATAGCAAAATTATTTGTATATTAAAAAAAATTAAATAAATCGATAGCTGATTCATGGTGCGTTCAGAGCATGTTTGGAGCATGGTGCAATCAGGTGTGGGCTCTAACTATGGCTTCGTGCTTCAAAAAGCCCTCCAGAACCAACCGGTCAAGAGCTGAGTCCATCTCCGTCCAGTGCCTATGCAACAGGGAAGTTCTTGCTCTTCATGGGGGTTAATTCTCGAGGGTTTAGTTTCTTTGATATGACATAAACCATAAAGCCCAAAAATATTTTTAAAAGTGAATGGTAATGCCCACATTCTTATTATCAAACTATAAATGAATGTTGTGTCCAGGGCTGAATTGAGCTGTTGTCTAACCATGCCGGGTGTTTCCACCTGGAGCACCTTAGGAGAGGCTGGAGAGCAGTGTCCCCATCCTGCAGGGATAGGATTAATTCTCTGAGGTTTTCCCAGAGGTGGGAAAGTTCCCTGGTTCCCCTGCTTCCACCATTGCTCCACTCTTGGAGGATGAGCTGAGATATTTGGGTTTTTTTTTTTTTTACTCCCCTCCCAGAAAAAAAAAAAGGTTTTTGGAAAGAGGAAGGAGCAGCCTGTGGCCGATCTCAGTGGGAGCAGGGAAAAGGATGCTCCCTGGGATGACAATAAAACATCTGATGCTGCAATAGCAATTATATATTTATTATATGGGTAGTTACACTGAGTTATACCTAATTATAATATTTTTTCCTATATGCATTATTATATTATTATTATACTTTACAGGGTAGTTACTCTGGATCGGTGCAGAGCCAGGTGACTAGATGCCAGATACCGGGGTACCTCTGAGCTGCAGCCCGGGAGCTCGTGGCAGCCCGCGGGCAGAGTGCCGGCAGCGTCGCCGCCTTCGGGCTGAGCCCAGCACGCAGCCACGCTCCGCTGGCTGCTCGACGTGGCTTTTGGAACCACGTGAGGGAGGGAGGAGCATTTTAAACTGAATCCTGTCAAAACTGGGGATGCGGGTCGGACCTCCAGCCTGGATGGAGGCACTGGGTGATGATGGGCAAGCGGAGCTGGAAGGAAACCTCTGTGCTTAACCGGCTGCAGGGAAAGAGTTTTAAGTTGTTATTCAGTTCTGGTGCTGCCCGATAGCATGATACATGCTGCAATAGAGCAGTGATTCCGGTGCATTTCCAAGGAAGCCCCCTGGAAAGCAGGGTTAATCGCAAGCTTCTGCTCATAGATGTGTGTGTGTGTGTGTGTGTGTGTGTGTTTACTTGCCCCTGAACCTCTTCTCAGCAATTAAACCCCATCCCAGCCTTTCTGCTCCGAGGTTGCTCATGCTAACGCAGGCTAAGGTGAAAAAGCAATGCAGTGTTAATGGGAGGCGATGGCTGCTGTGGGTGCTGCTGGGCCACCCGTCCTCACCCCGTTACGTGACCCGCCGGGCTGTTTGTGAGGCTGGTCGGGGTTTGCTACAGGTATGTGCTGGCACAAACTGGCTCTCAGGCACTCCATATCCTCCCCTTGTTGTTTTTGTTGCTCTCCTGGGGATTTGGGGAGGTAAACTAACCTCGAATCCAATTGTTGTCAGAGCTTATTTATACTCAGAGTCGTGCTAGAGAGAAATAAAAATCTCCCAGCAGAGCAGACGGGGCTCTGAACCGCTTCCTTGGCAGGTTCCTCTTGCCCCCGGGCCCCGCGCCAGCGGAGGATCCTATTAGGAGAGGGAGGAGGAAATCTTTCAGCCTGAAATAGCCGTTCTGATAAAGCCCACTTGGTCCATGCAGCCTGGTATCTACCCACGGAAGGGTTAATTGTGTGTGGTTCCGTGGCTTTGGGCCCAGATGGGTGCTCTGCCTCCCCTCCAGGTATGGATGGGGAGATCCGGCAGTGAAGTGGTTTTTAATGGGAGAGAAGAAATCCAGTTATTCAAACACTTTTATGCAAATGTACTGATTTGATTTCACCCCGGTTGGGAAATCCCAGAATCAGAAGGAATTAAATTAAATTCCCACACAAATGTTAGTGTAAGGAGTGAAAAGTTCCCTCCGTCCTTTGATTTAAGCTGCAAACTCAAGTATCTGGTCTAAATGAGGTGGAAAAGGAACATGATTCCCGGTGAATGGTTATTGGATCTCAGGCTGTCTGATGGTGTGGCACAAGGACCGTGCATGTGTGCTTTTGTTTGACAAGGTTTGATTTGGCATGGATGGAGAAAGGTAGAAGCTGTCAACATGCTGAGGTCCCTGTGCCCCGGCGGTGGGGTCACAGCGGCTCCTCGGCAGCTCTGCTGAGAGCTGAGGCCAAAAGCAGCTCATCATTCCTGCATTTCCTTCCTCACATGCACCGGCGGCAGCTGCTGCCGGAACAAGGAGGATGTGCTGTTTCCTTCAAAATGAGAACAGGGCTTTGCTCTCCTGGGAGCTCGGTAGTCGTATCCCGACATATTCACCGGAGCCTGGGCTCAAAGCAAGGGCTGCTGCTCCTGGCTGTCACTGCGCAGGGATTTGACTTCAGCCAACAGCCGAATTTCATGGCAGTGATGGGCTCATACTGAGGGGGCACAGCCAAGCGGGGGGCTGCCCTCCCTTCTCTCCCTGGTGCCTGCGGGAGACGGGGTCCTGCCCGCATGAGCCTCCCACCCCTTCCCCAGCAAATCCAGGCTGCTTCTCCAAAAGAGATGGACCCAAGTGTTGATCCAGGGAGAAGCAGACGGGCACCACAGGCCAAGAGCTGATCCGGCCAGCCCATGCCTCTCCTCGGGGCAGGAGCCTGGGCACCGGGGCAGGAGCCAGCCCAGAAGGATGGCTGGAGCCTGGTTTCCCCAGCTCTGAGCAAGAGGTCCCTCTGGTGGGGATCTCTGCTCAAAAGCCAAGCCCAAGGCAGCAGCACTTGGACCTCTGGCCGCTCTGACCGGCAGCTCCCTGCACCCCTGGACCTGCTCCCTGTTGGAAACCAACACGTCTGTCCATCTGACCCCACAGCAAGCAGGGGAAGCCCCTGCTCTGGGGCTGATTTCTGACACTCCTCTTTGCTCCCTGCCCCTCCTTCACTAACCCTTCCTTGCCCGGCCCCTCGGCCGCGCGCTGACCGGTGGCCTTGGCTTTATCGCTCCGCTTTTGCAGACACGCTGGGGAATTTGCCCAGCGAGCAGCCCAGGAGCCCTGCCAGGGCCAGCAGATAAGCACCGAGAGAGGGGATCCAGGCTCTGTTGGCTGTAGGAGGGCGGTGGGGGCTGGCAGCATCCCCCTCCCTTGCAGCAGAGCAGGATTCCCCCCACTGATCCATAGCTGGGCTACCCATGGACCACACTGGCAGCCGGCGCTCCGCAGGGTCAAGGCAGCAGTGCGTACCCTGCCCCTCTTTAGTCTCATTTTCCCTACTGCAAAAATAACCCAGGAAGAAAACCAGGACAGCTGGCTGATTTTTCCAGGAAGAAAACCACCAGGGAAAAGAGGCTGCTTTATACTTGGAAGTTTGCTGTGCTATCAGCAATTGCTTCTATCTCATTACAGAGGTCAGCGGGGGAAGTTTTCCCCTGCTCTTGCTGGGGGGGGAGGGAGGGAGAAATCACCTCTCCCCGGCTTCGGCCGCGTTGTTGGTCGAGCCTTGAGCGTGGTGGCTCGCCTCGCTTTGTTTATGATTCCTGCCATGTCCCCACCCTGCGTCCAAGGGCTCGGCTGCCTTGGGGAGGGGAGGCAGAGGGGTGGGAATGCTGCGGGACAATGCAGGCGCAGGGTATCCAAGTGCTCGCGCTGGGCCAAGGTCAGCTATTGTTCCAGGGATTATAAATAGCCGTGCTGGTAATAACGCAAAACTGAGCCTTGAAATAAAAGCTTCGTTTCTTCTCTAGCTCTGAGGTGAGGAAAGTGGAACAAGTTACACGGCAGCGGCAGGGCGAGAAAGGAGCGTCTCCCTGCCCGCAGATCAGATCTATAAAACGCGGTTATAAAGTTATGCCTGAATTTCCTGCTTGTACCAATAATGAAGATTTTTTTCTTTTTCCCCCTGGCAAAGCACAACATGTAAATCTGCTCCAAGGAGAGATGTAAAATCACAAGCGTGTTTTCCCCTTTTCATACATAAATGGGACGTTCCTACCTGAGTGTGTGTGGCAAAGCCAAAATGGGCTTTGAATTATAGAAGTGAGACACAAAAAGCTACTTATTATTTAATGCTTCTGCAAAATCAGGTTTAGAACAGTAAAACTGAAGTTTCTGCTTGACAAATTTGCAGATGCGAAAACCGGGTAGTGATTTATTATTATTTTTTTTTTTTTCAACAGTATGGTTGAAACCTAGCAAAACACAGATCCTCATTGTGTTCTTCCTTTGGGTGAAAGTATTGGGTTTGTTGTTTCAGAGCGGGACTGGCTGTGCCAGGGCCCGGGAGCGCTCTGCGGGGTCACTGTCTCCTGCAGTGCAAGTCCAAGGACAGCCTGGGTCGTTAAAAGTGAAACCAGTTCTTGTTCTGCCATTCCTGGTGCCGACTTGCAGCTGATTTGGCACGGAGTGTGGTGGCAACCTCATTCCGACTGACCTCGGCTAAAAGGGTTAATCCCTTGCTAAATCTTTATGTGATACTGTCCTAATCCTGACTTTCCCCATTGCTGCCCAGCACCAAGGGGTGGCTTTGGGACACTGGAGGAGTGGGATATCCCTTTTTATTCGCCGTGTTCTCCTTTCAAAGGAGAAGCAGAGAGCAAGCTAACACCAAGAGACTTTCCATCCGTGCTACGTCTGCTCTGCAGCCAGAGGACAGCAGCCCCTTAGCAGTACTACAGGCAGAAAGCACAGTCCAACAGATAGGATGCTGCTGTCGTGAATCCAGTCTCCCCCCTCCAACCCTCATTTCTCCATCTGGGAATTTCACTTGAAAATAATTATCACCCTAAAACCCGCCCACGCTTTGTAAATCATGCGCGCTTTGCAGCAAAAAGACACCACAGATCTATTTTCATTTAGGTAAAGGGGGGAGCGCGTGTGCAGATCCTGAACTGGCTGAGAAAAGGTGGTGGCAAAGGAACAATAAAATTAATGTCTGTTGTTGTGGCGGCGTGAAGTAGTTTCAGACCCTCTCAGAGCCTTTATCCACAGTTGTTTTTCTTCTATTAAAGCATTTATTATTTCTAGAAACTGACTGAAAATCTGGACTTGCATCTCAGGCCCTTTCTGTGAACCAGAAGCTGTCACGGGGATTTAATTGCTTGCGCTTGTTTAATGGGGTGGCGGAGGGATGAGATGGGGTGGTCTGTGCGATGCCGCTGCTGTGACGGTGTGTGCGACCAAACGGAAGGCTGGGCGCTTCGGCTTCAAAACTCCGATTGCAAGAAAAGTGCTCTGAAAGCTGGGATTGTATTAATTACAGCATCACTGCGCGTTACAGCTTCGGTGCGTGTGTTAGTTTATATCTTGTCTTCCTCCGTCTTGCCAGCCCAGAAGAGATATAATTACAGCCCATCTTTCCTTTTTAAGTTTCCTGCCAGGATATTTTCTGCTTGAAATCAATGCCTGCCAGTGCGCCTGTGAAATTTCCTGAGGAAGTAGTTTAAATGGCGCTGTAAAAACCGGGACTGATTTAGTAAGTGGGAGCAATCCAACATTGTTTTCCAGAAGCCCGCGGCACCGAGGGAAATGGAGGGCAGAGGGGCTGGGGAGCTCGTGCCCATCGGCTGCTGGTTCCACTGCTCTGCAAATACCTGCGTGGGAATGAGGATAAGTGGGGAAAAAAGGGACCCGGATAGTGAGGAATGGAGATACAGGACATCAGGAAGGATTGTCCTCTTCAGTGTCAAACAGGAAGGTCTAATGAAACAAGGGAAATAGCACTATTGCTTCAAACTGCTCTACTCACAGAAGGTGTCCTCGCCTCTCGTTAGCACAATCTAGAGTCACATCATGGGAAATAGCAGAACAATCCCCTTTTTATCTCTCCCAGCTACCTCTGTCATCTTATATTAGGATTTACCCAGCCCAATAGTGAGGCTCTGTTTGCAATCCTGACCTTCGCTGCCACACGCCTGGCACCAGCAGCAAGTGGGAGGGTGAGCCCTGGCCAGCTGGGAGAGCCCCCCAGTGCCGCTTTCCATAGGGAATGCGAAACCAAGCGACACAGATCTGTTTCTTACTCTCCTATCACCCTTCGCTTGCTGTTACGTGTCCAGAAGCATTTCTGCAGGAGATGTCCCTCTGGCAAAGCCTGGGGTGACACTGGTTTTTGCAGGCTCACCAACAGCGTTTCTGGTGGGAGGACAGTGAGCCCCTGGCCCAGGTTGCCCAGAGAAGCTGTGGCTGCCCCATCCCTGGAGGTGTTCGAGGCCAGGCTGGACGGGGCTTGGAGCAACCTGGTCTGGTGGGAGGTGTCCCTGCCCAGGGCAGGGGGTGGCACTGGATGGGCTTTAAGGTCCCTTCCAACCCAAACCATTCTATCATTCTGTGACAGACTGCATGTGGGAGCGCTGCCGGGCTTGGGGAGGAGGGAACAGAGATCGCCCCACTTGAAATGTCTTGCCCAGGTCCTGGGATGCTGCCCTGGGGATGTCAGACTGGAGTCAGTGGTCTGGAAGGCCCCTTCCAGACGCAGCTGCCATGGGCAGTTTCATGCAGTCCCTCTCCTAAGGGGCTGCGATAAGAGCATTGTGGTGTTTCTGCAGTCTGCTGGAGGCTTTCCACAGCCTCCTAAAATCAGAGCAATCTTCTATGCTCCAGTGAAAATATATTGATAGGCAACTTGTAGCTATTCCATTTTCACTGTGAGAGATGGAAGCAATTTCTCTGCTCCATTTCTGTCCAAGATCGTGTCTTTACAGAGAAGAATATGGCAGGGATGTGCAGTCTACAGTGTTAGAAATGCTCCACTACAGAGAAGCAGTGTTGGCATAGAGATGCCGGGAGCTAAAGGTAGAGGGATTTATTTAGGTGAATTCCCACTGTTGTTGAAGGCGTTATTAGTGCTGGGTGTGAGCATTTGCACCCTGCTGCGACGCTACCGAAGGAGCTGGTGCTCGAGGTGGAAGCTGAGAGCGAAGGGCCAGCTTCTCAGCCGGACCTGGGCTCTCGCTTCTACGGTAATGGATATGTTTTACATCAATTCGCCATCAGATGGAGCAGTTTTGGAAGCAAAGACCAGATTTGTTCCTCTTCCACCCTGCCTGAGCGCAGGTCCCAGGCAGCGTGCGATAGCATTCTGCTCCCAGCATCAGTGGAGCTTCAGTTATTTGTCCGTGCGCCTTTATCTGCAGGGTAAAATAACATCTTCACAAATAACTGCCGATAATTTGGTAGCCCTTGGCACTCTCTTAGGAAGTGGAAGTTGTGGCTTTCAGTTTCTTCATGCAAAAACATCCCCCGGAATTCAGCCTAGACCTCTGGCTGCTGTGTGAGTGTGGGGAAACTGGGGAGGTGCTGTGCTGGGGCCATGGGAACTGCAATAATTTGGGGCATGTGCAGAAGTTTAATTAAGTGTTTGGTGATGTTTCAGGTGAGGTGTTAAAGCGCTTCCCCAGGTGAGCAAGCAGTAAGAGTTTTCAGGGTCGTAGCCTGGGTTTGAAGAGCACAAAATGGGAGCGGAGCACAGGGCAGACGGACTCAGGGATGTCCCTGGCACGTTGGGAGAGTCAGCCAAGGGTCCTGCCCATGCTTCAAACACAGACCTGTCCCGTCTCACCAGCGACATTGCCCCCCTTTTGGTTTCTGTGGACATTTGTTCAATCAAACCAGTCTGCGCTGCTTTGCTACAGGAGGCCACAAGAGCAATAATCAGCTGTTTAGGGCAGATATTTGAGCTGTGCTCCAGGAACTCACTCATTTATTAGTATTCACTTTGACGCTGCAAGAGTAGTACATAAATAAGTACCTCTATATTTAGGCATTGGTGCATAAAGGGGGGGGTTGCTGGAATGGGGCACCTGAGCTGTGGCGCAGCACACAGCAAGTGAGGGATAAATGCTGGTTGAAGCAGCGGAAAAGAATAAAAATGCTGGATCTTCAAAGAGAGACTGAAAACCCCTCTTTGCCTCTGGAGGGCTCTGGGGAGAGGGGAAAGAGTATTTTTCTTTCCGACTGTTTTTCTTCAGTTCTAGAAAGGCATAGGCTGAATGACTGCACGCTGCCTCCATTAGCATCTTGTGTGCTTCAGAGAAATACACCTGCTGATTCCTCTGAATAATCGGAGTTAAATGAGGTACATTAAACACCCATTTCCTTGTCGGGAATTTCCAGGAGCTCAAAAACGCTGTTTTGGCAGGTTAATTTGGCAGTCCTTGCAGTGATGTCTTTAAAGGTTCATTAAACCCTTCAATGAACTCTTGTTTTTTCTAAGCAGAAGACTAAAACAAATATTTTTGTGAGTAATAACCCCAGCAAAAAGACATGATAAAAACCTCTGTTACACCACGTGGTATCTCATCATCTTTACGATGATGGTAGGATCATTCTTATGACGTCTCGGTGTGGGACAGCATCTAATTGCCTGGAGTTTCCCTGTGAATACGGTGCCTTCAGCAGCTCTCCTGCCCAAGGTGTGCCCTTGTCCTCCTCAGGGGTTTCATATTTGATACCACTTCTTGGTGACAGACGGCTGGAGGCGTTAGGGGTGAAATCCTGCCCAGTCCTGGTCACCCATCAGGGATGAGGAGCTCTTCGAAGGGAGCAGGATTCACCTCCCTGTTCCTCGCGTGGGGATGCGAAGGCGTCTACAGCTGGGATGCAGACAGGGAAACACAAACCAGCCCAGGCAACCCAAGGAGATGACAACCTCCCTCGCATCGCCCAGCCCTGCCCCCCTTCTCCCCTAAATCCGCTCTGTTGTTTTTGGCTGGTAAATGAAAAGCCAAGCTGGGGCTTCGATCCAAAGCTTGGTCCCAGGCTGTGTGAGAGAGTTTGTACACGAACCTACAAAAGACAGACTGTTTTGTTTGGGAGGTTTTTTGGTGGTTGGTTGGTTGCCCCCCTCCCCCCTCCTCCTCCCCCTGCCCTCACTCCCCCCCAACCAATTCACTTTAGGTTTCAACAAACAATATTAAGCCAACGATGTCTGCGCCAACAAATTGTGATTCTAATCCTGCTTCCTGATATTTGCAATCCTGGTTGTTTGGCTGGGTGAGCAGTTTGTGTCAGCTGGCTTCTTCCCTGCCTACCAAATAATCTTTCTTTCCCGCTCCTGGGAATTTCTTCATTTCTCCGCCTTGGCCAAACTGGGAATGGCTCTCCTGCCCCAGTAGCCCGCGTCAGCAGGGCTTCCGGCTCCTCCACTGAATTAGCCATCATCCAACAGTGATATCGATCTCTGTTCCATGTAGAAACACCGCCACGATCTGCTGCGGGATAGGGGCTAACGAAGTACTGACACGGATGCTGGGATAAAAGTCTGGGTTTAGGATGAGTAGAAAAGAGAACGTCACTGCACATGACAACCGGTTAATTTTCGAGCAGCCTGTAGCTATTTTAGTTACCGTCTCTTTTAAGGAGATCAACACTGAGGGCGAATTCCTTCCCTGATAAATCATGCTCATTCCACACGCACAAGAAAGTGGGGAATTTTGTTTTTCAAGTGGCTGCTTTGCATGTTTCTTTGGCTGGCAGCTTCCACGCCAGTGCCAGAGCCGCGTTAATTGTGCGAGCGATGTTTGTCGCTCCTGATGAGGCGGGGGGAGTTTTAGCCTCATGTGACGCCTAAAGGATAACTCTCCCTGAGACAACACTCTGAAAAGGCAGAGGATTTTTGGTGGTTTAGAGAATTTTTGTAGATTTTGGGTCTCCCTTTAGAGAAGGTGTCAGCCCCATGCTTTTAATCATCTTTTGAGTTCAGGGGCAAGTTGTTTGTTGGTTTTTTTGGTTGGTGGTTATTTTTTGGTTGGTTTTTTTTTTAGGAAGGAAGGGGAAGAATAGCCTCAGGGCACAAGCTGCTTTTCCTTCACCCTGACATTTACATCCTGAACGCGGGGCAGCTGCATCCCACTCCATTCTGCAGATCCGCTGCAGCCCCTGCACGGGGCAGGGCGGGCGGCCAACAGCAACACCAGCGCTGCAGCCGCCTCCCCTGCACAGGACCCAGCTGCTTCCCACGTCGCTTTTGGCCTGAGCTTTGTCGTTCACCTGTCCCTGTTCGCATGGCACTGCAGTTCTTCTGCAAGATCCCACGGGAGATCCACAGAGGCTGGGGGTGATGCCGTGGTGAGGACCAGGGATGCAGCATGCCTACGTCTCCTTGCTGGGACTCTGAGCATCACCTTCTCGTGCCTAGTAATGACAAATCATAGAATGGTTTGGGTTGGAAGGGACCTTAAAGATCATCTAGTTCCAACCCCCCTGCCCTGGGCACGGACACCTCCCACAAGACCTGCTCAGCCTACGTGAACACCACCAATATTTGTCCAATCTATTTAACGAGATTTATCTGCCACTTTTTTCATGGTTGAGCCATAAGTGGAGTCTTAGTTCTAAATCAGCTGCAACCACAGTGTAAATTTTCCATGTCTGTTTCTGTGAATTGGGAATAACCAAAGGAATTAAGATGTATTAGTCCTTAAAACAACGCTGGTAACTTCCATGCAATCTGCATAGGTTTGTATTGCACGGCAAGGCCAATATTGCCCTTGGATGGTTTCAAAACTCTGCGTGTTGTACTTGGTTTGTAAAATTATGACAAGCACTGTGAAAGGGATTGTAAATCATCTAGTCTGTTCCACTGGCCCAAAGCTAATTTGACTCTCTAGCCAAAATAATGGATTTGGCACCTATTATAAGCTAGAGATGGTTTTCTTACATTTGCAAAAACAGCTCTAGATTTGAGGGCTAAACCGAATACATCTTTGAAGGAGTCAAAACCACATGGTCTGGGGGGGATTTTCCCCCTCCCACCATGTCTCAGGGTTCCTCATGCTTTGTGTGAGTTTTTAATTTCCCATGAATGAGCACCAGCTGAAATTTTCTGGTCCTTGCTGTGGATAATAGTGTCTCTTTTAGAGGAAATGCTGCAGGACTGTTCCTATGTTTTCCAGTAGCTCTTGACCTTAAGCCAGGCCATGTTTCTGTAGCTGGCTCCTGGCTCCCAAAGAAGCTGAACACAAGGAGTAACTCAACCAGACCCAGCGAACGTTCGGATCCTGGTCTGAATTCTGCCTCTTCAGTCTCTCTGTCGTTCAGTTCATCGATGTTAGCTGGAAATAAGTTTGCAATGAGCTCTCCTCTGCTCACATGAAAGCGCTTCGATTTCCTGATATGTGTTGTGCATGTTAAACTTCTCGAGCAGATTCTGCTTTGGGCAGCATCTGCTTTTCCCGGTTTTAGCCCCGCTGCAGCCCTGGTATTGTTTTACACGGATCTGAAGGCCATGTGTGTTTGTCCCTTCCATGGATAATGTAGTTTCTGTTAAGAACTATCACGTGCGTTTTGTTTTGATCCTTTTCCCATGTGCTTGGGATGTGCTTGGGGTCATCTTTGCTGCAAGCTGCAGATCACGTACAGGGCAGTGAATATTTATTTTCTGGATTTACAAGAAAGGTGTTGACTGCAGTTGCAATGAGTTGTTATTACTCCACGTCAGTGGAGTTGACAATAAACTGTTTTCTTTGCAAACTTTTATTGCTGTGGATTTGCATTGTCCACAGCAATAGGATGTTCAGAAATAAATACACTTTTATTGCTGTGGATTTGCATTGTCCACAGCAATAGGATGTTCAGAAATAAATATACTTTTATTGCTGTGGATTTGCATTGTCCACAGCAATAGGATGTTCAGAAACAAATATAGGGCTTCCATTTCATTTAGACAATTCTGAAAATTGTATTTCCACATATTCATAGACTAACCTTTTTTTTTTTTCCTGAATTTCAATGTCTGAACGTTTCTCTTTTCTCATGTTTCAAATATCAGCATGGATTTGAGACCCTGCATGGGACTGCCAATAATGCTATTTTCCCACGCAAATTTTCTTACAGATAAGGTTTTACAATATATTCTTTACCACTGTGCGTGGATGGTGAGGCACAAACTAAATCTACCAAGAACGTTGAATGGGCTGGTTACAGGGAGCTGCTTTTGGGGAAATGATGCTTCTCCCTTCCCACCCACGCACGCCATCTCCATCTCTGTCAGTGAGGCTGGGTGAAAAAGTCCCCAGTGACAGGTCACACATGACCCGAGATGTAACTGGTGTCAGCCAAAGTCTTTCACCAGAAGCCAGAAATGCTATCGGTCTATCAGAAATACTGAGATACTTGATTAAAATCTTCTCTGTCAGAGTTTCTGATAAGAATTGCTACAGTGACTTTCTCTCAACAAATTGCTGCGTGGGGCGTGTGGGAGGCAACCTCGGGGCAACACTTTCCAAACGTGTTTCTGAAAGTCTCCTCAGGCCCCATCTATCGCTAGCAATTCCTTTTAAAACCCTTAAAAATCAAATTCTAGAAAACCAGCTCTCACTGTTGTCTGAACTCTTCCGTGCTTTTGAAAACCTTCCTGTGTATCTTGGAGCCAAATGCTGCGGCGGCGTGTGAGTCTGTTCGGGGTTTAGTTCAAAGGGGCTGTAAGGAATTCCTGGTATTGCAAAACAGGCGGAGCTGGAGGCCAATCGCTGCCCCGCCGGCCCCTGCGCACCCGGCACGGGACTGGCTGCAGCCCAGGGATGGCAAACTGGTGACTCAAAGCATTGGGTTAGTCACTACTTGACTGGGAATCCAGTAAGACGTCTTGGAGGATCACACTAGATAGGATGTTCTCCAAACATGGCAAGGAAAGAGTTGCTCAGACAACGAGAATTCGACGCATGCCTTAAATTAAGCACGCCTTAATCTTCCTAGCGATGTATTGCCATGACAACTCCATCCATATTTCGAGAACAATCACTTCCAGCCATTAAACTATCAACTATGTACTCAGTGTAACAAAATAATTCATAAACCAATGGACTAAGTGCCAGGAAAAGATGTGACCAAGCAGTCTTATGATACTCAAGAGAAATATTGTACTGCTCCAGTGCGCGTTTGAGTTTATTTTTTGTTAAAAATAGATGGAGATGAACGTAAACTGAACACAGCGAATGTTTGAGATAACTTACAATAAATGCTGGGAGTGTTGAAATTGCAGCGCTGGAGGAAAAACATTGTAAGATCTTACAGAGTTTGATAATAAGATACTCCTTTTCTTGTGAGCTGAGCTCTTGAAGGTTAAACTCCAGCATCATTCTGGGCTTTAGGGAAATGTAGATCCCCTTACTGTATATGTTTCAGTGACTTGTGGCCAAGTGAGAGCTGACCATTTGAGCTCTCCATCCCACTGTTTTCACAGCGGGACACTGCATGGTTTTGATACTCGCAGTTTCAGCACGCCGGCAATGTTTTTGCCTAACCAGAGGAGAAGAAAGCAGCGATGTCTGTGGCCCCTTATAGAAGGATCTACAAGTAGCAAGGTGGTTTGCAGCTGGCTTCCCAAAACACCCACTTTTTTATGAACACCTGATAGTCTATGCCCAGAAAGTTTGGGACCACTGAGAGCACGCAGGTCTCTGTGATTCCTGTTTGTTGGGTTTTTTTCACGATTAATGAGGATGAAGATGACATGATTTCTGAAGGATTTCCTAAATATTCCCTTGGTAGTCTTTACCCCAGCTTAATCTCCAAAATTTTTTCATGGTGCGCTTTTCTCCTCCTCCTCCTTCCTTCCCTGGGAGTGTGGCTGTGCAGAATGAGCCCGCCCTGTGCCCTGCACCCCCGAACAAAAGAGGGGACACACCAGGGCACCCCAAAGTCCCAGTGGCCGGCCGAGCCCCACCGCCACGGCCGTGCATTCCTGCCTGTAATCCAGGGCGAGACGAACCACCAGATGTCTGACCTTCTCACCCTCCTGGCAACACTAAATGTCCTTTCCTGTAAACTTCTGCCTGGTTTTATTTTCCTTTCTTTTCCCAGTCTCCGACTGCTGGTTATTATCATTATTAAGCATAAATGGCCTCTTTCACACTCGGCAAGGCGAGTGCTCCTATGAATAAAGCCTAACTACCGTGAAAGGGTTTGCAGGATGATACTGTGAGTGATTCAGAAAGCATCTTGCAACTAAATTAATAAGAGAAAGGAACATTATGAACCCATCTCACTTTGTAGGCGAGGGGATATTTCCATATGCTTGGATCAAGAATGCATCCTGTATTTTACTTTTGCAGAGGAGAAAAAAAAAAAAAAAGACCAGGGAGAAGACCTTTCCTTAGAGTAAGGAAGCTATCAGAAGCACAGCTAGGAAGATTTCAAAAACTGAGCAGTGGGAAAGTATTAATATCGTAGTTTGACTCACAGTCCAAACGAGCAGTTGTCTGTCAGCGGTGAGTGTAATTGCCTAAAAAGAAATCTGGCAAAGGGCATCCATGGACACTACCTGACGAGGGAAAACATAATATATATTTGACACGAAACAGATGGGTATTGCCCTTACACTGTACTTTTAGTTTATCATCCAGCACATCTATGCACTAAGGGCAATCTGAATGCAAATGTTCCTTCTATTTGCATGAAGGGCTGAAAATAGCTGAACGCAGGTTACAGTTATGGGCATGTAGATATCAAAAAGCCTCTAACCACATCCTGTTACGATTAATGGTCTGTGTTCACACCACTTCACGCTGTGATGCCCTTAAATATCACAAACTAAGCAGAGTCGAGCAGGATCGTTACGAGGAAAGGAGAGCTCTGAAGAATCCTCCTGTGTTGGCAGCGCGGGTCGCTCCGAGCTGGCGTTGTGCTAATTCCCAGCACAGCCGCGGGACAGGCTGCTGTACAGCAGCAAGCTAGAAAATGCACAGCCTGAGACTGAAATACAGTAGTCATATATATATATTTAATTTTTTTTAAGGAGGGGAGGGATTTTTGTCTGTTCCCTTAATCATGTTTTGGTGCACAGCTCAAGCATCCCAGTATTTTCCCCAAAAGGCCAGGCTGATACATTGCTACACCAAAACCATGCGGATTTCCTCCCTGCTGGGGAAAAGCCGTCTTGCTCCTCCCCAGAGGGAGTTCCTTCTAGGCTTAAATACAAACATCTCTTCTCCCTTCGATGGTGGTGGGAGCTGTGACAACCACAGGTGAAGGGGCAAGGAGAATGCAATGTGGTATGAGGAAGAGAGCAATGATGTGCCACCATTTTGCCAAGAGGAACTGTGAATATAAGTCCTGTTTTGGAAAACACATCCCATGGAAATGTCAAATCTGGCATTCAGTAATCAGGAGGAGGTTCAATCCAACCTCATGGATCTTTAACACCAACAAAATTCAGATCCAGAAAGGCAAGGGGTGACCGTACCCCCAGCCCAATCGGCTGTGTGTTGTTGAGTGCAGTGATTTCCTTATGGTTGTCAAAAGCCCCAGGTTCTGAGCGTGATTCTTCCCCTGTTTCAAAACTGTTTTGCAGAGGTGTCAGGATATCTCTAATACTTGAAAAAAAAATGTGAACATCGTGGTCATTTAGCAAGATTCCCCCCCCTTCCCCTTCCTTTTGTTAGAGCAGAATGAGGCTGGATGGCCTCTTGTTTACAGTCTCTTACAGTGGGCTCTTTTACTGCCAATGCCACAAATGATGTCATTTGTTTAGCGGGAGACTGACTATTAGAAATGCCAAACGTAATTAGGATCTTTACTTTCAATTGCGTTTCACAAACACTGATGGTGAGAAATGGTTCCTACCTTTTGAACTTTCAGACTAAGGGTGGGAGCCTTCCCCTCAAAGGGCTGTTGGCAAAGGTTTCAACCCAGGGCGAGAAGCGATTTCACGTGGTACTTGCAATTCTCCTCTGAATTTGGAAAGTTCATAAGCTTTCAGCAGGGAGGGTGGTGACGTCACTGAAAATAACTCCTCTCCTGGGTGAAAAAAAAAACCCCATCATTAACCCGTGGAGATTGCAGAGCCGGAGGCTCTGCCTGCTTCAGGTCCTCCAAGTCTGGGAGAAACGGGGCTGAGCCTGGCCAGATGCTGCCAGCTGGTTTGGAGCCAGCGTACTGGGATCCTACTCCACCCATGACACTTAGAGAGAAACAAAGGGTGTAAAGGGTGTGTTAGGGACAGGAAGAGGCGTGAGGCTTGTGACTGTACTCCAGCTATTCTCCACTGTCAGAAGCCCCCTGAGGGAGGAGGTGGGAGGAGGCGAGGGGAGGAAGGCCAGTAGCAGATGGCATTAATTTAGCACAGCCCAAGGCTGCTGCACAATATGCTGAAGCTTGGTCCTTGTTTAGAACCAGCCTTTATAACCTGCAGCCCCGTGCTCGCAGGCTGCCCTTTTACCCATCGTGCGAGCAGAGGAAACCTGGGCACCCGAGCCAGTCCCGAAATTCACCCAGCGAAGCCCCAGCTGACAAGAGTCAAGATGTTGTGCACGTGGAGCGAAGCTCTGGGGGCCCATCCCAGCGCCGGCTGACGTCAATGGAAACCTTTCTGTTGACTTCAATAGACTCTGGATCAGGCCCCTGGTTTATAATTGCAAGCATACATGGCTTCTCTCCTTCCTTCTTCTGACCAGAGATGGTAAAGAAGTGTACGAGACATCTGCCCTTCAACAGCTCTGGCTGTTCAAGCACCTTTCTTACCCTGACAAGGGGAGGATGTAACCAGAATAACATTTATGAAGACACCATTAGACTTTCACGGTATCTGTTTTATTGTGATTTAGCTCCAGCGTACTCAGCTTAAGTGGTTGAGAACACCACTCTTCATGGCAGCTGGTGCTGCTGTGCGCTGAGGTGTCCAGCCCTGCTCTCTCCTCTCTCCTTCTTCAGCAAGCGGCTGCTTCTCAACCTGATGTTGAATTATTAGCTGTAAAATTCACAGCCAAGCAAGCCCAAAGAGTGTATTTTATTTATTCTCTGTTCACAAACCACCATAATTGTCGTGCGTGTAACTCACAGGTCCTATTTGTTCTTTCCAGACGACAAAAGCAGACCACCCACCAGAGAGCCCAGCCTGTGATCTGGCAGCTTTGCATGGACATGAAGAAGCTGAACCCAGAACCCTACTGCTGCCTCCGATCCTCTGGCGCCAGCTGTGTGTTCTCCTCAGACTGTCTCCTTGATCCTCTGGAGTCCTCCCACCACCACCTCATCCAGGGATTTTTGTGCAGGTTATTTGAGGATATGGATACTTGAGTGAAGATATGATGATGAAGCACCTGTGTTTTGACTATACACCATCTTTTGCTGCTGGTTTTAATGTTCTGTACATTCCTGTGTGATTACTTTTTCTGTGTTGCCTCTCTTTCATTGAGCTCGTGAATGCAGATCAGTGCTGGGATGTTATTAATTTTCTTCCAGCTGATAAAATGTCTGTGAGGCAGGAGGGAGCATGAAGTCTGGTCCCGTGTCCTTTGAGCACAAGCTGCATGCAGCCAGCAGCTTTTCCCTGGAGTTCACGGTTATTCTCCTAATGAATGGATCAGCAAAAGAGTTTCTCAAAATTCTCAGAAAATTCAAAAAAAGGAAAGAGGGCTGTTAGCAAAACTATGGAATCGATGAAGAAATAAGTCACTGTTACCTTCATGCTGCTGAATTTATTGAATCACTTCTGCAAACCCCAGCCACTACGTGGTTTTTCTAAAAAGGACAGTCTAGATTCCCAGTGCAGAACTTCCCAAAATGTTCTGCTTATTTTGTGTAAATTTGCTATCACGTTGTAGAAACCTTGTTATTGTTTGAGGGGTTTTTAGCCTCAAAACTACGGGTTTTGAGGCTAAAAGTTCCTTTCGGCTCTTCACGTTATAGGAAATCAATGAAAAATCAGTAAAAACATAGTTCCAAAGTATTTTTCTGCTTATTTAAAGCTGCTTGGGATTATTTTATTGCAAGCACTTTAGTTTACGCATCTATGCCACTGAATCCATATAGCTACCTATTTTAATCACTCCTGAATCCTTTTTCTGCTGGGTCAATAAGAAAATATTGTGTTACTGTTCTTAGGATATATTCTTAGCCAATAGCAGAAAAAGAATTTCCAACCTAAGTCAAGTTGTAAGGGGAATATTGTTAATGAACTTTATATTTAGGGCTTGTAAATCAGCACAGAACAACAGAGATTTAAACAAGGGGTTCTCATGTTTCCTCTTACTGTGAAGGCTGCATAAGTCCAGCTCACTGCCATGGTTTTTAGAAGAGTAACGGACTGTTTGAAATACTTTTTCCCCTCTGTCTTTCACTTTAGGGACAAAAGACGGGATGTGAAACTTGCCATTGCACGTAAGTAACTTGGTATCTATTGTACAGGCCAGACTGCAGTTTAGATTGGATATTAGGAAAAATTTCTTCACCAAAAGGGCTATCAAACATTGGAACAGGCTGCCCAGGGAAGTGGCTGAGTCACCATCCCTGGAGGTATTTAAAAGACGTGTAGATGTGATGCTGAGGGACATGGTTCAGCGGTGGTTTTGGCAGTGCTAGGTTGATGGTTGGACTCGATGATCTGAAAGGTCCCTTCCAACCTAGACGATTCTATGACATGGTGCATTGGCTGGGAAACAGAGCTTTGGTTTCAGCATGGGGGTATGAGACCGCCGATTCCTGGGGGTGCATCAGGCAATGGGCACAGCCTGTGACTTCTGGCAAGGCAGAAGCCAGCACACTGCTATGGTCTCTGTACTTCATGACCCTGCTTTTCACAGCTGATGACTACCAGCATCCTGGGACTGTGGATGCTGAGTGAAATGAAGGACCTTGCACAGAGTGCTTGAACCCGGCCAGGTCTGGATTTGCTAAGCAGACCCCTGGATGGGCTCCATGGCCTGACGCTCCTGACACTACTACCAGGAGTAGCATCAAAGCCAATGGTCTCAGCAGGGCAGCTCTGTCCCTTCCCTGGGTGTCAGCAGGAACTGGTGGGGCTGTGTGAGCAGTGAACTCCTTTCCTTTGCAAGAGGTTAGCCTGAGATGCCGCGATGTGGCCACCCTTTGTTCCAGGCAGAAAGCTGGTGTAGGACCCACATCCTGGAGGCAGGGAGGAAGGAAACCCTAAGGAAGGAAGATTAACAACACTCTGAGTCATGACCCAAGTCTCAGCCTGCCTCCGGGCAGCACGTGTCCTGCTCACCATGAGAGGGGTTTAGGGCAAAGTGACAACAGATGTTCCTGATTGAAGTATTCTGAAGAAATTTCTCATAGGTTTTCAACTTGATGTTCTAGAATTTAGTGTCTAGACTGTTTCTAAAGGTGGACATCTGGGAGAATGTGTCATGGTTTGTTTAAGAAACGTTAGTGATGAGCACAGGTCAGGCATAAGGCAAGATAATGAAGGCTATACCTACTGCTAATGCATCGTCCCAGTTTGATGTACCATCGGAGTCGGTGGCTTTCGCCAACCCCTGAAAGATTCCAAAAGGGAGCTGGGGTAAGTCAGAAGGAGACTATCAGACTGAGAAGAATTTGCAGACTTTTTGTGACTTGACTTCATCTTGTGGGTATACAAAATCCTTCCATCGCTGACATACTTGTTTTAAAGAGGTGAGGAAGAGTCAGGAATACTCAATAACTTCTGGCTTGAACTGCACTGTGAGGAGCTTTGAAAGGTGGAAAATGCCCTTTCCTCTTCTCCCTTGCTGATGCTCCACCCTTGACCTGTCTCACAGTCCCTTCCAGGCAGGGCCACTCGCTAAGGCTAAATGACCTTCACATATTTCATATTGTAAAAGGAGGTTTGAGTGTTTCACACAAATGAGCTTATCAGAGAAAGGCTTGGTGCAGTTATTTAGCTGAATGTGGTAATGAGATGAGCTCTAGTAACACAGTAAAAATAGCAAACCTGACATTTTCTGTGCTGGGAACAGGAGTTGTTGACAAGCATTTGAAGATTATCAGTAAAAGGGTGCCAATGGGGAACACAGACATTGTGGGGTTTGGCACTGATTTGCCCTTTGTAAATTCTGACACATTCAGTCTTCAAAGAAATCACAGAAGAGACAAAATTGTCAAAGTTCAAGACGAAATCAATACCCAGGTGAAAACAATGCAAATTTCTGAAAACAAGGGCAGCAAAACACTGCACGAAGGTAAAAACTCTTTGCTAACATTTGGCTCTCCAGCCTCAGATCCCTGGAAAAGTTTGATAACTTAATACAGAGATGTTCTTGTTTGTTGCTTCTCTCCAATCTTTCACGGTCATTTGAAAGTTAAAACAGATCCTCCTCCTCCAGACAGTCTAGTACAGTGAAAGCAGCTTGTTACAAAACACGGTTAAGAATGTTTAAATAAAAATATGTAGAATAAAGAAGGAACTATTCACGATGCATCAGTCCTCTTGACAGGCTGTGAAGTTATTTCACCCTTCAACACAAGTGCTAAAACATAATGGAATCCCTACTGAGTGTTTTCATGCCTACCAGAACATAAAAAAAAAGCATAACAAAATGCCCAGTGTGCCCCTAACTATTAGCTTGGATGAGTAAGGAGGCCAAGAGAAAACAGTGGCACTGTGGGAAATATTTGTGGCGAGGGAAGGAAACAATAACTGAAAGTGATAAAAATGGATGATTCTCGCGCAACCATGCATCGGCCAGGGAAGGGCATTGTGCCCCTTGCAATGGAGGACAATCTGCAAGCAGAGAATCAATATAGACTATGGAGTTTGTTCTCTCTGCTACCATAAAGAATTTTAAAAGCCAGATGTAAAAAAAGACCTCCAGTCGCGAAAGGAGGCCGTTTCTGATCCTTTTGGTTACAAAAAGGGCCGTTCAGCTTACAAGCAAGACTGTGAGAGATACTTGGAATGCACCATTTTAATATTTTTTTTTTCTTCTAATTTAACTAAGAACACGAAACGGGCACAGATGTAGCATTGCAGTGAGCAAAAGTGGGGCACTAAATGCTGCACTAACATAGAGCTGAATTCTGCTGTCGTTAATCAGGCCCTATTCAGAAAGAAAGCAGCGAGGCTTTTGCCTGCATAAAAACCCCATATGACTTGGCCTTTAATATACAATAACTCATTTAAATTTTACTGAATTCACTGAACTTTTTGAACTCAGAGTGGTTGCTCAGGTACACATTAATGGTGAACCGGCTGTAAATGATAATTTGCTCCAAAGCAGCTATTAACTCTTACTGCTTTTTTTTTTTCCCCTCTGATTTGCAGTGCAGATTGAAAGTGCTTCTGAAGCCTTATATCTTATTTGATGTTTAAATGCAAAGAACCTAAGAAGAATTGTCCCGAATTATTGTCATTTACAACAAGGAAGTGAACTTTTATGGATGTCCAAAAGTCTTTCTGTACTCAGAAGCTGGGATGGTTTAACTTTGTTCTGCCTTTGCATTGAAGTAACTTCATAACCACCCAACGGGAAGTGATGGTTATAGCGTTGTAAAACTGGTGGAAATAACAGGATTATCTTTGACTAACCACAGGGTTTTCCATGTCAGGAATTTGAAAAGCCTGAAATCATTCTGTCCCCGGACGGTTTTTTTTTTTCCTTTTAGAAGAAAGGACTAAATAATATATTTAGGGCTTATGCATGGCATTACGCTCTTCTCAGTGCAAAGCCTGCGAAAGTAAGTGGAAAGGACAAAAGACTGTCAGGGGAAGCAACCAGCCAGAGACGGACCTCTGCAAACCGAGCCTGATATTTCTTCAAGTTAGGAAAAATATATTTGTCATCTGGTGAAGGGTAGGACCTGGGAAAGCCATCCCACTCAGCGTTTTTGTTGTCCGTAACTTCTGGAACCACCATCTGCAGCACCATTATGTTGTAATTTGAGAGAAAACTTGAGTGCTCATTGCAGGCTTCTCATAGTCTCACTTCATTATCATTCATCTTTGTTTCCTGCAGCAATACTGACCTGCAGGAGGGAAAGTCCACTCTCCTTCCACCTCTCTGGGCTGGAGCAGCTCCCTGGGGTGCAGGATGGTGCGAGCGATGGCTCCGCCTTCTGCTGGGGACATCCTCGAAAGTGCATGTGACACCCACAGCTCCCTGGTTGGACCCACTGGCACCTTCCAGTTCCTGCAGAGATGAGCAGCCGGTGGCAGTTTCTCAGCTCTTCTCTTAAACCAAAACTTCTCAAAACTCTTGGATTTGAAGGTACCAGGTTTCCTGTCTGAAGTTCTCCCGGTATCCGTTCAGCATTGTTTGTTCTTCCGCTAGCAAAACTTTTTCCTGTACATGAAAATAATTGCAGTCATGTTCACAAGATAAAACTGGAAGTATGCTACATGCATTCAATGTGATTTTTTATACCAAGCTTTCGTTAATATCACTATTCATGGAAGTAATTGTGTGTAAAACATAAATTCCAATTTTGCTGGGTTTGCTTTTGGTCTGGTTCCATAAACACTAACAGTGTTAGAAAATTCTGAAAATCTTTTATTTCACGTTAATTGAAGTAACTATGACAACATAACACAATTTATTTCCTTTAAAATTGAATGGTGGTAAAATTGGCATTATTTTATGTCAGTTCTCAATTTGCATCAGAAATATTCTGGCCAGTGGTGGAAGCTGGTTTATGTTCAAATTTTTCAATTATTTTTTTACTTCTTTTTAAAACGGTCACTTCTCCGGTGAACAGATCAAATGTTAACGATGTTTGAAAGGGTTTTTTTGAGCCATGTAAGATTTAATAAAACAATAATTTTGCATTTTACTGCTTCGGTGGGGAAAAGCTGCTAATTAGGAGCACCATGGCAAAGAAAACTGCTTTTTGGCTCTGCCTACCAACTGGTTTATTCTTCTTATAAACAATTGGTCCCACTTAATGACCAGACCATACTCTATTTACTAGCTACCGTCAAGCATTCCCAGACCTCATAGTTTTATGTCTGTGAAACACTTGTATATTATGATCTCACCTCATGATACAGAATCTCTCTCTATTCAAGTTTATACATGACGTGGAAAGTCTCCGAGATGTACTCCGAGGTGTAAAATTAGTGTAATTCCCCTGGAATGAGAGAGATGTGCCAATTTATCTCAAGCGAAGCTATGGCCCACAGCGTCTCAAAGACATTTGCTTTTGTCTAGCAAACAAGCAAACAAACATTCTTCATCTCAATGGAAAATAACGCTTACGTCTCTCCTTGCTCATGTACAGAAGGAGATCAAAGATGGCACAACCTCTTCTTGCAAGGCAGCGCTTCACTACCAGACAATTAATATGATAGTATCAGGGAAATGAAAATCTCTTCCATGCCTCGGTGCTTTCCCTCATGGACTGGAAAACTACTCGGTTTATCATTTTCTGTCTTTAGGCGAAAAGGTAACTCTTATTTGCATGTTTGTCAGTTTGTGCTTGAGAGTACGAGATTTACTTAAAAACAAGCTCAGCCAGCTAAATGAAATGCCAATGGTCTTATTATCCTGAGAGAGCAAAGCACTTAAGCCCGTGATTAAAATGAAGTTAATTGAATTTAAGCGTGTCCTTAAAGTAAAGCATAGCCATAAATACTTTGCTGACTTTGCGGGAGATTATTCTCATGCTTAAATGTGCGCACTAATCAGTGTTTCCCTAAAACTGAGGTTTATAGCCTTCTGTCAGCACTTCCAGCTATCCCACTCAGAAAAACTGGCATCAAAATCACAGTTTTTCTAAGAAATTTGTTCAACACAATGAAGATCAAGGTGCTGCTTATACAATAAATTGTCAGAGTAGGTCTGAAACAAGAACACAAATATTAAAATCTGGGTGTGATGAGTTATGTATAAGAAAGGCAGGAAAGAGCTTATTTCAAGGTGAATTGTGTGGCTTTCTCAGCACCACATCCTTGGTACCCCAGAATGGAAACATCTCTGTTTTCTATGAAATCCCCCAAATGGCAGTATTTATGGGGCAGTGGGAACTGCTGTGCAACTGCAACTCCTCTGCGGTTTTACACCCGAGATCCTCTGTATCAGGTTAATCTTTGGAATTCAAAATTGGGGGGTTAAATTAAAAATCTCAGCTCTGAAGTTGCCACTGATATATCTGACTGATTTTGGATACGTGGTATTTTTTATCTGAACTTAATTTTCTTTGTATTTCTAATAGGAAATGCCTTTCTCTTAGACAGTGTAATAATTGAATATTCATCAAGTATTTTGCTGTCCTTTTGAGCCGGACCAAAGAAATTCTGGCCTAAATCTGTCCCATTGGCATATATAAATTTGTTAAAATGCCCTGTGAAATACGTTGCATTTTACTGTTAGTTTAGGGATGCAGGAGAATGGACAAATGGAAAAGTTCAGCTGCAGTCCCATCTTATCACTGTCAAAATACACGTTTTGGAAATGACTTTTCCATTAGATATTCCTCATTTGCATTACTGTTTTAAAAGGATATTTCTTTTCTACCAAAACACAATCAAATGCCAAATGATTGTCCTCCCTGCTACCATTTTCCCTTCACAGAAAATGTAAAAAAGTCTTTTCTTTTTTTTCTCTGTTTGGTATGAAGGGAAGTTTCCCACAGCTCTGGTGTCACTGGAAGAGACCAGATGCCCGTTTCAAAACATAAAGTCTGTTGTTGTACATAATGATATAAAAATGTGGATGAAAAGATGTTATATGGTTAGTTCAGTTAATATTTGGGTTGAGCTATAAGCTCTGCATACTTGTGCTCTACCATACTGAAGCTTCACTAAATTGAAGCTTCCATTCAAATTACCTTTAATGTGGCGTTCTTAATAATAGTTTCTTAATGTAGATTAGAATAATTAATGCATTTTTGAGTTACATAGTGTAAACTCATTACTGACTTTTCGGAAGCTTTGCTTCTCAACATATTGAGAAAACCAGAGTGGTACACTAAACAAAACCAATTTGGTTTTGACCAGAAGAGTTTTATTCCTATTAACAGATGCAATTTGTAAATATGTAAGGATATTTTTAGAATGGTGGAGAGCCTGACCTGGGGTATCACACAATTTGGAAAAAATGCAGATCAGAATTCGTGATATTTTAGACAATAAAATATGACTGCAGTGAGACAGGTGCTTCAGGACGAGAAGCAATTCTCCTAATAGCGTGTGAAGAACATGAGTATAACCTTAGCGTGTGGGATCAAAGGGCTGGCTGGCTTAGTGTCCTGTCCAACGGCCAGCAACAGGGGATGCCCAGAGGAAGAGTGTAAGTACAGGGCAAACAGTAATGGCACTGAATAATCGCCCCGCAATTTGCAACCGAGGGAGTTCCGGAGCCAGAGGTCGGTGTCTTTATATTTAGTGAACTTTAATGGGTTTTTCTTTTGTGAATTTCCTCTGTCACTGGCTTTGCTTTTTGAACTCATGTAAACTTTTAGGAGCTACAATGTTAGGTGGCAGAGATTTGAACCACTTATTATGCTTTGTGTGAAGAACTACCTTTTTCTTCTCTAACGCCTGCAGCTAAGCTTCCTCTCACCTCCTCCAGAACGGGAAGACAAAGTCTTCTTTCACCTTCCCTGTCCCACAAAGTCTTCTTTCCCCTTCCTTCTTCCACTTGGGCTTTTTGCAGATATCCCTTCTCAGCTGTTTCTTTTCCAGATGGAAACGACTACTTAGGCATTCCTTGCATGGGACCCATTTGATGCTTCAGATCCCTCTTTAGGGCCTTGTCTGTACATCTGCCAGATGCAGTATTTCTTCTTGAGATGGAGAACCAGCCCTCTCCATGGAATCTGAGATGCAGGTGTAGCAGGAATTCACAGCGTCAGAGCGATCTTTGCTTTGTTTGCCATTCCTTTTGTAGCACTTCCTGACATTCAGCGCACTCCTTGGTCATCAAAAATGCATTCAACACCTGCATCAAACTATTATAAAATATTGCTTGTGAGTAATAGCACATTAGAGCACATTATCTTGGATGTGACTTCACTCCCACGTGTGCAGCTTTGCGCTTAAATTTACAGCAAATTTCATCTCCCTTTTGTTTCCCACTCAGTATGGCGAACTCCTCCTCCAGTTCTTCACACTGAGTCCTCATCTTCACTTCGTTATCCACAGATCATTACTGCCTTCTCCAGCTCACTCAGCAATACACTGAGCAGCACCAATGTGCACACGCTTGTCTGTGAAATTCCATTTCCCTCTGCTGTGAAAAGTAACCAGATATTGCCACTCTCTGCTGCCTTTCCTTTGAGTAGTTATACCTTCTTAGGAGACCATCACCTCCTTTCCCCTGGCAGATTATCTTCCCTGAGAAAGGGGAGGTATCACCAAGAATCTTTTAGAAATCCAAGCAGAATACATCAAGAATATTCTTGTCCTCCCACTCTGGCTGAACCCTTCAAAGAAACCCAGTAGTGATCTGCAAAGTCTTGACTGTCTTTTGACAAGCCACCACTCATCCCTCCCTGCTGTATGCCATACGAGGGGTGTCTGAACCTTCCTTGCTACTGTTGGCTCAAATCTTGCCGGATAATTGGAGCTCTGGGATGGGAACTCAAGTTCGCAGTGGGAAGGAGACATGAGGTTTCTCACGAACTAGGGTTTGAGAGGGCCGAGCTGCTCATTTAGACACAACCCTAGTCATCTTCATGAAGACCAATGGCTAATGATTAGGCATATTCGTAATAATTGCATTATTTTAGTACGAAATGCTTGGATTCTACAAGCACCTAATCGCATTAATTTTATTTTCTGTTTTAAGTGGTTCTTCTAGGGTGTGCAGCTGTCAGGCTGTTGCTATTAACTGGACTTTGAAACCTCTATGAGCTCTGTTGTCAACAAGACTAATCAGCTTTTATTGTGTTTAGCTCAGTAGAGTCACAGCGAATGATCTGTCTTTTGCAGACTTACACTCTCATTCATAAATGTTACTTGCTATTTTTTGCCATCTTTGTATATACACGCAGAGTGGCAAAATGTAAATGTAGAAGGCCTGGTATGAAGATCATTCGTACTTTATAATCGTATTTTTTACATGAAAAGCACCATTATCCTAATTAAACTGGCCCATTTTGAGCTGTGTGTGTGTGCGCATGTGCGCACAGACATACCATCTGAATGCCTTATATGTGTACATATGTATTTATATGTGTATATATATCTATTTATATGTATTATACATATATATATACATTTATATCCATTAAATGCATTCAGATTGAGAGTATTCTTTTTGTGCTGAGAGACTTAATGCCAAGAGTCGATACCCTGAGATTGCAGTTGTTCCCATTTTGCAAACTAGATAAATTATTCACCAAAAGGGATCAGCAGGCTCTGGCAAAGCCAGGATCTACCCCGGCAAAGCGCTTTTGATCTACAGATTTGTCCGAAAAGACGCAGCACAAAAAGATGGCTGCGTCGCATCGGACCGAAGAGCGTTATTACAGGATGAAGGAAGGCAGCAAAAATAGACTTGACACACAAGTATTGCAGAAAGTTTCTAAAGTGGGAATTTGAATTCTGCGCAGCCGGCGCTGGGTGTGCTGCTGGGTGTGTTACCCGATCCCGTCCCTGCGCTGGGGACCCTCCGCGCAGGGCTCCTCCCCAGCGCCAGCATGAGGCAGAGAGGAACAGAAATTGCTCGGAAAGGAGCCAGTGACAAAATAAAGGGTCGGAAAATGGAGCCGCAGTAATTTTCTGGAAGGTAAAGCTCTGTTCATTTGTTATTGCTGGTTGGTTTTTTTCTTACGAGAGCCTGCCCGCCGCTTAATTTGTTCTGCTTTGAAGTGCAGTTTTGCAGCAGGGGGAAGGAGATTCGCGGAGATGGCGTCACTTTATAAAAGTTTCCAGATTTTACTGAGCTTCTTATTTGTTTTCTTTTTTTTTTTTTTTTTTTTTTTTTAAGGAGGGGGGTTGTACTATTTGTAATGCAAGTGGGCGATGTGGCCGAGAGCTAAATATACGCCTGTGAAAACAGAACCCCTGAGATAGCGACACCGATAGCAGAGGCTATTGTTAACTTTTGGGATTCCAATTAAATCCTGCAATGTTAAATATTTATTTAATTACTGGATAGAGAGCAGGAATTCTCTCTGACTACACTAATGGAGTCAGAATAATGCAGTAAGGGAGAGTTTTTTCTCCTGCCCTCCCAATCTAAATAGCTATAGGCAAGCACAGGCTAGAATATGAACATTAAAGGACAAAAAGTTTCAGCTTTGTTTTAGGAGTTATGTTTCAGTCGGGTAAGCAAACTATATTGCATGTATTTTTCCGTATCTTCAGCTCAATCCAAACATAACATTCCAAAGGATAAAATCTGTTACAAAATAAAACCGACTTCGTGACAGCTGAACTTCTACGCGGAGTCTAAAAATTATCTAAAAGCGCCTCGAGAATCCTAAATGTCATTCCCAAGATGCGGTGAATTGTAATTAGGGTTGTGAACTATTTTAGTGACAGTGCCTTACATGGGGCCCATCTAAGCAGCTGGAGCATTTATGAACTTTTTATTTTTTCCTTTACTGTGTGACATATGAACTTGTTTAGACAATAACAATCATCCTAATTTGTTTCAGATTTGCAGAAATGTAACCAAAATTGAAAATGTGTTGTTTGCCTTTTGATTTTCCTTCCTGTATTTCCTTTTAAAACATATGTCATAGGGCAGTGCTTAAAGAGTGGAAGAAAACTCATCAACAATGAAACAGTGAATGAAAAATAACATTTTTTACTATTATGACGAGAAAAAAAACTATTTTGTAATTTCTCATCTTACTGGCTTCTCAAAAAAGTTTTAATATGTTTTTAGAAAATTATCCAGTTCCCTCTTTTCCTAACAAAAAGCAAAGAAAGAAAAATAAAATTTCTGTGGAAATTTTGCAAAGAGAAGCAAATAGCTTGAAACACGCTATCCAAAAACTGCACTGCACTATGCCCAAAAGCCCTTTAATTTTATAATAGGCATTATTATGCTTGTATATGCAGATCTTGATATTGCAGAGGAAACTATTAAACCCAACTATTTGGTCAGGAGGGTGGAAAAAAAGTTGTGTCCCTAAGTGTGCCACGAAATTTAAATACAGGCTGTGAAGGCCCAGCATCCTGTAACGTGGGGACTTTGGCAGAAATACAGCCAGAAGGAGAAAGTCAGGTCCTGTCGGTTCCTACCTGAGAAAGCTGGAGCACTCTGCCTTGCCATCGCTAATTGGTTTGTGTTGTGAAATCCCGAGGTGATAAACTGCTGTTAGAAAGTTGGCTTGTGAGTAATCAAGTGTAGGTCTAGCCATTACAACCTGATCAGTTACTCACAGGCTGCGCTCATCTGCTGCATCTTCTCTCGAGATACAGATAAACTCAGTGTCCTTTTCACTGGTCTAAGCCAAAAGTATCTGCATAATGAACGGAGAGAGATTTTAGCTATAGGTATTGTTCAGACATAGAGAGTGGGATGAATTACCTTTATCATAATAGGTACAATTATTGTAATAGATCGCTTCTATTTCAAACTGTTCCTTTTTCCTTTCCTTTTATTTATTTCCAGAGGAAATGCTGGAGGATGTGTACCTTTCTTCATTTAAAGTTTAAAATACTGATTTTACTCATAAGCAAAAGTTTCCCTTTTTTTTTTATTTTTTTTAAATTTCTGTTGCAGAGTGTTTATTATATTCCAGCTTCTCCATAGAGTGGGTGTAACCAGGAGAAGAATTTGGCCCATGATGTGAGCTACATTTTCAGTGCTTCCACTATTTAGAGCTCCGTTGGACTAAAAATAGTTTTCCTGTGGTTTTGGCCATGGAGCCACAAATACAAGTTTTCAGTGCGCAGTTGTTGTGGATGTTGGTCCCAACTCTTGCTACAAGAAATGGAATTCCAGCTCATGACCGTGTCAGCAGATCATTACGTTGAGTGTGGGGCTGCATGGTAGATCTCTTCACGGTTCCAAAGCGAGAGTGTGTCCCACCTAAATGTCAGTCCCTTCCAAAAGGGACCACGCTCAGGAGGCAGCGCTTGGGCTGGGGAGTCAACAGCTCTAGGAAAAATTGGGTGTATGCAGGCGAAAACATTGAATACACCCAGGATGGCTAATGGTGTGGGATGTAAAAAACGTGGTATGGAAGGGAGTAAATCTTTAAAAAAATAAGACACGATTTTGCTGATGGCTAATTTTGAGCAGAGCTTTCATAAAAGAAGAAAGCTCGTAGTGATCACGTGGTTGTGGTACGTGGAAGGAAGTTAACCATGGTGTCAGATTCATTCTCTTTCTGTACTACCTTTTCTATCCCACTTCTAGGGTCCAACTTCTCAGTTGTCCACAGGTATTTGGTCTGGTTGTTGCAGGCAGCTTTTAGGAGGCAGGGGCTCCCCTTCTTCTGAGCTTAGTAGTGGGTGTCAGACTCCAGAAAGTGTTCTTATAATGTAAGGTCATGTTCTGGAAATAGTTGAAAATCACTGATTTAGAAGAATGAGAGTACTGCACGTTTCTGTACTGCTGATGCAATGGTGAAGGCAAGCTGCGGGATGGTCTAGAAAATCAGCAATTCTGGAGGAATAGTCAAAGGAATTGTGCCATGTAAAATTCTTTTCTTTATCATTTCCTCTGAGAGAGCGGTGTATTACTTTGTGTTAATCAGCTGGGACATTTTTTCCATTCCTCCGCGAAGGTTTCCACCCCCTGTTCCAAGAAGCAGATCCAATTTAGAAGTACTCTGCCCCGACCAGACCCTGTCCGCAGGTGTCAATGGAAGAGGGTTCACACTCTTGCGGACAGATGTGGACTTTGCGACAGTTCTCAGACAAAGGCTTCTCTAATTCATTACTTCTTAATCGTCTTACTCTTCCTGAAGCGTCCTTTTCCCCTTCTTAGGATTTTGCCTTTTTTTAATATGTTTTTCAAACATTTATTTCTTGAATTGCTTGTTCAGTTTTGCACCCTTAGTTGTCTCTCAGGTCTGTCAAACCAGCTATACCATCCCCAATATATTCACATTTTTATTCTGTAGAGTGTGAAAAGACACTCTTGAGCTGAACTTACTAAACCTCTACATAATGTCTTTGTTTCTAACATCTCCATAGATGTACCAGTGTCCAGTTACACATGTCTCATCTCATTTATTCTTCCAGTCTAGGAAGAAAAGTTTGCAGCTTTAAACTTGGTGGGAGGTATACCTTTGCCTGGCCTTTCCCTCCCCTGGTCTACAATTTCATGTTAACATCTTATATCTGTAGCTTCAGGAAAGAAGACTAATTCTTCTCTCCCGTTCTCTGTGCTGCTGTGTGAGTTGAGTCACGCAAGGTACCCAAAAGTGTGTTTGTAACAATAACAGGGGACATAATTTAGTCTTCTAGAATTCAAATCATGAGTGTAACTTCACAGGAGCCCACACCACCAAGGGCCTTGTAGACGAACACTTTTAATATATTTCCTCCAGACACTAAACATATTTTTTTTTTCATTTTTTTACATTTGTGATGCGATGCACACAACGTTTGCATCACCTTCTCCTTGTGAGGCAGCCACTTACCATCCACTGTGCTTGTTCTCAGCAAGCTGTAAATTGCGGGGTTATTTCTGAGGACCAAACAGCCAGAGCGAATGCCACCTCCCTTTCTACTTGCTGAACTCTGCTCAAACATAATGCTGTTTTTCTGCCTCAAAAATATACGTAAAGGTATGTATAGTATGTTAGCCCCTCCTTAGCCTTTCCCACCCTGAAACTTCTCAAACAGGGATGGCATGTTCCTCTCTTCACTGCCAAAAAAAAAAAAAATTCCTTTCTCAGCATTTCCCCCTTCCCCCATTTCTTCTCAGCTGACAGCTGGGAGTGAAACTTTGTTCAGCTTTGCTATCCATTTCCCCCAATTCTGATTTTAACCTACATTTGGTTTAAACCATCCATCCAAGTCATCATTCACACTACAGGATTTTTTTTAACATAGTTATAAAGTGCTTTGCAAATGTTTAATATGGGTAGAGACATCATAACTACTTTTTTTTGTTTGTTTTTAAATTTCCCCATCCCCCCCCAGCAATTTAGAAAGTTGATAAGGAATTAAGTTGAACAATGTAGTTAGTTTAGAAGTCACAGGAAGGCCAAAGTTTCATAATAAAGCAACTTTTTTCAAGACTATTTCCTTATAATTCAAACAATCTATTTGATTTTCAAACTATTAATTTCTAACCAAACAAAAATCTCATTAAGAAATATAGGGATCATATTCAAAATCTGGAGAGAAAAATCAAAATAATGTAATTGAAGACACTTGTTGAACTTCACGGTTGCTTCTCAACCATGCAAGCAAGGCCTGAAGCAAACTGGTGGTAGTTTTTTCTGTTGATTGTTTTGTACTTTGATCAGACTGGAAGGTTATAGCGAGCTCCAACATAAACATCTACCGTAACGTGGGTTCATGAGAAGGCAGTTTTCTGTCTTCATTGCCATCAGGCTGTGCGCAAAGGAATGTCAGATGGGTACTTGTACTTTAGTTGACTTTACAAGGCAGGACCAAAAGTATAAACATATGTGCAGTTGTCTCTGCAGACTCTGAACACGCAATTAATAATTAAAACATTCAGGTAAGTAGACGGTTAGCTAGTCATTTCTCCTTGGGTTATCACAGCTGCATGTCTATGTGCTGGAAAATCTAAGTTTGCCAATGGTAAAAATGGATTGATGGTTCCATGAGTTGGGAAATTCATGAATTCACGACATCACATGATTTCTGGAAACTGTGTTCAGGCTGCCTTGAGCCTCCTTGTTGCAAGCATTTTAATGAACCTGATGTTATTAGAGTGGGCCCACAGGAGCGTGGCACTAGGGATTTACGTGATGGAAACCATGTATGAAGTAGACAGCGCTGAAAGTGGTGTTAATTCTTTTGTGATCCTAAGAATATACAGACTTGAATCATTAGATAGCAAATGTAATTTACTTTGTTCTTTACTCTGTCTTGTTGACAAGGGGATAACTTGACTTTAGACATTTGGTCTTTGGCCATTCAACATTAGTCTGTGACAAAATGGCAAAAGAAATAGGAAAACTATTTTTCACCTGGTAGATCCTATTTCATTATTACCAAATGCCAAAATAGTCTGTATATTGTACTTAAGAATCACTGCTTTCTGAGGAGTGGTGTGCTGCAACCACACAAGCGAAACTTGCCTGCAGTTTTAAATTGAGAACATTTTGGAAAACATAGCTTTTGGAAAACTTACAGTTTTCCTTGTCCTCTCCCATACACTTGCATGCACACCTTCAGCTTTCCTCGTCACTGGAACTCTAAAACGTCCGCAGGAAGAAGCACATCAGAGTGCTGTGCTGTAGCTTCATCTGACAACGTACAACTGTTTTGTAACTTCTCAATAAGAGAACATTTTGTTTTTTAGAGACATCACGGCTGGCACATGAACAACACCTAAAATGCCTGCTGCCAATTTGTTGTTTGTTACTTGGTTTATTAATTAAGTTACACAAAAGATTTGGAAAAAGACCAACAGGGGTTTTTTTTTTTGTCCCTTATTTTGGACTGCCTGGCCAAAGCAGAACAATTGCTGGTGCAGAGATACATAGGAGTCCCCAAAGGTTAGCTCTGTTCTGTGAACAAACTACACCAAAGCCTTGCTCCTTCACTGATGTCATGAACTTTAGTAGAGATATCCTGTTGGGCTATTAATTGACCTCTGTATAGATCTGACCAGAGTACACTGGTGCTAAAAACTTCTGTTTACATAAAAAATAACCAAGAGCCACGTAGTTTTGAACCAGAAGAAAATTTCTTCCAAGCTCAAATAGATTTGAAATTGAAACTTCAGTGTGGGCCACTGGATACTTTTCCCTGTTTCTACAAACTTTACATTGCTTTTTCTTCTTTTTTTTTTTTTTTGTAGATGTTTTACCCTTAATTTACACAAATAAAACATGAGGTTTCATGTGGTTTCTTTTTAGCTCAACTATATGTGTATTTATGTATATACATATCTATGTGTATATATAAAATCACTTTTCATTACATCTCCTTGTTTCTAATATTTTTTTTCCATAATGAATCTGATAGCAAGATTCAGTTGGCATGCCAGATGCCATTGGTATGCCAGATTTTTAACTGCTGCAAGATGGTGTACTTACATGTCCTACAACAGAGATACAAATTTACAGATTACGATTTTGCCCCATTTATCTGTTCCTACATGGTATTTTTGCCAGAGGGAGAAACTCTTCTGTAGGAATTTCTATAGTGGATCAGACTAGGATTCAGTTTAGTTCACTGGTGTGTCTGGAAGAGGCTCTGATCGGCCTCCTCTGAGGAACGCAACCTCTGGGTTATGAAGTAATCTTCCTGTAGGAGAAGTTTCCTCTTAGAATCACTTTGTGGACTGAAGGGTGAATTACTTTCTCCTAATTGCAGATGTCCCCATTGCCCATGTAAAGCTAAATTTCTCAATGCCATCAGAGTTCAGGCCTCGACCGTACTTCGTGGCGAGCAGTTCCCCCTGCTTCTGAACCCAGTGAAGACGAGCAGAGCGGGACGTGGTTCAGCCTTCCACACGTTGCTCTAAGGTACCTTGTCTTTTGTAAGGGAAACAAGGCTTTGCCAGTCCTTCCCTACGATGAGAGGCCTTTGAATGCATAAGTCGTTTTTAAATATTATTGATTTCAGAGGAAGTAAGCACGTTCTTCAGATCTGGTGAAAATTTAGGTGTTTGCAGTTCCCAAAATCAGTTGTATATTGAGGGTAATTTAAAAAATTAAAACATTCTGACATCAAGTCATGGCATGGAACCCAGTTCTTCTTTAATTTACCCTCGTATCAATCAATTTACTTGAGTTAAAAATGACAAGAAACAAACAATTACGCCTGCAGTATGCTTAATCAAGGCGTTGTTGTGCCACACTGGAGGTGGTTTGGGCCTGGGACCTCTCTGAAACTTTCTTCTGTGCTGATCAAACAGTAGCTTTGAGGGAACAGTGGTCATTTCCATCTCATGCAATGAGGGTAACTGTGAGAAAAGCATGAGTTTTCCCCATACTTGCATTACATAGAGTATGAAAGTCCTCATCTGTATGGTTCTTTATCTGGAGTCATTCCTAACACTGCTAACATTGTTTTCTGCAAGCTTTACCATGTGGTTTTAGTTAACTACCCATCTGAAGGACCTCAACTGTCCCTCAGCACTGCAGATAAAACCCAATCAGTGCTGCAAAACAACCCTCAAGCGCAGGGGCTGAGGCCGGTGGGCTGGTGTCAGCCTCTTGAAGATGTGGCACAGGGCACTGGGCAGGAGAGAGTGCTAGATCAATGAGGGTGGTGAGACACTGGAACGAGTTGCCCACAGAGGTGGTGGAAACCCCATCCCTGGAGACATTCAAGGCCAGGCTTGATGAGGCTCTGAGCAATATCTGATCTAAAGATGTCCCTGCTTACTGCAAGGGGGTTGGACTCGATGACATTTAAAGGTCCCTTCTAACGCAACACATTCTATGGTTCTATGATCT
This sequence comes from Alca torda, assembly GCA_008658365.1. Classification (NCBI taxonomy): domain Eukaryota; kingdom Metazoa; phylum Chordata; class Aves; order Charadriiformes; family Alcidae; genus Alca; species Alca torda. The sequence continues at coordinate 45,889,491 of CM018081.1, forward strand.
CAGCCCCTGCATCGGCTCCGTGAGGGCCCTGGGTAGGCCTGGTCGGAGGCGTTCCTCCTGAGGGGGCCACCGCAGGCCCGCGCTCAGCTTGAGGCAACTTTTTCACTCCTCCACCTTGGGGTGAATTACTTTTTCGACAGCAAAGCCGCACGCCTCGCTTTCTTGTTTATTTTACTGTCTTTCTCTGGTACGGGCTCCGAGAGCCCGGCCCACAGGGCCCCCTCAGCCCGCCCCGTCCCTTCCCGCCGCGTCCGCTTCCTCCCGCCGCCGCCGCGGCCGCTGCGCATGCGCGGGGCGCAGGATCCCGCCCGCGCGCTCCCCCCCGCGCACATCCGGGTCCCGGCGCTGGCCCCGCCGGCGCCGCCGCGCCGCTGTCCCCCCTCCGCCGGCTCCCAATAAAGTTTTGTTGCGAGCGGGCGGCCGCGGCCCAGCCGGCGCCTTCAGCCTCACCGGCACCCAGCCCCGCTGCCGCCACCGGCGGGGAGGCCGCCTCGCTCCGTGCCGGGTGGGTTGGGGCGGTCCGGGGGGCCGAGGGCGGTTGGGGGGCGGGGGGGAGCGGCGCCTCCTCAGCGGCCTCGGGGCGCTGGCGTTCCCGTTTTGGGGGTGGGGGAGCGGGCCTTTTCGGGAACTTGGAGGGGTCCAGGCCTCGCCCGGCCGCGCGGGCCCGGCCGGGACAGGGATTGGGGCGTCCCGGGCGGGAAGGGGCCGGGGAGCGGCGTGTGGGGGAAGGAGCAGCCCCGGGAGGGGAAGGGGAGCGCGAGCCGGGCTGCTAAAACACGCTTCGTGCTGGTAAAAATAAGTCTGTGCGCGTAACTGTAGCAGCAAACTGTTGCAACGCTATTACGAGGCTCGGTGGTTTTTGTTTCTTTTTTTTTTTTTTAAAAAAAAAAAAAAAAGACGAGGAACTGTGCTCTTAGCTGCAGTAAGGCCTGACCGAAGGAAAGGGAGAGAGTAACAAACCCGCATGTTTCAAACCCGTCGGTTCAGAGGCGGTGTTTGTTGGGGCACACGCACGCTTGTCCACCTTGGCCTTTGGTGCGTGTGTCCAAGTCCTGACAGCTGCCTGACAACAGATGGACCGCTTAAGTGATTTAGAATGGCAATTTCTGTTTTCTGCGGGTTGTAAACTTAATAGAGGAAATATGGTCTTGCGGTTAAAAGCACAAGACTGGAAATCAAGTGATCCGTGCTCTCTTCCAGTTGTGTAGTTTCTGATGTGACTTTAAGCTAATTAAATGAAGGTATTTCTCAGTATAACGAGGTAGGGAAGAACTGATGTAGCAGTAATTGTGTAATATATTATTAGATAGGTTCAGTAATAGTTTTTGAATCTTTTGCTGGAATCTGTAGGGATTTAGAGATTTTACTCAGTGAATGACTTGGGCTCTCTGCTTTTAAGAAAACCTCCAAGGAATAACTGTCAAAATTTGCATCAGCCTGTAAGTTTTGTCTTGTCAGGGGAAATTAGATTGTCAGTACGTGATGATTTTAGATGAAATCTCTTGCTGGTTTTCATTCCTTTGTTAATTTCAGGTAATTTACCTTCCATGGGTGGCTTCAAAATACTGAAAACTGAAATGAGCGTTTTGTGTTGTGTATCCTAGTTATGGAAGTTCTGCACAGAATATCCCTCTGATATTCTGAGGAATTACAGAATTTGATTGAAGAGAAGAAGGCGGGGGGAAGGTGCAAACACGCTATTGCAGTCATGTGCCCATGCTCATCAAAAGCTGTAATGCTTGATGAAGCTGGCAGCTGGTGGTAGTGGAAGTTAATAGAAGCAGCAAATAACTTAATTGAAGATGTTTCATAATTAGTGTGTTGTAACTTTTGAGAGTGCTCTGTGTAGGATGGTGTTGGATTTAATGTCTTAATCCCTACCGTTTGATAGTGGTTTACTCTTACCTCTGATGTTAAAATTTTGTTCACTTAGCCTTGAAGTTGCTGCTAAGTGCTTAATGACACGTACTTTTGCAAAACAAAACAAAACCCCAACAAACCATGTGCTTACTGAGGTATCTGCCTTTGTCAAGCCTTTCTTTTCCTTTCAAATATGGAGAAAATACACTTGAGGAAGGATTTTTCTTTTTGTCTAAAGAAAACTTTCCTACTGGAAACCCAAGATGGACAGTTGTGATGGAGATGAGAACTGGGAAAGGAGGCAGAGGGGCTTCCTCTGTGTATTTCTTTCTCTTGATGACAAAAGATCACAACAAAAGGGTGTGCTGCTATGATGCTGTGTACAGCTGTGGTGGGTGTTTTTTGTTTGAGGTTTGGAGTTTCAACCTCCGATGGAACCTGAAGGAGCTATAGCTGTGCACCGTGTACTACTTGGTTCTTGTTATGAAGTCAGATTTTTAATCTTGCACCTTGAGTGGGTCACGTCCTGTGCAGAGTTTTCATGTCGATAGATTATTATCTGAGCTGGAAGAAATAATGTCTTAAGATGGAGTGCTTGTGGTCTTTTAAGTGTAGTGTAAGTTTTTGGGTTTATTTGAATGGTCTTTGCAAATTATGTTGTGATCTTTAATATTCCAGAGTACACTTTTAAGTTCAGAAAAATGTTCTCTATATTTTCTTTATAGTTCTCTGAAGAAAACTCTAAAAACTCTTTTGTTGCTCTTGGCTGAATTATATACCTGTAGAAATGCTGCTGTGGCAATTCTGTGCAGGTCCCTGTTTCTGCCTTCCCTGCCAGTTAAATGTTTCAAGTTGATTAAAATGCAACTTTTGTCTATGATAGATATGCTGAAATTAATTTTAATGTGTTTGTGTTTCTTCGCTAAAGATCTTCACATGATTTTTTTATAGTAACAGGTGAGGAGAGCAGTTTGTGCTCAGAAGGAAAAGACTTGTTCTTGTGTGAGCTGACAACACTTAGATATTTCATGGCTAACATTGATATAAACAGCTCATTAAAAGCAAGTCCAACAGTAATTCAAGACTTTTGCAGTTATCATTAGTTGCAGTGCAAGTTCCTGCACTGTTTTCTGGAAGCCTTTTTAGCCATGTTCCTGTGACCACGTAGAAAAGTTTGGCTGGCACTTTGGTGTGCTTGACCAGTGTGGGTTGGCAAGGTGCAGGACACAGCCTGCCAAGTCTGTGTCCCTACTGACCTACCACCAAGGTTGAGCCTGCCAGGACTGTCATCCTTGACAGAGGATCTTTGTCAGAATCGCTGCTACTGATCCACCAACTATGAGGTAGTGTCTCTGAATTCTGGGTCAGTGGATGTCACAAACTGACAAATTTAGAATACTTTGCCATTCATTCATTCTGTGGAAGGGGGAAGAAAGCTTGCTGAATTAGTATTGTCAGTGTTCCCTCCAAATCCTGTAGCTTTTGTAAACTTGTCACAGTCTTAATGCAATTCAGTTGGAGTGGGAGTGTATACACACACACACATACACATCTTTATTTTTTTTCGCCTCTTTTAAAGCTTTATGGAAGTCTGTACAGTCCCTGCTTTCAGGTTACACTTTTTGTTGCCAGCTCACATTCCTATGGGCAGTATTTAGGATCTTATTCTTTAATGAATAATGAAGGTCTTGCATATGAACATCTAAATATTTGGAAGGCTTTGTCCAGTTTGTTAATTTTTTAACATATTTCAGGGTTTGTGAAAAGTATAAGATGACCTTTATTGTCCCATTTTTTTTCTCCAGGTGTAGTACTGAGGTCATTCCTAATCACCCACTTGCCCGTCTGTGTCCACCAGCCTACCAGTGGAGGCGTAGGCTTTTGTTTTCATGTTGTAGTGATGCTCTTGTATGTAATTTTAATTAAGAAATGGATGCTAACTTGTAGTTATCTGCTATGGTTAGAATAAATCTTAAATAACCTCAAAAACATGAGACAGTTTCAGGGCTGGCTTTCAGATGCGCTGACTGCTTATGATGATGGCATTTTTCAGCATAATGCTTCTGTTGGAAAGTGCCAATTAGCTGAAATAGAAGTGTGAGAAAATGCACGGTTCTGACAAAACACTTCAGGGAGGAAGATTTTGGTTCTAGGATGGAATTTGTCGTTTTTGAGGACTTGTACAAAAGCTAATTGCTCAGTAATTAGAGTAGTTGCAGAGACCAGGGCCATGTGAGCATTGGATTTTTGTGTTCTATGTGGATGCCTGAAGAAATGGATACTAACTTTTTTAGGCTTTGGAAGGTTTTGGCTTTTCTCCCTCCCTCTCCGCTCCCTTCCATCACAGTTAAATTCAAGTTTTGCCATGATGCAGAACAAATTCAAAACTTTCTATTATTCAGTTACACTTTTTCTGAGGTTTTCTTGGCATCAGTTGGAAGTGACCGTGCTTTTGAGATTCTTTCTGACTAGACCTTTTTTGTGATATAAATCATTATCATTTGTATTATTTTTTTAACAGTGATTTTTGGAAAGACTTTAAGAAAAAACAGAAGCATCACTTTTGCAATCTGAGCTATATGGCTTTTGATACCAGTTGTTCCATGTACAATGCATTACTTGCTGCTTGTGCTTGGCCTCAGAGATTTTTGTTATGTTTCTTTTAAGAGAGTGCTAGTTAAATACTTCTCAGCTGACAGAGTTATATGCTTCGGGGTTTTTTTTTTTAAGCTGTGTTAGATGATGTACAGATGTGGAAATGAAAAGAACAAGTATTGTGTGAGAAAGCCATGTCTGAAGTTGTCAATATTTCTTTTTGTTTGGAGAGCAGTCACAGTTAGTAAAATTTTTGAAGATACCAAACAATTCTTTTCTGTTCTTTTTTACATGTATTATTAGTTAGAGTATATTGCATTGAAAGACATGTTTGAAGCAAAGAAATCTAGTGCTAGCATAAAAGCATTTATCATAGGTTTTGGTCAACTGGATGTGCATTTGGACATGCAAGCCCAGTTCTGATGAAAATACCATAAGTTCTTTTTTTGATATCGTTCATAAAATCTCCTTTCATCTTTTACTTAGCCTTAAGGGAAAGAGGGGAAAAAAAAAAGAAGAGTTAAGTCATTGATTATATTCCCTGAGTAAGATATTGTACAGGATAATTGAGAGAAATTTTTGTTGTTGAAAGGCTATGGCAATGGTAGGGGAAATATGTAGGCCCTTCAAGTTTATTGCTGAAATTCTTTAACCACTCTGTAACTTTAGGGTTTATTTTATCCTTGGTGTGCATGGAAGAACTATGGAGCCAATGTTTCTCCTATATTTGTCCTCAAAGAAAAGGCTGTAATGAATGCTGCTGCATGGGACCCTGTGCCAGGCTACAATGTAAGGTGTAGACTTGGGAAAATTATAATAAAAGCCAAGCACAATCCTGTACAATTCCTCTCAGGAAACTTATAAGGAAAGAAGGGCCTTAATAAAACCAGATGAAAATTGGTATGTGAGGCTGTAGTTTAGGTAGTTCTAAAGAAAATATTGATAACTGAATATAGTGTGATATGCTGTAATATACTGTAATTGAGTTTCTGAGCTTTCTGTATGAATGTGTAATGTGTTAATGTGTGTATGGAGTCAAAATATTTGAGCATTTCTAAGTTTGAAGGGGCAATAAAGTTTGGCATGAGAGCTGACTGCAAAACACAGTTTTAACTGCAAGTCTGCAGCAGCTGTAATGAACTACCGATTGTGTAGTTATAAGTGGTGGTTTGTTCACATTATGAATTTGAGTCTCAAAGCAGCTTCTAATCACGGGCAGTGAAGTTTCTTATTTCAGATTGGGTATGATGCTACAGGAAGCTTTCTTAATTTGCAAACAAGTAAATTGAGCAGGAAAAGAATAGTGCTTGTACATTTGCAATACAAGCTTAATATTGGCAGCAGGAAAGGATGAGGGCCATGTAGTTGTTATTCGTTTTATTCTTATGCTTGTGAAAAGCATCGTTCATTGCCATGCTGCTTGAGGTGATGCGTTGCTTGGTTAATGGTAACTTAAAATTAGATTTTGCAGGTGGGAAATTAGTTTGGAATCGATGGCAGAACATGTCACATAAAAAATACATCTCATTAAAATAAATACGCCATACCTAATTTTATATTGATCTGTTCTGCTGTGAGTCCCACTCAGGCCCTTTTAGCCAGAAGATTCCTTGATAGTGAATCAAATTAATCGGCTAAACTTGATAGTTTAATATAGTAAGCTAAGAAAATCTCAGAAGAGGAACCAAAAGGTAGTTGAGTTGCTTAGCATTTGTGATGGTAGATGAAAGATAGTTTATTTCTCCCATCTTCACAAATTAAATGTGGTTTGTAAGTTCTGCTGTTAACCAACTTTGTTTATATCTAGTTGGCGTGATGAGGTATTAAGAAGGGGTTCAAACAATGGACCTGTTCGCACAACTAGTTTCCTTTCATTTGCTGTAGTCATTAACAGAACTTTAAATGTCTAAATAATGCCTGCCTCAAAGTCTAATTTTGATTCAGCAATTACTTCCTTTTATATTCACCCATTAAAAGCCCCCTCATGCTACCCCATGCAATGCATTACGCTCATTCTTTAAAGAGCATTTGTAACTTCTTTTACGTAATAACATGTTTTTCAGCCGATGTTCTCTTGTAGCTCAGCTGAAAAGTTATTCAGTAAAAGAAGGTAATGGATAATAGAACCTCTGCCTCTTAAGAAAATTTAAGAGAGCTTTTTTTTTTCTCATGAAAGTTGTTACCAGCTGTGTCTAGAGGTGCAACAATGCAAGTAATTTGTGCAACACTGTGAATGACAATGTGGCTCTTTAAAGCGTTTGTTTCTGTGCTCAAATCTTAGAGTGATGCACTGTTGTACCGCAATCACAGCTCATAACATGCGCTTTCAAAGCCTCAGAAAAAATTGATGGTAAATATACATGATCTGCTGAAGCTGTTCCTAGCAGATATCATGATTACTTAGAAACCTTTCAAAAATTAGGTGCTGAAATCATGTTAAATGCAAGTAAATGTTCTAAATGTGATTTATGCCATTCATTCAGAAATCTTAAAACCCTACAAGAGTTGCAGTTTCTACATTAAAATGTTTGGTTTCTACATAAATGCCTGAACCTACTGCTTTGCGACCTCAAATGGCTTCAAAGAAAGGAATATTTTTAGTCAACAAATAATTCATGAAGCTTTTTTGATACTGCCTTGTTTTCTTAAGAAAAAGCAAAAGCTGTAAGCCTTCAGTATTTTTGCCTCCCAGAATGAACTTCTGAAAGGCCTGTAATGAGATAAATTTGGTGTCATTTTTACCTCCCAAAGCCTATCAGTTTGTTGCAGGGTTTCTTTTTTGCCCTTGCTGTTCTTGAACAGGTAAAAATACACTTCAGCAGAAGAGTCTTGAAAGCCTCATGGGTGGCCAGAATGGATTTACAGTAAATGCTCTTAAGATTTTGAGCTTCAACAGTCTCATTTTTCAGTGGTTACAGCACAAGCATGTATATGGAAACTTTTTAAAAGAAGTTGAAACAGTTTTGATGCTTCTGGGATACTTGTTCTACTAGGTTTTGCTTTTGTCGATAGGTATTCAGAATAATGTAAAGTTTTTAGAGCTAATTATGTTACTTACTCCAAGCAGATTATTTCTGAAATCATAGTTTATACAACAGTCATTTATCAAAATTCTCTTGACACTTGCCCTACAAATACTACTTACTGCAAAGCATCATTTTAGTAGAACTGTTCCAGCTTTCTTTGCTTTTAGTTAGCTTGTTTACTCCGTGAGCATACTTGTGGGTAAATGATGTTGAAATGATACACAACCAGTAAAATTTCATTCTTAGTTGCTGCATGTTACTGTGTGCGGAATACTTTAAAAAAAAAAAAGGGGAAAAGGAAAAAAATTATAAATTACATAGAATAGAATCATAAAGCTATAAACTTGATTGCATAATATAGATGGGACAGCTGTAATGGAATAGATCTGAGTGGCAACAGCCAAGAGACATTTCTTGAAATCTCTTATGGGCTCGCCTGAAGTATAGGAATTTCTGGTGCGTGTTCTGCCTTGATGATTCTTAAGATTCTTTGAAAGCATAGCTGAGAAACAGAAATAGAACTTTTTAATTGTCTTCTTGCTGGTCTGAGATTCTAGGTGGGTTCATTTCCTTTTTAGGGGTGTGAGCAACTGCTGATATCTTATAGCTATTGAATGTACGAAAGGCTTGGAAGTTAATTGTGACTGTAAACAGCTTTTACTTTTTAGAACACTAAACTTTTATCCTCAGTAAAAGAATAAATTTAGTCTGTGTTCTTGGCCAAGTTTATCTCCCTTTATGTATTTCCTGTTACTTTGAAGGGTGCAAAGGTTGTCATGTGTAATAGTTCTGGGGAACTAAATTTATACTTAGAGTGCAGACATGTCCTTATTTCTGAAGAAATAAGGGGATACATAATTGTTTTTTTTCTTTTCTTTTTGCAATGCTCTCTTCTAAGGACTTTTTGAAGCAGTGAGAGACTTTTGTTCTTCTAATTTTTTTTCATTTTGTTTTTTATGAGAGCTTAGGAAGAAAGATCTTCAGTTTTTCTGTTTGTTTTGCTTTTTCCAATTTTTTCCATATTACTGAAACAAAGCTGAATAACCAAAGTATCAGTGGTGTTATTAATCTACTGTGTGAAATAAATGGATTTTTTTTCCTTGTAAAGGACCTTTATAAGTGTGTTTTGTTTTGTTTTTTTTTAAACTTACACTCTTCATTGTAGCCAAGTGTCCTTGGGTCTGTTCACTCCTTTCCTCACCTTCCTCACCCCTCAGTAGAAAATCTGGGATGATTAAATGTAGAATGCTTTGTTTAGAGATGTTTTCTGTATCTTTTGCTGGTGATGCTCAATATATGGGCCTGTTACAAGAAAGTACCCATCCATGTGTCTGAGTGAGGTTGTAAATGTACCTAGACACTTAGAAAAGCCTTATCAGATGACTTTTTAGTTAATCAAAGATGGGAGGAAAAAAGATCCCCTTGATTAAAGGTAGCAATCTAAGAGAAGCAACACTTAAATCCTGCATCCCTCCCACCCCATACACACCTTTTTCTCTTATGTGCAGATTTGGTGTCTCGGGGTACGTTAGGTGTTCTAATTCACCACGGTTTATCAAAAGTTGAGAGACAATGTTGTTTGGCAGTCTCTGTAGCAAGAAAGGAAGCATCTTTTGTTATTGACATCCTTTCTCTTAGCTCTGCTCTTGCTTTTTGCCAGCTGCTCATTGTCTGTACTTGCTTATTTAGTATTCACAAGGGATTTTACAAGTTCTTATCAGTTCGTTGCCACAGCACATCATTTCCTCTTGTCATAGTTACTCCTTAAATTGGGGGGGGGAGGATTTGCATTAGAGCTGGTGAGTGGTAGAAAACACCACCATTCATGAGCCAGTTTGAGCTGCACAGTGTTCTGCTCCTCTCCTTTCTGAGGCAGTTTGTAGTAAAGGTCACATTTCTAGTGCTTACTTTGCCATGCCTTCCTCCCTCCTCCCCCTGCCTTTTTCTGGGGAAAAGAAAACATTATTTTTTTTTTTTTTGCCAAAGGCTAAAAATATCCAGTGCTTCAAATATTCATCTTAAAAGATATAAGGAAGTGCAGCATAAAAATAGCCACAGCTGAAAAGGTTGACCACCTTTCTGAGTGTCTGGGGAGGGGCTGGTTTGGGGTTTTTATTGGGTTTTTCTTTTAAGTGTTTTTTGTTTTTCTTTTAGTTGTCTACAGTTTCTTCCTCATTTTATTTTTTTTAATATTCTTCAAAAAACATCGGTTACCTATTTAGAGCTCAAGAGCAAGTAGATACTTTAGTACTTTCTCCTTTTGGGAAATAGATTCATTTAAGAAGCTCACCACTTCTGTGCAGTACTAGCTACGGAACTACTGGTTATACCGTACCTCATCCCTGTTTCTTCATAGCGAGCTTAAGTCGTCTGGTGAAGCACTGTGACAGGGTCATAATACCAGTCTTAAAGCATATTCCCCAAGCCTGTCTTCTAAAGGTAACTCATGGATTTAAGGAAAGTTTTTAATGGAAACTGTGCTGTCCCTTTGGTCCCTTGACTGTCCTTTTTCCTACTAATGTAGGATGTACAGTAATGTAAGTACTGGGGCCTCTGATCACATTTTACTTTATTTAGCTTTGGGTTGAGGTCCTAGTACTTCTGGGATTTTGTTTTGACAACAGAATCGGGTGCAATGCTAGAGTTGAAACAGGCATTCTTTTAATATCTGCCTTTCTGTTTTACCACATTCTTTACTTGTTTACTAATTACTTGTTAACTTATCTTTTTGATAGAACTAAATTGGAGGAACTGATCATTATTTTTGATGTGAAGACTTCATCGTTGACATCTGTATGTTCATTTGTTGGCCTCCAAGAAATAATACAGCTCATCAGTGGCAATAACTGCTTTTGGTATACACTGACATTTATTTGAAAAAACAATTAAAAAAAACCCCCAACAGACAAAACCCAACAAACCTTTTGAAGACTTGTGTCAAATGACGTCAATGGCCAGTTTGTTCTCCTTTACTAGCCCAGCTGTAAAGCGTCTGTTGGGCTGGAAACAAGGAGATGAAGAGGAAAAATGGGCAGAAAAAGCTGTTGATGCTTTGGTAAAAAAGCTGAAAAAGAAAAAGGGTGCTATGGAAGAACTGGAGAAAGCCTTGAGCAGTCCAGGACAGCCCAGCAAGTGTGTTACTATTCCTCGTTCTTTAGATGGACGACTTCAGGTTTCTCACAGAAAAGGCCTTCCCCATGTAATTTACTGTCGTGTTTGGCGTTGGCCTGATCTACAAAGCCATCATGAGCTGAAGCCATTGGATATTTGTGAATTTCCTTTTGGATCTAAACAGAAGGAAGTCTGCATCAATCCATACCACTATAAGAGGGTGGAGAGCCCAGGTATGTTTGAACACGGCTGTCTAAAAACTGAACAGAATCTCCAGGGACCACCCTTGCTCATTCCCTCCTCCTCCTCCAGTCCTGTGTAACAAATTACACTTGTTTTGGAAGAGTTTGGAAGAGGAATGTTCAAAGTATATTTTTCTGGTGGGGTTTTGGGGGGGGTGTGTTGTCCATTCTGTATTAGCTGTTTTTCTTTGTGGTAAATTACATTTTTCCCACAGATCTTTTAAGCCTGCTACCCTTAAAAGTTCATGGCAAAATTCTTATTTATAAGAAAATAGGAAAGTAGTAAACAAAAGACTCGGTTCTTTGAGAAACTTGTTTAAAAACCTCAGTCCTTGCAAGGAGGTTGGTAGCCTCCTTTCAGGAGCTCAGTATTTCATCAGTGAGGGGCATGAATTGAGGAGATTAAAAAAAAAAAAATAATTCTAGGGTGCAGTGTTCTCCACTTGATTAGCAGACAGCAGAGCTGAACAGAACCAAGAGTGATGATCAGTTAGAGCAAGGTACATACCACGTTTGTGTCAGGTAGCGAGTCTGCTGTTAAGGCATGTTGCCATGGGAGAAGGTGAGGATTGTGGTTACGAGTGGGAGAGTTGAACTACGTTGCTCTGGAAAGTATAGTGAAAATTTGCTTCCGTTGTTCCACAAAATGGTTGTAACTCTGCTGCAACCCGCTGTAGTGCTCAAGTGCTCTGCTGTAGCACTTAAATTCCAGACTCCAGCGCTCTTGAATTTAAAAATTAAAACTCCAGCTTAGCAATATTTGTATGTTGTAATAGAGATTTTTTGTCTTCAGTGGAAAGGACTATATGTAACTATATAGTGTGACTATAGTAATATAGATTGTGTTTCCATTTTTACTGATTTGATAATGTGCACATACAGGGAGTTTTGCACTTCTAAATCAATACTTGGTATGTGCCATGTGTGGACTGTTTGGTTTTATTTTTTTAGAAAAGATCTGCTTCCGTTTGCATGAAAGATAAGTGCTTTTCTGCTCTGATTTTGTGAGAGTAAAGTTTGAGTCTTCCATGAAGTGTAATGCAAAAAAATGAAGGACAGAGGATGGGGCAGAGGCATGGCACATGAATCCCCTACTCCTATTTCCACTCCAGCTAGTGTTGAGGTTTTAGTATGAGTGCGTTATTTGTCTCTCTTTCCTTTTATCTCCATTTTTAATCTAAAACTTTTTTGTTTGTTTTTTTTTTTTCTAGTTCTACCTCCAGTGTTAGTGCCTAGACATAGTGAATTCAATCCACAGCACAGTCTACTAGTTCAGTTCAGGAACCTAAGCCACAATGAACCACATATGCCACACAACGCAACATTTCCAGATTCTTTCCAGCAGCCCAACAGCACTCCATTTTCCATTTCGCCAAACAGTCCCTATCCACCTTCTCCAGCCAGCAGCACTTACCCAAGCTCCCCAGCTAGCTCTGGACCATCTAGTCCATTTCAGCTACCGGGTAAGTACAGCCTAAATGTCAATTTAATAAAAATAGTCGAAATGTCACATGCTGTTGTGACTTATTACCTCAGGAATTTGTGATACTTGCAAGAAATTAGTTTATTTGCATTTTAGGGGGGTTTCTTTCTAGTTTTGTCACTGGTTTGAGTTAATTGTTATACTTTTCCAAATGTTTTTTTGTCACTGATACTATAGCAGTGAGTTATTTTGCATAGCTTCAGTGTAGAATAACTGATACATACTTCAGAAGAATATCTAGCAGTGAAAAGAAAGCCAGGTGTAAGAGGCTGAGCAAGAAGTTTATTGATGTCTTTCTCCGAGTAAAGATGCTTACATGTGGTATATAACTGGAAATAAGTAGAGCAAATTTTTGGTAGATACTTCACGTATTTGGGTGAAAATAGGGGAAAAATAACGACTGATAGGGGCAAAGGAAAGAAGCCTTATTGGTGTGATTTATAAACCCAAGAAATTAACAGATTAAAGAATTTATTTTTCCAGTGGCCTCATCTTTGTGCTGCAGAAAGAGTGTCCATTCAGTGGGGTATCCCTCTTGGATAAGGACTGCGATCACTGGGATGGTGGTCCCAGTGGTGGTCCCACTCATGGTATCTGGAGGGAATTTCTGAAATAGTGTGTTGGTACACTGACTACTGTGATGAATGGAAGAATGGAGAGATACACACTTTTATAATGAACTCAGCCTACAGAAGCAGCAAAAAAAACTTGGTTTTGGCCTTTGTTATGCTACAACAAATAAAGTTATTTCTTCTACTACTTTCTTTCTAAATATGGGGAAGAGAGGAGGCAAGAAAGCTAATGATTGTGTATGTGTGCAGGGAAAAATGTGGGAACTATAGTCATCTTGCCCAGCTGCAGGAGTGCAGCTGTTAAAGAAAAAAGGCAAAAAAAACCAAACCACATCTCTTAAGTTTTCCTCAAGTGTCCAGTCTTGTTGTTAGTCCTATAGGTAAGAATCCAACTATTGAAGGAGGTTACTGTAAAGACAGTTGGCTGGGTTGTCTTCAGGTTACTTTGAAAATGGGTCCAAATGCTTTGACGTCTCCTGTTCAAGAGTATTTTTGTGTGTTTACAACTGCAGAATGAATAAAAGTTCTAAATTGTTGAGGTTTATTCTTGTATTTTATGTTTGTAGCTGATACTCCACCTCCTGCATATATGCCCCCTGATGATCAAATGGGGCAGGATAATTCTCAGTCTATGGACACAAGCAATACAATGATCCCTCAAATCATGCCAAATATATCTACCAGAGGTAAGTTGTATAGTATAGCGTAAAATTTACATAGTTTGGCTTCTTAAAACTCATGAGCAAATTGAACGAGTAACTTCAAATGGCTCAGTAAACCTTGGTAAATGGAAGCAGTCCTCCAGGGCAAAGTGAGGCTGTAGCAGAAAGAATTGAGAAATAAAACTTGCCTTGCTTATTTGCATCTCTTGCTTTTAAAGCCTCAGGTGCATAGTATGGCTTACAGTAAGCTGAACTTTTTTCATGTCTCAAAATTAGTCTTTTCTGCTGCCTTTGCCAGCTGTACGAGTTGTATATGCACAAAGGCTCTGAATATTGAGTGCCAATTCTTTCGTTTTATCAGGCGTAAAATAGGAAAATGATTATAAAATCAATGGACTAACTAAAATGCATGAAATTAAAAATCATTACGATCTTAATCAGGACTGTTCATAACTGTTGACTAAGCTTTTAGTTATCTGTTGATATTTTGGAAGGCCTGCTTTACAGTTTTAGATTCAATATTTTAACATGTATGTAAACTGTTATTTCCATTTTGCTTATTTTCAGATGTTCAGCCCGTTGCCTATGAAGAACCCAAACACTGGTGTTCGATTGTGTATTACGAATTAAATAATCGTGTTGGGGAGGCTTTTCATGCATCTTCCACAAGTGTCTTAGTAGATGGGTTTACAGATCCCTCCAATAATAAAAACAGGTTCTGCTTAGGTTTGCTCTCAAATGTTAATCGCAACTCAACAATTGAGAACACTAGACGACATATTGGAAAAGGTAAAGCTTAGTTCTGTTTGCATGATTAAGAAGCTAAGTCCTTGTTTTTATTTTAGCTTCTCTATACTGCAACAATGATTAGTCTCAGATAAGAATAGTAGAAGTAATCCGTGATACATTATCTACCTATCTCCAGTATCTGAAGACAACTTACTTAAGCATAGTTTGATTCTAATTAGTCTAGGAATTGCATACACTTTTCTTTAGCGTTAATTTAAAACATTAAATATTACACCTTCTTTACCAAACTGTATTGTTATAGGGGCTTCTTTGTTACGGTTAACGATAGTCTGTATGTAGAATTTTGTGTTTCATCACCAAGAAACATATTGCAGGACTTCTGATATTCGATGTTATATCTGCTTTTTAAATCAAATACTTCATACCACTTTACAGTATATCAAAGATATTTTTTTATGTTGTTGTTCATGCAAGGTATTATGCTGCTGTCTACAGTATGTTCAAATATCTTGCATGAGTTGGCAGCAGGACTTTGAAGTGCTAATGCAAAACTGCAAGGGCTCATTTGTCTGAGTGAATCCATGGGGCGTGTATGTGTGTGGGAGGGATTCCTGGAGACAGCAGGTTTTGCAAGATCTTCTAGTTTTCCCCTGCTGTTTGGCTGATAGCACATATAGATGCATGGTTTTCATCTTTGATGGGATGTGCTTGGATTACCTTAAAATGTAGTATCTCCTTTTTTGTAACTAAGGCAGTCCTGAGAAGAGAACCCCATTTCTATTGCACATATCTAGAGGGCTTTTTAACACCTAAAAGCATTTGGTACAGTTGGTCTTGAGTTGTTTTGTTTTTTTTTTTTTTAAATGAAAGTCACTGTTGCTTGGAGTACCTCTTCAAGACCTATCCTGTCCCTTAGCAGTCTTTTAATTAGAAACTGCTATGAATATGGCAAAATTTTGCAGATTCTCTGGACACCATGAGATATTATTAATATCTGTTGGAAACTTGGCTCTGCAATTCTGTTCAAGAAAATTTATTGTTACTAAGGGGGAACAACTGATTTCTGGGGCGTGGGTGGTTTGTCAGGGTCTTTTGTTTTGACTTACCCCTTTCGATGCACATCCACCTAAGGTCAGAAATGTAACAAAGATCCAACGTCATGTTGTAGAGTAGTATTGACTGCAATGAGCTTTAAAATGTCTACATCTAATACTAATTATTAAACTAAAACTTTGCTTTATGGTAACAGTTCTGAGAACAATTAAGATTGTTTTGGGATAAAATACTATTTATTTATGGCTTTTTTGGAAGATCTTGTTTTTTTGTCTCCTTGAAGTTACCCAGTCCTGTTTGCTAAGCTTTTTTCCATAGAACTGTTGCATTGCAAGCAAAAGTGATGTGTAATTGTGCATTGGATTGTTTTTGAAGTATCTGTGTTCTTCTCAGTCTGTTCTATTACCCGTCTCCCCTCTTCAGAAATCTCTCTGAAGGTCTTTACCCAAAGGAACTTAGATAGCAAGTGGTGGTCTCTGTCTTTTTTGAATTAATAGGGTTGTGTTGTGATAATGCATTCTTGCCTGCCCCAGATTTTTTCATGGCTGCTTATAGTTGATGAAGCTCCTCTGTGTAACCTTCATCCTACCTTAGTCCCAAGTGGCTCTAGCAATGTTCACAACAGTTGCTGCTGTCTGAAAGATTAACTTGCATCTGTTGACTTGCTGCAGCCTCATCTGGCAAACCACGGGATAGTCTGCAGTGGATTCCCAGGGTATTGCAAGGAAGACTTAAACTGAACTGTATCCCAGCCATATAACAGTGGTGGGTGGGGGAAAGGGGGATCTGGGAGAAGGAAGGTATCTCAACTGAAGTAGCAGTGAGAATCTGTATTTGGATACTGAAAGGATCAGCAGCTTTCATATATTAAGTTTTAGTAAGAGTGTTATACGGGCTTCAGAACATAAAGGGAGGATAGGACTTACAGTGCTGTTCAGTACCTAGTTGAATCCAGGGAGATGTTGATAAATCTAGGGACATTGTTGATTTTTAAGGTCTGTAAAGCCCGATGGTATTTAAATTGTGCAACTAATTGGTCTTACCTCTCTTTTTGCTTGATAAAAATACATTGAAAATCAGAGCAGACTATGGATATACTTTCTCATTCATGTCTGTCACTGCCTCTTTTCCCAGGATGCATTTATTTCTGTTGGAATTGCCATAGATAGAAGCTACCAGTTTTGCAAAACTGGAGTTTTAAAATCCGTGTTAAGTTGTCTAGGAGAATAGATTGAAATAACTGTTGATGTCTGGAAGTATTTTCATTCTATTCTGTAATTGATGAGAGAAGGACATCTAGTGGCTGATGTATAATGAAGCCTACTGTAGTTTGAAATGAGAAAATACGTTATAGTGTGGGCAAAAGAGCTTTTCTGACCTCAAACAGAAAATTTGCTGTCTCTGATTTCAAGGGGATTGTATTAAGTACTATATTTTTGGAAATAAAAGTAATTTGAAACGTTTTTATCTTTGTTTTCAAGGAGTTCATCTCTACTATGTTGGTGGGGAAGTCTATGCTGAGTGTTTAAGTGATAGCAGCATATTTGTACAGAGCAGGAACTGCAACTACCACCACGGCTTCCATCCGACAACTGTATGCAAGATTCCTAGTGGATGCAGTCTGAAAATTTTTAACAATCAGGAGTTCGCTCAGCTTTTAGCTCAGTCTGTCAACCATGGATTTGAAGCAGTATATGAGCTCACCAAAATGTGCACCATTCGAATGAGTTTTGTAAAGGTAAACAAGTTATTTTGAGGGCATTTCAATCTATTGTGGATTTGTATTCAGCAGTAATTACATAGCACTGTAAGAATGTGGCAAAGATATTGTGATCTGATGTGGTTCTTATCAATGATAACTATGCTGAAAATGGTTAATTTGGGGAGAAGGAAATCTATGCAAGAAAGGAAAAGCACAGATTGCTGTACTGAATGTTGGCTATGTATTTAGTTACTTCAGGACAGGGATTTAATCATTGTGGTTGCTATAATTTTATTAAAGAAGATTTGAGCTCATGCTCTAAATACGAAGGAACAAACAAGGCCACTGAAAGAATGTGAGAGGAGCATAAGCGATTGCAGAAAAAATCGCAACTCCTTCAGAGATATTAATAGTGGCTTTAAAAAAATTGATTATGGGAAAAAGACATGATTTGAATTTCTGAAGTCACACTGTGCTGTTATTCTCACACTATTGTTTTCTCAACATCGTTAAATCAAGATCCTGTCTATTTCAGATTTTGCATGGAATCTAGACTTGGGCCTTCCAGGGGTTTTTGGCATCTTGTCCAAAAGATGTCTTCATTTTTTTCAATTGTGGTAAATACTGCTCAGTTTGAGAGTGTGGAGGATAGGAGGAGGGAGAAACAGAAGAGAGGTGTGGCTGTAGGCAGGAGTCATTGTCACAGAGGAGCTCGGGTAGTCACGCCAAGTCTGTAGCAGACAAGACTTGATTCAGGCTTCCAGGTGCAGCTTCCCTCCCACTACTTCCCAACCTCAGGTATTTTCCTTTGGGTAAGAAGGGTTACTGGATTGTGACTTACCTTCAGATCTTAGAACATGGTTTCCTGCTTCTTGTTGGAACAGTTATTTTGAAAGAAAAGCATATTCTCAACACAATTGGTAACATTTTGTTAATTCTTCTTTAGGGATGGGGAGCTGAATATCACCGACAAGATGTCACGAGCACCCCATGCTGGATAGAAATTCATCTTCATGGGCCTCTCCAGTGGCTGGATAAAGTACTTACACAAATGGGTTCTCCTCTTAATCCCATCTCATCTGTTTCATAGTGCCGAAATTCTATCTTCAGCATTATTTTTAGCGAACTTAATCTAATTCTAGAGAAACTTCCAGTGTGGATACTGTGAGCTATATGGAGAATGGATGTTATGGTTTAACTTTTTTTTTTTTAAATCCCTTTGTGACCAATTCCATTGTGTATAGCTAATCAGTTTTACATTTCAATTTGTTCTTGTGATGCTTAAGTGACAGTTGAGCCCTAAGGGAAAAAAGTCTATTGAAAAATTCAGAACACTTTTCCCCTCCTTCCCTTAAAACTTAAACAGGCATATGTCTTAACTGGAAATTTTTTTTTCGTTTTGTCCTGTAGGGACAAGAATTTGAAGACTGACTTCAGAAAATAAATACATATCATAGTTTGGGATTTTTTTTTAATGTTTATGAAACTGTTTGAACATGTGCAGCTCCAGCTTGCAAGCTGTATTTTTAGCATAGTTGTTTAACATCTTAAGGTTGACATCTGTTATAAGCAAAATTAGACTTTATTACGGCTAATTTGCCTCAGATTGAACAATGTGATTTTTTTCTAAGTGTACACATGAAATATACTTTTTACAAATATTGGAGTGGTGTAAAAACACTTGTATTGTCTATTGGAAGATGCTGTCATAAACACACTGTATATTAATGCAAAATAGCAGTTTGTAGCCTTTTCCCACTTCAGTTTTGTAATATCTCTTTTATCCACCGTTTTAAATAGTAATTGATACAAGGTAAACATCTTGCACATTTCTGGAGTAGTAATTCTTGTTTTGCTTTGATTTACACTCATGCCGTTTGGATTTGGTTGCCAAGGCTATTTCTTTTTAGGTACCCTTCTCTATTTTAACATAAACACTACTTTTGTAAATGACAGTGCTTACTACTTTTTGGAAGGAATAAGTTTTTTTGTTTGTTTGTTTTTCTTTTTGGTGTTCTAGCTGTTTATTTTACCTGTCTGGAATTGATCTGTGTTAGGCCTCTTTAATCTCTCAGTAGACATGACGCAGTATTAGTGATTACACTGTATTTAATTCACTTTCAGTATGAGTTTGAGTCTCTTTGAAGACTGTGAGTGGCTTAGCAAATTAGTTACTGAATGCAGAAGCTTTTATTTCCAGATCATGTAATTTAATACAGACCTGTTGGTAATGACCAAAAGTAATCACTTCTTTGTAGCCTACATGAAACAGTGGTCTTGATCCTGTCTCTGATGGCAGGTGTTCAATCAGAAGACTCGTAATTGTAGTTGGCAGCTTTATGGGATTGAAGGACTGCATTAATATGATGATGAAATTTCTCTTTCACACTTAAGGAATCCTATTGCCTGTGCTGTTGTATTGCTCAGTAGAGAATTTAAACACTGTACTAAACACTAAAAGAAATCAGTTAAATAACATATGCGTATTTTTCCCCTTTAAGTAATAAAAAAGGAGGTTGAAAGAAATACTCTAAGAGAATTAGAAGTGAATTATATACAAAATTTCTTCGCATGCAGAAAAAGACCTACTGTATTTTTTAACTTCTCACCCTCCTTTTTCTCTTTCCTGAACACCTCTTCAGAAAAGGGTTCAGTGTTTGGGGGAGAGGCTGAAAACTCTAAAATGCAAATACTTATTAAAAGATGCGTTGCAGTTAATTACTGCAATCCTGAGACATTGATTGCTTATACAAGTTCGTGTGTCTTCTATCGAATGACAAGTTTCTGCTCAAATGTGGAAATCATGCATCATATGGTACCTAAGTAACAAATGATCTTAAAGGAATAAAATTGTTTACGTGTCATTAAAATGTTTCTAATGAAATGCCTTAAAGGAATAAACTGTAACACTTCTGCAGAACCCTAATGTTCTCTTGTACAGGAATTTCTGTATTACTTGGTGTTTTGGTTTTCTTTTTGGTTTTGGGATTATTTTTTTTTTAACCAGTTTCTCAAGTGTGTTTAAAAACAAACAAGTGCATCTTCAGGAGAAGGGGAATAACATTATTTGCCACTCGCCTTTGGGGTCTTCTCTTTCATTCTTTGGAATGGCAACCCACAGATGGTTCTTTTGATCAAATAAGATGCAAAGTCAGTTGGCCGTGGGATCAGGCTTCTATTTTCTTCTTCCTGGGCCTGACTTGTTGACATGCTGAATATGCATATTTCACACTACAGGATTTTTTTTTTCTTGATTAGCTTTTATAATAAATGTCATGGCACATTGTATTAAGGAAAGATCTCAGTTGTAGGTACAAGATTTTACTTTGTCCAAAAATGTTTTTCACCTGGCTTCATCTCTGTTCACTTGTATGTTTAGATGTGGCCAACTAAATGACTCACGAATGGGTGCTGAAGTGGGTGTTCATGAGCCAGAGCTGGTGCTTAGTGCTAGTATTGTGGTTAGATTGGCTACCCATGCACTGAACCATAATTTCTGCAATAATATCCAGTTAACCCACTTCTGATGCTGTCATTAAGTACTAAAGTACTCTGGCATTCTTCTACTTTTGTACATATTCTTGAACTGTAATGTGTGCAGTGCTGGGGATATCCTTGTGACTGCTGATTGTGCCAGGGTAGGCTTGCAGGAGCAGACCCAGTAAGATTTGTCTATGTTCTACTTTTCTGTTCCTTTTAAGTAGGACTTTTGAGAGCTTTCTAGCTAGCAAATCTTGTATGCTACTGGTTCATGGTGTTCCTAATCATGTTTAGTTCATCTGTGCTGCTGATGATAGAAAATTCAGACTTTGGTGCACGGATGGATTGGGTCTGTGCAGTGTTTGACCCTAATGATGTTTTTTTTAAGTATAGGGACAGCAGAGTGTGCTGCTTCTGTTGCAGCGTGCTTGTGTATAAGTCACTTCTTGATCTAGATAGAGGGATGGAGAAACTGAATCAGCCAGTAGTGTGGTAGTGGAAGATGGAGCCTTTCTGGTGTAGCCCAGCTTAGACTGAATGTTACTCTTCAGTGAAAACTGTTTTGGCTTTTGTAGTGTAAGTATTTTCTTCTCTTTGGGCATCTTTCTACTTTGCATCAATCACAGCGTTAACTAACAGCTTTGGCAATACCAGCAAAGAGCCTAGGACAGGCATATACTGAAGTTCTTTCTGGGTTTGCTTTTATAGTCACTAAGATGAGATAGTAGCTTGGATATTCCTCCTAGAGGACTTCAGTCTTGCTGGCAGTCAATCCAGTGCCTTGTGTAAGTATTATGTTCATTTAATTGCATTAGGCATGAAGTAGTCGTACATGAAGGGATGACATTGGGATATAGTATGTATAGGACCAAAATAAAACTTCCTAGTATGACTGACCGATGAGAGACAAATCTAACAGAATAGCCCGTTAATCAAAAGAATGATGAAACAGCCCATGTGTTAAGATTCGGTATAGAATTGTTTAAAATATTAGAATTCATCTGGGTTTTGCTTGAATCTATGATTTTTTTTTTTTTCCCCTCTGCAGTATTACAATGTGAAAGTTGTCAATTCTCGAGCAGATACTCTTGCAGTGTAAGTTCAGAGAACAACAAAATGTGTCAGGGTTTCTGCGTAGTTTGAAATAATAACAACTTTTTTCAAGATACTGTTTCAGTTGCCCAAAGTGTTCCTAGTGATGGTTTTTTTGGGGGGGAAAAAAGGGGGCAAAACAAATGAAAACATTTAGAAAATGTTTTGCTTCAAAAAATAAACATGCGGCTAACTTTTTTTGTAGTTGTGAAGTTTCCGTTTAGGAAGGTAACCCATTCTGAATTCAAATCAATAGACCAAACCATCAGATTACAACATAATGTTGCTTTATTGTGCTGCTCCATAAACCTGCTTCTGTGTTTGTTGCAAGCATAACCTTTATGCTTTTGTTTACATTGTAGGAAACACAGTTCTAGTGATGAGTTTTTTTCATTTAACTCTAAACATCTTTTTATTTTGTTAATTTTAAAATTATTAGGTTTTGCTATGTTATGTTTTTAAAGATTTTTTTTTGCATACTGCTGCTCATATTTCAATAAACAAAACAAAAAAAAACCCTACAGATTTTTCTTATTTCCTTTATCCGTAACACAGTACGTCTCAAATACTTGTTTACAAGGGTTGATTTATGAGTTCTTGTAACTCTCGATATGCTGATGCCTTACCATGTTCATATTCTTCGTTAGACAAATGTGATCTTGTAATTTTAAGAATATTTTTCTATAGCTTTTTGGTAACACAAAAGCTGCAGTGTTCTCAGAAGCAGAGACTAAATCATTTCACTAACTTAAGAGTTCTTTTTTCTTGTTGTAGAATGCAGCCAGCCAAAACTATAACAATTTGTTGGTATTTATAAAAGTTTTTAAATCAGTAGTACAAAAAAATGTGTATCTGTAGGACTTCAGCAACACTCTGATTATTGTGTTGGGGGTGGTTGGTTTTTTTTTGTTGGTGGTTTTTTTTTGCCATTGTGGCGGACCATAACCTTTTTAAAGAACCGTCATCATGTCTGAATGTGTAGAGCTTTAAACTGATGACCAATGGCCTTTTCACTGAAATGAAGGCTGTTCGAATCTCTCTTGAAACTCGAGTACTGTTCCAATAAAATGGAAACTGAAAAGTTCAGTGAGCTGTTCTCTTACTGTCTATTAGCCTTAGTTTTAAGATTGAGGGGGAGAAAACTTTTGTCTTGTTCACCAAGATATTACAGAAATAGAGGTTGAAATAGTAATTGGTGGTGTGCACAAATCAAAAGAAATCTTTTTTTGGCAAGATGAGTACAAAAATACTGAATCCCAGTTCCACAGGGATATTGGTATAAGAATTACAGAAAGGACTGATTATTTTAGTATAAAACTGAAACAAAAGTGTTGATAGTGCTTGATCTTGTCTGTGCTTCCTGCGTTGGGATTTAATTTGGCTAGCAGGCTGCCACCTTGCAGTAATACTCTGTGAAGTTCTCTCATCTTCTCAATAATAGCTTTTTTCCTCTGAATGTGTAACTGCACTATGCAAAGGAGGATCCAATAGCTCAGGTCATATTTTTTTTTATATGTATCTCCTGATACTGTTTTGATGTTTCTGCTTCCAAAGCAACGATTGCCATGTGAAGTTCCCAGAAGATTTACTGTGACAGTAGTGCTGAGATGATAGTCTAATTTGTGAGTAATGTTTCGCATTAAGTGTTGCGGTGGCTTGTTGTCTTTCCAGAAACTTTATATGGACTTGTATTAGTAGCTTTCTATACAAGTAAAAAACAAACAAGCAAACGAAAATCTTGCTTATTAGAAGTTTTAAATCATTATTTTCTGGAACTGAAGAGTTTTTCGTAAGTCTTTCTCTCAGGGGAAGTTAGAGGTATAGTAACTGTTGATAATTGTATCTCTGAGTAGGTAGCCAAAGTAACCTGTGAAATTATTCATTTATGGGTTTTTTTCAGAAGGAAAAAAAAGCTTTAGGCAAAACTCACCTCTTCCACCCCCTCTCCAACCTGCATTGTGTGTTAAATGAGTCAGAGGCTACTTCTGTTCACTGCTCCGTAAAAAGTAAATATCTCACTGGCATCTAAAGTGATTAAACTTTGCGTGTACTAAATCCTGTGCCAAGAGAAATCTGCCTTTCTTGTCCTGGAGTGCTCCCTGCCCTCTTCTAGCCAAGGACTCTGTCTTCTCTGACACTGTCCCAAGAAATCCTACTCATCTAGAAAAACTGTTTCCTAGAAGTTAGGAAAACTTAGGAAATTACTTTTACTATAGATACTCTGGTCAGAGGACATTGGTGATTGCAGTGTCAAGTCAGTGCATGTAAATCAGGCTTTTCCAAATAGCTTTCCCGAAGTAAGCACTTGGTGGAAATGCAGATTTCATTTAACTTGCCAAATTCAGTATTTTGGCCTATGTGATTTAGAGTGTCTGTTTTCCAGACACTGCTAGCATTAAAAAAAAATCATTGGGCTGCACTCAGTGATGATACTGGCTCTAGATTCCTTTTAAAACTTAAGCACTGTTAATCTTCTGATTTAGGATGCAGAGCGAACTATCTTCTGTGCGCACTGAGGCATTTGTAAAAAGTCCCACAGTACCTGTGAATTGTCAGCCACTCTGTTATATGTAAATGTTTTTAGATACTTCAGGATCTTACTGCTCAATTAGTATTGGAGAGAGAATTGGCTTATGCTGATTAGCGTTTTGTAGTCAGCCAGCGTTAGCACTTTGGGTTGGTACCAGTCAAGACGAACAATCATTCCCCTTAGTGTTGGATGTCTGTGTATAAACTTTGAAGTAAAGAAATGTCATCCTCTGCATTTTTATCACACAGGCGCAGCAAAGATGGTTGACTGGAGTTCTGTAGTGTGAATTCTCACTCCAACCACTCACAAATTTAATAGTGAAGCAGAAGAAAGCTGCGTGCTGGAAAGCAGCTTACCTAGACTGAAAAACGACGCCTACGCAAGCTATAGAGTGGAGGTACGAGACTTGTGCAGGCTGTCTAGCATCTGTCCCCAGAATTCCTGTCATGCTGTGGGAACAGCAAAAGTAGAAACTAAATTTGGGGGGAGAAAAAAAAAACCCAACTCTTAATCCTCACAGCATAAAACCATCACCAAAGCCACTGGAAGGACAATACTCTTGAGTCCTGATGTCTTACTGCTTCTCCCAGATGTTTGGTTCAGTTGTTCTTTTCCATGACTTTCCAGCTCCTGCGAGTTGGAAGAAGGCTCCTTTAGCCTGATAAGAAACACAATTTTGAAGTCTGTCCCTTTTACCTTTTGAGTGGTGTCCCCTGCCCAGGTGAAGGGGACTGTGTGCCCAGGTTTTCAGATGTGCTGGGGAAAATGGCATGTTGTGCATTGAGTATGTCCTAGCTGCTTGTTGCAGGAAGACTAAAACACACGGTCTGGCTTTGTCCTGTGTTTCTGCATTTAGTGTATTAGTGTTTAGTGTTTTCCTCTAAAACCATCCTGAGAGGTCTCTGAAGTCCAGCACAGTCAAAGGGCTCAACCTCAAGATTCTGAATAAGAATCCTCTGGCTGATGGAGTTCTTGGGGCACATTCACATTAAAAAGAGTGCACAAACCTTAATAAAAGACAGCTTAGCCTGAGCACAAACATATAATATCTGTGACAGGTGCTTCACTGTTTTACAATTTCCAGGCAGTTTGCATCAAATTACTTCAAGATACATTGTTCTTGTTCACTGCCTTATGGGGCCCCATGTTCAAGTGTGTTTAGAAGTATTTAAGCAACATTTTCTAGCTCTAGTTGAGTACAAACCCAAGGGAATGGCTGGTTTGGGATTCTCTTAATCCTGCGATGCGCTTCTAAAGGCAAGTCTGAGGCTGCAGTTTTGTCAGCTGGTGGTTGTAGGGCATGTGGGGGTCCAGTTAGAGCAAGCATTGCAGCCAACAACAATGGCAATTGTTGGCATTGAAATGGCAAAAAAAACCCAAACAAACAAAAAAAAAAAACCACAAAACAATCTAAAAGTTCATTCCAAAAATCTAGAGGTAGGAAACCTATCCCAGCAGAGATATCTTGACAGGCAAGATAGGTATATATTTTTTTCATTACTGCCTTAAGTTCGTGCTGGAGTGGTAATCATCTGCTCCCCTAGGGATGGCAAGAAGCCAGCATCACAACAGTGTCCCGTTTTCTGAGCATGACCGTCACACCTGATGGAGAGCAAGCGGTTGCTGTTGGGCGATCCCACAGCAAGCAGTTCTGGGTGAAGGGCTCTGTGGAAGGAGCTCTGCTCTAGAACACTGAAAGCATTCACTTCAGTGCAAGAAATGAAGACACAGATCTATAGAAAATCACGTGAGAGAAGCACGTTGTTAAATTCTCTTTTATCCAGAATTTTTGCTGTGCTAGCCACCATGTTTCCCTTAAATGTATGTGGGGAAACTGCTAATGAGCCAGACCAGCTACAGATGCAAAGTAGGTTTATGACAGGTCAATCAGTTCTATATTTAATTGATTAACTCTCTGTTGCCGTTTGAGTGGTGCTGGCTGGTGCTACGCTGGAGGGAAGAAAAGTGGGATGAAAGCAGTAAGGCAACACGTCCCAAGGGTGCTCCTGAGCGGCTGCGTTGCTGTACGTCACCTGGAGCCCACCTGCCTCCGGCCTGAGGTATGAGTTGGTTTTGGCTGCCATCAAAGGGGTGCTCTGAGAAACCAGAGACTTGGCCACTCCAGTGCGAGTGGTGGCTGCAGAAACAGCAAAAGTGTCGTGGAAATGCTTTAGGTGGCCATACCTGCTACGGGCGATGGGGTGGTAAAAGTCTAATAAAGACAAAATGATAGGTAGTTCTTATACACGTGAGCAAATTAATGTGAAATCTCAATTTTTTCGGTCTTAATCTTGTAAAAGAAAATGAAATTCAAATTCGTGTTTGGAAATAAGTCTACTTGGTTATTAAAGCCCTCCCACAAGAGAAACCCTACAAAGCTGCTTCACTCCCGTGGAGACGGGGATGAGAGCTTTGGGGAGTGAGGTTCTGGGGTGTGGAAGCTGTTGGGTCTTCTCCAGCCCTTCCGTGTTCCTGCTCCTTGCAGGCTGTCACCTTGGTGAACCCAGACTGCCAGGTTGGAGAGTGGCAACGTTTCCTGCAGACTTTGATATTATATTTTGCATTTTTTTTTTTTTTGCCTCTAGCTCGTTGACTTTACTAAACAATAAGGGACAGGTTTACTCCTTGTCACACTCCAGTGTTGGTGATGGTGGTAGTGCAGTAGGGCTATAGTCTTGGATCTTGAAATACAGGGAAGATAAATGCCAACTCCTCCTTTTTTCTATAAAACATTTAAAAAAAAAAAAAAAGCAGCTTTTAAAACTAACAGCTCTTTTGTTCTAAGGGCAGTTTTATTCTTTATAAATAGGTTTTTCCATTCTCTTTTTGAAGTTGCACATCTGCGATTGCAAACAACACAGTTATTTCCAGGACTAAATAAGAAGTGCTGTGTAATCCAGTCGCTCCTGCGAAATCTCATTTTCTGAAGCCTCTTAGATACAGAAACTGGTTTCAGCAAATTCACGAGGCTCTTGAGAAAGCTCCAAGCTGTGCAGGTGATACCGGCTTTAGAGCTGGATTGGAGGAATTTGAGAGACAACACAAAATAGACAAAATAAGCTCTTTTCTGTAAGAGCCAAATGGAGACTAGTTTTCCTGAGATCTGTGAGATTCCAGGCCTCTGGTGAATGGTCTCACTCTAAAAGATCTTTATAGAAGGAATTTTTCATAAGTTTCCTGTAAGAAATTAGAGGTAAATACAGTGTATTAAACCTGGAAGTGCAAGTTTAGGTTGTGTCAATGGAGATTATTCACTGGGGCTACTACAAGCACTGCCTGGGCAAATCCTCTGCTCCACAAGGAGGAATTTCCTATTGCGAAGAGGGCAAAAATGAGAGAGGAGGAAAAAAGCTTACAACGATGTGACTCTCTGTGTAATTTGACCAGGAGACTTTCTGTATTGATTAATGGATTTAAACCAAGCTTCTTTGCTTATACCTGTAGTTTCTGGATTTGCTTGGGGTCCTGTGAATTAAGGCTTGGAAGGAACAACCTCCTGAAGCCAAATGGGCTGTGAACACAATCCGGCTTTGTCTTCATTTCATCTTCTCAGTCTGATGTATCGGCAGGTGTTCTAAATGTTCCGAATACCAGGTGGATGATGCTTCTGGCTCTCAAAGGCTTTAGGAGAAGGAGGACCATGGTCAGAGCAGCGTTCAGGGAGGGACACTGCAGTGGCCGAGCAGAACCAAACTTCTTGCCCAAACACCTCCATTGGGATCAGATGTGTACGTGTCAGGGACAGCTTCTCATCACTAGGAAACTGAGGCTCAAACCCTGCTCAGGCCCTCCAGATCTTCTCTGAAATCACCCTTTGTAAGTTTTTGGAAGGGCAGCAAAAACTCAGGAGGAATGTAACTAAGCCCTGGCTCTTGTTAGCGCTCACGAATGGCGTTAAGTCCTCAGCCTTTTCTCTTTCTTTTCTTAATGGAAGCCTTCGTCTTGGTGATTCCTGTTCTGAAGTGGTGTCTTGGGATAAGGGCTTTTCATTTCTTTTGAAGATGCTACTAGAAGAAAACTCATTAGAGCAAGTGCAGTTACAAATCGCTGTGTCTCCTGTGGTTTGACACCAGTTTGGAGAGCATGATCACGCAACGCAGCTTTGCTTTCTGGTTTGCCGTGCGGCACCAGGGCGTTTACCAGCCTGAAGCATCCCAAGTAGACATGAAACATTGAGGCTTTGGGATTTATTCTTTGCATTTTGCCTTGCTGTGTAGTTTGACAGACTTGCGAGTCCTGCAGATGAGTCTTTTCCAGGCGTCGGTTGTGATGGCCACGTGTCATGGGGTGTAGAAAACGCTCAGCTCCTGGTTTTTGCTTGGGGGAAAGCAAAATGCAGGAGGGTGAATGCCCATAGCAAAGCCCACCTACAGGTAGGAGATGCGAGAAACATGAGTTCTGCTGGGTCCCCAAAATGTTAACAAACCCAGTGTTCAGGCAGAGCAATGGGATCAGTGAGCCCCCAGTTTTGGAGTGTGCTTGCAGAGGAGCTGGAGGCTCCTCCTGGGCTGCTCAGTGCTGGCGCTGCAGCAAACTCCCTCTGGGCAGCGTCTGTGCCAACAGCTTGGGCAGCTGGGTTCACAACCAGCCATGGACTAGGACGTTAAAGCCAATAGACTGAAATATAATAATAATAATCCATTGGAAGGGCGCCATCAGATGCGTAAGATCTTGCTGCTTCTAGGTGGAAGCGATGAGTTTCCCTGGCCCAGAGGAAGAAGGGTTAAAACCTTATTTAACACACAGGTCCTGATTCAGGAGAGCACGTAACCCTGTATTTTAAGTGTATGGATGCTCTCCAAAGCGTTATGGGAGCAACTCATCCTTTGAAAGCAAAGCATATAATTAAGAGCCTCTCTGAACTGGGGCCTCCCCGCTTCTCACAGCATCGTGTCCTGGATTTCTGGTGTTTCACTCGTCCTTCGTGTTTTAGTGCGTCGACCTCCAGTCTGGCTCGAAGGGAAGCCACCAGGCAGGAGGCTGCTGCCGGGCTGCGGGTGTCGAGAGGCTTTTTTGAAAGGCACATTGAGAAAGTGGGTTTTGCTATAAAGACACGGTGAATGGTGTATTTGTATCTGGGCAGGAGTGTGACTGGCAGAAGGTGCGGGGAAGGGATGGAGTATACATTTGGGACCCCACGTGTGTCATGCACCTAATAAACCAGTGACAGCGAGTGAATAAATGCCCACTGGTCCCCGTGGTTGGGAAGTGGATTTTACAGTCAGCTTGAATTTTGGGCCTCATGAAAGAGAATACATCAGATGTTTTCTATACGTACATTTCATATGTCGGTTATAATGGCATTAATAGAACTTTCTTCTGGGATGGAAGTGGTTCTGGGTATTGATGAGAGTAACGCAGGGCATGCATAAAAGCTTTCCCAGAAAATCAGCTAGCACTCTAAGCGTGACAGGTCCTTTTGGGGTATTATTCCAACTATCAGGCTGTGGAGAAAAATAAGATTATTGCAGCATTATTCTTGAACATTTAAATAAAGTACAGGAGGGTGCAAAGCAACGTATGCTTTATCAGGTTCTGAGGCAGAAATTCTTGGACCAAGCTCATGGTGGCTGATAGTAACAACAGCTTGTTTTCAGCTTAAAAATAAATAAGAAATGCCTGATTTGATAAAACTTGATTTATTCAAAAAGGGTTGAGGTAAACACACTTGAATTTATTCTCGCTTTCTACATTAGAGTAATTACTTGGAATTACACCAGTGAAATTTGGTTCAGAGGAGATAAAAATTGGCCACCTATCAAGGAATAAAATATTTAAGCCTGTTATGTAGTAGTTTAACTTACTTGAGCATAATAAAAGCTCTTGGTAACCAAGACAATGACATGGAAGTGTGATCAACTGTGCAATTTCTGTGTTAAAAAATAAAAAAAAAAGAAAAAAAGCTTGCAAACAGGCTCCCACGTTGTACACGTTTTGTCTGTGTGTTTGAGTGCGAGCCTGTATGTGTGTAACTGCGTTGTAAAATCTTTTCATTTGGATTAAATAAGTTATGTACATATATACACACAGCACGCCTGCCGTACTCTGCATGTTAAAGGTGGACTTAGGGGTGCAGCATCTGATAGAGGATCCACTAGCAAAAACCGGGGCAAAAATAGGTCTTAGGACTCTGTTTCTGGATAGCTGCAGTTCAGTTGTATGTTGAGCTACTGAGGTTCAAACCAAACCAAACAAAAAGAAAAAAAACCCAAAAAGGCCGTTGCCCACTGTTTGTGGGATACAGAAATATGGTTCTGGGGTTCGTGTAGTTTGATTTGGAATTGTGCCGTAACCGCAAGTTTATTAAAAATCAGCATCTCTAAAATAGCACGTCAGTCAGCTCACAAAGTTAAGCAGAAGCTTTTAGAACAAAAGCAGATAGCTAATAATTTAAACCAGTGGGTTTTGCCAGGGATCAATGTTGGCTCAAACTGTTGCCATATTGATAAAGCGTGCTCCTAATTGTACATTTCTGTAAGGAGCAAGGAGTGGGGATATCGTGCATTAAAGCAACTATTGCTATAAAACTGTGTTTTATGGCTTTCAGAAGTTGTCGACTTTGTGTGCTCAACTCGGAGCACTCTGCTCTCCCCTTTCATTAGTTTACATATATTAATGATATTTATTTTCTCTCCTTCCTTCTCCCCATCTTGATTATTGTAGTTTCATGCCATGGGCAGATAATGTCCTTTGTAGCTTAAGAAAGTTGAAAACAAATTCCTTAGGTATTTAGTGTTTCACATAAACGGTAACTTAAAACCTGCTCGATGATGCAGTAAAACATCAAAACCACCCTCAACAGAATCACAATCAAAAGTCTAAATAAACATTTTTTTTGTTTTCTCCTCCTGCCTGGCAGGACTCCCGCGGCATTACCATGCAGCTTCAGCAGCAGTTGAGAGAAACGGGTTCTGGAAAGTAAACTCATATCCCCACAGCTTGGAGCCGTTAGGTAAATATACCAGGTTTTTTACATTTGACACTATGGTTTCATAAACATGGGTAACAAGCTCCACCAGGTGCCCAAATCGGAGGCTGTTGTTAATGCAAATATCCTTGTATGGACACTGAATGGGTGGATGATGACATTTGCATACATATAGAGCTTAATCTGGAATCACGGGGCAATTTT
Organism: Alca torda; assembly: GCA_008658365.1. NCBI lineage: Eukaryota > Metazoa > Chordata > Aves > Charadriiformes > Alcidae > Alca > Alca torda. The sequence continues at coordinate 45,920,781 of CM018081.1, forward strand.
TTTCTTTTTTTTTTCTGCACAAAACTGCATAAATTTGCTAAAGCATTCTCTCTTTACTTCATAACAGAGCTTTTTATTTACAGCTATTCCGATTTGCATACAGCATGTTTTTCAGCACTCCTTTCCTGCGGTGCCGCCTGTTTAAAGAGGGTCGCATCCATTCACTGCCACATGGCAATGACGCCTTATTGCACAGGGTTTCTGGTGCCTGCTACGGCTGCAAGACATAGTTTCTGGCTAGTGTCAGACAGCTTGTGTCCTCCACGGGCTCCTCGCTTCTCGGAGCGATCTGTCGTAAGGAAGAGTAGCAAAAAAAGAATTTTTCAGCTGGCAGTTTATGAAGAGCACAATGAATGTCACAGTCAAGAGCAGAAAGAAAAACAGAATGATGTAAGTCACCAGGTCTGGCTTATTTATTTCCCCTTCTTTTAACACCCTGGCTGTCGACATGTAAAAAGCGGAGGAGCTCACGGGTCTCGGTGTGCCGCTCAGGTAGGGCGTGTTGGTCTGAATGATTAGGTGAGCTTCAGTGGCACTGGTTGAATTTAGCAATTCACTATACATGTTCTTGCCCAAATTTCCTCCACAGTTGAAGTAAAGCAGGAGAGCAAGCGCAGTCAGTCTTTGGCATAGGAAAAGAATAATGTTCCTGCTTGTAAAAGGCTGAAAACCAGCGGCATTTTGTCTAAAAGCAAATGAATTCACTTGCACGGCTCAGTGACTTTCTTTTAAATCTTCTTGGCTCATATTTACAGCATTCCACCCACAAAGATTAATCAAAAATGATACAGGTACCTCGTGTCCTGGCCCTCGTTCCCCCAGCACAACTCTTGGGGAAAAGCGCTGGATCATCTGCTGGTCAGGCGGGACGGACTGGGAGCCCCCGAAGTCTGCTGCGAGCCCCGCTCCACCTGCGTGGGAAAAGGCTCCAGAGCTGGCAGCCGGGCAGAGGGGAGCTCACTCTCCGTGAAGGGAAGGCATGATGGATTTCCAGCTGGTTTTCAGAAGTGGGATGCACACGAATCCGGGGTTGAATGGCATCTGTGGGGAGAGGCAGCTGCTGCTTTGAGATCCCACTGAATTTGCTGTCGGGAGGCTCCGTGCTGTTGAAATCCCGGTGCAGTGAAGCATTAGTTGACTTTCTTAATCCCAGTTAACAGCATGCTGTGGAGCCCACGTTAAGAGGCTGAGCTTTCTGCTTGAGCATTCCAGGCACTCCTTTTGATTGCTTTGAGAAAAATAAATTAAAAAAAAAAAAAACAAAACTATTTAAATAAATTGACCTATATCCCTTTGTTCAAAAAAGAAACACCAAAAAGCCTCCCTGTGAATGGGAGGGGGGTCAGTTCTTTGGAAACCTCCTCTCTGCCCTTGGCTCAGCCGACCTGCGAGGTGGGACTGTGCAGGGTTCTGTCAAATGTGACTTCCCCCCCCCCCCCCCCCCCCTCCCCGCCAGAAGCTTCACCGCAGCATCACTTGCCACCGTGGGAAGGGGAGAAGTGTGTGGTGGTGCCGACCGGCTCCGCAGCCCGTGGTGCATCTGGCAGTGACACGATGCTAAAAAGGAAGAGATCTTCCGCTGAATCCCTGTGAGTGCCTGAGGCTCCGACTGGAGGTTCTGAGCTGGGGGAGGGCAGCAGAGAACGGGACAAAAAGAAGAAAATTGCCTCAAAACCTATCTCTCTTCCTCAGACCTTTATTGTTAAAATCTAGTCATCAGAAAATGTCTTTTTTTTTTTTTCCCCTTTCTTTCTTCCTTCTATATGGTCCCCAGCACCCTCTCCAGCCTGACAATTAGCATGTTAATTTTTTTTTCCTTTTTTTTTTTTTCCCTTCATCAAATTGCTTTTATGCTGCTATTAGCTGCTGGCTGCTTGCCAGCTCCCTGTCTCAACCTCTCGCTCCCATGCATCAGATAAGCGCCGTTAATACTTTTCTCTTAACCCCCCATCGCAACTTGAAAGAGGGGCAGGGGGCAGAGCTGTAGAGGGGGGGTGAGGTGGGGTGGGTGGGGGGCGAGAGGAGAGAGGGGCACTGGGTAACCGGGCAGAGGAAAAGCGGGGAAAGAGCTTCTCCAGTCCCAGGGTGCCCATCCCAGCAAACGCTTAAAGCGGCTTATGATGAGATATTGCAGCCAACAGTCCCGGGTGGTTAAACATTTCAATTAGCCTAAGAAATGTTTCTGCTGGGAGAGGGGGAACGAAGAGAGGAGAAATCTTCTGGTCAGATAGATTTAAATAAAATACAATGATGTCTCTGCTAGAGAGCAACACCCTCTGAGGCCCCGCTCAGCGTGTTCCTGATCTCTTGCCAAGCTCCAGGTGCTCCAGTGAAAGCCCTTGTGCCTCCAGCGACTCTGCTGGGGTGGCTGAAGTCTGTCACGTCCCTGTTCGCGTCCTTCTGCATCTGTCCTCAGAAAAACCGTGTGTTTACCTCTAAGTCTTGGGGACCTTTTGAATTGACAAGGAAATCTTCTCTAAGGGCTTCCCTGAGTTTTTTGTTTCTCGCTCTCTCTTTTTCCCCCACTCCCTTCTTGCCCATTTTTCAGCCCAAGTGACCTGACTTTTCCACGCACTGGTCTCCAGGATGGATGAGGAGGGTCTTTCCCTGCCTGTACCCTGTTCCTCCTGGGGACATATCTCCTGCCCACAGAGCCATGGTAGTTACACCTATTTAACTCTGTGCGGGTTCAAAGAACAGGACGCTGAGGCAGGCAGCCAGCACAGGGGCTGGAAAAATCAACAGAGTCATAAAAAAAGCTAATATAGTTTGCAACTGTTTTACCTACCATGTCTTCTTGAAATCGGAGTTTGTGAGCAGCAGCACAGCACAGATGTCTGGTAGGCTGGATGTCTTCCCAGGACCGTCCCGTCTTCGGCGCTCTCTCTTCCCTGAACTGTTTTTGAGTTTAACCAGAATTTGCGTCCTTTTTTTATTTATTTACTGTATTGTTTTTATTAGTCTGTAGGAAAAGCAGGAAGGCATCTGGGGGCCGAGTCCTATAAATAGTGTGGACAGTCTTAATGTTTCGCATACTTGAGCAAAAAGTTTGTTATAAACAGCTTCTCTGCGAGTGTTACCGATTGTGCAGGAGGAGGGAAAAACGCTATAGAGGATGCATGTGAATTTTGTAGTTGTGGGTGCATTTTGTCTTTGCAGAGAAATGTGGGTTTTGGTAGCCCTGTGGCACTCTGCTTGGTGACTCTAACTGGGCAGAGGTGGGGAAGGAAGGACTCTGTCAGGGTGGCTCCTTGGTGGCCATGGGCTCATCCTGCACCTCCCTCCTTCCCTCCAGCCCACAGGGATCATCCTCCTGAGCCATCCGAGTTGTCCCTGGAGGTGGATGGGACCGTCCTGTCAATGGGACAGTCACTTCACTGCTGGGAGGGGACAAACAGGCTGTTTGCTCTGCCAGGTCAGTGCTTCCCTACGATCTTCTGTGGCTGCGTGTCCCTTCCCTGCAAACATGGGTGCCCTCTCTGAGCCTCCTCTTTCCACCCCTGTTCACACGCAGATGCTGAGCCGGAATCTTTTTTTTTTTTTTTTCCCTTCTACAAAATATTCTCTCTTGCTCTTGGAAGATTTATTTTCTGCCCCGAAGATATAGATGTTCAGCTCCAGTGCTAGCGCTTTGGGTTGAGAACCGTTGCTAATGGTCACGGTCCAACTGCCCGGCGCTGGGATAAATCCTCTGGGAGTTTTACAAGCGCCCTGTGTGCACGCAGGCTCCAGAGCGCACAAAACTCCTCCTGCTTTTTGGCTGGCTGAGGCTGATAGAGAAACTGATGAGAAGCCCTGGGACTAAATCAGATGTGTTTTCTGCAGCACTGTATCCAGGTTTAATCTCAAAAAAGCTAAATTGCCATAAATAATACCTTAATTGCAAAAATAAGAGCTGATGCTTTCCCTTTGTTCTCCTTAATTTGGAAAAGCATTTAAAGTCTTCAGTTCCTTGTAATTTTTCCTCATTAACTTATTTCTTATTCAGTAGCTTTGTTGTTTTGGTTGCTCGTTTTCCCTTTTTTTTTTTTTTAAGGTTTCCAGCATTTAACGACTTGTTTTCATTAGTTTTTTTTTTTAATGTGCACCGGCAGTGGTGCTGCAAGGACAAACACAGAGCCTCTGACACTGGCTGGACTTTAAGAACAATAAACTTTTCAGTGTTGCAACTTCCTGGCACGTTTGGAAGCTGGGTCAGCATCGTCAGCCATGGTGGCATCATGGGGACAATCCCGGGGGTGGACAGGCTCTCCACCTACTCCAGTCTCACCCTTCCCTATGGGCATGTCTTCCCCCAGCTACATTCAACAGCAAGAAATTTCGTCTCGGAGATGTTGGAGCCTCCTGGAGCCTCAGTTGACCCCAAGGAATTTATCAACGGTCGCAGTGACTTGGTGGCAATTCTGGCCTGAGCTGAGTCTTGCCCTAGTGTGAAATAAATAGTGGCAGAAACTATCCAGAGCAGAAAGAAGGGAAAACGGACCCTGTGACCCTCGGCACCACTCAGCTGCTGCTCTCCGGGCTGGCAGGGCCATTGTATTTGCTTTAACGATCCTTCAGCAAAGCCACCACCAAACACGATGCAAATCTTAGCGGGTGGTACCGCTCGGGGTTCAGCTGCACTGTGAAAGGCTGGAGCCTTTCCCCATTTCCAGACTGGTAAATAATGCATGATCTCTCTCTCTCATATGCTTACACAACCCCTACCATGATAAATATCAACCGAGGGAAATGAAAGTGGAAAGAAACATTATCTTTCTCAGTAATGCAACCATTTACAATCTGCGTTACGATCCTTCTGCTCTTAGGAGTGAGCGTCAGTCAGGGGGATGTTTCTATTAGCAGACCAGAATGCAACAAATCACAGGCTGTAACTTTCCGTTGCTGCGTAAAAGCAGCCTTAAAACCATATAAAGGAAATAAAATAAAAATAATATACAGAGATTATTTCCTTTTTTAATCACTCCAAAGGAAAATGCTTACTTCCAGGTGCCTGAGAATCAGATATTAAGGATGATATTTTCAAATGCTGGGGCATAAAATTGAGCACTAGACACCTAATCTGTGGAGTTTGCCTTTGGTGCTTAAATATGGGACTGGATGCCTGAAGAAATTGGTCAAAGTGAAAAGACGTCTTGAGAATATTTTGTTTCAAAAGAGCTTGTGTGTGCTATTTAAAGCTAACTTCTAACAGTAGGTTTCTCAGGATATGTTTGCACCAGCTGAAGCATTTAGAAAGTTTTCCGAGAAGTCTGTGAAAAAGGGAACTTGTCCGCATGTTATCAAGGCTGCATCCAAATCCTTTGTTCTTCTCAGGGTTGTGAGGAGCATCATGATTCACCAAGGTATGCTCCATCCGGAGGATGGGCAATAAGCATCCTGCACCTCCTGCCATCCAGGTAAGCTTTGCCGCTGCTCAAGTGGATGTAGGGAAATAACTCTGGCCGTTCGGGGAGTGGTGGCAGCATCCCGACCTCCCTGCCCTCCCATCACTGGTCCAACGTACTGCAGCAGCTCGGTAGAGCTTCAAAGGGGTTTGCAGCACTAGGAGCTTCACCGTAGCAAAAAGGTTTGTGTCCTTGTGTGGTAGATAAGTGTATTCCCCATGTCCTGAAAAAAACCCCTCACATTTTCTCTTTGCGATAGCTTGCTTGGTGTATACAGAAGGGAAAGCACAACTTGAAAGAGTTTCCTGCAGCCAGGAGTGGGTGGGTGGGTGTCCAGTGATGCTCCAGGGGATGCAGCATCAGTATGTCCATGTATGTAGAACATAAGCAGGAGGGTACTTTGGAAGTAAAAGCAGAAGTTCTAATTGTAGAGGAAGGTTGTCTTTGGTACCTCCTTTACACTTAAACCGATTTCTAGTCACGAGGCACTGGTTTGTGAGCTGACCTGGGTGCAAACGGGGATGCAGACGCTGCTCTGGGCTCTGCGACAGGAGAAAGGCTTCTCCTGGGCCATTGTGTGTGTGTCAGCTCCATCCTCAGACAGACGCGGCTGCTCTGGGGGCTGCCTGGCCCTGTCACCTCTGACCGTATCAGTCCCGTCTCTGCAGCACGACGGTGCTCCCTGGGGCTGGTTCCTGGTCCAGGCTGTCACTACCCAGGGAGATCTGTCCAAGAAGAGGTATGTGCATTAACAGGGCTGTGTGCCGGAGGCATTGTCTGTATTCCTAGTGCTTATTTAAGAAAAGAAGGAATGAAGTGTTACAACTCACTGTGAGATTTTAGTTTTGAATATGTTTTGCTTTTGGTGCTAGTAATCCCTTACCAGTCTGCAATATGAAAGGCAATGTCTATCCCACCCCGAATACGCTCTCCAGGTACCAGAAGCGGATTTGGGGAGGCTGCGGGGAATAGTGCTTTTCATCTCTGATTCATGTCTTTTCTCAAAAGGAATAAAGTGGGTCTTTCTCCAGGCTGCTGCACAAAACACATCCCACCTGTATATATAACCCTTCTCCTGCCTGTTCCACCGGCATGCTGTAGGGCTTCATGTTTAACCATAGTACTGGCTTCATTGTAGGGAATTTGGATCAGGAGGGGCTAGGGTCTCCCCATCATCTTTTGAGAAAGTGTCGATCTCTCAGCTAGAAATCCTCTTCCTCTGGCACTGCCCTGCTTCTCCCGACCTTAATTTTGCCAGCATTAAGTGTTTGGGATGAGACAAAGACTGTTCAGGAAGCTTCACAGATCATCGCAGGGTTCTTTCATTAGCTCAGCCTGTCTTTGTTCACAGCTTCTTGCTCGTACCACTCACCTGTCTGGTGTCAGAAGTTTTTCCTCCTTTCTTGCAGGCGTCCGGGCACGGTCTGTCGGTGATGGGTGGCTGTGGCTGTGTCTATCAGGCAGCAGATGACAGGTTGGGCAGACAGGGTTCCTCTTTTTTCTCTGGTTATTGATTTTGCCTTTTTTTTTTTTTTTTTTTAAGGTCCATAATATCGATTGTAAATTTTGAGGGGAGTCAACACCAATTAACAAGGGTAAGTTATTAAACCTAGGTGATCCCCTGGACATATATACCTGGAAGTTTCTTTTACAGACAAGGGACACCGCCGCCTCCCTCCACACATTGCCAAGCCTGGATATCTCCCTGATCAGGTTTTGTGCCACAATGTGTCTATTTTGCAAACCCTCTTCCCAGTTTGAAAAACAGACTGGATAATCCTTCCTTACCTGCAGGGGTCTGGAGGATTAATTACTGAAGATGGCAAGGTGCTCTGATGCTGTAAAAAGAAGACTAAAGAACCATTTAAAACAGGGTGGAAGAGGAAACCGAACCCTGGGAAGGATGGAGCTGAAATCTTGATAGGTGTGGACGCTCTCTGGAAAGGTGAATCCTGGTCCCATTGCTCTAACACAGCCCCCGTGTCCCAGCAGCATTGGGCATTGCTGAGCGTGTGCCTCTGCTTACCTGGGTTAATAAAGCAGTCGTGCTGCTCAAGGTTGATTATTTCGTATTGGTCTCGGTGTGAGCTCAGCCTGCTTGCAGCATTAGCTCGGAGAAACAGCGACCGTATAAACAGGGCTGACTCGCAGGCCCTTGGGTGCCCCTTGGAGGTAGGACCAGCAGATCAAATTAGAGACCAGCATAGCACCCTTCGCAGATTGGGCAAAAACTTCAGAGTTTATCTAAAACTTTGTTTTGGGAAGTACCAGGCTCTGAGTGTGGCTGGCTACCGCTTTAAGGCATGTTTCCATCCATGACTGCAAAAAAAATTAAAGGAAAATTGAACACAGTGTTCCTCAGCAGGTCAGGGAATTGGGGAATTTAATTGTTTGTGTGCTGCTTGATAAAGAAAAACAGTTGTATAATTTCTAATTTGTCATTCATAACAGCCTGACTCAACAAATCATATTGCTCATTATTTTTAACTCAAAGGTCTTTTTGGTGTTAAGGTAGAAACCCGTAAAACACACGGAGCACCTCTGGAAGCGGGTGGCCTGCTCACAGCAAGGGATGGTCAATCCTCAGCGGGGCCAAGGTTTCCGTCAGATGAACTCCTGTCTCCCAAACTAAAGTCATCTATCGGATGGCAGAACAAAAGGATTTGTTTCCATTTCTTCGGATTAAATCCTTTATTAAGAAAAAAAACCTCTTCCCTTCTTCTGCTCTCCAAAACCACCCGCAGATGTGCAAGAAAATGGTAAAGTTGTAGTTTCAATTCCTACAGCAGAGCTGATCTGAAAGACTTGCTCTGTTCACTGAACGTATTTGCCCCAAAAGGTGGAAAAAGGCTCATAGACCTGTACGTCAGGTTTCTGTGTCTGTTAATTCCTTCTTCTGTGTCAGAGTCTGAATCCTGGAGAAGGACTTGATGTGTATTATCAGTGCTCTATATTTAGGCTCCATTTAATTGTATAAGTGACGACGCAATGTCCCTGCCTGGAGCAGACCCAGCCTTGAATCAGATGAAATCAGTCAATTTTTCTCATGTTCTACGTTTCTAAGGCTCCCCATAAACCGCGGAGCACCCTCTCCTTGTTTCTGTGGGAGGTGACTGGTCAGGCCTTTATGGAAAGCAAGGTTTGCTTTTGGTTATTTTTGTGTTTGTATAAGCCAGGAGGAAGAGGAAAGCCCAGTTGCCAGGCAGAGATGGGAAAAGAGATCTGCGAGCAACAAGCCTGGCCGGCAACATCTGCTGGAAGGGAAACCACTCTTACTCACCTTCTTGGTTCTCCTGTTAGTGTGGCTTAACCTTGTAAGTCCTCTTCACCCTCTTCATTAACTCTGATGGCTCAATGTCTTTGGCTCTCGTTACCTAAGACTGTAATTATTATTATTCAAAGCAAGGTAGCTGCCTGTGGTTGCCAAATGGGATGGAACCGCACCATGCTGGAAGAGCTCTTGGTTTGGGAAGCCTTGGAGAGGTGTTTCATTGTAGGGTGGTGGCTCGCCTCAAAGTATGCAGTAGCCTGGTGGTCACCAGCCACCACCCAGGGAAGCTGTCAAATGCCCTCAGCAAAGATGGTCTGAAACTTAATGCTTCTGGAACACACTTAGAAAGAAAATCTGTCAGCGTGCGACAAGGGCTATTTTAATAGTCTAAAATGTTATTGCTTCTGGAACACCTGCTCTTTCATGGAGCAAACAAATTGGCTTTAATTTCGTTGCCGTAAATTCACAGAAATAAATTTGAAAAGCCCGAAAAGCAGTATCACTTAGGCTAACAGTATTATCTTTTTCACATCTATAACAGCGTTCATAAAAGGAAAACTGCATGAAGCATAAAGCAAATAGAAATACCTCAAATTTCAGCCCCTTAAAATATTTACAACTAATGCCCTCCTCTTAGTAAAATAAAACCTGACTTAACTTTGCAGAGGGAAACAGTGTTATCAAGTGCTGCTTCTTGAGACAATGCGGGACGATGTTACTCAGTCATGTTCCTTGCCTAGATAGGAGCAAATACATTCCCGTTGTATTTTAATTAGTTCTGAACCTATGCTGGTGAGAAACGGAGTACGGTATTATTAAAATTCATGCTTTATAATCAGTACAGTTAGGTCTCCGAGAACAGCAAGCTAAAGGACTTTTAACTTTGGTTGATAGTGGAATTATCTAACTCTTGCTATCATTTACCCCACTGCTAAATTTTTAAGTCGAGAGAAATGGTGCGATCATAAAGAGAAATCGTTATGTTGAGATCTTAAAGAAAAAGGTTGTGATCCTTCTCAAAGGCGACATCAGGCCAGCCATTAATTATGAATGCTAATTAATTATAACAAATTGTGTGCCATAAAATCTCTTTAACTGAACTTCTGACGTGAACTGCAGTAGGGCACTGCTGACAAATACAGAAGGGACTGTCCCTTTTAAAATGCTGGTGTTCTATCTCTCATGGTATCCATTTTTAAAATTAAGGAAAGTGACTAATGAAGTTAAGAAACTCATTCTTTAGAAGATCAAAGTCATAAAATTCTGTTAATTCCCTTTGAGACAAAGCTATGAATTATAGTTAAGAGATTTTTCCTTGTGACTTTTTGTTTCATTTTAAAGCTCTCTAATTGTTCCCCGAGACAGTCTTCCTTTGTATTTCGCTGTAAACAAATCTGCTGAAGTGTTGGGAACCTTAAAACATCTCTAGGACAAAATATATCGTACATTCTTCTTGACACGTATTCTTTATAAGACCCAAAGCAACACCCTATTCCTCCTTAATAAAACCCAGCACAGGCTGTTTGCTTTAACAGAGAGCTCTGCTGGCGTTAGAGTACACAGAATCCACGTTCATAGAAAGAGGGGGATAAATCTTGGTAATTTTGTTTAGCGTTTATACTTCTGGTCTGCTCTGCTCTGAGCTGCCTCGGTCTTCTCTTTTTGTGGTTTGAGGCTCTTTGCTGAATGTTTATAGGGTAAATTTCAGCTGACTTTCTTAAAATCAGCCTTCCCAAGTGTTGTTTTTTTTGTGTTCCCATCCATTTTGGGGGGATCCTGGAGAGTAGGGAGGGCTGGAGATGTTTGGCTGTTGAACCTCGGGAGCGCAGATGCCTTGTGCGTGCAGGCAGTGATAACTGTGTGGTTGTGACACGAAGAAATTTAACTGTAGTTTTTATTTAGTTTTAGCCCAAGTTTTTAACTCTTCCAGTGCCAGATCGTTCCTAGAGCCGCTGTCGTTGCTGTGCCCTGCCCAGCATGGCTTTTGGCTGCAATATCGCAGATCTATGTGGTACCAACTCTGCAGCCCGGAGGTGCGCGTCGCTTCAATTACTGACAAATTTCCACAGAAGAATTTTTCCCTTTGATATTTTTGAAAAACCTTGTAGGATGAAAATGTTGCATCAATATTTTTAATGGTTATTTAGAGAGCAAAGTGTTTGGACATGCTTGAAAATATTGCTGGGCACCTATTTGCATGTGTAGGTGCTTAAATATCTGAGAAAAACGACCATCTGCTGCCTCTGGACTCAGATCCTCAGAAAATATGTAGACTACTGAGACGAAGGGAATTTAGGCACATACATTTCTTTTGACGATTTGTTCAACTTTTAATGTCTCTACCTCGAATGTGTGGAGGAAGAATATACAAAAGACTTCGAAAGGCTCTGGTAGCTTTGTACTGTCTGGATGCGTTTTGCAGATAATGTTATGGAAGATTAGCAGGAAAAAACCCATATATTTTCTGCAAGTATTCTGCCCTCCACTTTTAACATACATTCGAGCTCTTACTTTATAAAATAAATAATTGCTTACCTAGTGCCTAAGTAGTACTGCCGATTACTTCTAAGTCAATTAATTTCTGAAATAATTTTGAGCTCCTTCAAGCTGCTTGTCAGAGATTTTTTTTTTTTCTTCCAGCATCTTCTAATAGAATTTCTGATTTGGTCTTTCAAGTTGTGTGAAACTCCTGGGTTGGCTATAAGAGGATTTGGCCTCAGTGTGCTGGAATAGAAACCTTTTTTGATGTCGGAATCCTGCTTTATGCCTTTACTTGGTGCAGAAGACAAAAGCATTAGTACCCCGATGCAGAACGTTTCTTGTCTGTGCATTGTGTCATTGGTAAAAAAAACACTCCTAAACCTATTAGTTGTTCCAGCTTCTACAGGGGGAAACCTGGGACAGGCAATTAGTAAAATTATATTCATTTCAGTGGTGGCTCTTTAAATATAGGACAATGTATTGATTCTGAACCTGCTACATGACCATTTTCCTGCAGTGTTGGTGGTATTTACTGCCAAAATTAATTAGATACTCATTGATGCTGGGCCAATTCCCTGACTTGCACGTTGTCAATCAGGTAGAAATCCAAATGTTCGCCCACTCTCTAAACCATTTTCTTTCTCTCTGACACCGTCAGAAGCACATGACACATCTTGTGGATCGTGTGGAAGAAAATCAGATATTCTTTCCTTTTCACTCTGATGGAAAAAAAAAGCCCCATGATTCTCAACTGTATAATCGTTTCCTATAAAATAAATTACTTTATCTGTCTTAATACTGTCACACTTTTGTTCTCCAGTGATCTACTCCTTCCATCTGTGTGCATAACTGTAATCTTTTCTACACCTACTCTATGTACTCTCAAGTGTCAAAATCCAGCCTCAATCATTCCTGGCATTAGTCTCTTGTTCCTGACAGGATAGCAGGCAAAGCATCACATTCCTCAGACCTCTTCAGATGATTTCTGGGCTCACTTTGCGGAGTTTATGAGAGCTATGAGAGATACGATGTGACTGAGTTTTGTTTTGGGTTTTGTCACCTGAAATTTTCTACTTATTACTCTCGAAACAACCGGGTATTTTTATTGCTGTGTGTGTCTTGTCTCCATCATGACTGTGGCTGCAGCTAAGCATAACTTGAGGAGATATCCACATTACCCAAATCCCGTGAAAATTGACTAGCTGTTTCTTATTGAGTAATTCTGTGTGACTCATGCTTTGTTCTCCGATATAATTTTTTACACTCATTTGCAGAATATTGTGCAGACAATTGAGCTTACTTACCCAAATCACCATCTTTTGTAGCGAGACGGTGCAATCGCTTTCCTCTTTCACAAAGCCTTCGCAAGAACAATGGGGTGGCCCATAAATGATGACCATCTTGTTTTCCTTAAAATACAGATTATACTTGGCTAAATGAAATAACTGCAGGAAAAAAGAAACCCTCTTGGAAGCTATGCATCTTCATACTTTAATGTGACGACGTGACTCTCCTGCTGAGCCGTGACCTACTTTGCTCACAAAATGCTCTCATTACCTTCCCCCAAACACAAGACTGTCGGAGCCTCAGGAATTCTTCACCTCGGGATCTGAAGTGTCAATCACTAAGGAACGGTCCTGCAATGGTTTCCTTGTGAATCGCTCTGTCGGGCACCGCGCTGCTTATCGCGTCTCATGTAAATACCCCCTCGTCTCCTGCAGTTGCTGTTTGTATAATTTCTTGTCTCTGTTCCAGATTCCAGCCTGCCCTCAGCATCTACCCCTCAAATTCAGAGCTGGATAAATTTTGCCATCTCGTGAGAGAATTTGATACTTTTTTGGACCATTTTTTCCTATCCGCTTAATTAAAATATTTTGCTCTGCTAATTCAAAACATTTCCCCCCCTTTTTTTTCTTTCCTTTTTTATTATTAAAAAGGAATCCTTTTCCCCAACCCAATACATTTTGTGCATCAAAACTTGGTAGGATGCCCGCTGATGGAGAAACAGGAGACAAGAGATTAAACATCAACAGCCGTGGGAATGACCTACAACATATGGGACGTTTGGTAATTATCCAGTCTATATTATGTAAGACACAAAATCATGCAGCTCTGCTAAAACGTGTAAAGAGAGAGAAGGAAAAGGATGGCAAGTGACTGCTCCCAAAGATAAAGGTCCTTATCTCTTCACTCCTATTTTTTGGCTCTTCAACAAATGCCTAAAATCTGCTTGTTGAATTCAAGATCCACAATTCATTCACTGCAAAGGCTTGGCTTTGAAAGATGTTAATTGACAAAAGATGACATGTTTGAAACATAAATATCCGCAGCTAAGAATGATTTGCAAATGCGTGACTGCAGGGACTGGCTGTAAAAGGAAACCTGTGCTGGCCTAAGTCTGCTCCTGTTGGAGTCAGGGGAAAATTTCTGATGCGTGTCAGGAGACCGAAGGGTAAGCTGTGGACTTTCAAAAATCCTCCCACTCTCAATGTGTGGTATTTTATGTCCAAATGAGGCAGACACTTGTGCTTCCAGAGGGGTGAAGTCATCAGAGTAGAGCAAACTTTCAGCAAGGAGATCTGTAAGGTTACGTACAGGATATATCTCTTGGTAAGGAGAAATTGGGACATTCTGTCCTACCAACATCAATGTTGAGTTGGACACTACAATACAGTGAACGGGATGGGGCAAGTCTGCAGAAGACCCAACATGTGGCTGTTTCCACTGTCACAATTTTGTTCAGAATTTATTTTTAAAGACCCTGATGGTTGCTGTTCTGTCTTGAAAATCTGCTCTGCAGCCCTCAAACACGTATTCAAATCCTTGTCTTAGTTAAGTGTCACAGCACTCGTGTAAAGACTTGTTTGTCTATCAGGTTGTGCGCTTGCAACTCATAACCGAAGGTCCTGGTCATGGCACTCTCATCCGCGAGGAAACGGGGCTCCTCGAGAGGGCAGCTCAGCAGAGCTGTGAGGAACCTCTTCCCTGGTTGCAGGGAGTCTCGACACCTGCCTTGGTGCTAGGGGAAATGCCTGACGTTGATGGAAAGACTATCCACTCCTGTGAGTTCTACAGGGAATTGTTTTCCCCAACATTTCTTAATGTTGTTGAACCTAGTAGTGCATTGGAAAACCAGCTTGCATTCATAGTGATTTAGGGACCCTGAATTAATTTACAAACTCCTTCTGGGAGCTGGTCCAGTGTGTAATTTCCTTCTTGAATGGAACTACCAGTTACATTAAAGAGTCTTATTTCACATTTATCAGATTGAAATTTGGATACCACTATATCACTGGGAAGTAGAACTATTGTGTAATAATATATACCATTATTTTTTAAAAAGTCTGTCTTTCTATAGAAGATGTGTACAGAAGTGGCAGAGTGAAGGTCAAGATGTTTATAGACTATGTGTTTCACAATACAAATTCACAGCCCAAATGATCAGTCCTGGAGTATTCTGCTACAGTAAGGTATAACCTTCCATGTTTCAAATGCTCAGAAGTCACCCTTTGCAATAATTCTCAAACTCTTTACTTAGCACTTATGAATTCATTTTGTATTATACTTTGCCTGCTTCTGATTTTGCTTTACTTGGATTTACAGAACTCATCCTTACACACAGAAAGAAGCTGCCTGCACTGTATCTTCTAGGAATAAAAGGCTGTAATCTGCTGTACTTGTGTTAATAAATATTTTATTATTCACAGTTTCAAATATTCTCCTGGTGAATCTCAGCAGCTGTGCTTTCTGAAAATAATGCCTGATTGAAGGATGAAAATTGTCCTCCAGGTTATGAGAAACAAACACATCCCAGCACTGCCCTTCCTCAAGAAATCCCCAAACAATTGCTGAAGTGTTGCTGCGTTTTTTCTCTCACTGCGGCGTACTTCTACCCATTGCCACACATTGTATTGAGAGAAGTTTATTTTTAAGAAATAAGTGACGTGAAATAAATAAGTCCTCTCTGAGCTTGCAGGAGCCTCAGCGTCTTCCATGGCAGCAGAGCCAAATGGTGACATCCTGTGCTGTTCTGCCCAAGGAATAATATGGAGATCCTCAACCAGGAGGTAACTCTGCGGCACTGTGGTGGAGGGACGATGACCAATTCCCTCTTGGTCCCACTGCTCTGGGCTTCCCAGAGTCAGCTGTGAGGGGTGAGAGAGGCTGCAAGAGGAGGAGAGGGTGGGGTAGACAAGGAACTTCCTAGCACCATCCAGGGCCATCTTGACCCAGTGATGCTCAAGAAAATAGTTCATCCAACACCCAGTTGGCTGGGTTAAAAAAAATCTAGTGTGATACGCGAAAAAAAATCCCAGGAGGACACTGGGTTATAGCTCAAACCGCAATCTGGACTTCATTTATCAATAGTGGGTCAGGCGCTGCTTCCCCTCCTCATTTCAAGCTGTTCCTTACTCTGCGGCTGAGGTCATTTATTTCACCAGGGCTACTCACACTCTTAAATACAAACTGTTGTAAGCGAGGGTGAGAGAATTGTACCCTAATCCCTAAATTATGTTTCAGTCCTCTTTGTCCGTCCCCTAAAATTTTGATGCTGTCTACTCAGACTGAAAAAGTGAATTATGTCAAAGATCTTGGGCTTAGCTAAAAGGCTTGAGTTGCTCTTTAAAAAAAAAATAAATTGTAAAACTACTTCTCAAAATGCTGCAGGTTCACTCTTCGGATATGCAATTTTCATTCTATTGGATTTTTTTGACATATGGTTATATAAAGCATCTAATAGCAAACTCTATCCATTTACACCTTCCAGAAGGCAGTAACTTCAGGAGTTAATGCAGAATTATTTTTAGCATGTATTCAAGTTTATTCATGCTGAAAGGTGGTACTTATCTTTTGTAATTTTAGAGTAGTTATTTGAATAAAAACATGAGTATAGTTCCCTTTTAACTGCCATCTGACATTTGGGAGCTGGTTAAAACCTCTCCCAAGATGCGAAAATCTCAGCATTTTTTCTTTGCAACATCTCAGTGGGACACGCAATACCTGCGTGTATTGGACCTATGTCTGTAAATGCATAAAATGTGAGTGATCTCCTATATGCCGAGAGAATACTGTACCGTAAACAATGAAATTATCCATCAGCTGGAAGAAAGTGCACTTTTCAGTGTTCTTTGTAGGAAAAGCTTGTTGAAGTTCACTTACCCTTTTGAGTCCAAATTCCATATTAAACTGTCACCAGAGAGGCTGTTAGATAAAACTCTGTGGCTGAGTATTTTCCCTAGAGCTGGGTAGGTATTTCTGTTAGCCAAGTAACTGAGCCCTTTTTCAGTTCGTAGATTACCAGTGCAGAGGTTGCAAGTTTCTCATGTTTTGGGGTCACTGTTTAGATAAGCCTTATGCTGTTCTTTCTACTCTCTAATGAAATAGTGAAAAACAAGGGGTCTGCAAAATCAGCGTGTAATTTTGGTGGAAGGAGTATAACTGTTTGGCCAATAGGACACGCAGGGGTTTGGCTGGGACAGACTAACACGGAGGCAACAGCAAAAGAGGTCAGCAAAATGTATTTTGCAAAATTTTCTTTGTTCTGTGTTTGATTTACAAGAAGGGGAATATAAACCTCTTATTTAGAGATAACTGTGGGTCTGACACTGGAAAAAAGCTATGCAGTAAAAATAATAAATGAGTCACGATGATAATGAGGATATAGTTATGCAATACCGAGTTATCCTTATTTCCTTTGCAGGCAATGCACGATTGTATATTTTGATATTCAAGATAATCTGGGTTGCTCCTACTTTTGGGCCCGTATTGATACCTCTGTGCAGTACCATCTTGCAGAAGAAAATGTACCAAAATTCACAGGATAATGACTTTCCCAGCCTCTTTCACAATCAAACATGCTATAAAAGTGTTTGTACTACTGGGTTCGTTGACAGTAATGTTCAAAGAGGCATTTTACGATGTGTTTCTTCTCCTCGTCTATATTTCTATTCAGTGCGTTTTGAAAGCATTTTCCAGCTCGTGAGTCCTAACGAACAAGCCCTGTGTGTGCTTGTTTCATAGAATCAATCATAGATTGAATACCAGGCTGGAAGGGACATCAAGGAAAGGGACCTTAAGGATCGTGTTTCCTCAACAATAAACTCTCCTGACTCCCAAGCAGCGTTTGGCAGTTGAAATCGTGGAGCTGCTGCACATCAGTGGAAAGCAGATTCACAGCAATTCCTCGTGATGTGACCAATTCGCAGGAAGAGGGAAGTGTGTTGAGTGCCCAGTCGTTGTATTTGACCCCCCCCTTGCAGCAGCTGAGAGGTTTAATAGACCATTACTGCGAGCACACGCTATTTTCTTAGACCGTTGACTGTGCGCGGTGTCAGGGCAGTCACGGCAGAACCGGCTGCTCCGATGGAGGAGGTTGGACCCCAGGTCTGCCCAGCTCCTTCCCGAGGGCTGTACCTGCTTCTCCGGCGGTATCCCAGCTCCTACGCATGCCTTCAGGTCTCCCCTACAGCTGCTCTGACTCCCAGCAGGTGAGAGGCAGAGCGGGTGTCTCCTTCAGCATCCATAAAACCCCAAACAGCCCTTGCTCCAGCTGGGACAGCCAGGCTGAGCCCGTGCTGGCTGCAGCCTTTGGTGTCAGGGCAGAGGGAGGGGAGCTCATAAATTCATTCGTATGTGCTGCTAATTTTCATGCCAAGAGTGTGTATCTTTTCCTAATCCTTCGCCTGAATGGAATATTTCCATGACTTGTTAATGGGGCTAATTCCAGAAGACTGTAAAGAGGTCCCAGCCTGAGTGAGCTATCATAATTCACCGGGATGAGACTCAGCAGCGTACATGGATGCAAAGAAAACTGAAGTAGATCCTCTTTCTCTGTTACAGGTATTTTCTCTTGAGTTTGGAATTTTCTTAGTGAGAAGAAGCTGTAAGAGATGCTCCCTCCCTCTTAGCACTGCTGCTGAGTAAGAAATAAACTTTGGTAAAACTGTTATTTAAGAGTGGTCGGACACTGGAATAGGCTGCCCAGGGAGGCGGTGGAGTCACCATCCCTGAATGTGTTTTAGACTCGTTTAGATGTGGTGTTGGGGGATATGGTGTAAGGGAGAACTTTGTAGAGTGGAGTTGATGGTTGGACTCGATGATCCCAAGGGTCTCTTCCAACCTAAATGATTCTATGATTTTATGTGTGCAGTTCCCAGGGGTCCTGTGGGAGCTGTTGTGCTTTGCTTACCTTAATTTCAGTGTTGTTATTTGGACTGTGGTTAATGTACTTAACTCTAAGCAGGTTACTGCTTTCTATTTACCATGTATTCTAGCTAAACTCCTTATCTTCAACTTCTTGAGAAACTGGGGGCTTCCTTACTGCAAAGCTCTAATCAAAGACACTCCTGAGGAGTCAGTTCAGGTAACGCGCTCTCAATTTTTTTGCTTTGGTTCGTTGTTTTTTACAGGCAAGTATTTTCCCCCTCAATATTATCACAACAGTCCATGTGAGCTCTCCCTGATCAGTGTCAGACAGGGATCCTCCAAGATCTCCCGTCGCTCCTGTCCCATCCCAGCTCCTGCTGTAGGTAAAGTACATGTCTCTGTCTAACCCTTTTTAGAAACATTTATCATAAGGCTCATGAGATGCTAGACTGGATCCTGCCAGCTTTGTTACCGTCTCTAAAACCCCCCTGACCTATGGCTCATTTGGAGAGTGACAAGTTGTACCTGGAAGTGTCAGTATGTGGCCCTCCAGGTATGGCAGAGATGTGATTTATCAAGGACACTTGGACAAACAGAAAAAAACCCTCTGTGCACATCTGTTTTACCCCTGTGGCAAAGTCAGGACAAGTGATCCCGTGGCTATGGAGAGAAATTAGGCCATATTTCTTCAGCTCCTTCGGAAATACCCACAGGTACGGTGGGATCCTTGAGTATGATAAATCTCTCCCTCTCTTGATGTGATAAGAAAGTTGCTTTTATTCTGCTTTTCTTCCTGGGGAAGGTGTCAGTGCCATCCCTCCTGCCCCTTTACTGTTCAAAGATGCATTTTTATCCTCAGCCAGAAAGCTCGTTAAACATGTAGGTCCATATACTGCAGTCTCTATCGCTGGTCCAGCCTCACCACACCAGCTAGTGTACACCAAGAGCAGAGAAACGTCCCAGTTATCTGAACAGCTGCACTTTTGATCCCTCCTCGAGGGGATCTCATCTCATCTCATCTCATCTCACCCCACGTACCCACCCGTGGCCCTTGCTGAAAGCCCTGCCGTGCCTGCAGCTCGGATCCTCCAGCAGGAGCAGCAGAGCTAAGCAGCAACCAAAGCATTATTTATTGACCCCAGGCCCTCCTCATTTTGCTAATCTCCTCATTGAATGAGTAATTGATAAATTGAGGCCATCTCCTTTCTTCCCTTCCCACCTGCACCCTTCCTCTCCCTCAAGGGCTGCGTCACTGTTCCTGCATCACTACCCACAGCAATTGCTCTGCTCCCACCGCTGGTCTCTGCGTTCAGTTTTTCTGCGTTTCTGAAGCAGAGTGTTGGGAGGAATTACCTAAATCTGGAGAAACACCACCATGAATCAGACCCATTAGCTCCCTGATGTTTTATTCTTTTGTTCCTCTCTTTAAATATATTTGGTGGGAAGACACGTGGTGAGACAGGTCCAAAAAAGTCAATATCGAAACTTCCCCAGCTAAAGCCCTGGTGCAACATGTGGATTTACGTACACACTAGGAAACAGGCTCCTGTCTGCCCCATCCGCTCCCCGCTGCTGACAATTTTAAGTCTGAAAGCAAGGCAGGAGCTTGTCCCTGTCCCTGTTACAAACGTGTCAATACCAAAATCCATGGTTTTGTCCTGGGAGGGCTCCAAGCACATGGCAATCAGCAGGAGCTGCTGGCAGCAGGTGGATGGCGGCCTTCTCTTGGGCTCTGGAGAGCTACGCTACATGTTGCTTTGGTTTTGAGCTTCAAGAAAGCCAGAGAATAACCCAACTTCTGCTTTTGCAGTGAAAATGATAGGATGCTCCTGGCAGCAGTGCCAGGATGCTTCTAAATTGTCTCTTCCTCCCTCTGCCTTTTGAGTCTCATGAGAAATGAATTGGTGTAATTTGTTTGTGAATTAACATAAGGTGGCTATAGAGCTATGAAAGGTCTTTGCCAGGCTTAGTCCATTTACAACTTGTGAGAAAGTAATTTAATTAGTGGGAAACGTTTATACTAAGTGCACGCAAAGACTATTAGCTAGGATCATATTTCAGGCTCTGCGGCAGCCGTGGAAAGCCCATTTTGGGGGAATATGGGATGAAGGGCCATGGTGGGCAATGGGTCAGATCCTCCCTCAGATACATTAGGGAGATTCCTGCTCCCTAATCTGGTGTCTGGTATGTCTGACACAGTTTTGGATTTCAAAGGTCAAGGTGAGAACTGATTTTTATCAGTCTTTACGGCAGCATCCGCACTGCCCTACAGGGATGACCTGCAAGGCTGGGCTGATGGCCAAATCGCGTGTTTTGGCTTGTCCAAGGGTGAACGGAGTCGGTCGAGGGGTGGCCCTGGCTGGAGGGGAGGAGGCTCTGCGGTTTGGGCTGGTCTCCTTGGCTCCAGCCGGTCTGGGTTCACAGGGGCCACTCGCTCATGACTCACCCAGCACCACGGGAGCTCGGGTCATGCTGGGCTGCTGGGGGGGTGGCGGGCGCCTGGCTCCCTGTGACCCCCCCCAGCTCCCCAGGACCCCCCTGGCTCCCCGCCTCACCCGATCCCCTCCTGCCTCTCACCTGCATCCAAGGCAGGACACAGAGGGGATGTGTTAGGAAGGACCTAAAAGCAGCAAAACACCTCTTCTGCAATCCATTTCAGGTAGTGATTTTTTTTTTTCCCCTCTGTAAAGGACCCAAACACCTCAGAAGTTTTAGGAAAAATATTGCTGATCACAGTATTCACTTGCCTCTTTGCTAAACTAAGAAAAATGGGAAAAAAAAACAGCTCTTGGGGTTTTTTTTCTGTCTCTGTGTCTGGCTTTATTTATACAATCCATCAAGAGGTATCTCACAACAACATTATTTAAGCTGAAATAGGGGACTCACTATTCCTCTTGAAAATTCATAAGATAAACAGGTTTGGACATTTAATTTTTTGTAGCCAGTGGAAGAATAAATTACTGAACAAACATTGTGCAGAAAATATTTAAGCAAAGGAGAAATCAGTGTTCTTTGTGTGGGATCTTATACCAGGACCATACATTTTGCATGTTCTGTTTATTTTTGTATTGGGTAAGATGAAGTGTGCAGTTTGTATTGTTTGCTTAGGGAATAATTTAAACATAGCTAAGGATGGAGCATCTGTCGAACAACTCCTCAGTCAGTAAACACTGTAAGATATATTTTTATTAAACATACCCCAATCCTTCCCCTTTACATCCCCACTGCTGAGAAGAGCAGGCGCGTGAATTATCTTCAGCAGAAGGCAGCAGGCTTTGCTGTGCAGGAAGAAATGGCTGCTTTGTTTCAGAGCTACGCATGCATCTAAATGATTTGCTCCGCGAAGAAAAGAAATGAGGGGTAGAGCTAAGGCAGCTGGGTCCCAGAAAAAAACAATGAATGTCAAATAAGTGAATGCCTGAGGTGTCATCCTCCAAAAGAAAGCAGAAGTGGGATTGGGCTGGTGGATAATAGGTTTTCCATTAGCGTCCCCAGGCCCAGCGCTTTACTGGGCTGATGTTGGCAGACCAATGATGTCGGTACCAAAAGGGTTAACACATGTCCTTGAGAGATATGCCATGTACCACTATCTGCTGAAATCCAGGAGTGGTAAATGCCAACAGACACCGTGCAGGACAAGGTATTCCCCAAGTGGGGGGACACATGGAAGAAACTCATGAAACACAACTGGGTCTGGTATAAAAGGGCCACCTGGGGCTGTTGGGACTTCGCCCTCTGCATCCGACAGTGCTCAGGGCTGCCTCCCCCGGCCCTGCCCTCACCCCCCCTCCAGCACTGGTGGTTGTTGTGCCAGAAAACACCCTGGTATCTGGGATAAATCAAACACTGCGGTTATGATTTTAAAAATCCCTTCTTTGAAATCTTGTTGAGAAATTATGTTTAAAAAAAAGTAGATAAGCCTGGTAGAGGTGAGCATACCGCTTCTGATTTTTTTTTTTTTTTTTTTTTTTTTAATTTTCATAGCTTCTGTTAAAAAACCACGCTCATATGTGTGTTATTCAAGTGGATGCATGGTGTGGACCGTGGAGAAGTTTTGCCTCTTTCCCTGTTTTGTTCTCCCTTCCCTCCTTTTATTTGTCTGCATCTCGCCCACTTCTGCCCCGCAGTGATGAGATCCTGGGGGGAGCTGCGGCTTCTAGCTACTGCTGCTGCGCAAATAACAAATGATAAGACATATTCAAAGAACATTTACACATACAGAGGAGCTATTTTGATTATTTCTAATGATGCATGTGGAACTCTCAAGTTTGGGTACCAATTAATTAATTGCGCTCTTCATTTGGTCTAATGGGAACCGTGGTACAAACAAGGGAGATGAGGCTGGGACTGAGCAGCCCTTGCTGGGAACCAAATATGGAACAGCAGATGCCAGAGATTTTGCTGAGAGATTTGATTCGATTAACTCTTCTGTATTGTGAGTGCTATAAATTTGGGAGCTGGGTGGGCCAGACTGAAGAAGACAGGTGGCAGATGGGATGAGGGAAAGACAATTCATGGAAATACAAGCAAGCAGCTTTGGATTAGTTCCTGCTGCGTGTTTTGAAAGGTGCAGAGTGAAGATGGAAGTAGCAGGAGGGTGGTGCAGATGGGACGAGGACTGAGGGCCACGCGAGCTAAAACCCGAGACGACAATCTTGGGATGTGAAAGTCCTCAGCCCCTCCACAGCGGAGGAAGCAGAAGGGGTGTTGCGAGGATCATCTCTGGGTTTGGGGCCAATCTACATCTCTGCGGTTCCATATCACGTGTTGGCCTTCAGGAGCACTCAGTTGTCCACGTTGCTTACAAAGTTGGGAAGCTAAGCAGCGAAGGAAATAAATGAATAAATAAATAAAGGGAAAAAAGGGATAAACAGGAATGTAGTCCCCAAATCCCTGGAGCAAGCTAAGAAAGAAAGAGGGGCAGGAAAAGAGGAGCTGCAGCAGAAAAGCATTAAATAGACACCTGGACAGGCATAATGCTGGAGACAAACTTTTAGATCAGTGAGAAACTGTGAGGACAAACCTGCTCAATAAAAAGCTGATGAGAGGGAACCACAGGGAGAGCATGCACTAAATGATATCATTTACTACTGTGCTTGTTATCGCTCATTATGCTGCATTATGCTGTAGATCCTATTATATGCTGCTTAATACAAATCTGGCCCCTGCTGTGTCAGGCACAATATATAAAAAGAGAAAGAAATCATTCCTTGCCCCAAGGAGTTCATGATGGAGAGTAAGGAGTGTTTCTATGAAAAATTGCATCATCAGTTCTGTGTTGGAGGCTGCGGAAGATAGTGACAGGTGGGCAGCGTGTTTCTCAGAGTTCAGAGTTTTGTAACAGAAGGAAAATTAGATATATAAAATAGAAATGACTGTTGGCTGAGTAGATTGCAAACAGAACCTTCGGAGGTACAGCATTTGAATTTGTTGAGGGGGAATGATTCATTTTAGCGGTATGGAGATGCTGGAGGTTTCATTAGATTTTTCTTAGATTTTGTAGGCTACAAATCCTCACCCCTTCTAACTCAGAGACAAATCCTGGGTGGTTTGGTGGTGTTTGTGGCTTTCATTTGCAGCTCGACAAGCCCGGGTAACAACTTCTGCTTTGACATGGTGGCTTCTTCCACTGAAGAACCCAAAAATTCAACAGGTGATAAATGCCAGAAAAGAGAAGGATGCAGGCGAAGTCTTGTGATCCAAAATGATCTCTTTTTAAAGAGCTCCAGGAGGTCTGTGTGACACAACGGCAGCCTGCGGTTAAGGGAGGAACAGAAGCGATGGCCAGGAGGAGGCTGTGGTCAGCCCAGCCTGGCCCAGGAGTATCCACCACTGGCACTTGTGGATTGCTCTAAATAGGGAACTGGGAAGGACCCCTTTAATGTAACAGGGTAAAGAGCCAATGTCCCTGGTCTCAGCAAAGAATACAGAATGTGCAAGAAACTAGCCATAGAGAGGTAAACCGAGTCTAGGATAAATAAGAGACTTTTGTTTGCAGCCCTTGGTAGGAGGAAGCTTGAAGACATGTAGTTGGTTTTAAGCAAAGATTGTTTGGTTTGGCTGGCAGGGAGAATCATTTGATGGTTGTTCATAGGGATGTATTTGGTGATGGCAGGAAAGTGATTTGTCCATGAAGGAATGATTGCCACCAGGAGCTGTCTCGTAGCTGCAGAAGGATGCATCCCAAGCCTGAGGTGCCCATGACTACCCCAAACAGCTCTATAAAGCACAAAATTATCCTGAGACCCAAGAGAGAGGAAGATTCTTCTAAATTCATCTACTGTGGTAAGTGAGGTTTGGGTACTCTTTGCAAGAATGGCAGGGTAAGGTAGGAAGCTCAACAAGTTTCAGGGTATAACTTAAACTGCACAAAGCCTTGTCACACTTCTCCATACATAAATGTATGTTTAATTCGTACATTCAATTGAGCAAATTCAGGAATGTGTAGCAGCACAGGACTATGCTGCCCTGGCCCCTGCAAGGATTCCTGGCTACAGCCTCCTGGAGGAAAATCCGAGCTTTGGCCTCTGCCATTTGTATGCTAAAATATATGTTGGAGTCGGCCACCGAACACTGCAAATGTTTCAGAGCAAAGGACTTGGATACAAAATTCATGCCAGCCCCATAGGGCCTGGTGCAAAGAAAATATCCACTCAGGAGACAGAGGCTGAGGCCGGACTAAAACCCAGCACTTTGTTCAGTCACAGGAAATTGCTCTGACTCAGTTTCCTCAACTTAGTTGGGGTTAATTGGTTTGATTTTGAAGAATGAGCTTTATTCTATAGAACTTGCCATATTCCATTTATTTCCATAAAGTCCCCATCAGCTGGAGAAGTTTCCCCCTTTGTTTCATTGCATTTGACGATAGAAGAGAATTTTCCTCTCTCAACTGACAGATTAACCACTATAGTTAGTGAAAAATACTGTCCAGCAGGGTTAAGTCATTCCACTTAGATGGCTTTGACTTTGCTATGCCAATATATTCATTTCAAATATTAATTTTCATGAACGTCAAAATATGTTTTATGCTGATAAAGCTTCTTAAAGCGTTTCCTCTCAAGCCGTATTAAAGAAAGCGGTGCTTACATAAGTCCTTTGGAATACCTAATGTGCCGTGGCTTTTGCTGTAAATATTCGCCAGTTCATTATTTTCACTAAACCTCATGAGTGGGGTAGGTATTACGTTACTGGTTGCAAGAGAAAAGCCTTGGATACTCGCGTACGGTCTGAATACTCTTGCAAAGCAATCTGCTGCTTTCCATCTGGCCAAGCGGGCAATTATTCTCCTCGATTTTCTACCTTCTGTTTCCTCCTGAGTTTTCCTATTTTTCTGCTTTTACGTCGGAAATTAATTTGCTGCCTGTAAAAGGCACTTGACTGACAGGATTGACCCAGAAAACTCCCTCCCTCCAAGTCCAGAAAGGTTTTTCCCACCAGGGAAGAAACTGGAAAACCGTGAGGTTTGGGGGGCTGGGTAACGTGGCTCCTGGCAGCTGGGTGAGGGTTGAGCTGCCCCACAGCAAATCCCTCCCCTGTGGGGTAGGTGGGATTTAATGGCTCCATCTGCATGATGGAGCATGTCCTCACACCATTTGCCCAAATTATCCTTGTTTATCGTTGTCTCTGCCTCCTCAGTTAAAACGCCGGCAGCCTCGGGGTGGTGAAATGCTGTTCCAGCCTCTGCAGTGGGCTGAGAGTCGCTTTGGGGTGTTTGTCCACATGGTTCCACGCAACCTAAATATTCTGATTGCTAATTGAGTCCCTGCTCCTATCTCCAACAGGTCCAATAAGGCAACCGGAGAGCTGTCAGTCTGGCGTGTTTTAGGCACCTTGGAGCAAACGTAGCATGTTCGGCTGCTAATGAAACCACTGTCAGCTGAAGGACATGGTGCACGCTGCGCTGGTGACATGCCATCAGCTCCAGGGCAGGTTTGTTTGCTGCTTTGCTTTCCCCCGTCATTTTTCACCCAGAAATAATTTCCAGGATCTCGCGTTCTGTTATAAAAGTATATAAAATCATCTTTCTCTGACGAAAAAAAAGACCCAATACCGTGTACGGTCTTCTCACCTCCTGCACGGTTCAGGAGGTTCACAGACATCCTGGATGTGACCTCCAGTTAATCCTGACATTTCAGAGTGGAATATTTCCCTTATTTCTGAGTAATATTCTGAGTTTGCTCACTTCTGGTTTGGGAAAACTCCCACTGGTTTGGGAAAAACCAAGGTCTATCACCATGGGGAATATTTTAAGAAATCAGAAAAGTGACATTTCCCTATGGCAAATGGCACACAGCAATGATAAAATAACGTTTAATAGCAGCAGAGGTTATTTGCTGCTGATGTTGCAGAATTCTGGAGCTTCGAAGGACTAGAAGAGCTTGAGCCGCATTTTCAGCTTCATAAGGCAAAAAAAAGGAAAAAGTAAAACCTGATTCATCACTTAAAATAAGACAGTGGGCAGGAAGTGAGGGAAGATGACTCTCCTGCCTTCAAAAGGAAATACGTCCAAAGACCCATCTGGAATGTCTGAAAGAGCAGGCGGAGCCACTACTGCTGAGTTGCAACTTTCTGCACTAATTTCCACCACAACACCTTCACTCCTCTCCGAAATTACCTTCGTGTCGCTGAGCTCGGTTCAGGTTGGGAACCGGGTTAGGCTGAACCAGGAGAAATTAATTTTAGTGGGGAGCAGGAGGACTTAATGCGAATGCTTGTGGCACGGACAATTCACATCCTGGATGTTTTGCACTGATTCCTCAGCGGGGACAAGCCCTGGGGATCCGACTCTGATTGTCTGAATCAGGAAGCTCCAGATGACCTTAACGTTTGTGCTGACTTCATCTGGACCCCTCGTGCAGGCAGGGTGCATTAACCACGCAGCTGAGCGTGGCCCAAGGCAGCCGAGATCGGATCAGCTCCAGGTGCTTGCCGAAATCCTGGAAAATTGCCTACCCTGCTATGAAACTGCACCAGAGGAGACGGGGACAGCAGCATTTGCTCATGACGGATGAGCGCTAATTTATTTCCGCTGTAAGAGATTTTGGAGGCAAGGTTACCCTATAAATAATGATTTAATTGTAATTTTGTTAAATACCCTTCTCCTGTAGGTAAAAAACAAATTGCCGCCGCCTTTCATTATTTCAGGTAATCAGTAACACATCCTCAGGTCCAATACTGTCATTTATTTTATATGATATATCTGTATTTTTGTATAATGTGTGTATGTATATATGTGTGTGTATATATACACGCAACATATGTGTGTGTGTGTATATTATATATATATGTTTATCAGGAGAAAGATAATTCATGGGTCATGCCTGATCCAGCTAAGAGCTTCACGGGTCCATCAGAGCCAAGGACAGCCGTCACAGCTGCAAGGTGACACATGGCACCATCCCTGTGGGACTGTGTGTGGCCTCTCTGGGAATGTGTCATCATGGCACTTGTTTCAAAGAGGATTTCCTCTGGCTCGTGAGAAATGGAGAGATCCTCTCTTCCTGACAGGCGGTGGAGACAGAAGGTGTCCAAAATCAGACATCAGAGACGCCAGGGTGGAGAGGGAAGGGGGCAGCCCCCCCTGGTGTGTCCCTGTTTCCAGGGCAAGGTGGCAGCTCGTCCCATGCCGTGCCGGTGTGGCACTAGCAGCACGTGAGGCTGCGGGCTCCGTGTCTGGTGTGGCACATGAAGTCAGTGAATCCCAATCTGAACCTCTTCCTAGAAAGCTTCAAGTATGACTTCGGTCTGATATGAAGCAGAAGAAACATGGACTGATGACTTCCCATCCTGACTCCCTGATTTATTCTGATTCTTTTCACCGGGGGCATGGAGCACATTTAACGTAGGGGCCGTCGCTGACAGATAGTGCGGCATGTGCAGCGCAGGGACCGCTATTTCCCAGAACTGCCTGTCATTTGTATTCTCTTTGTGCTGGTGATGTATATGGCTTCATTACTAAGTGGCTGACCCTCACCCAGCAGCTTGTCAGAAGCAGAGCTTTCAGCCTGACGGTTGCTGGCTCCGAAACGTTACCTGGGAGAAAGGCAAACTGCAAAGGCAGCCCTTGGAAACCCTCCTCCTTATTCTGGGGTCGTGCAGCGGAGTGGCCACAAACTTTTTTGTGTTGATACTTGAGAGTGACAAACGGTGGCTCTTTGTTTTGAACACGCAATTATTGAGGCGCTGGCTGGCTGTTGGGTTTCCCCAGCAAACGGATGGGACGTTACTGGCGTTTCTTTCAAAGGTTTCGCTTTTAATAGCAATTTGGCACTTGATGCCATCGTATTGACTTTGAGAACAGCCCATTGTGGCAAACCTGCGTATAATTTAAATAATTATTCTACTAAAAACTCTTGCTCTCCTTCTGTAGCCTTGTTACTCAGATGTAATTTCTGAACCACAAAGAAAACATTTCTGCTGTCCTGTGGCAGTAGGACGTTAGCAAGAGAGCCTGCCTCAGTCCACGGGGACGTGTCAGCCAGCAAAAGGCTGACTGATGTCTCAGATCCAGGCTTCTTTTCTTAAACAAGGAAAAATATTAACCTTGAATCGGGAGATGAGGAGTCTGTCATCTAAAAGAAACTTTGGAAAAAAAAAAAAAAAAGAAAGGTATTGGTTTAACTCTACCTTCAACAAATTAGTAGACAGGTTAAAAACTTTTCTACCTTTGAGCGGATTTGCTGGAGCACGATGCGAGCTTGCAGCAGTTGCACCAGAAGCAGCATCACCTGTTTTATGAGTGGGCACACTGCAAACACCATCTGGAAAAACTGTTCTGAGGGGTATTATTTGGATGCATTTTGGCCGGGATGACTACCTGGGGTAGCGCGGCGCAGGTTTAGCGACGAATGCCAAAGCAACCCAGCTCGTTTGCTGGGTTCACCCCAGAGGTGGCTGCAAGGAAGAGACGGGCCCCCACTGCCGGAGGGGGTTGCCCTGTTACCAGCCTCACCCCAGCACCTCCCCAGGTCTGGGCTACGCCAAGCTTGAAGGTAAGTCTGCAGGGGTCATCTCCCCTGGGGTATTTTGGCAGCTGCAACACATGGTACCTTGCAGTGAAGCAAGTCTATCTGCTTTCCCAAGGTCAGGGCTGCGTATCCTCTTGGATCAGAGCGAATGCTGTTTCCCCCATCCCCTCAGAGAGAGAAGAATTGAAGGGCTGGATGGATAACTCCTGATGAACACCAGGAACTTGCATTAATAATCGCTCAGCGCCACTCCTGGTAGCCTACCCACTGTTCGGAGGACACAAAGACACAGGTACCTGATAAGAATCACCAATGAATATACTGCATGGCGACGGTAAAAGTGAGATACCCCAACTACTGGGAGATTATATTAGTCCAGGCAGTGGGGAAATGCAGTGTGCTGATATTCACAGGCATTAACTGGATTCTCAGTATAACAGGTTACTTTCATCTTTAGCCAAAAAAAAAATGCCATTCCAAACAATCTAAAAACCTGCACAGGGAAAGCAAGGAATTACTGGCACGAAGATGCTTGCAAAGGTTAAACAAGTGAGTTTAACACAAGGGAGTTGGAGAAACCTCAAATTGGGTCATGGCTGATTTTTGTCCATTGGGGAAGTCTGAGACAGACCTTGCCATAGACGTGACACCCAGAGATGGGAGAAGGACTTCCATTGGTCCCAGTGAGGTACCTGCACACAGGGCTGGGGGGTCAAGCTCCCTGCTTCACTGCAGTTATCTAATGGGAAGATAACACGAGACTACCTTAATTGCTAATTCATTTGGCTTAAATGTGCATTCCTGCCTCTCTGGAGCACTGCTGCAGATGAGAGAGACTGGTCAAGGAGCAAAGTGCAGAACTTTTGGTTCAGCAGGTCCCATTATTGTCAGGTAGAAGCCTGGGAAATCACAGGTTGCAAAAGCAGACTGGCTTAACCTTAACTACAGATGTGCTGCCATAATTACAGGTGCTGTTTATGTGCAGAGCCAACTCTGTTGTGGGACTGTTTTTCTCATCTGGAATTAATGAAGGAATCTAACAGCCCCGTTGACTGAGCACATCAGCAGTCAGTTAAGTGCATCCTGTCAGCAGAAGGTGATTTTAATACTAGGCCAGTGGCCTCTCACTAATTAAAATAAACATTTATTATTTATTTTTGGGATTCTTTCCAAGAAGGAAAATAATACAGTTTGGAAAGGCTTTCAGAGCCGATTGCCTTCCACAGCCTGGTCTGTGCTTGAGACCGACACAAGGAGGATCTGGGAGGGGGGAAAGGAAGAGAAGGATGAGGAGGAACAAAAGGTGTTGAAAAGCTCAGATGAGTCTCAAAGCTGGAAAAGAAACAAATCAATGTCAGGAATTAGAGGAAGAACAGGCAGGGAGAGAACAGAAAAAGGAGCAGAACAAAACCAAAGACGACAGACAAAACGTGATTGATTGGGAGGGAGGGTGGCAAAAGACAGCTGAGTGACTGGTGGGGGTAACGGCAGAGATATGAGCCTGGGGGTCTGGAGACATTGTCAGTGGGATCTCTAAGGGGAGGGGGGGACTGGAGAAGCATTTGCCAGGAGTGGTGTTGGTGTGGCTGTCGCTCTTTGGGGTGGAGACAGGGGAGATGACCCATGGAGGGCTCCTGCTGCTCTGGTTGAGGTCCCACAGCAGCCTTCACCCCAGAGGGACTGCAGGTGGACACTGTACAGGTAAGATCTTCTCCGGGGTCTCTTGCCAGTCATCAGGAGGTAGCCAGCTGAGGTACAGGCTTGGAGACTCCTGCCTGGCCAGCAAACTAGCCAAGATCATGTGCATAGTGAACACACATACAGAGCCCAGGGCCAGCTGCAGCATGTGCTGCTCTTCTTCCACTGTGGTTGTCTGGCAGCAGATATCAAGTAAACACATCTTTCCTCTGGGAACCAGAGGGAGCTGCCCAGTACCTCCACAGTAAACAGTAAAATATCTGTCCATAAAACATCTGTGTGTGCAGGGGGTGTCAGAGGAGCGCTCTGACCCCAAACCCACAGCCCTCAGGGGTTTTCCTTGCTGAGCAGATGAGCTTCCGTGGTGGCTTCTTGTCCTACAGGTCTTCTCCAATGGCCGTAGGAGAGGCAAGCCTGCATTTAGCCACAGTTTCTGCTCTCTGTTTAGTTCCCAGCAGAATAAAGAGTGGCTGCTCTTTCATGGGAGGTGTCAGGCAGATCTGAGGGCAGAGTGCTCATTTTGGATTTTATATTGTCCAATAACCCATCAGGTGTCATCAAGACTAGACCATATTGAGGCAGTGCAAGGTCTGTAGGCAGAGAAAAAAAATCTTTTTTTCAGATGATCTGGTATTACTGGAAAATTAGGAGAGCTTTTCAGCATCCAAGTGCTTGTGAATAGGAAGAGCAGCCTTCAAAACTAAATAAGAGTTGAGAACAGTTGTTAAGAGCTTAACTGGACCGCATGTCCCTTAGACCATGATGAGAGGAAAAGCAGCAGGTATAGTACTTGTGGCCTATGTACCTTTTGATCAATGCTTAGATAAATTCCTTAATATTATTTAACTCCCATGGGGTTTCTACTCTTTGATGTTGAAGCTAATGGCTAACAGCGGCAAAGAGTCACCACGATGCATTCAAATGTGAGACTAAAGGTGTGACATCGCTTGAGTGCTGCAAACTAGCGACGAGTCTCCTATCGGAGCATTTGCTCAAATATCCTGTTGATGGGGGAATGTTTTCCTCCCTCCTGCAACTATTTCACCCTATGGGGAAATCAAAATCCGCTTTCAAAACAGCTATAGACACGTCCTATTTTTAATAGGGCGTTTATGGAGAGATGCTCAGCACCTCCTACGTGGTTCTCTGCTCCCAATGAGCAGGCAGCAACCGTGCAGGATGAGGCCCTGTTTTGGCATCAGTTACCGAGGAAACTACCTCTATAGAAATGGAGCATCTGTTTCTATTAGCAACGTCAGCTTCTGCATTTAAGTGGGTATTAGTGCATTTAAGCTCCTTACCATTGAATTCTGTTTGTTCGTGGGGTTTTGCAAGTTTGGGGGCTGCGTGGTGAGAACGGGGTTGTCACAGGAGAGCAGGTTACCATCAGTGGGACAGACAGTGGGGGAGGCAGGAGAGGGGAGAACACGATTCCTATGTTCACCCCTGTAAGAGCCGGGCATCCTTCCGAACCAGCATGCACACCTCCTGTAAAACACGGTGATTTGAAAGCCAGAGACGTGCCTGGCGATCTGCGAGGAGCAGAAGTTAGCGTGGCTAAGTGCTGTGCCCTGCTGTGCCAAGAAAGCCCAGGCCCGTTCTCTGTGTCCAGAAAGCTTCTCCCAGCCAGCAAGGACAGATGGACGCTTTGGATAGCAGAGGAGTGAGGTAACACGGGAAAGTTCTTGTGGGACAGTTCTCTTTCAGAAACAACAGGATGCTGCCAGTATGTTCCTGTAGCTATTCCCAGTAGGTACACGGAGACGGAAATTATTTCTGCCGTGATGACTAAAGCAGTGCATGACAAGCCGTCATCGTTACCTTTCGCTGTCAAAAGTGTCGGGCTCGACGTCTGCAGGCGAGTTGGACTGGGGCCGGAGCCAAGGGGCTCATTCGCTCCGGTGGGATGGGGGACG
Source organism: Alca torda (assembly GCA_008658365.1). Lineage (NCBI taxonomy): Eukaryota > Metazoa > Chordata > Aves > Charadriiformes > Alcidae > Alca > Alca torda. The sequence continues at coordinate 45,953,647 of CM018081.1, forward strand.
GAGCGCAGCGTCTGCTCCACGTTCCCGGGTATCCGCGCGTCTGCTGCCGGGCATCCGCAGCAGGGAAAGGCGTGCTGAGGAGAGCTGGATGTGGGAGGGTGAAAGGCTGCAAAGCAAGAGCAGTTTCAGTGAAGAGCAGCTCCCGTGCTCTTGTTCGCAGCGCAAACAGACCAGCAGAAAGGAAAGGCATGGCTTTCACTGGAGAGCAGCCACAAAGCAGTTGGGAAAGTTTTTTCCTGTTTACCTAGAGGAATTTTGTTGCATGTCTCAAGGAGGCTTTTACATTTCCTTCGGAAAATCGGCTGCAATCACCCAGAGAAATGGTGTGTGAGAAGACCAGGGTGGGAATGACCAGTGAGATGATGAACACCTGAAGTGAGCCACCGACTACATGAGCGTGTTTAATTAAAGATGTGAACATTCTGTTCTGCTGCGATAAAGCTTGTATCTATAAAGTATCAGTGTTTTCTCATTAAGGAAAACAAACTCATGTAGCTCAGAGGGTGCATGAGGTGAAAACACATTGAGGTTCATCTTGGGTTCTGACTTTTCCTTGCATACAAGCGTCACTCCTACAAAGCGGGAACTACCATTTTCTCCAGTAGGGAAACTGAATTCTTCTGACTCCAAAGGTTGTGCTGGAATGACTAAAACTAATCAGGCAGGGTTGTTTGGTAGCTTTATAGCAAGTCTTAAAAGCTGAGCCAAGTTTATAGCAATTCAGATAAGTAGATTAACGTAGATTAACAAGTATGAATCTTCGAAGCTCTCAATCCCTTGCGGAGAATTTGTATTAGGCACTTTTGGACGCTTCTGGCAAGTCCTTCCCAGCTGATATTGCTTGCTCGCCACCAGATTCACTGAGCATGCAAACTTTTCTTTGCTTCTTGTGGTTTTGTATTTCGCTTTGTTTCCCTGAGAAGAGGGAAAGGAAACACATTTGCGTATTGCCATGGTTGCAAAATCTGGCATTCCAAAGGCAAACCAGTTCCTTTTGTATGTTATTGGGTCAGCTGAGATGAATTGAGGAGCAAAGAATGTGTCTGAGCCCTTCAGCTTTTGGATTTTCAGTGAGAGAAACATTTAAAGGGCATAGCCGGGAGGTCTGCTGCAATCTTGCTCAAACAGCTGCAGAAACCATCTCTACTTGATGCTTGTTACAACCCCTCAGCTGATGATACCCACTGTCATAGCTAAAGTTGACCAAAACTACATAAGGACTACTATATCTGTACAAAATGCTGGCTTATTTTAACAACCTTCATTGGTACAATTAGCGATGGATACCCCATGAGCTGAGGTAGCACAGAGGGCAGGAGAGGCGCGATGGTGGTGTCTGCACCTCCAGTTGACAGCAAACAGCCCTAGGGCCAGGGTGGAAGGAGGGGATGCAAATAACTTCTTCAGTTCCTCCGGGCAAGTCTGCTGTAGAGAAGTCTGATGAAATGTGGGTGCTTTTAAGGTGTTTGAGCCATCGTTTAAAAATGGCACGTTACTGCAGTTCCTGAAGAGAGTGGTACATGATGCTGTTTGGGAAGTAGATGGCAGCTGACTCCTGCGGCTTTCCTGGTGCCAGACAGTGTCTCGGGTTTGCTCAGCAGGCAGCTTAGGGAACAGTTTCTGGTAGTCTTGCTTCTGCATGATGTTACAAAGCAGTTGAGAAAAATAGGAAATGCTGCTGAGACTGCTCATTGCACTTCTCACACACTCCTGACTCGCTGTTGCTGTTCAAAACAGAATATTTGCTGGTTTTCACTTCCAGTGCTAATGTTATATCTTAGTGCTGCCGTGTACATTATTTTTATCAACAACTCCTCCGATGGATGCTGTTGATGGTCTGCCCAGTGCAGCACATGGTAACTAGGAAAACACATTCCTGAGGGGCTCTGCTCCAGAATAATATACATCAGCAGGGCTGTACGGGTCCCCAGGGTGAGCAGTGAGGGGCTGCCCTCTGTGGCTGGCTTCAGTGCTCAATGAGGTTGGAGGAAACCGGGTAAGACTGGGAGTACAGCTGGGATCACTCCTCCCACGTATCCGTCTCTAATCACCCTCACCTTCTGCAGTGAGAAGGCACTACTGCTGTTGAGACCCACCTGCCTGGAAACGAAGTTTTTCCTGAGCAGCCTAATGCTCTGCATGTTAGGCAAATTATTATAAATGTGTTTATAATTATTTACTTAATTGCAAGTGTCTCCACAAATGATTGTGCTAGCACTTGACAGGACTAATGTAACACCTGAAGCTATAATAATGGGAATATAATGCAGCATGATAGCATGATAACAACACCAAAAAAGACTGATCGGAGTGGGATTTGTGTCTCGAGATCCCAACCGCAGGTGGGTAGTTAGGATAGAAAGGAGCTTACAGTGCAGGAACTGCTCTGACGAGTGCGAGCAGGCAAGGGGCACAGGGAGAAGGAAAGTCGCAGGGACACTGTAGAAAAGGAGAATGGAGGGCACCACGAGATGAGGACCCTTTTTTTGGAAGCATGGTCAGGCTAGGGGTCATGGGCATGGTCAGCAAGAATACACAAAGGGGTATTTGTTTTCATTGGACAGGTTTTCTTACTTTTTGGGGGTTTTTTGTGTGTGTGATTTGTTTTTTTTTTTTTGGGGGGGGGAGCGGGGTTGTGGTTTTTTTGTGTTGTTTTTTACAGTGACAGGTGCTCTGAAAAGACATCCTGGTTTTCTTTGTCTTTTTCTTCTATGATGACGTGAGAATTGCCGAGTGGTTATTTTTGAATAAAGACAATTTCAGTCTACAATACAGAGTTCTTAAAGGGGTGTTATATGGATAAGGCAGAGAGGAATAACTATCCAGCTTCACTCCTGCAAAGCAAAGCCCTTTTGCAGATGCCCATCCACAGCAGGTCAGGCAGAAGGCTTCTCCTCTGCCGGATGAATTCAGAGGGACGGTGGAAGGAGCAGAGGTGACATTAACCAGGCCATGAGGACACTTGGCCTCTGGCTGAGAGTACTTTTGTTTATAAACTCAGCATCCACTTCCCAGGAAAATATTTTTGATGTTGACTTCAGACATCCTCTCGGCGAGAACGGCCCAGCCTCCTGGCTTGCCCAAGAGACAATAGAAGGAAAACAAGCACAATAGGTGCATGTGCTAAACACTTTAATGAGCACTTCCACACCATTCTCCTGGATTTCCCCACATCCCCATGAGTCAATAAGCACCTCATGCAGCTTTCTAGATAGTGCGTAATAAACTGATACAGCTGGGGACTAGCCCAAACATTAGCTCTCATTCTCTGAATAACTGATAGAAATGTCAACTTATTTTGTTACGTGTATATTGCCTCAATATAATATGCCTAATAATTTCTTTACCTGTGTAAGACTTCTACAATGAGATTATGCTTAAAATACTTTAGATACAGTTATATAAGCTTGTGAAAAAGGCACTGTGACAAGTTTTGCACATGTACGAATACGCAGTTGATTTATCCGCACCTGCAAACAGAAAAAGGCCCCCGAATTTGTTGCCCTGTGGCTCTGGAGAAAGTGTATCTCTCAGTTGTCTTCCGTTCATTTTGAATAGCAAGTTAATGACGGTATGCAAATCGCCAGCGATTATGGTTCAGTTTCCATTGTCACCCAACATAATGTCCTCCTCCAGTAGCACTTTGTGATGTTGCTCTGGGATGCACGGAGCATTCAGTAAGAACTGCTGTAAGTTTCTGTATCAGAAATTCAGCATTTATTGTAGTTACTTGGGACAATTTTATCTCCTGGAGACAGGGCTTTTAAATTATGACTAATACTTTGCATTGTATCTGGGAGCCTTTCATCTCCAGCTATCTCTGATATTTAGTCCAGATAGATTTACATTATTCCCAAACCACTCAGTATTTCTCTTCCAATTCATGCAAGAGAAATGGAAGATTATCAGGCTTCAGAAAATGTTTTTATTTTTTAATAGTGTTTACATGCAACCAGTAAGAGGATCTGGAGCAAGGGGTGTGGATCACAAAGCCTTGCAAAGAGAAAAGGGATGTGAGTAGAGAGGATTTAAGTCCCATTCTTTAGACATTAATAAATAAGAAATGTGCAGTTTTGGGATGAAATTCTGCCTCCATGTCCAATGATGTAAATCCGCTGAGGCCAGCTATTTCAATAAAGTCGGCCCGACTCTGAGCTCTCTGTTGGTTGCACCAGCTCAGGAGCCGTGCTGGTGGTTTCTGCCCCTCTGCCGACTTATCAACAGCTTTGCAGTTATCTGAGCCTGTGAAAAGCTCATATAAGAATCAGATTTCACTTAGTGTTTTCCATCGTGCTCTAGGTTATCCTAAATGCTCATTGTCTTTGCACGTTTTGGAAACGTGTGACTTCAAATGTAATTTAGTGTGAGAATTCAGAATTAGGGATTGTTGGGAATTCTTCAACAAAATAGCTTTGCAGAAGAAAAATTTTTCTCAATCTGGGAGTGAACCACTAAAAGCAACATTTCTACTGGAAAAGATGATTGCTCTGAGTGTGGGAGACAGGGACACACTTTTCACGCTGCCTTTTCCTCCCTCCAGTGAACACCCTAACACCGTTTTTGCTAATCTGGGGTTAGTTTCTTGCTCAGTTGAACCTATTGAAACTATTTTCTTACTGAAACAGGGATTTGAGCCTGAATCTCTCAGTCTACGTCCATGCTAATAAAATCAGCAGGTCTTCCCCACTCCTGACTCTGGGTACCCTACCTCACCAATGTCCTTTCTCCTCCACTCCGGTGTTGGTTTTCTTGCAAAGGCAACCCAAGACCGTGAGGCAAGAGCTGCATGTGACAGCATTTTTCTGGTCTCGGTGAGTGCTATGATGTATCTGGTGCAATTCTAAGCCACGTCCCATGGCCTGCTGGCCTGGCCCTGCTGCTCGTCACACAGGGCCCTTCCTTTCATTTCTGTTTGGGAAAAAGGAAAAACATTTTTAGGAAGTTCTTCACTTCATCCCTCTGCCAAATCAGCCTTTTCTGAGTGTTTTTGATGGCCAGAAAGACTTTGGCAGAATGGGACTATTCCTCATTGCCCTTTATAACTTTAATCATAGTTTTCCCTGTTGTTTGTATGATGAACTCCAAACTGTAGCTTGGTTGGCAGCTCAGTGTTTCTTTAAATCACTACTGGTTTCTCCTGTGTGATTAATATTTTATTTGTGTTGTATTACATTTCACACCAGTCTCCATGCCAACAGTTCATGCCAGGAGCAATGTCTGATAGAATAATTTAAATCCTCAGAGATCTGAGGACTTTCTTTTTGGATAATGTCATTAAGTCAGATTAATTTTGTCCTTGTTTTGCAGTGTCAGAGAGCCAAGGCTGGATGTGTTCCTCTTCTGCCTCATGCCCTGCAGTGGCGTCCCACAAAGACACCTCTTCACATGGTGAGAGTTGAGAATTAACACTCCCTTAAGCCAGCATCAAGTGTCATCCACTACTGACACCAAATCTGTAGGGAAAGGCAAAGCCTTTCGCTAGACCAGATGATAATTCTGGGAAAACACAAGGTTTTGAGTAGAAAGTCCCTTCCTTAGGACCTTTGGAGTTGCACCGTCCTGGCTACACCACTGTTACTGCCCTCATTCCCCTGCAAATGCAATCCACATAATGATTTTGTTTCCCTGTTTGCATTGTTTCTCTGAATTGTAGATTCCTACCTGCTTCTGCTACTGTCAAGCAAATCCCCCTGGTGCTGGACTGGAGAAAAAGCCACTGGGAGGCAAGTCAGAGGTAAGCTTAGCTCCCTCTCAACCACATATGGGGGTGGTCACAATTCTGATTTATGCTGCAGATTTGCTGACATCCGTATGACGTGCCTCCTAGGAGATTTCTCTGATAGGTCTGCTCCTGAAGGTCCATTTGTTCTTGGAAGTTGTCTTTCTTCCCTTTCATCCTGCGGTGGTAATAGTCAGTTCTCAGCACATGAAGTCCTGCAGAATACAGACAGCAAAATGATTTCTGTGGGGAATATTCTAACGCTGTACTCATTGCACTCCTTTGGTTTCCAGAGAAAGGCGTGATCCTCGCTGCTCTAGGGCACAAGGGTGGGACAGGGTGACCTGACAGGTGTCTGGCCCTTGGCTGAGCTGTGCTGGGACCTGCTGACTTGGGGTTCCTCTGCCCGTGTCTCCTCCCCAGCTTCACTCCTCCAGCTGGTTTTTGAATGTGTGTTACACATCAGCATGTTTGAGGGTCATATTTGGTATTTCAGCCTTTAATAGATGCCCGATAGAGAGCAAGGAACCAGTACTCAAGCCCACAGGTCCTGCAAGAGGGGACCACTCTGCTGGACTGCACGACTTCTATCCTGGGATGCTCACACCAGCACCTGAGAATCACCAAGACCAGAAAGAAATAAGTGAAAAAGAGAGGAGAAATAAAAAAGCAAAGTAAACTATTCAGGTTTAAATAAGAGAAGAATAAACAGGAGGGTACAACCAAAAAAGGATGGAGTGTCAAGGGAAAGAGCAGCAAAAAAGCATGAGTTCCTCCATGTTTAACTAAAAAATGGATACAAGGGACCACTAAAGGATTTTTATTTGAAATGCAAAGTCTGGATAAGATAATGTATCAATGAGGACAATCTAATGCCACACAGGAAAGATGTGGCACTCAAAATACCTTAGGCTCCTGGGGCCTGACAAATTCAAGTTTTCTCCCACCATCTTCTTAAAATCCTTAGTCTGCAAGACTCGGGGAAGGACCTTAATCACAGGTGTAGCCAAAGGCAGAGATCCAGGAATCACAACTGCCTTCATAAGCCTCTGCACCAGAGGGGATTAAAGAAAAATTAGTTTACTGGAGCAAGTGTGGAGTTAGCACATATCATCCCAAGAAGCAATTTGTCAGTATCCAACACCTCTGTGCAAGGGAAAGGGAAGGAAAAGAAAGACCGAGGCAACAACCTTGGCTTATACACATGGCTGCATTGATTTTCCCTGCCAATTAATGCCAGCTAAGAATACATCCCTGGAGGCCACACAGCAAGAACTATAGGCAAAATTGCCTCGCTTGAGATTACAGACGCCTTTGCAGACTCATGGTATCAACCCTCCTTATTTGCTTCTGTTTCTTTTATTAAAAATCCACAGTGGGAAAGAAACTGGTGCGCCTTCCTGACACTTGCAGTGCAGTGGAGGGAATATCTGTCTGTTTCACGAAGCCAAATCTATCCTCTGTCTTGTTATTTGGTTTTGTTTTGTTTTGTTCTTTGTGAACTATAACGGGTGGCCGCGCTTATTTTTCCCAACTAGCAATTCCTTTGCGGATCAAATTGCAAGCAGCCCTATAACTTTCTGACATGGCAGGATTATGAAAGACCTGCAGAAGTGTCATGCAGTCTCTGCTGTGAAATCTGACAATTTAAGAGGTTCCATCCTGGTCCTGACAGTGATGATTTTTGATACCCTTTTGAAATACATTTTTTTTTCTCTGCTCTGGCAGGTATTGGAGAAATAAACCCTTTGTGCAGATGGGAGGGCATTAGATGATTCACTGGCTTTGAGGGTGCTAACAGCCATCCTTTACACGTCTTGTGTTGGTTTAATGGGTGGTTTGCAGCTGTGGGATCATTGCTATATTTTGTAGTTTTCTTCTATTATTAGCTATTAAAGGAATATGAGACCATGGATAGCGTTGTATTAAACTACCGGTTCCTGTATTTATTGGCACCACCTGGGGATTAAAACAGATGCTGTCACTCTGCAGAGTTATCTTCAAAGCAGGGGAGATATAATGAATACGTGATCAAAGCACCCTCACTTTGTCCCATTGTGCAGTAATTACAGATGGAAACATTTTCTAAACAGGCGGCGTTGGCTCGGGGGAAGCAGCGCAGAGGCTTTGCCCCACACGGCAGGAGCCAGCACGGGAAAGGAAAGTCAGTCCCCAAAGACTTCAGTGGTTCGGAGGTGGGGAACGTTCCACAGTCACGATGGCCTCTTCCAAGGAGAAAGCCACTGCAGGAGAGTCCAGCACTTCCCTCCGGGGCATGTAAATACCCTGTGGTTAGCAGGATGGCTGCTTATCCACAGTGACCAGAACCATGTTTATAACTAAAACTCTTTCAGTGACCTTTCGTGATCATTTCAGCTCATTCTGCCATGGCTGTTGGGCATGTTCCTGCTTCTCCAGAGGTTGATTGGGACCTTTTCACCCAAGGGGACTTCTTCACACAAGGGACAACATATTTACCTTGAAAACAGCACGGTAATCTGTGTTTTGGAGGAAAACTGGAAGAAACCATTGGATCTCGGATGATGTGTGAAAGCTGTGGCATGTACCTCGCATGTGTAGGCAAAAGGGATACAATAAATAATGCAGAAAACGCAATAAATAATTTAGGTACTGTGAGGCTTGGCTGAAATACATAAGAATCCCTCCTAATTTTGCAGTGCCTCTCCCTTTTTGCATTGCAGGAGGTCTGCAGCCTCTCAGACCTGCGTTGGTGGTACCCTGATCCTGTCCCCTACCTGATCACCTTTCCTGACCGGCGTAAGGCAGCCACACGAGAGCAGCACAACCCTTCTCAGCGCTCCACCTGACAGGCTTTGAGCTCAGCTGGATCAGGGCCAGCTTTCGCTGAAAAGAGGTGCATCCACCAGCGGCAACGTTTTCAATGTCAAGTGAGGTCTTCCAGCCACCTCAGGCCCCGCGCTGCTAGTGCAGGGTCTCAGAGGCTGCCCTCAAATGCAACAAACACCATCCCCTTTCTCCTCCTGCCATCGCCAGGCAGGGCTCCAGCCACAGCACGTGGTACACGGAGACGGTGGTGCTTCCACAAAAGGTCTGAGTCATTTGAACGTTAATTGGCATTAATGTTAAGCGTAGTTCTGTTATCTGGCTGCAGCCCAGAGCAGGTTGACGTGAGCTGGCGGTGTGTAAGCAGTGACTCTCAGTCCATGGGGTTTATGGTGAGTTATCTCTGGAGCCAGGTGGCCTTTGTGGTGTTGCTGTTCAAAGTTTGGTGATAAAAGAGTGTTGTGGTCAATGATAAACGTTATCTTCCCCCTTCAAAAAATGTGGGAACTGCTAAGGGAAACCTGAAGGCTAGTGAGAGAAAGGCAAGATCCCTGCAGCCCTTGTGTTCTCATGGAGCCCTCATAACAACTGTGAATAAAGCTCTGTTCTCCCAAATTGCTTTCTAAAATAAACCATCCAGATGGCTTTAAGCGAAGACCTAGTCATCAAGCTGAGTAATGCTTATTTTGAGGACGTTAACCAAGAAATGTGTACAATTGTGCTGAATTATGCACAACGCAACTCAAACAGATGCACATGCAGAAGCAGGAATATCACAAGTGTCAGACGGCGGTGGTTCACCCTGTCGTTCTGGTCCTGGTCTATGGGACAGTCCGGAGAGATACTTAAGGGCGTCTAACATGTAATGTGTAGAGAGGAAGAATGCCTTTTCTCTCCTACAGCTTTACAGGTACTGGGATCACTCAGAAATATATAACAGGAGATACTCAGTGCTAAGGGAAGACAAATGTTGCCTTTTTTCTTTTTGACAGGAGGTGGAGAGGACAGAGAGATTTTCTTATAATCTGGGAGAACAAGGTTATTTGGCTTTTCAGGCAATACTGGGGTTCTTTCCCCTCCTTTCCTCCAGGATGTCCAATTTAAGCTTGGAAAAAACGAAATTGGTAAAGCAACGCTTTGAGAGGAAGGCAAAACCCAAGTGCTGTGCTAGGGTTGCCGATGTCCATAGTGCAACAGAGTAAAACATAAATTCACAGAGATGTTTTCCAGCCTGCTCTGCCCAAGCTAACACATGTCTTTAGGACTCGTACTGAAGTGCCTGGTAAGCGCAGGGAGGTGTGCTTGGCTGCTTTTAATGGGCACGCTCAGTGGGATGGCTTTCAGCAGCTTTTACTGCCTGAGTGGGGGGGCATCATCTCAAGGTCTGTCCAGCTGAGGAAGACTGGAACGGTCTTGTTGGCTACCGCCACCCCTTTATGTTTCCTGCCTTCACGCCTCAATCCTCGAGCAAAAAGGTTTCCACAGGGAATCCCCCCCCCCTTCCCCCCCCAGCGTTACGGAGGCTGCTGCAATGTGCCCCCCCGGGTGCCTGGAGAGAGGGGAGGGCTGGGCATCCCCGCTGGGTGCCTTGCACGGGGCCCACCTGCACGTCGCAGAAGCTTCAGCTGAGAAAAATATCACCTGAAACTCAGTTTGTCCGCTACACGCCAATTTACATAACTAAACTTTGTGCTAAAATACAGCCTGAGTAATAGCATTGCTTTATTTTTTTTTTTTCTTTTTTCCCCTGAATGCAATTTTTTATTAGCTGTGAAATCAAGTCCTTTCCCTAGCTGGAAGTATGTGAGCAACCTTCATGTACAGGAAGATTATAGTGATACAGCAGAAAAATAAAACTATCAGAAGCTCTTGAGGAATAAATTCAAACCCTCATTAATCTCTGTGGGCTGCATCCCAAATCTGAATTTTTACAGAACGTGGGTGGTATTTGCAAAGCGAGTTGCTGGAGTTGGTTGGCTTAGAGGGTTGGTTTAGATGATAACAATATGTTTCTGAACCGCAGTCCTCTGCCTGAACAAGGTGCAGGCTGTGGTTTGTGCTGTGTACGTCGCTGATACAGGGTTGTGCCTGTGGCGTGGGGGTGGCTCCGGGTCCCTGCAGTTCCAGCGCAGGAGAGCAGAGGGGCTGTGGGGCACGTGTGAAGCAGTGGGACTGACACAGAGCTGTTGATAACCTAGTTTTGATTTTTCTGATGTTCACTAACTGGGTTATGGCATGATTTTTATGTGTCTTTGCTTTATTCTTTTTTTTTCAAGAAACGGTTGAACTTCCTTATCTGGCACAACTCAGCTTTTTCACTGTGAAATCCCGATTAAAACTGAAGAGTGCGGTGGATGTGTCATCCCAACAATTCTGCGTCACTCCCGTCTTTCATCCAGCCCTCAGCGGAGCCCCTTGTCGCTGACAGTGCATCTTGGTACCACGGGAGACCTCAATGTCAGGAAGGGGGTTACACCGGCTTCGGCCCAGGAGAGCTGCGCTTGAGCCTTGAGCTTTTGCCTGTCTCTTAATTGCATCTGGGAGCATCAAGTTCATAGGTTTAAGCTGTCATATCACAAAGATTTCTGACTCACCACTGCGAGAAGAATAGCAAGAAATAAACTACTGTACTTATGGAAGTGCAGGTTATGGCTGAAGTGCTGTCTTTAATCAAGGACAGACTCTGTGCCTAGAAAGAGTAAAGGCTAAAGGCTAAATCCCAGCTCCAAGGAGGATGCAGGCAGAAGGGATTCCCTATTAGAATTTGAAAAGAGCTGTCACCCACTTTGCTATCACAAGTGTCTTGGTAGCTCAGATGTAGGGATTTTCCATATTTGATTAGAAATACTACTAAAATTTGAAGGATGGATGAAGAGAACCCTACATATTATGTGAGACGACAACAGAAACATGATTTTGTTTTCAAGTTTAAAGCAGTTTGGGTTTGGCTTAGGTAGGTATAGCTTGGAGGAGACCCTAATCTTTATATTTTTTAAATAAGTATAAACAGCTGAATCTCCAGTTTGGGGAAGCAGCAGGTGGTCTTTTGGCCGCAGGAGGTACTAAACACGAAATTCAGCTGAAAGGAAAATTTGGCTGATGGAGCTTTTTATCTTTATTTTGTGCTGGTGTGAATGAGTGTGAGATACTAAAGGATGTGGTCCCCTGGGAGCAAGGTAGACATTTACGAAAAAAAAAGAAGACAGTACACGGAAGAAAACCTCTCTGAGTACCTCAAAGTCAGCTGAAGAAATATTGTCTTTCCTTCTAACAAGAAAGCAGCAGCTCAATATTTGTTTGGTGTAATAACACAGTTTAATAAGAGACCGCATGTAGGCAGGTTGCTATAATGAGCTGAAGAAAAACCCTGCAGAAAGAGGATTTTTTTTTTTCTTTTTTTTCTCTTGAAGCTTTGGTTTTACTTTAGAGCATCAGAGAGGCAGAGCTGTGGATTACTTGCTCATGAGCACAGCCTGCCGGCTCCCACCGCAACCAGCAGCGGTGCCACGAATCCTTCCCCTTCCTCCATCACCCCCACGAGTCCGGGTGTGAGTTTGGGAACGCTTCGGTTTGTGTTTTCCTCTTGGGAATGATCGTGCCCACTGAAATCCCTACGAGACACCCACAGCCCTTACTCTGTAGCATGGAGACTATATAGGGAAACACCTTTCAGCTCTCTGCAGGGACAAAAGGTTTGAAGTTCTACAGTTAAAAGCCAGAAAAAAACCCCCTCCTGAAACAATGGAAAAGAACTAGCTTCTCTCCTCTCAGACCTCCAGACTACTTGGGGGTCTTAGGGATTGTGGGGTTATTGCAGGCTGTGGCATCAATTGACATTACCAGGGACATTAATTCCTATTACTTTATGACGCTCTCTCTGGGCTATACCTAGAATTTAGGTTCAGGGCTGGCTTCTATAGGTATGTCTATGCCACGTTTAAATCCCTGGGTTATCGCTCAGTGAGCTAGTGTGTCTGCACAGCTCGGGGGAAAGGTGTTCAGGGGCAGCAGTTCGTGCTGTGTGGCTGTAACTCCAGTGGATGAAGGGCTATTTATTTTAATTTACACCTGCTGACATCCATCTGTAACACTTTCTCCTTTCATTTGATTGTACTTCAAGTTGCACCTTTCCCTCCTCCTCATTTTCCCCTGCAGAACACAAACCCCACAAATATCTTTTTAAAAGTTTAAAAAAAAAAAAAAAGTAAGATCTAGAGTGCACGCACTATAATTTATACAAAAGGGTGATCAGGCAGATCCAGGTGATGTACGCCGCAGCCTCCATGCTGCAGCTCAGCTGCCATGGGTGCGAATCTCCTGCCCTTATTCCCCTGGTATTCCTGCCTGCAGACTCCTGCTCCCACTCTGTCCTGCTCTGAAAGCAAAACCTGCCGAGGGTTCGTGGTTCAGGTCCGTAACATCATCTCCTCCCTCATCCTCTTCAGGTGAGCGGTGGCTGGTTTGCTCCAGGACCCCATTCCTCCCTGCAGCTCCCGTGCCTGCGATGGGCTGCGTCTGTCATCAAGCACCTGATTTCCCACAACGATAGCTATGGCAGCAGCAAAGGTGATTGTGGAGCATCATGAAAAATGCATTCTGGTGTCATGGCTGGATGGTAGAAGGAACTGACTGAGGTGTTATTAGGTACACAACACGTGGTTAAGAGTGTTTAATAAGCACAAAATTCTCCCTCAAGTTGTGTCTTTTTACTTTGCAGTGGTATTGCTTCTGATGAGTTGTTTGTTCACTGTTGTGCTTTAATCTCACTAGCATTGCTTTGTTATTAAGAAATCAGACACTGACAGAAAGCCATGAGCTGGAGTGCTGCTCTTAGATGTGCTTAGTGGCTGCTCCTTGAATGAAACTGGTGGCCACTCTTTAGCTAAAGGTTTGCCTAAGTGTTACTTCACCAGGCTTCAGGTTTGATAGCCCTAGGAGCTGCGACATGGCTATGGTGTCACTGAAGACTTTGGGGGAGAAAAAGACAAAAATAAAAGTCACTAAGCTGTGAGCTTGCTTGGCTGGCTGCAAATGCAGAGTTGGAATGATGAGTGTGGTCTTCTGAGTGGCTTGCTGAAGGGTTGTCTGTCTGTCCTGGCTGGCTGCAGGTATGACTGATAAAATCACTCAGTGTTGTTTCTAAATGCATGTGCCCAATGACCTTCTTTATAGAATGAATGCACTTCTCTTATTTGCATTTGGGAATCATGCAAATTTGGCCCAAAGCACAATCTTATACAGAAAACACTTTTGCATAAAAGCAACTTTTTAATTTGGTAGAAGCTCTCATTTTCAAATTAAAACCTTGGAGCGAGTTATCACAATCCCTGTCCCACAATCCTTGCAATCAGAAGTGGTACTGGGTACCAGTATAACAGGACTGGGAGACCTGCTCCGAGGGGAGAGCACAGCTGCAGTACATGGTGCTGTCACTGCTGGGGTCCAGGTAAAATTTTCCTTTCGGGATTTGTTTGCTTGTTTTCAAAAGCAACTTGCTATGGAGTCTGTGTGACACCCACTTGGATGTACAGGAGAATGATTTTCATTAACTTGGAGAAGACAAGACTCCGGGGAGACCTTAGACCCCATTCCAGTCCCTAAAGGGGCTCCAGGAAAGCTGGGGAGGGACTCTGGATCAGGGAGGGGAGCCACAGGACAAGGGGGAACAGTTTTATACTGAAAGAGGGAGATTTAGATTAGAGATTAGGAAGAAATTCTTTCCTGTGAGGGTGGTGAGCCCCTGTCCCAGGTTGCCCAGAGAAGCTGTGGCTGCCCCATCCCTGGAGGTGTTCAAGGCCAGGTTGGATGGGGCTTGGAGCAACCTGGGCTGGTGGGAGGTGTCCCTGCCCAGGGCAGGGGGTGGCACTGGATGATCTTGAAGGTCCCTTCCAACCCGAACCATTCTGTGATTCTATGATGCTAAGGAAGATCTCAGCCATCAGTCTCCTGCCTCCTCCACACCCGTGCAGGCTGTGACACCTAACGCTGTGCCCGCCACAGGGGCAGCTGCTGGAAGAGAGCCCGGAGTCAGGGCCAGCAACTGCGGTGTGGAAATTCATCTCAGCACCAGATCCCCCTGCACTCCTGCTGTGCAAGCCTTAATTAAAACCTTGCAGCAGAATAATTAATCATTAGTAAGGGAATTAAATATTAGTCTGTATTATAGTAAACATTAGTTATGTATTAAGAAGCTCATTAGCTATTAATTAACCTTTTAAGCCCTTCCAAATCCCCTTTATCACACTGCAGGTTTGTGTTAAATATCTGTCTCAAATGACCTTAAGCGAGTGCCCTTTTGCTTGCTATTAAAGGCATTACAAATTCCAGAACCAGTTTACTCATTTTGCCCCTTTGGTTATTATCTCCCTTTCTATTTGGCTGTATTTAAATTCAGCTATAACGAAGACTTAGCTCATTATCGATATGGAGCCATTAAAGCCTCCCAGAGATTGAGGGAATCACTTCCCAAAATGATATACGATAACTGAGGCAATGATTCATTTTTCCTATTTTTGCTCTTGTGCTGCTTGCACCCGGCATTGGCAGATCTTATCCCTCTCACCGGCGTACATGCCCTACAAAGATGCAGGACAGGGACCATGAGAGAGAGAAGCTAATGGGTATATATAGCCCCAAATAAGGTTCAGAGAGTCACAGATCCATTTTTGGCCCCTGCTTTCCAGCTCATTAATGCAAGTCCTTGAATTTATCTACATCTCCCTTCCTTCACTGGAAGCTAGGGCTATTTCTCCTGCGCCCACTCTCTCCATTTTTAGTAAAAACTTAAGTAAGTTCTTTAAGGCTGTAGTTTGTGCAGGCTGGTGTCCAGCACCAGGTCTCCCACCTGCAGGGTTTACAGCCCAGTGATTGGGCCAGGTAAAACGATGGGCATGAACCAAGTGGGTGAAGAAGGGAGCAATGGGACCTGCTGACTGTAGCATCTAACTCCGTAGTGGTGAGAGATTTGTGGCTAAGGTAAGGGAAGAACTGCTTTTAGGGGTCAGGCTGGCTCACAAGGAAAATATTCGTAATGTCCGGGTAGAGGAAACACCTATCCTCTCCATCTGAAAGCCGTCTTGCAGGACAGTCCTGGTCGCCTTGGCTATGAAGTCACGGTTTTCATTTCCCTGCCTGTTGGTTACGCTGGGAGGCAAATGCAGACCAAATTAGGAATGAGAGACCTGTTTGCCAGGTTCCTGCTTGGAGCACGAGAGGCAGCAGAGGTGCTCTGCAGCATGGTGCTGCCCAGGGTGCAGGACTGATGCTGCCCCCTCCGTCCCCACCTGCAGCCCAGACCTGGCCACGGTGTGGGAAGAGATCTGCTGTCAGCTGGAGATGTGTTCGAAACGCTGCTCGAGAGTCTCCTGCGTTTGTGGTGATGGACTGTGTCCCGGCTTGTCCTTGCTGAGTGATCCTTAATCTCCTACATCTTTTAATTAGGGCAATTTCTTTTGGCCTGCTGGAAATGCTTTTCTCATGTAGATTAATTAAAAATAAAGCCTAGCTCTGACAATTTAATATGCTGTGAGCTCTGGTCAGGATGCAGGCAGTCTTTGGAGCCATTATTCATGACACTGTTCTTGCTTCTTATTTACTTTTAAACCCTGTTTTGTGGGAACTGGGGACAACAGACATTCTCTGTAATTTAAGGGCAGAATTAGTCCAGCTGCGAGGGCAAAGCCGTGTATGAAACATCACCTCCACCCTATGGGCTGCAAAGCCCATCCCATGCTGCTGAAAGCAGGGGCACGATGCCAGATGCCCTCAGGCAGCTCCTTTGTTTCAGGATTTGCACCTCTGGTCAGCAGGGGTTCCTGGCTTAAAACCTTGCAGTTCAGCTATTTAAAGGCATGTTAATGACTTCTGCTGTTTGCTCCCTTTCTGTTAGCAGCAGCTGACTGGTTTGGTCTTTGCAAGGCATGAAATAATTGTCTGAAGACTTGAGCAGTCATCAAATCAATATTGGTGAGTTAATGGCTTTGTTCTGATTTTCCTCAGGGTGTCTATTGACTTCTAGTTTGATTGGCCGGAGGGGTTTGCAGAATTAGGATGATCTCTTGGAGAATATTCACCCTTGTGTGGATGACTTCAGGTTAGTTTAATCTTTCTCTAACGTATTTCCCATAAAAAGTTGCAATCCTGAATCTACAAAGAGTTTGGGCAAAGTTGCATTCCTTTGCAATATGAATTTGCCTAAGGAATATTAAATCCTATATTTCAAAGCCAAAAAATAAGAGCTGTTACGTACTGGATCAAGTCTAACCCAGCAAGTGGATTGATGTGACACTGGCCTGCTAGGGAGTCCCACCAGTGATGGGACATAAGACAGGGGACCTGCACATCTCAGGTCTAATCTGATCTGGGACCCACCTACTTCGATTTTTCTTCTTCAAACTCTCTAAGTTATCTCATGAATCTTTTAGTAAGACTTCTTAATTTTAATTTCTTACAAACAGAACTTGGAGAATAAGCCATGAATATAACATCGTTTCTGCTGGTAGCACATTAATACATAGTGTGCAGCTTCCTTGAGCGTGTTCCTGGGACCAGATGAGACGAGAACTCTGATGAGGTGGGATTTTTGCTTATCATGAATATTTATATACGAAGCCTCAGTGCCTTGATGGTTCCTGAAATGTAAATGCAAAAGGGGAGGACGCAATTTTTTTTTTTAACAGTATATTTTTATATATCTTTTAGTCTCCTTTTGAAGTCCTAGAATTTATTATGCTCTTTGGTAGCAAATTCCTACATGCCGAGCAGCATGGTAACTAGCTGTTCTAGGGGCAGGATCGTGCTGTTTCACTTACACAGATGCCATAAAGGCAGCCGGCGGTAGCTGATGGGGCACTGCTACACCTCCCCCCGGCCCCACATAATTCAGCAAAGCTATTCACAGTGCGGTGGTATTTGTGCTGACCAGGACACACATTGACTGCAATATTTAGCAGCAGGAGAACGTTCCTGTCGGTGCTGCTGGACTTTAGGACAAGCCTTTTGTTGAGTTGCATCTAAATGGGCAAAAGTGGAAGCGTTTCATAGAGTTTCCACTTTTAACTTTCTCACGCAACTTAAAATGCAATACCATAGGAAATGGAAATTATGGTGGTTACTATATGTTCTACCTAGAAAAATTCTGCTTCAGTTCCTAGGGGATGCTAAAGCACTGATTGGGAAGGGTAAAGCAAGCTTTTATCAGGAGTAGAGCTGTAGTGAAACCAATTTTTAGGACGGTGCTGTGGCAACAGGGCTGATTTTCCAAAACTGAAAGAATTTTTACACAATGCCTAGAAAGGAAAGGGGTGGGGAAGCGGAGGGGGGGGAAGGGAGTATTACCATGAAAGATATTCCTTCTTCTTATGGGGAAAAACTGAATATTTGAAATCAGCAACGTTTTCTGCTTTGAGGAGTGGAAGACAGCCCAAAACGATGGGTTATTCTTGCAAAGGTTATTACTTGCAGTGTCTGTCTTATACTGGCATTCGATACCCTTTGCTGAACGTTGACATTTAAGTGGTTCATCATGACACTACATTGCAAGAGCTATTACGCAAAAGCAACAGGTTTCCGACATTTGCAAACAGCAGCTCCGGGAAAGGCCACCCTGCGCTGTGAAGTACCACTTAGCGAGATGGGGGAATCCAGGGGCAAATGCTATTTCAGTCGTTTTACCAGCTAAATCCTGTAAAGTTCAGTGTTACTCATTTAATTTCTGATTGCGCACTCAACACCAGCGCTGTGCTTCTCTGAAGCCAGCTGAGCTGGATTTCTCTTCTTCGAACGTAATTTTACAAAGACGTTCATAAGGATACAGTAGTTGCAAATTAAGCACCACACATAAGGAGTCATTTTTGCGGATTACACTTGGTCACAGAACCTTTAATGTCTCAGTTTTATTCCTTTTAAATGTATTGTAGTTTAAGTTTTGCTTTTTGACTTTTTCGGGCTTCAGAATTCCTATGGCAAAATTGCTTCCTGTAATGATTTCATGGTTCACACGCCGCAGAAAAGCAAAACCACGTCCATGTATCGGATAGTCAAAAGATCAGGCAAATATTTCACTCAGTGTACCACAAAATATTATGAGGTAATTTTATTTTTTTTCCCCACTTTTAGGTAAAAATATTACAGTATACAAGATAATTTTATTAAAGGTAAAAATACAGTATTTTGCTTTTTCTCTAAACAGATCTACGTATAGTACACTTTTTTTTTGTTTTCCTTTTTTTTTTTTGTACAAATATAACTATTATTCTATTAGGCTATCTGTGTTCTCATCTGGCACTTAAGAACTGATCACAGGTCACCTTCTGGTTCTGCTTGTTTTTCTCAGCTGATACCTAAATGTAATGTTCATCTTATAGGTGTCTTCTGTAAACAAACAGTACAGTTCAGTGGTTCCCAAGTAGTAAGGTGTGCTTTAAGTAGTTAAAATCACGTCGCTAAACGTAAAAACCCAAGCAATCCAAGCTTGCAGCTGTGTTGCGCCAACTCACCACTTTCCAGTCGTGAAAGTGCAATCCAAATACTTGCATTACTGCAGCCTTTAAAACAGTTTTAATCCCTTCCTTGTAAGAGCCAAACACATAAGACTATAATTTCTACAATGATTTTTCCTTTATTTCCTTTTTTTTTTTTTTTTTTGATCAGAATGTTCTCAGTGGAATTGAAGCCTTTTCGTAGCGATTAAAAGGTTTGAAACTACTGGGCTATGTTCTTCGTGATTTATCTCACCCTATGGCTTGCTGTTCGACCTCTGGAATCTGAAAGCTGAGCTCAGTCGCACCGCTGTCGCTGGATTAATGCTGTTCCTTGAACTGAACACATTAGCACAAAGTATGTTATGTCTGGGTATTCCTGGGAAGTGAGTTTCACATCATTACGATTTTTTCAGTACACCGTTGTTGAAGCTGGGATCATCTAAGGATAAAAGAGAGGCTAGGAGTGTACAAAGAGACAATAGCCATTAGCGGACCAACTAATATAGCTGGAAAAGGTGGAGAAGAGTTTTTGGCTGGGAATCCCTTTGTCAGGTTCTGGCAGAGGAGTGAAAGGATGTTTTGCCCAACAAGCTTGGTCCATTTTTTCCAACGCTGTCATCCGGTCTGACAGGGAGATGACCTCTACCTGCTTTACTTTGCCTTGGTCATTTCAGCAGATGATTTCTCATTTGCTTATTAACTCATTAACCACAGTGCTGTTCAAAGTTATCTTCACGGACGCCCGTGTAAACATAAAAGGACAGTACACACCAAAGGATAGGAATTTTTAAAATTTTTCAAGCACTATGCTTGGCACATTTTTTTCTTCAGACTTCACCCAGTTCTGATCTGTGCAGTCTCAGTTGGTATAGATGAGCACAGTTGCTTTGTCTTCACTAGAGTCAGATGGGTGAAGATCTGGCTTTTTTGCCTTTAACTAGAGGTGCCTTCCATATGGTGCATCTATTTCTGATGTCAAAGAGCATATATATTTACCAGTAAGTCACTTTTGTATCATAAAAGATTTAACTGGTAACTGACCAAGCACAGGAGTAATGCAAAGTGCTCCGACCAATACTTGCTAGTTAGCAAAAGTTGAGCGTGCGGTACCCATCTTTTGCATGGTTTTTGCCCTCCTAAGATGCTGGTTGAGACTGAATACTGTTTAGAAAACCAGTTGCCTTTCTCTTGGTCCACCATCAAATGTCCTTATTTAAGTTCTTCCCAAATTTGTCGCTCAGCTGCTGTATTAGTCTTGCCAGCTCGCCAGTAGCTTGTGACTTTTCCTCTAAGAGTTCATAGCGGAGACTAGAAATATCTTGCTTAATCTCTTTAAGTTCTCCTAAAAGGAGGGAAATGTTCTTGTTAGCAATATGGAACCAAATAATTAATCTCTACGGTTTTAAGTCCTGAGAAAACATTAATTTTGGTGTCCTAGGACACGAATGTGTGTGGAGCTCCATATGGTGTCCTTGCATTTACGTACTTAATGTTTGACTTACAAGAAATAACCTGTACTTGCAGTAGTGGTACTCACAGCAATAGCAAGTATATATGGAAAGTTCATCTTTTTTCTCGAGTCTGTTCTCTCTCCACACATGGATCTCCACCTACACAGGGCACTTTCAGGAGGGTAGCAGTTCAGAGGTGTTAGAATGGGGTTCTTTTCCATCTGCATATAAATCCTACATCACACCGTGGCCATACAAATCCTTACCCAGGTCAAAATATGTCCTTGCTCTACTTAGACCCCAAGACAAGCTTAGGTGTTGGCAATATGGTGGATGTTGTAAAGCAAGGAGAGGTAAAACTATAGGGCAGAGCAGGATTATACAAAGATAGATCCTATGATACATGAAACTCTGATACCCAGAGTTTCAAGAGCATAAAGGTGGCTCAGAGTCACCACCGCTCCCTTTAGTGCAAGCACGAGCATGCTGTCTCTCTACAGAGGATGTTATTTAAGCTCAACCCTCTTACTGGCCGTATCAATAGTGATAACATTACTTGCTTTAATCTGTGTCTATTATAAAATTCCACTTGCCTTCATTGACCTCATCATTTTCTCGGTCAACCTGAGCCTTCAGCACATATCGCTTAATCAGTCGCTTCATTATTTTCTGAAAAGAGAACAGAACACTTAACATGAGCTTATCCATTTTGCCTTAATTCTAGACTCATTTTGAGCAATTCAAACACTTGATTTCACTATGGATAAAACCTGGCTTCAGAGAATGCAAACAGATTTTTTTGTATTGATTTCCCATTTATTTTGTACTTTATATTATGAAATTTGTACTACAATAGTTGATTGACAGCCATTCCATAATGAGCCCACATATGAGTCACTTTGGGGCATTTTGTGGGATGCACATGAACATAGAATATGTCCCACAGACAGAAAGAAAACACAGATGATCCAATAGTAAGCTAAGAGATGGGATCCAGAGCTTTCCTTTAGCATGTTGCTGTTTAATGTATCAATAAAAAATACTTTATAGGAAGAAGTGAGTGGTTAATTAATGATGTTAGCAAACTCAGTCATGATGATGAACTAAACAACTGACCAGAGGTTAACAAAATGACTCTATTTGCCTTGCAAGTAGGTTTTTAGGAGAGAAAAAAAAGGACAGAGAAAAGAGTTTGAATGGAAGTGAAGAACTTGGCTTAAGTGAGAGAAGTTAAAGGGTATGCACAGGGAAAAAAATAAAACCATGTAGACTTAAAATGGGAGATGATTGTTAGTAAGGAACAGCGTATATGGAAACAGTAGAAGATGGTTATGGATATGAACTTGCAATGTGATATTGTTCCAAAAAGGCATAAGTTACATTTATCCAGAAGGAAAATAATATTCACAGTCTTGGACTATGCACTGGGTTACAGCTGAAGGCCTGCGTCATTGCCAGTTCTTCGCTACAGAAAAGACACTCATCAATGGGGAAAAAAATCTCGACTATGATAAACACAAAAAGGATTGCTCTATCAGAAACAGTGATTTAGGTGCCTCCTCTACAAACAGAGGAGAGCTCATTGAGCATCTAAAAACAGACACACGAATGTCTTCCATTGACCAGATGGCCACTGTTCAGGGAGAAACCTCTCCCAGCACGGGCTCACTTATTCACAGAGCAATCGCACGTCTCTGCTTTGAGCATCACCGCAAAATGCCACACAGAGTGTGAAATATGAATTAAGAGGTCAGTACACCTGCTCTTTTTTCTTAGTAGCCAAATATGGGTTATAGCAGGGCAAAAGGCATATGAACATCAAAGAAGGATCCAGTCATTTGTATATAGGTCATGCAGTCATGGAATATGGGATGTCTAAGACTGTCCTTGTATCAAGGAGGCATCTGGCTAACCGGGTGAGTCATTAAGGCAATAGACATGAGACACAGCGCACGTACGGTGTGTTGAAGATGGCCAAGGTAGTAGAATCCAGAGGGAGGTAGGGTTGACACCTGAGAAAACATAAATGAAGTAATGTTTGGGGAAAGTAGGGAAATCCTGGATCCAAAAAGAAATGGTTTTTTTTTTCAGAACAGACGAGAGAGGAAATTTAGACTAAAACAAGGAATCAGCACACAGTGAATGCTATTATTACCTGGAAAAATATTAATGACATAATATCTATCTACTCCAGTTCCCATGCAGCTTGTATTTTTGATGGACACTACTCAGCTATTAGCTATATTGAGCACCATGTGTGATAGAAGTCACAAGCTTAAGGCTGCCTAGTCTATCAAACTCATGTAGTCAGATTGGTGTGTAGAAACTAAATATTAAAAATGTGACCACTTCTTAACAAGAGTCTACTTAGCCACTTAATAGATATTTCTGCCAATAGCTTTAGGAAAATACTTAATTTTTTGCCTCAGTATTGCACTGTGGCTTCTAAGCCTTGCTTCTCCCCTTCTCCCCAGTTACTGCTCCTTTTAGCTACAATGAGTGAAATAGCCTCTTGGCAAAATAATCCCGGTTACTTCAGGGAAATGCTGAACAAAACTTACAGACAGCCTCTCAGTAACGAATGCTAAACTTGGAACAATTCAAATATGTCTGATTTCTATGAAGTACTGTTCCCCCATTCTCTAAAAGTTAATTGAAATTCTTCAGGTCTTAGAGCTCGTTTATGCTATGCAACTACTGAGCGTTGGTATTAAAATGGTCTTAAGAGAGTAAGTTCTAGGAACAGGTCAGCCATTTGTAAATTTTAACTCTGCACTGAATTCAATGTTTTTTACGTATTTATTGGCACAATCTTCAAGTTCTGCATTTGCCATCAGCGCTCTGAACACCTTCTATACCTTCTAGCATGGAGGGAAATGAGAAGAAAAGGACAGATTTGTGGCCAAGGCACTGAAATAGGACTCATGAGATTTGGGGCTCAGTTTCTGGTTCAGCCATTGACTTTTTGGGTCTGGTAAGTCCTGCTGGACCTCAGTTCCTTGTCTTTAATGGGGAGGCCATTATGTCTTCCCACTTCACAATTTATAGTGTTTTATTTTGGACTTCACTCACATGTGCCGTTGAAGATCACATTGTTACAGATCTTAATATTGCTATTTAATTCACAAGTTTCTTCCTGATGCTGTGTTTGTGGGTGGTGCAGGTGTCATTTGGCATGAGCGTGGGAGGTCCCAGGGCAGCACTAATGGGAGAAGATACTTTGCAACTTCATATCCCTGGTCAAAATCAGATGCAAGCCAGCAGTGATCAGAGGGCTCAGCTACTCACTGGGGCAATTGGATCTCAAACCTGGTGATCTCAAATGCACGTGTTATCAGTTAGGCAGCAGAAGAGCTCAAGGGTGAAGTGAGCAAAGGAATTTGCTCATTTCTCACCTCTTTGCTATTTTGTCTCTCCAAACAGCAAAGAAATATAGTTCTGAGTCTTAAAAAGGACAAACTATTCCTCCTATTTTTTTTCCTGACAAATCCTTTTCTGAGTTTTGTAGGTGAAGACATCGTTGACAGCACGATGGACTGCAGTGCTGAAAGTGGGAAAAACTTGTGAGCTTAACACAGCCTTTTAGCAGTGCTCCATCTTAAAGTCTCAGCTCAAGGGGGCTTGATAAAGGCATCATTTTGCCTAGACTAGTTTATTCCCAGGTCATGGCAGCTGTGTGTTGACTTCTTCCTACTTTTCAAATGATTGCATGTTTAGGTTCTGCATGTTTTTACTATCTTTCAAGAGCACTGTCTATATGTACATACACTCCAAGTATACTGACTGCAGATACATCACTTGATAAATACTACTAAAGAAAGCAGTTCAGCAAGAAGCTACTGCTTCAAAGGTTTTCCCAGTTGTAGAAGAGAGCTTGCTGGTCAGATTATCAAACTGTTTGTTCTTCTTTATGTTTAGATAACCAAGTCTATTAAACTCTTCTTATATTATTTGGGCAAATTCTTCCTGCAGCAACTGAAACTTTCTAAGATCGTTTGAAGACAAACCTAGTAGGAGCATTATTAAAGCAAAATAACACGTAGTTATCTTTTTCCGTCTATTTTTAACAGCTGCCTTTGGCTTTTTCAGCACTGGAAATAAGGGCCTAATTTACCACAAACATTAGGAGATGTCATTTAGAAATAATAGCTACAGGGAGAGAACAAGTCCAGCAGATGCTGACACATCTTTCCGTTACCTGTGGGTTTGAAAGGATAAGAAAATATCAGAAATGCTGAAATGCCATTTTGGGTGAGACATGGTCATTTCCTCCCTTTGCCCTTGGGGGTACTAACTCCAGATGCCAGTGTGAATTAACTCCTTTTCTAACTTAGATTTTTAGATACTCCTACTATCCTGGCAAAATAGCCTGAACAACTTTTAAAACCAGTAGAAATTTATTACTAGTCTTCTGTACAGCTCAGCATGTCATTGTGCTGGATGCTTTACCAACACAAGACAAACCACTTCTAGAATTGCCATTGCACATTTCATCCAACTTAACTTTTACTTTCCTCAACTCTCTTTAATGTCGGTTCCTTCAGACACATCACTTGCTGTCACATTCCTTTTCACTTTATGTTGAAAAATAAGGAAAAAAAAGTCCTGTGGGGCACATTTTGCTTATTGTGTTACCCTACTACACATATTTGCATGAGAAATAATACATCTGCTGGCACGGACACTCCAGCCTCGACAGATAGTTGTGTTAGTTCCTGCGATGGCTGGGGTACCCCGTGCCGTCGCTACAGCCACAGGTATTTTTGAACTGTACCACATTGCAGGTTTAGCTCGGTAGGACAAGTCATTGCCGGAGAAAGCACATGCAAATGTTAATGCGAAGGCTGGAGAGATGTCGCTGTGTCATGACAAATGAAATGCTGTCAATGCAAGACTGAAGGGTTAAAGCTTGAATGATATTTCTCGGATTAAATGAAATACCCTTGAGTGGAATTAATTATCATGACAAACGCTAACACCATGTGTATTTCCATGGGTGATAGGCTGCGTTTGTCTCAGTGTACCGTGAAGGTGAATTGCCCCGGCCCAGTCCCATGCCCGTGCTAAGCCACAGCCTGGCAAGTCACAGGATGGCATCGACTGGAGGAGGCAAACGTGACCCTTGCAGGTTCACTGACAGATCTCTTCCCTGGCTCTTCTTTTCATACTGTGATTACCTGATATCTTGTGGGCTTGTTATAAGCGTTCTTCCCAGAAAAATTTTCTGTATTTCGAGTGCTAGAGTGAAAACGAACTTTCTGAAATTATAAAACATCATGATATAATTAAATCAACGATAGCTTCTCATAGCCAGACAGCCTCAAACTAAGCAGAGCTTTATAAAACCAGTAGGAAATGGTTCAATGTATGAGTAGAATAAAAGCCAGCACATTTAGGCCTAAGAAGTAAACTTTTGAAACACAGAAAAGGGTTGAAAAACACAAATTACTGGAAAAAAAAAGGATTCTAAATTATTGGTGATTGTTGATTATCATTTTAGAACATAAGAAAGGAAGAAAAATACTTATGTTCAGAGAGAACAAGTCAATGTGGTATGAAAACAAATTCTGAAACAGAATTGATGTTCTCTGGTCCTTTTAAAACAGCAGTACCATTTGCTACTTTTTTAGCTCAATAAAAATATGTATTTTTATATACTACTAGTATTTTTTTATCAGAGGACATCACAGCTACTAGTTTTGTACTTGAGAAGCTTCTAAGGAGACTTCTCTGGAGACTACATGCAATATTTGTAAGCGGTTTCTTTGACTCTGTTATTCACCTCTGAACTTTTTGGTCCAAATGCTAACAACAAAAAATCACTTATTCAAAGGAATTAATTCATATCATAGACCCAGAGGAGCCAATAAATATCATAGACTTCTGCACCTATATGCAAGTGTGGGCTTTTTCTTCCATAACTGGACTAAAGATGCTGAGAAACAGGTGACTTATTGTTTTTATTGTTATTTTTTTTTTTAATCAGGATGCTGACAATGATTAGACTTAAAGTCTGAAGTAATTATGTAATTTATTTTTTATTTCTTCCTCATTAGGTGTGCCATGGTCTTACGGAGACTGTTTTGAAGATGATCTGTGAACAAAATCAACAGGCAAGCAAAAAATGACTGGTAGTCTTAATTGTTTATGTTAAAGCTATGGAAACTATGAATTTTGCATGCGTTCCATGAAAAAGGGAAAGCCAGACACTATCATTTATGTGGTTTGGGGAAGGAAGAGCTTAGAGAAAATGTTATTACTTTGGTTTATGCTTTGAAGGAGAAATTAAATTTCAAACAAAGCGAGCTCTGTGTGGTTAGATTCAAATAACTCTTTAAAATTATTATCTTCTTAAATCATTATTTGAGATAAAAGACAACAATTTCCTTTGTTTCAAGACTCCACTGTTCTAGTGGGTCTTTCAGTAAGAAACAGTAGTGTTAAATAAATTTATGGAATAAAATTCCCCCAAATGTTTGTCTATCTTGGCAGTGCTCACCATGTTGGGTAGGTAAATTATCTGATAACATGGAGTAGACCCCATGGATATACTTTTCCCTTCAATTTAGGCTCTGGCAGAGACTGAATGAACACCAGACCTGACATCTTAAATTTATGGGAGCATGATCTCCTCCAAGGCCATGGGCTTTGCCTGGGCTCACCATGAGTTGTATGGCTCAGCTCTTTGCTCCTTCAAGGACAGGCAAGAGATCCAGACAAAGCCCAAAAACAAGTTGCATGTTACAAAGGCAAACTCTGCAAAGCCTCCTGCAACCTTCCGTTCCTTCTTCTCGGTCTCTCTTATTGCACCTTTTGCAAGGTTAAAACTGAAGGCAGGCTGCCTATATCCCAGTTGGAGAGTCCCAATGTCACCCACTTCTTCCCCCTCCTGTGCAGTGCCACGCACAGCCAGGGGTTTAAAGCCTGGATGGATGGGTCTGAGAGCAGGCTGAGGGAATAGCAACATGTCCTAGAAAGGCTGGACAGCCTGTCAGGGAGCCACACGGACCTCCCGCCGTGCACTGACTGGAAGAAATAGGAGACAACACATTTCAGAGGGCTTTGCTTTTCCCCCAGGAAGGGGTTCCCAGTGTTGTTCTCTTGTTTCAAACCCAGTTTGAGCTAAGAAAACTAAATAAAGGCCAGGATACTCTTAAGCAAAGCTGCCTCTTCACATCTTTGATCCACTGAATTGAATGACAACAGCCGAGCAGCTGTAGCTGAGTTCCTGTGAATGTTTTGGATGTTTTCTTCTCCAGTTTAAAGCCCTGTGAGTGTGACTGTGTTTGTTATAAATATATATATATAACGTTTCATCGCAGTGATGCTCTGCAGTATTGCAGATGATAATTTCCACAGGCAACATCATTTTCTGTAATTTCTGTGACATTTCCTCATGGAGGCACAAAGATGATGCTGTGGGGAAGGGTCTGGATGCTAAGCAGACTCCTGCATCTCTCTGGCTTTGCCGTGTGGACACTCACTTGTGCTGAGGAAAGCATGCTGCTGTGTAGCCAGAATTTCCAAAGCTAATTTCTATTTCAAATGACCAAAGGGGCAGTGTCTGAGGCAGGATCTATCCGTTAGTGGCTACATATCACTAGGCAGATGTAAGTACAGAGGCTGTTAATTACAGCTTTAAGTATTTAGGAGGTGGTACTAATCTCTACTTGGAAACTTGTTCCCAAACCTGGAAAGGCAGTAAATGTTGTAATGACAGTAAAATTAATTTGGAAATCACTTAAAGGAAGGTGGATGTTTTGAAGAGGCGTAAAGGCCTGCTGGGTAGATGAGGAGTCAGACAAGCTGGGAACTTAGTTTTTCCTCTGCTTCTGCCCTTCGTCTTTGACCTTGCTTATTTGGTCTTGGGAAACCCCCTTAGAAAAGTACCTACTTTTATGAAAGTTGCTCTTTTCCTGGTGTCCAGACAGTGCCTAGTACAATGAGGCCACAAGTCTGGGAGGACCCTCCAGATGCAATGTAATACAAATAGCTCACAGTGAGAGGCTGAATAAGAGGCTGTGCTGTCCCTGATCTACCTGTGTACCATGCAACGCCCTCCAGAAGGTCCCTGGCATGAATCCTTTCTACAAAGAAAGAGAAAAGTAAAGATACAACATACCCGTTGTTTGGAATTCAGCATCCCCATCTCAAGATCATTTTCACAGTTTTTGGCCTTAGATTTGCAGAGTTTTATGAGGCACATTTTTATTCTCAGTATGAGATAATAAAATGATTTAGGGCTTGGCACTAGATTAAAAGGAGCAGGTAAAGTCCTTCCTTCATCAAAGTAGGATAGCCAGAGCTTGGCACGTGCAAACTTCCACTCGACATCTGCATCCTCCTTCGGAAGGGAAGAGAGAAAAAAAAAGAACAATACCCAAATACATAATTAGCAAATCGGAAGGAATTTAGCTATGACAAGGACAAACATACAGGTAGGATTTAATGAGAATCAGATTTCTGTTTAACAAGCCAAGACCCTTGCACACAACGTGTCTTTGTAGGCTCCTCTGTGGTCAACTCAAAACAAGGAAAATTTCAACAAAGTGATGGATAAACAGAGTATAAGTCCTTCAAATACTAGACTATTTCCTTGGATATCAAAGGGATTGCCTTTCAGTAAGAATCTGATACTTGTGCTA
Source organism: Alca torda (assembly GCA_008658365.1). Taxonomy (NCBI): domain Eukaryota; kingdom Metazoa; phylum Chordata; class Aves; order Charadriiformes; family Alcidae; genus Alca; species Alca torda. The sequence goes on from CM018081.1 coordinate 45,982,748, forward strand.
TGCTGATAAATGAATGTGTCAGAGCATATACAGATTCACGGAAAGCAGAAGAAACTGTTAGTGCACAACAACAACAAAGACTGTATCTGATTAACTGTGACACTGTCTAGCTGCCAGCTGTTATCACTGCATGGGCCAGGAATCCCCCATAGAAGAGGTTAGGTCCCTTACTTCCTCTATCATTAGCTGATTTCCTCATAGATCCTGTTTGTATTCACCATCGTGTATCCCTAGACCAATGCATCTTCATTCTCTTACTATTCACCTCCTGCCAGTCAGGAAGGTGGAGAAAAAGTCCATCACTCGGTGCCTGTGAATCTCCTTTATGAACTATCAAGGTGGGCCAGGATCACTTCCAAGTACAAGGGCAAGGTTAGCACATGCTTTATGGATCTGTTTGGCATTTGTATAGGAGAATGGTCAGGGTCATGTATCAGGACCATCTATCAGGCAAAAGAAAGGATGAGATACAGCTGCTCTACAGCTGTTTTCATTGTGGTTTATATGGAGGCCAACAGCATCAATAGAAGCATGGGCCTGCCAGCACCCCGTACTCACGTACATCTGTGTTCTGCTGAAATTAATAACCTCTGATTACCCTGTACCTCTGAAACTCAGTGAAAAAATGGCATAACACAACCGAGAAGTAATTCTGTCACAGTTACAGCAATATGTAATCAAGCTCCAAAACCAATGGAGCAGCATTCACTTCTGCCGTTTGGTCTTCTCTTTGTTTGGGGTTGCACCTTACAGAAGACTTAAGCTGAAGTACAGCAGAAATCACTTGCGAACAGTTTTAATGCTTTTCTGTTAAGCAGTTAAGAATCTACTGATGGAAATAGTTCTGGTTTCTGGCTGGCAAAAGGATTTTTTCTTTCCATAAATGCGAAGTTGGCAGGAAGCACTAATACTTGAGGCATAAACAGAAGAAAAACAGAAGGAGCTGAAGAGAGATGTTTGGTGGAAAGCATGAAGATATGGTCTTGTCACTCCAGCTAACAGTAAAGCATGTCCCCGCTGACCGTAATGGAATTTAATTCCTAAGTAATGACCATCCTCTGTCCTCATTGACATTGCTGTCGTCAGATAAATGCATTGGCAAAAGGGACTTTCTCTGCAGTCAGTAGGGCTGAGTCACCATCCCTGGAGGTATTGAAAAGACGTGTAGGTGTGACACTTAGGGACATGGTTTAGTGGTGGACTTGGCAGTGCTGGGTTAACAGTTGGACTCGATCTTAAAGGTCTTTTCCAACCTAAACAATTTTATGATTCTGTGACTCTGTCTTTAATCCCCCTGCTACTGAGGACTGAAATTAATGAGATTTACTAGTTTTTCCCAGTCCTCAAGTATGAGGATCTGCGCCAAATAGCTCACGCTTGTTTTGCTTACTGATATTTACAAGTAGTCTTTAACAAAGTTTTGGATATTTCCACACAATCAAGAAGGATGATAAAGCATTTTTGCAGGAAAATGGTCATCACAAAGTTTAGACTAGAAAGTTAACATAGGCCACCTATTCGGGTGGTTTTAGATATTTTTCTTTCAAGAACATCTCTACCTACTACAGTAAACTAGAAAATGCAGTAAGAGGCTGAGACCCCTTCAGAAGCAAATCTTGTTTCAGTAGAAGAGGGTTCAGGAAGACACTTGATCTTAAGTGCTTAGAAGCCTTTGGGGAAACGACTCTGCCTTCTGCATGCAGGAAAGCTTCTAGGGCAGAGAACATATGTAAGGTCCCTCTGACATTTAGACGTAGTTACAGCATGCACAAGATAGAGTTATATGTGCACCGCAGTACATGGATGAATCAGACATTACAGTGAGAAAATATTTTCAGCTCTGGCCTTTTGCAGTGTCAGGTTCTGAGGGGAGATTAGGACAAATAATTAATACAAACTAAATACAGAAGCTTGACATTTAACAAATCAGAAGAAAGAGGTGACTCAGCATTAACATTTTCCAAATAATAGGTTTTTTCTGTCTTTATTTACATGAGCACGGAGTTGTTTATATCCAGAGCATTTAGCAAATTCAGGCTGCTAACAGCCATGCTACTGAACAAGGGTGGGTAAACCCTGCAACTGCCTTTCTGCAGAAACCTATTCACATTCCTTTAAAAGTTGCTTTTTATGAATGCTCATGCAGTAATGTTTTGAAGACCTAGACACCTCAAAAAAAAATCCATCTCAAGGTTGTATTGCCTGGTATTTGGAAAATATGGAATTTTTAAATATGCATACATGGGCTTCAGACCTACTTGGGCTGAGTGTTTAAGCGGTAGAGAACAGGGCAAAAAGCCAGATGAAATATTACTCTGTCATAAGCAAACAATGCATCTAAGGTAACACATATGGATAAATTATCATAACCAACACAGGGAGTAAAAAGTATCAATAACCACTTTCATTAAATACATGTAAAGGAAATTGGGTTTACTCACAGACGGTCATTACCAACAAGGAAGTTGAAGTTGTTCTAGACATGATTTATTGTTAATTATTAATTCAATTGTAATTTGCAGACAGACACAGCCTTAACTCTTACACAGTGCAAGATCTGTGTTCCAACAGCACTCTAATCTTGCACGTGGAACAAGCTACAGCTTCCTTGGTTTTTTAACATTTTCATGATCAATGATATTGTAATCTAATTTCTTATCTTACCTCAATTTCCTGATAGGAGTTGTTGATCATGGCTATTAGCATATTGAGCAGCACCACCACCATAGTCACGTTATATACTCCATAGAGTACATATCCAATATTCTCAATGAATTTATGATCGTACTTCAGCACCACAGATATCACTTCAGATAAGCCAAATATTGACCAGAATAAGGTTTTAAAACTTTCTTCTACCCTAAAAATAAAGCAAACAATCACTTTATAGAGTTGACACCAATTTAGCCAAGCCACACGCTAATAATAAAAGTGGCAACCCACCAATATAAATAAGATGCCTTGGCACACTGATTGTAAGGCATTATCCATCACCCAGGGATGTGCCAAATCATATTTCCTGATTTGATAAAGAAATATGATTTCTGATTAATACTAAAGAGTTACAGTGTCCCCTTATTTGCTCCATCTGTTCTTCTCAGGTGTACTATTTGTCACTTGGATTTTATGTCCCTATTAAGGATGACTTCTCCATGGGCAACTTGCTTTTTACTTCTACTCACTGTTTTTCACTCAGAGAAGATAGGCAGAGGTTATCTGGGAACAGAAAGGAGGAACCTAGTTTGACCTCCTTATGTATGGTCTTCAGGGCAGAAGGGAAGCATTACTTTTAACCCAGGAGAAGTGACTGACAAGTTCTGATTTGCAGCATTAATATAAAGAACATCGAGTGCAAATATACCCAGACCATAGTCTGGTTTTCTTCCCATCCTGCTTCGGAGCTTCAAACAAGTCAGATGCCCAAGCATTTGTAGCAAAAATTTGAAATTATGGAGTGCTAGAAGATGTTGCAGAGAGGCATTTTGATTTGATTATTACCCTTGTGTGAAAGTAGAAAAGAACCAGAGGAAAATAAAAAGTTTGAAAAACAGGAAAAAAAGAGGGGACTAAGCCAACGTCAAAGAGAAGTGGGGCTGGAAAGGGTGTGGGTGGATGGACAGGTCAAAAGGAGAGTCTGATATAGAGGAGTCAAAGACGTAACAGGCAGAAGGGGAGTAGTCATATCTGAAAAGGAAGGAAGGAAGGAGGAGGAGGAGGGATGCTGGTACATTTTGGAAGCCCTTTGCTCAATTTTTAATTTAGAAGCAATTTTGCTTTCACTGAACAATCCTTAGCATGTTAACAGTTAATTATGTCCTCTCTCCCCCTGCCTGCCAGGAGGTAAATGCCTTCTAAGAAAATAAGGCCATTGACAAATTATTTTGATGAAATGTTTTTTACTAGGGTGGCAGCCTAATCCTGCTAAATCTGTTTATAAAACCAGATTGTAGACACAAACTAGAGCGTATCCTAAGGGAACAATAAGCTTTACATCAACTCCAGTATCAATTACACCACGCATAAAGGCAAGAGAAATTAATTTCACCCTTTGAAAAGCTAGTGCAGAGCACTGGGCAGTTCCTTTCTGCCAAAGCAAATTGGTATTTATCTCCCATCATAACTTACGGTATTCCATATTCCATTTACAAGTAGTAATAAGACTGCAGTAAACATTTGTCATTCTCAGCTAATGTAACTGCATTGACTCGTAGGGAGTAAACTTGAGTGGTGTTTCAAATAGTTGTTGCAAAACTTCATTTAAAATGTGGCTTTGTCTTCAGTCTCCGTGACACTCAGAGTCTCCGATACCACGTTCACTCCCCCTTTGCTGCTTTGCATGAGGCTGGGACACCATGCAATGACACACTTGTGGGATGAGCCGTGATCCTGCTGCAAACAAGTGCCATCACTTTTCCACTTGCCGGACATTTCCTCTCCTGCAACACTCTGCTCTTGCCTCCTGCCTTCATCTGCAGCAAAGAGTGGCTGGCATTAATGTGTCACATACCCTTCACTTTTATAGTAGTGATCTGGCCAGTGCTTAGTCTAGAAATGCTGTACTTTCCAGTTAAAGAACACATATAACACCAAAAACCTCTGGCTTTCAAATCCGCCACCTAAGTCACTTACCAAACTAATAAAAAACATAACCCACAGCCTTGATCCCAGCTGCTCCCTGCTATTAACCTTCCTTTTTTAATTTGGAAAGGTTCCCTTAGTTTTCGATCCTACTGGCAGATTTTAATACTACATGTCAACTCTGCTCCTTTTCCAGAACTTAAGCATTAACCTTTGTTCCGGAGCTGTGCCAGGTGCCAAAAGTTAATTGAGGATTGCGAGTGGCCCTGACCCCCCCGAGCACGGCAGAGGAGGCAGGCAAGGGTCAAGGTGCTGGGCTCTGGTCCAAATATCCATAGTCCTTATTCCCAGTGTCAGGTAAGGGACCAGTGCCCATGGTGGTGGGACTGGAAAGCTGGACCTGTCCTGTAACACCCCAGAACAGCATTTAGCAATGCCCCCAAGAAGATGCAGGTCTCCCGCTGGTAGAGGAATAATTTCTAAGGAGATCTTGTACCAGTCCATCCCCAAAAGTCTGGATGGCTCTTTCCTTCTCTCTTTTAGATTACGGCCAAATTGCACAAGATTTGGCACAGGTCACAGGGAACAACAGTTGTTTTTTGGGTTTTGGTTTTTGGGGTTTTTTTTTTTGTGAGAACATCTCACTAAAACACGAGACGAGGATGTTTGGAACCAAGTTCTCGAAGATTCCAAGATGCTGATGTGTCTCATCGTTGCCAGCTAAGCAATTTACCCCCTTCCTGCAAGGTCAGCAGGTATTTTCTCCTTCTCAAAGGCAGACAAATGAAGGAACGGAGGAAGTCGGGAGTCCTGCCCAGACTGACAGCTCCTGGCAGCAGGAGGATCTGGCAGTGGCAGATTGACTGATGCTCCTTGTGGAGACAGGTACATTGTAATCGCTCCCTCTCCTGTGGTAGAGCCAACTGTTGCAGTGGGGAGAGAACAGAGATATTCTTTTTGTTTCAATACACATAGTCCTGTAAAAGTTAAATAAGGATTTTGCATCAAGGAAGAAAACAGACCATAGGCAATCATCTACTTGTAGATGCTCCTTGCTTTTGTAAACAGCACTGTGTTGTTCATCAAAAAAAACACCGCGACAAGGCTATGATTTCATGTCAGTCTTGTGTCCTCTTTAAGAAAGCTTAAGGCATCCTTTCAGACTGAGTTATTTCCTTAAATTGATTGGTTGAAGTTTAACACTGCCAAAAAAACAATGCAGTCAATATAATCTAGAAAAATATCACATGTTGACAAAGCAAACTGAGAAGAAAAAAGCCTTCAAGCCTCGAAGTAACATTGGCACTGAACAGTGAGTCATATTTCCCTTTGGGGAGAGGGAGACAGAAAACCTTGCGTTGTAGCCTTCAGCCTGATTTGTGATGCGGAAAGCAAGATGAACGCAATCAGTCTTGCCTCCATTTTGATTTTGTTTGCATAGCATGTTCTTAATTACAGGCTGTTTCAAGAGCTGTGTTCTGTACACAGCATACAATAAACAGATAAACATAGCTGGGGTCGGCTGCAACTGCCGTGGAAATGGTCTACTTTTCAGCATCAAAGAAGTTCAAAAAAAATTTGAAGGTATACCATAGTTAGCTAAATAATATGTGTATTTAAGTCTGTGAAGAAAAATCCACTGCGCCTTTATTTCCTTTTCATCCAGAACATTAAAGTGGAAGAGATGACAGAAACTTTGCATAACAACTCTGTTCAGGGGCCACTGGAATGCTACGTGCTTGCTCTGTTAGATGGCAACACAAGTGAAACGAAGCACATGATTTCAAAAGTGCAAGAGGAAGGGAAGGTGAAGGCTAAGTTACACCAAACATTCACTGATTGTTATCATTAGAAGTAAGCAAGCAATTCCCTCTGGGTGTTATCTGGACACTCTTTCTTCTGCCTATGTACTTCCTGGGAAGCTGTGGTTTTCTTAAATGTGTAATTCGAAGTTATTTCAGTGAGTAGCTGTTTGTCTGAGGTTTCTCACTGAGGCTATCCGGTGAGGTGTCAACTCAATGCCCTTTGAAACTGGCCGCAATCAATTAGCACACAAATCCAGTGGGTCTTTTTCTGTCATGACTAGCCAAGTAAGCTCTGAGAATCAGGTCCCATAGTCAGATAGTCACATTTCTGAGCATAAAACCTGCTTTCTATAAAATTTCACACATCCTCATTACAATTCACAAACACGCCTACTAGGAAATGCATTCAGTGATATCTCTGAAGTCACAAAACAGTTATGAGGACACCAAAATAAGCGTTATTCTTCTTTGCCCCAGTGAATTTCCAGTGAATGAGCATTTGAGTTCCTTATTCAGCTCTAATACTGAATTTTTCCTCCTTTTCATGAATAAGTTAATGGCAGCAGGAGCCTGTCACCTTCAGCAAGGCCCACAGGCAGCTCACGAAAAAGGGAGAAGGAAACATTGCTAGAATTGGTAGCTGCCCATCTGCCAATATAACCTTGTCATTAGCTTATCAAAATTGTTTGAGACAGTACACCTCAGGGTTTCTAGCTTGTTGAATGAGACGTCTGAGAAGGATTTTTGGAATGAATGTTAATCTATTCTCTTTGTTTCATATGATGAAAGGGTTCATTTTCATTGATCATGATTTGACACTCCTGTGTGTTTAAATAATGAGAAGAAAGTAAGTCTATTTTAATTCTCTTCTAAATAGAAGGAAAATTTATGCTCATGGAAAATTACTTCCCAAAAACATGAAGTCCCTCCGGGATGAGTAGCCACCAGGCTGAAGTTAGGGAGGAAGAGCACTGCCTTTTGACAAGATTATCCCCAATCCAGACATCCCTCGGGCATTTAAATAATCTTGACTCCAGTGAACAGTCATCATTTTAGTCAATGTTTGCTCATTATTTCCATCAAAAGGTAGCAAATATTGGAAGATTCACTTAGGTAATGAGTGCTAATGAGAGAGTTACTGCACGGCATTGCATAAGAGACTGGAATTTGTGCTCTAGTGACGTGCCTGGGGGACACCATCACTGAGGGTCACTGTGCCACCAAGCAATCAAGGATGGTACCGACTCAACTTCTCATTAAGTCGTGTGCTTCAAGGGCATCTCGTCTTCAAATAAGAAGCGAGGCACATCCCACACACTTAATTTTCTTCTACCTTTCTACTGAGTACAGATAAACGTAATTGCATCTGGCTTCATAAATTCTTCCATTAAAACGTATCCTCAGGTTAAAGGAGAGGTGTAGAAGGCATATTTGGCTCTATTAGAGAAAGTAAACATTATGTTACAAGATACGTCACACAAGAGGGTGGTGTGGTAAACCTGGCTCCTGCGCTTTTAGAAGAAAACAGCCACTCACAGGACAGAAACAATGCAGAAAAGGTCATTTTTCTTAGAGAAGCTACAAGCTAAGCCCCCAGCTCGTCGTGTGACACGTCAGAGAAATGGCACATCAAATGTCAGCTGCTGTCTGCTCTGCAGCTGGTAAACACCATGGACTCAGGCACTACAAGCGTGGTGTGGTTGCCTGGAAGTCAGATCACAGTAAGGGGAAAACGTTATGCCAAGCTTTCCTTTTCCCTCACAGACGGGTGTGTGGGAAGGAAAAGTCCCCACAGTGTCCCTAAGGCAAGTCATGGTGGATTTGTGAGACACAAAGCTCACTGCCATGGTGCTATGCTCATACCACATCGCAGTGCAAGGAAGGAGACTTTCCCATGGATGCATGGGACACGTCCCTCAGACACAGCAGTGCACCAGGATGTTCCCTCCTCTGAAAGCTCCTTCAAGACCTCAGCAGCCCCCTCCAGGGTTGGGGCTTGGGTTCCTGGGGTCCCAGAGAATCAAGGTTGCATTTTGTGCTACCTCCGAAGAGTTGTAGGCTCTCCCTTTTCAAAAGCAACCTCAGTCTGAACATCATTCCAGAACCATTTGCCAACCTCTTTCTCCTCCGGACATCCCTGACAAGATGGAGATGGGGCCTCTGGCACAGCCACCTCCACGGGGCTGTGTGGCCACCCAGCGAGCTGGTGTGACCCAGGCAGACCCACTGTCCAGCATGGCATGGTGCTCTGTGCAGCTTTCACATGGCCTTTGCTGAAAAGTACCCAGCCAAGATTTAAGAAACACAGCCTAGGCATCCTGGCTTGTTTTCCTATTTTGAGCATCACAACTAGCAGCTGGGTCCGCAGATGTGCGCCTAATAACCACTGCTGTGCTCAGGTGGTATCCTAAAACAGACCACACATAAGCAAAATCGTCCCTTATTTTACATACATTTCGGCTCGTGGTTTTGAAAACAATAATCTTAGTTCTAACCTCTTCTCCACTGCTTCTCTTGACTCATTAAACTGAACATCTCACATAACATTTTTCAGATCCGTTATTTTGATTTCCAAAAATAACCATTTCTGAACTCCACATCTCCCTACCCTCAGGCTCTGAGCTGGCTGCCAGGGCTGGAGGCTGTGGTACAAGATTCCTTGGCAAAATCTGGATGTGCTTTCCCCACGTAGCTGGAGTAGAAACTGCCTGAGTGGACCTTGCAGCAGCAATGGACCAGAATGGATTGAGCCCCGCAAGAAAAACTGCTTTTCCAGAGTTACTCACGTTGTAAACGCGGGGTTGTATTTTGCACCAAGGTAGTAAGAGTAAAGGTTGAACATTCCAATCATGAAGGCCAGGAACACCATGATGAAGATGACCATGAACTTGAAGATATCCTTCACAGTCCTCCCCAGAGAGATCTGCAGGGGGCCGAAGCTTTCGTTGGCTGGAAGAATGTAAGCAATGCGGGAGAAGCTGAGTACCACAGCTATTGCATACAGTCCTTCTGAAATGATCTGAGGATCCGAGGGAAGCCACTTGTTCCTGGCTAAAACAATACATGTACATTAGGTATTAGTAACGAAAAGTGTTAGATGGAAGTTATGATGATAAATGACCCCTTTTCAAGACCAAATCTTGGTTTTGCCCTTGGAGTTAAAAAAAGATTTGGAACAACTGGTCACTGAAGTCCTCAGTATGCTGTACACATATGGGTGAGAAGAATTAGTTGTATTTTTCACATGGTTAAAATGAGAAATGAGCAAGTCACTGGGATTTACCAAAGTCACACAGCAAATAAATAGCATGGCTTTTAACAAATTTGATATTTTCCGTTTTCTAGTTGAACATCAACTGTGCTGTGATTTTTCTATCTGAAGCTCTTGAGATGAGAACCAAAACCACAACACAATGGAGTTTGGCTATAGATTTGGGTACGTGGCACAGTGCCAATATTTGGAAAGGAAGCATTAGGGAGACTGAGATCTCTGTCCCTACCATTAGATAAGAAAGTTAGGATTTGTTTGGATTATGCAGATATATCCATGAAGTGTGTCATTTTCATGTTATATTTAAATTAAAATCAATCCTTGCAGTCTAATCACTCTAATAGTTTTACTTTAAAAAACTTCATGAAGATACCAGAAATGCATTCTTTATTTAATCTGCTGAAAACTCAAACATTTATATTAATATAGCTTTTAAGTGTCCTTGCATCAGGTGAGCTTCCTGATGAAAAGATTGTGACTCAGAAATAAAACATGTCACATTTTTAAGGACACAGCAGTAAACTGAGGCATTATTTTCAGTAATCTGACCCAAAGGAAAAGTAGCAGATGGAGGAATTCACAGAATCTTGTTGTGACATTCTGTTCTGGACCCTTTGCACCTTTGTATCATGAACTCACTTTAAATGAGCCAAACCAGAGAGAGGAAAACCTCAGCATCACCTCGGAGGCCTCTTGTTTGTCTGGGCAGAGAGAGAGAAGCTTATCTTCAGAGGGGACACACCAAGCAAGAGGCTGAGCTGGTGGGAGCAGCTCACGGACCCGCCAGCGAGCCTGTGGCTGTGCACCCCAGCGTGGGGTCAGGGCACGTGTCTCTGGTGCCGCATGGTGCACGTCTACAGCGGATGAAGTCTGCTGTCCCAGATCTTCCTCTCCAGCCCAAGCACATTGCTAGAATAGCTGCTTTACAGCCCCAGGGAGCAAATGGCGCTCCTTTGTGCCCAGCCTTCTAGCTCCTGCAGAACCTCTGTGAGCAAAAATCCCCACGGATTGCATCTAAGTGTTGCAGAGGCATGCAATGAATCCAGTCCCCACACTGGGGTGCGAAGTTCTAGTCATTTGTGGATATCAAAGAAAAACCATTTCAGCCATCAAGAATAATGTTGTCAATAACGTTGACTGCTTGCATTTCCAAATGTTAGCGCTTATAGATGATACAGGCTCTCCAAAATATGAAGTTTTTCTGCTGTAGGAGCAGCAGCTTTTGAGTGTAATTGGTGTTTGTATATGTACATATATATATATATACACACACACAGGTGTTGGATGTAACAGGTGCAGAGCGCACCAACCGTTAGAAATGCAGCTCCAGATCTTACGTTTGTTCATACATCTCCCCCCTCTCACATCTGGAAAACAACGCAGGTTCATTCACCTGTAATTTAAATTATATTCTCCTCATTCCCAGTTCCTGATTATTTGTTGCTCAAGCTATTTTGTCAGGATGTGATTGACCTGAATGTAACCTTAGCACAAGATCAGAGACTGAATAAGGCTCAGACCTCAATTCCTTTCTGACTATTTAGGAAGATGGCTGGAATGGGTAGATCTGAGAAGAATAATTGGGTTTAATTAGAAAAAAAACCTACATAAATATCACAAACAGAAAGCTGCTTTCAGCAGTATCACATACTAGCCTAAAAGAACAGGAAGCATTAGATAGCAAAACGCATCTTACCATAAGTAAAGTAAGCAACTTCAGGGGGAAGGGTGACATTATTGAGGTCATCATCTTGAACGTACTGATCTACGTACTGTTGTGCTTCAGTTGCTTTGAGAAAAGCCATGAACCTGGCGGTGAATGATGCCACGAAGATGGACAGCATCCCAAAGTCCAGCAGGTTCCAGAGATGCACCACGTATTCACGTGGACCCTCTTCCCAGATCTCCTTGCACTCTGACCATATCATGCCTGTGGAAAGGCCAGAGCATGTTTAATTGGCAAACACAGAAAGTGCTTTTTGTATCAACAGACTCTTTTTCCTGGCTAACAGTGGCTTCTAAGACCAAAGCAAATAACTCTTCAATTAAACTGAATTTCTTGAGAATGGTTCATATCATCTTTTCTTAAAAATTATTAAAAACTTCAAGCTTATATGTCGTTTTGTGCATATGAGGTAGAAATTTCAAAATTTCACTATATAATTCAATGGTAAAGTAGATTTCTGGTGATGTCAGAGAAAGCACAGTTCAGAAATACTGAAGACATTAGCAAGTTCTACTGCTGATCTATTTGGAAAAAATGTGGATTTCCTCTCTTGTCCCCAAAATCTCCTTGCTAAACAAAGCAACTGCAGATGGTATGGTTTGCTCTGCTGGTTTTCCTCCTTCCCAAAAACAGTGGATGGGTCCATTTTGAGAATGGAAACAGATCTTTGTGAGAGAAAATCTGATCCAGAAGTAAATATACTATGATCAAAGGTAAGACAGGAGTTCTGCCCTTGCAGCACTTTTCATAAAGTTTTATATATAAAATAATAATGAATTTCCATACATTAACGTCTGATCTACCACTTTGAAAACCCCGAGTTCATCCTGAATTTAGGATCATTCTGACAACAGACTTACAGATAAACCTAAATGCCAAACCCAGAAAATTCAAACGTTTTGACATCCATGTTCTACTGGGAGTGTTGGGGAGGACAAGTGAGTTCAATTGGCAAACTGAAGCCAAGAGCTCAGGTCAAATTCATCAACTTTTGATCACAGCAAGGGTCCAGGCCCAAAATCTTGCTTCTGAATAGCTAAAATATTCAAATATTTAACCCACTGGTAAATATTTCCTGCACTCTACCAAATTCTGTTTCCATAGCAGCAGCAAAATTCACGTTCAATCAAGCAGGAGCAGTGCCTGCCAGTTTCCATGTGGCCTCCTGCAACCCTGTCCTTTTTGTGAACTCTTCTTCATCCTCTTTGCTGGAAGCTCTCATGGTGTGGCATGTCAATGCATTTGCTCAGCTACTTCAGAGACTCCTGGAAGCACATGGTGTCCCAAAAGGCAAAAGCTGGGTTATAGGGAAGGAAACAAATCGGTGTGAATCTAGCCGGAGGCTGGGGGAATGAAGAACTGCCGCTGTCAGTCCTTGCGCACAGGGAAGGATTTGAGACAAAAAGGAAAGCTAAGCTATCAATATCACCGGTGGCCAAGGCACAGCTAACCTGTGACCTCCAAAGCCCTGGAATCTCCAGGCAGGTCCTTGAAGCTGTACCCTGATATAGGTCATGCCTCATATAGATCTGTTTTGGGAGAGAGCCTGAGGTCTGCCGAGTGCTGAGCAGAGCCAGAGGAGGGCAGGAGAGGAGACTCCCAGCTCTTCTCTTTGAGTTCACGGGTGCTTGGCAGGAACTTCATCCCAAGCCATCATTCACCATGAATAAGATTTAATGATAAATTGTCTAATGGAGAAGGTGGAAGAACTGGTTCCTCAGGAACTGTCCCAGAGTGAGGATGAAATATTAAAGAAATGTTTCTAGCTAAAAAAAAAAAAAAAGGTATCGCAGAAGTGATAGATAGGAGACATTAGCCTTATGCATTACGCGCGCATGCTGTACTAAAGCACTTCAGGAAATATCACAGGCATGGTAACGTTGCCAACCAGAGTACTTGTTCACCGACACCCAGAAATGTCTTTGCAGGTTTAAATATTAACTCTCCCATCCAAATTGATTTCTAATCTTGGTTGCTTAATATACCTAAGTCACACATTCATGAAGTAAGGAACGTCTAAAACTGAGTAGACTGACTAAAATTAGAATCACTCTGTGAAAGTATCACACTATTGGCCTATAATTTACATCATTGTTCTTGCCAGCTGTGTGGCAATCATTTTTTATCCATACATATGGAAAAATGTCTACCCAGGACAAGTAGAAAAGTTGCAGTAATTATTCGGTCAGTACTGCTGGGTAATTGTATATACATTGTGAAGGAGTAATTCAAAGCTTCTCCTTAAGTAAAAATACTGAGAAGAGAAAAAGCAGCTAAAATTCAGGGGATGGGACGTAAGATGAGACGTAAGAACAGAAATAAGGGAAGGCAACTAGGCAAAGCAGATTTCCCAGGATGTGATTGCATTTTAATATTGTGTTTCTGAGGCCCCTGGTGGCTCTGGCAGAGGTCATTTCCCTGAGTTTGATGCACAGAGAGGTGGGATACGAGCAGCTTCTGGTCTCCAGATTCTGCAGGTCTCTTGTGCCTGTTCTCCCACAGCAGGGATAATCGGAAATGTCACCTTGGTGGGCATTTCTGGTTCCAGCAGGGGAAGGAGAGTCAAGCTACAAGCACAACCCGTCTGGAAGAAAAATGGGAGTGTGCAAGAAGTGCTATTCACCACCTGTGCACAAAAAGGAACAGTTTGTCAGATCTTTATATCCACTGGCCTGGTACATAAATCACGAGCAGCTGTTGTTGGAGAGCTGCTTTTGAGCCTTCCTGGATCTGCCAAAGGCTGTTGGATTAAGAAACAGAGTTGTGCTCAGATTGAGTCTACCCAGAGATTAACTGTTACCTTGGCTGCTTTTGCAGTGGGGATTTTGTCTCTCTAAATGAAACCTCCCTGCTTTCAGTGCACCCTTTTGTCCATACTGCTCATCCCAACCTTCCTCACTTGAAGGCAAGAGATGGGAGGACCTGGCCTTAGGGAGAGAGGTGGCCAAGGCATATAATGAGTCATGGATGCATGAGCCAAAATTGCCGTGCCCCATGTATGAAGGGGCAAGTTCTCCTCTCAGAGCATCATGGGATTTCTCTGCGCAAACAGGTTTGTCATCTGCAGCCCTTGAACGCTTGTTCATAACAAAGAGGAGTGAGACCAAAAAGGCATTCTCCCACCTAAAATGCTGTTGTTTATCTGAATGGTTATGGGGATGTTAAATGGGCTGCTAACACTACCTGGCTGATCCAGTCATGGCCAACAGCCATTTCAGAGATGCAGTCCAATGTAGAGTAAAGCCTCTGATATGGATTTTTGGAGCAGGATGAAGTGCTTGCTTGGCAGAAAGTCATTGCCTTTGCTTGGTTTAGTCCATTGCTTGCTTGCGTTACAAATAGTTGGGAGCAGGAGATGGCAATGGTATATTTTTGCATAACTCCAGTCTGAAAATCTCCTACTGGTAGTTTTCTCTTAAAATATGCCCATGTGGGTCAATTTTCATATCTCCAGCAAGATTAATTGCAGGGAGTGCTATTACAAGTTGTGCTCACTCGTGGCCACACTATGCTATGCTAATGTACCACATTATCCTTGAATAAGCTTATTCTGAACATGCGTCATAATTTTATGGTTGGCAGCCAGATAACTCAGACAGCCAATTTTCTCCCCAAAAAAGAACCAAGATCAGGGACCTGTAAACTAATTTCTCAAAAATAGTCTGCTACGGTTGGAACAAGTAATGTCTCATCAGCATTCATCGTTGCTGCCACAGTACGAAGGAGAAAAAGGAAGGAGTAGAAACAGAAGGAAGGGATTTACAAGCTGAGAATAAATAAAATTACACTTTTTGATTGTACTATGAATTGAAATGTATGTAGCACACCTACACTGTTGAGTCTGAAGACAGCAATTGCGGGTGTTGCCAAGCAGGATTAAATATAGCTATGTATATTTAGTGTACAAGAGTTAGATTTATTACACTTCAACATATACTTACGGTCTACTTACATTTGCCTCTGTAGAAAAGCATGTCTTGGCAGCTTTACCAGTGATATTTATCTATAACATTTACTTTATTTAATTACATTTATACTTACATATACATACCCATAATACCTATAAGATTTTAGCGCCAAAAGGCTGGCCCGTCACCCACCGTTAGTGCTTTTACAGCCCTTAAAGTTCAGGGTCACATACAGGGCTCAGCAAGTGCCAAGTCCCCGTGCCGGCTGTCTGCAGGCCACGTGCACCAAACTTTCACCTTAGTATTGCTGAAATATTATTTGAGGCTTTATGTAGGCAGACAGGTAAAATGGCCAGAGAAGACTGTCAGTGCTGATGTAGGCAGTCATTAGAAAATCTCATTATATTCAGAACTCTGTACAATGAATCACCTTTCTTCTCCCAGAAAAGTGAAAACCTTCTCTTTAAATGAAATGTTTTCTTCTTCATCTCTCAGGAGCTCACCAGGCAGACAGAAACCTACTGCCTGTGAGAAAAGAATACCTAGTCTAAAATCTTATCATCTTGTCCAACTGCTTTAATATCATTCTTGAAATATATCTTACAGACTTACTCTATCCAGTCTGGCATCTATTCATTTTTTTCTGGCCTAATATCCTGTATGGGATTCTGATTATTGCAGGGACAGGGAACAAAGAAATGGTGGCCAGGAAGTCAGCAGATAGAGCAGCCCTATCCTATTTTTCAGGGAGGTTTAACGCCATCCGTATTTATGGAACCGTGAAATAATTTGCTGCGAGAAAAGAATCAAAATCATGGCGATGAGTAAAAATAGATATAGAAGAGGTAGACAAAGATTCTGCAGTGTTGATAAGCTCAATTTCTCAATAAATCCTTCTGAGCTTGTTTAGATTAGTGGTTCAAGGTAGCTGACCTGCCAGGAATAAATTAGACCTATAGGAAAAATAATATGTCTGAATTTGCCTAAAACTCCGTGGAAGTTTTACTCGTGCACGCGGCATACTTTTGCACTTGAAGGCTTCATCCACATGAATCCCTACTTTACAGTTGTTGGATAACTTAATTTCCTTTTAAAATATAGGAGCGCTGCGCTGTCCTCTCACCAGTAACAATTTCATACTGTGAATTTCATAATGACCAACTCTTGTTTACCTAGCAGTTTTCATCACTAGATCTCAGAGTGCATTACAAAAAAATAACTAACAATATTCCTATTTTGCAGATGAAGAAACTGAGGTTCAGTGAATTGTAACAGGATCTCATGGCAGGGTAATAAAAAAGGCTGGTGATAGCCCACATCCCAGTAGACACAATTCTTACTGCTCACTTTAAATAGAGCAATGTCCTATAGTGAAGCTATAAGTTCCTATGACTATATTACCTTCCTTAGATGCAATGATTAAACCAACAGAGGCAAACCTCTGTAGCATTCACCATGGAAAGTGGAAAATCAGGAAAGTGAGAATTTGCTAAGCACCATTCAATATTTTCAAAAGCAGTGACCAAGATCAAAGTCTTCTTTCATCCTGTTTTAATCAAAACACTTCCATCAGCCTCTAATTTAACCTCATGGTGGTTTGGTTTTAGTTTTGTTTTTGGGTTTGGGGTTTTTTTTGGTTGCCTTTTTTTTTTTTTCTTTTGTCTTGTCACTGTCTATCAAGTTATTTCTAGTCACATTGAATTTCCCTGGAGGACTTGTAGACATTTTGGTTTTGCTTACCCAATACCCACTTCATGATCAGCAATTCTGTCCATGAGAACTGAGTTGTTTTGACTCTAAATATTTGTTTTGGATGATCCGTGATGGTCTCGTTGGGGAGATTTTTCACTCCTTCAAACCGATCTGAAGCGTTCACTACTAACAGTCCAAGGAAGATTGTGAAAGAAACTGCATGTGCCACAAACTTCATGAAAGGACTTCGGAGGGTCCGTCCCAACTACAATAAAACATACACAAGGCATAAGATTTTTTTTTTCCCCTCATCCACCTTCTGAAAGTTTTTCTTCCTGTAAAAGTTTGAACCATTTGTCCAAAGTGAAAAGGATTCAGAAATGAATTCTAAATCATGAACTAAATGGAGTTGAGATTTGTTCAAGTTTTTCTTTGCTATTACTAGACATTATGCATTGCAGTTCAAATTATGCCCTTTGGATAATTTTCTAGGCATGGAAGTATCTTATATTTCTCCTTTATACTCACATATAATACCTAATTGTCCTGGCCATATGGTAAGTGGAAAATGAAGAGACAGGACCATTTATATGAGACAAGTTTGTGCGTATACGTGTTATATGAATGTAATCATGTGTGCCAACATAAATCCTAATCATGGGCCCACTTCTCCTCCTTGCATCATTGTTACATGTTAATGTCTTTTATTAATGCTGAATTCTTGGTTCATTAATGATGTGTAGGAAATAGCCTTCTGTTTAAATATTCTTTAGTAATGCTTTTAATATGCTTTGATATGATAGTCTTCTCTCATAATGACTACAAAAGCTGGAGATTCACCCCCCAGAACACAAGGATTTATTTCAATACATTAAGACAAGACTCAGAACAGCAGGTCTCTTCACTATAGCTAATATTTTTTCCGTTCTTCTTGAAAAGCTTTGTTTGCTAATTAATTTAAATAACACGCTTTTGTAAAGGGCACATAGAGGACGACACTTCCATTGCTGTCTATTGAGTCAACACCATAGGCATCGGTCCTTGCACTCCTAAAAACGCTTCTACTCTAACATCTTTCTGGAGTAATGTTTTCTTCGATCACAGAAGATGTAAGATGAAAAGCGTGTTATTTTTTTGGCAGTATATTACTTGCTGATTAACTTCCCTTGATTACAAGGTATCCTCCAATTTTTCTTAATATCTACTGACTTGATCATAAAAACTTCATGAGAATTACGAAAAAGAACTGAAAAGGGAAATTCTCCATTTCCTTATCTCCAATAGCAGCTTTGTTCAAAGGAGCCCAGGTCTCTGGTTATCGCAGGGGAGGAAATATTTTGAAACCTAGGCTCTTTAGGTCTAGCAGAAATTTAAAGGAAGCCTTATGATTCTAGTTCTAATTTCTTTTTCTTCTCTGAATTGTTAAAATGCCAGCTAAATCTTTCATGAAGTTGACGGAATAGTAAATCCTATTGGAAAATTTGCATGTTTCTGAGTACCAGAAAGACTTTCCAGTAAAGAAAATGAAAGAAATCTGCTCTATTCCCGAGCCCTTATTAAGATGCTTGCTTTTTTCTGAGGTCAATAAGGATGTCTTTAAGTGGGTAGATATTGCACTGGATCAAAACCCAAGTTTCCTTAATCTCGTCTAGGAATATTATGGCAGATGTAGGAGTAAATGAAGTGTGTCAAAATCAGTCGCAACCCCGGTGCTGCTAGTTCACTCCTCTGCTGTAAACCTTGGTGTAGTGTTCTCAATAGCTTTTTATGGCTGGTGTTGGGTTGGATTTACATTTTGTAGCAGAACTTGCATTTCTAGTACAGAGCTGATGTGGTGATGGGATATGTTTAAACAACGTCCCATACAGCAATAGTCTCAGATGTTTTCCTCATATAATCTATCTCAAAAAGCATGAGTAAAGCATAACAACAACTATGGGCATATGGGGCCTTACCAACAAAGTTTTAACTGCATTTGCAGTCTCTACAGGACTCATTTCTACCTTGAATTCACTAAAAAAGCACTTTTGACTGAACCATGAATCTCTCTAGTTTTTTTTTTTTCTCTCCAGACTTTTTCTGGTCTCTGTAGAAACTTAAAAAATACCAGAGACCTGAGATTGAAATAACACAGCCTTGGTTATCAGCGAAATAATCCCATATATTACAGATCAAATGAATTCTCTGGGTAATTTCACTTAGTTTTCTACCGATTTAACAAAAGTCTGCATTTAGTCAGTGTTACATCAGCATTCTATCCCTTTTATTACTGTGCAAAGCTTACATTTATTTTTTTTTTTGAGCTGATGCTTTTCGCATCTTTTCAGAAATCTGATTTTTAGTTAAAATCTACAGGAAGGGAAAGTGTTCACTAGAATATTCTGTAAAAAATATTAATGACGCGTCAATTCCTCCAGTCAGCCTAATGCTTTATGACAATAAGATATATTTTTCAAGCAACATGATACAGTTAAACTCAAGGTGTGTAACTACTTGGATGCATCAATTTCTCAATTACTTTTTAAAAATCAAAATATCATCTTTCATCAAACCAGGCTTGCAGGGAAGTGCCTGACTATCACTGTTGAGACAGCAATGCTGACAGTGCATGGATACAAAGGTTCATTTTTAAGAGAACAGCTCATTTCGTGACTTAGTACCCTATCTGTATTACAGGAAAATAATGAAGCATACAGACACGTCAAAAAGAAAATATATAAAATGCGATAGTGAAACAAAGCTTCCAAATGGAAATAAATCTCAGCTCCAAGAGACGGGAACAAATACAGACAGAAACATCATAAAGAAAAAAGCCATTACTGTTTTCAGTGCTATGTTCATAGTGGAAGCATGAAAAATGTTCTTGTAGAAATTGTATGTATCTTAACGGGGGAGGAAAATACCCAGAGTAAAAAGGTATGGGTACAGCTTTAGGTGGAGTGAACCATTAAAGTTCCAGTGCTTAAGTGATGCTGGCTCCATCCCAGCGGGACCTACAGTCCATAAATCCCCAGCATGGCTATGTGAAAGCCAGCGAACAGCCCAGGCAATGAAGGCTGTGTATAAATGATCTCTGTTAGTGTTGTAATATTTGAATGAACACTTCAACCACTCAGAGAAGAATGAAAATACTTCTTGAAGTTCTGCAGACAGTCCAAACAGGCCTGCTTGCTCTTGTCATCGTATTTTTGGGCAGCAGACAGTGCAATTCTTCCATTCTATCTCTTACCTTCTCTTTTGATCACCAGTGAAACAAGTTTTGGACACCAACATGTAAAGCAACGGTGCATTTCAGGGTCATGGCCTCTATGAGATGGATGAGTCAACACAGATATTCCAGGATAGGATGAGCTTACGGTCTGTGGGTCTTGCCAACAGTTTGTGCATCCAGAAGTGAATGACCAACCTACACTAAAATTGGTTTTAATAAAGACAGCTCTGTGCAACTGAACACAAAAGAAGGCTTAAGAGTTCAGTTGCAAACTCCAGTTAATGCTATTTACTAAATTTTCAAAGGTGGTATTTGTTGCGGTATATTCTAACTCCATAGAGCTTTATTAAAGAAAAAATTCTGTCAGGGAGTAAAGGATTGAAAACATATTCCTTGCTAAGATAAATCAGTGAAGGAATTATTCTGAGACATGAATTACTCTACTACCCTATGCAAAAATGCAGAATTTGACCAATATATCTTGAGAATGTGATACACAATAGTATTGGCCAGGACAGTTCCTGTAGCCAGTATTCCAAACTACAGAAATTTCCTTCATTTTTCTCACTGTCTTAGCCCAGAAATGAGCCCCTGACTCATGCCTGGCCATCCGTGTGTCTTTTAAGTCAGGCCTGATTTGATTTATGTTAAATGTCTTACCTGATTGTTAATATGGAAAAATTATTTAATTACCCGGTTGTATAACACCAAGATTGTTTCCATGACTTCAAAGCAAAGAAAACGCTTGTAATATTAACCGAAACAAAACTGGGCTGCTCAGAGCATCACACGCAAATCTTCTGTTAACATCACTGTCCTTTCAGCGGATATGCTGCCTGTGTAAAATTGTCTGCAGTAACACCGTGAGAGGATACAAGGCTCATGCGTCAACCCTCCGCTCCTGAACCAAATAATGACGATTTTGGGTGAGGTATCAATTCATGGGGGAAAAACGCATTCATTATTCAGTTATTTCTATCACAGGCCCCAATCAAAAATCAAGACTACATTGTTCTGATCAACGCAAACCCATGCATTAAAAGACAATTCCTGCCTGAAAGAACTTTCAACTTGACTTTATGACAGAAGGCTAAGTATGGTTTTTCACAGTCTAAAGTGGAGTGAAAAGAAAGGGACACTGAAAAATAAGAATGCACAAAAGGTTTAGTGTAATGAAATCGCAGTCAATGAAAAGTTAAGTCCCCCGCCCTCCATTTTTTTTTTAAATTTTAATACACCTACCTCAAGAAATTAAAACCAAGTAACTTTCTCAATATTTTTTTATTTCTGCTGTAAGACTGATTTATTTTGAATCTGGTGCCTCAGTTTTTTCCTTAGTTTTTATGCTTTTCATTTAAATTCTCCACTTATTTCTAGTCCAATTGTCCTCCCCACCTATTGCTATATTCCAATACAACCTCTGCAATTCTGAGAACACACCACAAATGTTGGTGTTGGATGGTGTGCCAACCCCCGACACGTTCAACAGAGGTGAAGGAAACGAGACAGCTTCATAAATCCCCGCTAGACTGAGCTCTGACAGAACAGAATCAACATGGTAATTCCGCACATGAAGTCCCTCTGTGACCTACCCAAAACCACCCACAACCCAGCCCAGCTTCCATGTTGCTGTGTGCAACTCCGGAGTCCTGCGCAGCATTCATAAAAGCTGTGAGGTTTTGTGTTGATACAAACCTTGAGAAAATGAAGTTACATTCCCAATTACTCTAAGAGAAAGTACTTTTCTTGGAAACGATTTGGAGGACACCAAGGCTTAAACATGTTTTATTATCTCAGATGTTCTGGAAGACTGTTTTCAAAAGGTTCGTCTGATTGCACTAACATAAATCTTTTCAAATTGTAGTCTTTCCTTAATACCCATCCATGGATCTATAATTTTTTGGGGCTTGACAAATTTAGAAAGGATTCGTCGCTGGCTTTTAAAGGAAATGGGAAAAGATGCTTTCAAGACTGAATAAATTACCATCGCCAGGGGTAATTTTGATCAAATTTAAGTATCTCTGATAAGCCTCTTGCTGAAGACCTCTACCTTGTAATGGATGATGTTGCTGGCTATTGCTGAATGTGAAATGATCTTCTTCCCTGTCACCCCTTTATTCTGTGGCAAGAGTAGTGAAAAAGCTATTTATCACTCAGCCTCACACCTATTTATCTCCACTTGCTTGAGCAGACTCTTTCAGGATGGAAATCTCACTACAGATTTCATACCAGCAACAGCTTAAGCTTTTACCTAAGCTAATGGTTGACTCTGGTTCTTTGACCTCTAGGTCTTGGCAAAACTCTCCTCCTCCATCTGATGCTGTGAGACATACCACAGCTGTATTTAGGTACATCAGTTTTCCAAGTTTCATCAGCTTTTCCCTCAAAACCATAAAGATTGGATGATTGAGTCTAGTCTTCCCTGCAGCACTAAGCAGTCCCCTGGGGTTTGCCAGAGTTTCAGGCACATGTGCCAGAAAAATGCTCCATTAACAAAAAATTTAAGATGAAAAAGAAAAAGGAGGAAAGGAGCCCTGAAGAAGAAAGAAACCTGCAACAGAAAGTACTTAACAGGAACAAGAGTTTAAATATCAGAGGTGCTTTTTAGGGCAACAAAGCTCTTATCCTTTACTTGTTCACCGGTTTGATGGTCCTACTATTCTTTCTTCACCCCACTCCCACAATGTTATCTCCTATCCATTCCTCATTTTTCCTACTCTTTTCTCATCATTCACTGTCTCACCCTCTTTTCCCCCCACTCCACCTTTATTACCTGTAAAGAGGAACCTCAAACCCTGCCTAATAGCTCCATTTGTGCACACCAAGCAACACCTCAGGTTTGCTCTCCTCTGCGGCAATCTTAGAGGACAGCATGACTCACTTTCCAATGGCGTTACAGAAAAATATGTGACTTCATTCCAGGCCCTGGATAGAAATGACCATAAAAAACATGCACCTTAATAAGTTTGTACCTTGCTGCAGGGAGCGATCCAGTAGGCTATGGCGAGGAACGGCAGGCCAATGGAGACCCCAAAGACAGCCAAGAACTTCACAGCTATAGATTGCTGCCGTAAGCCTGAGAGGTTTTCATACCACATGGTGAGCAATTGCTGCTGGCAGTTGGGGTGAGCAACAAACTGTGAAAGAAACAGAAATAGAAGTATCAGTAGCATTGTCCGAAGAGGAGGAGCTTTCAGTGAATAACCTGCTGAACTTGCCAGTGGAACGAGAGAGGGCATGTCTTTGTTGTCCAACAAAGTTTATGGTGTCACAGATGGAAAACCGCAAGCCAGGCCCCCAAAATCCCCACGTACTGGCAGAACGTGTTTCACTTTTTGCTTCTTGTCTTCTCTAGATAAAAGTTTTCTTAGACAGCAGACTGTCTAGGCCAAAACTCAACATCCATCAGTGGCCAGCACTGACAAAGTGCCTCTGTTGGGTCAGCGTTTACACCTGAGACAGTCTACATGGAGATTCAGAAAAGACAGAGAGGCAGTTTGATGTCAAGCTGAAAAACACCTCTCATAACTTGCTACAGACATTGAAGTAGCAGCTTAACACAGCACTAATATCCCATTGCTCTATTCACTGCACATGGACCCAAAGTGAACCATTCTGCATGTTTCTCCTCCTGTAAACTAGAAGAGGTCTGACTGGTATTTTGCCGCTTTAAATGCTTTATCTCTGATTACCTTTCAAAAAAAAAAAAAATGACAGCTCATTCTTTACTGATTGGACAAAAAGACAAATTTAAAAGCAGAAGAAAAACCTGTGGTGCTCTGGTACAGAAAGTATGTTTTGTATCCTGTAACTGAGTCTCTTCTTCGGTTTATTTTTCAGAGGAAAAAGAAAAGGCGAGCAGCAGACAACTGAAAAGGGCAATTTCTTAATGGTAAAATTACAGCACCACTGGATCCCACGGAAGAGTTTTATAATAAAAGATTAAATTTCTTTATTTCATATTGTTCTCCAGGGTGACTGAATTTAGAATGCACCGATCTTTAATCACAAAGAAAGATAATTAAAAGGCAAAATAAGTGAAAGGAAAGATGAAAAATAAACATGTTGCAAATGCAGCTGATTGCATTAGCAGAACTGAGTGTTTCGTTTATGACTTTTGTGGGTGAATACATGTTCTTAGGAGGGCAATGTAAAACCTTCCACTACTTCAAAAAGCAGAAATTTCTGGAAGCGAGGGGGAGGGTGAAGGGGGTAGAGAGAGAAAGAGAGAAGGAAAGCAGAGGCTACTGGAGGTTTTGTTGCTGCT
This sequence comes from Alca torda, assembly GCA_008658365.1. Taxonomy (NCBI): domain Eukaryota; kingdom Metazoa; phylum Chordata; class Aves; order Charadriiformes; family Alcidae; genus Alca; species Alca torda. The sequence goes on from CM018081.1 coordinate 46,007,206, forward strand.
GTCGCCCCTACTTGGCTGGGTGGCCATGGACCACGTCTGGCAGCTGCCCCATTGCCCTGCTTCAGCCCTTCCAGCTGCCACCAGCTGCAGGGATTTCAGTCTGTAGTTGTATTGGGACTGAAAAGGAGAGAAAATTCTGACTGCGCTTTCATCTTCACTATCTGTGAAAAGACGATCAAATCAGAAATTTAATGGACTCTTTTCTAGACGTTTGCATAATAAAAAAACCCGTTACTGGGAGTTTAAATGATCAGTTCATTGCTAGTGCAGAATGAAATACAGTTGCACAGTAATTAGGATTGCCGTGGAATAACGCATTTTCTTCTTTAACAGCACATTAGTAGCTATTTAAAAAGCACTTCAGATGAATCAGGCTTTGGGGCCTGCATTTCTCAAGAATTAAAAAAATAGAAAAGAAGACTTTACCCCTTCCACTGAATAAATCAATCAGAGTGAAGAAATTTGATAGGTACTTTTAACCGCTTTTGTCTTTAGAATGTTTTCCTGGAAATATTAACTTTTTAATATGTTTTATTTTAAGCTGCTTTCAAAAAAACCAAAGCTTTCAAAAAAGATAATCTATAAATTGTCAGTCCCAGCCTTTCTGAGTATTTGAAGTTCAAGTTTGAGGTGATGACAGCAGCATTGCAAGGGGCATTTCCTAATGGCCAGTGTTTGTGTTTGTGCTAATGCTGCTAGGGCTTATTATCTTTCTGGCAAATGGACAGAAAGATGAAGTGGAAGGAAGCTAGACAGAGAATTGATTCCCTTTGTAAATTTTATTCTCAGATATGATGAATTCAACAGCAGTTGCAGCAACAGTGGCAGATGTGCAGACTTCTGAGATGATGGGCCAAAGCAACAGCCAGGCTCCCTCCTGCTCTTGTAATTGTTCACTGCATTATGAGAATTGATTCAGACAAAGAAATTCAGTTGTCCTTGGCAATGAGACAGTCAAAGACTTTTGCTGGTTGGCATTTCAGAGACTTCATCAGACATTTTAATCTGTTCATTGTTTCCCTCTGTCTGGGAACAGTTACAACAAAACTACAAATACAGGAAAATTGAGAAGGAATTGCCATAAAGCCCAGTTCCTTGGAACAATTTATTTCTCACAAGGCAATAAAGATTGGCAGCACACCATAGAGCCTTGATGGTGTTCATCTTAGTTCGATTATTACAAAAATGAGGGAAAAAATAAGCTCAGGATAAGAAAGATAAGAGCATGAATGAGTTTTGATCTGTTATTTGCTTACGGCAAGCAGTACAGTTTTTCATCAGGTTGGCTGCATCAGATATTAACGAAATACGCAGTGACCCTTGGACAGTGCCAACCCCCTCTCTATCAAAATTTCAGAAATTCATCTTAGGTCTCATCAGAGATGTTACAGAGCCGTTTAACATTCTCTCTTCTCCGGGAACGGGCACTGACACCAAGTTAAAGATTACACTAATGCTTTGCTTAGTGTCATAGGCACAGAAAAGAAAAAAAAAAAAGAGTTTGAGACAAAAGCTTCAAGGCAGAATATTTCAAAGTGTAATGAAAAACGGTGATGTGGTATATTGAATTTCAGAGGCCTAAATGGTGCACTGCTTTTTCAAAGCTCCCAGTGAATGCTATTTCCCTTTCTTCAGTACTGGAAAATGAGGCTCGGAGGCATTTAGGGGGAAACTGTGGCTGCGCAGAAGGAGAGAAGGGCAGAAAGCGTTGCGACAAGACCGATGCGGCCGGGACTGTGCAGAAGGGCAAGATATCGCTGATTGAAATGGAAGCGCTGGCAGCGGAGGGGGTTGCGTGAGTCCAAAAAGAGCCATTTATAAGCATTAAGTGGCTTTATCTCATGGGCAAAGCGAGTCCCCTCCAAGCTGATAAAAGTAATGCATCAGGATCTGGGAGCTCAAGCAAAATGCTTTCCAATGCTTCTGCATTTGGAAACCGCAGTGGCAGCTTTCTGGTCCCATGGCACGGGGACCCCAGTAGATGGCGGTGGTTTTTCCTTATAGCATGCATACCTCTGTGATTTAGGAAGAAAACTGTACTTCCCTCCAGCCTATCAGTTGCACATTTTTTTTTTAAGTTAAAAGAAGTCTAAAAAAAAAAAAAAAGAAAATTAAAATAAAGTCACACATCAATCTGAAGTGCCAGCTCAAATAATGAAGCTGCCAAAGTGGTGGTTTTGAGAGCCACTGAAAGACACAGGAGAGTATCGACAACTCCGAAAGCTGCTGCTCTGTGCTACAGGGGTTTAAATGAGTGAAATGAATATTGTCTAGAATATGAAAAAACAATCTCTCAAAGCCTTCAGTGGGAATTCAAAGGGCCCAAAGGAACTCTTTTACACATAGAAATAAAGAGAATGTTTTAGAGACCACTCTGGATACCACATTGAACGATAACTTTTCTACATTGCTGTCTAATTTGCTGTATGACAGCTCTTCCTCGTAGCTTATCATGTATATGCATTGTGGGAAAGCACTTTACAACTCTCATGACTGAGTGAGATTTTTTCCTCAGTATACTTGTTCAAAAATGCATGAGTTTCACTACGCAGACAATAAAGTACCTTTATAGCTCTATAACTGTATAGGAAGTTACTTCTGATAGAAAACACTGTAATAGAGAGAACTTATTTTTTTATTCTCTATTAGATTGGACAGAGAAAGGGTCTGTGATGAGGACGTGGGTTACTGGTGCTGTTCGGTGTTAGCTCTGGGGTTGCCTGAGCTCTCAGCGGTTAAGCACTGCTTAAACCCCCCATACAAAACATCCCATGGTCCCTACCTGAAGAGCATCTCTCTTATCTTGTGGTGCATAACAGATAAGCTACAGCCAGGTGAAAAAAATCAGGGAATTCTTGGGATTAGCAGACCATGCTCCCACATCAAACAGAAGAAGGGGAAAAAAAAAAAAAAAAGACAGCTATCTTGGACAGAAAACGCTGTCAGCAGAAATAAAGAAACTTATGGCAAGACAGGTATAAGGCAGAGGTCAGCCTCAGATGATTGGAATTAATCGTGCAGAAAAAAACCAGTATCTTTTTCTATTACTGAAATAATTCTAATTCTGTTATGAGTGCAGAAATCTACCATTGAGGCAAAAGAATGAACCACTCAGACAGGATCATCTTGCTTTGCTAATGCGCCCTACGCTAAATAGCCAGGGGCTGAGGTAGGAAGGAAAAACTTACCAGTGAACCACTGAAAACTCTTTAAAAACCTGCACGTCAGAAGTAACAACTCAAACTTGTGACTTTAACTTTCCTGCTTTCACAGAGGTACTCCCGTCGTGTCCTCTCCAGCTCGTCCCTTTTCTGTAAGCCTTATAACAAACGCTGGCAAACCTCAGCAAACAAAAGCTGCAATTCAGATGAGCAGCAATGTGTTTAATCAGTGAGGAGAGCTAGAAAAGGAGCTGTATAAACAGATTTTCAGGAGAACATTGGTAATGTCAAGAGACACTGGCAGGGGCAGGGACGAGCCATTTTTCTTTCCATCACGTAGCTGCGTTCATGCCCTTCGAACAACCTTTTTGGGTTCATTATTAAACATTTGCCTTTTGATGTAGCTCATCGCTTCTGCAAGCCTACATCCATTAACACATTTTAAGCTGCAGCACCTGCTCACAGGAACCCCTGGTTGGGCGCGTAATGTTTCAAATGCCGGAGATCCTAGCGAAAAAGCCAAAACCGTTTTGGTGACTCATTTGAGTCGATCATCACGCTGTGCCGCTGAATTACAAGGGAAATTGAGGGAGGCATCAAGTGGATTGTATGCGTGGCTTTTCCCTTTTTGTGGGGGGATGTCACCAGGTAGCACAGGAGCTGCGCTCCTGCAGGGATCCACACGTAGGAAAAACCAGGTGGGATCTGAGCCACACACATTGCGTGCTCTGAAAAGATGGGGGTGCCTGAGTATTATTAAGAAGAGTTCATGAGACACCTGGCAGACAAAGGCAGGCTGGGCTGAGCTCTCCGTGCTGGTGTTTCCAGCAGGACCCACTCCAGCCCTGATGTGGAAGGTGAGTTGGCTTTTGCTCGGCAGCAGTGCTTGTCCTAGACCAAAACCAGAGGTGGGAAGGGATGGAAAGCCAGGCTCGCCCCTCTCCGCTTCCATGTAGGCAACATTGCGTTTCTCCCCAAGGAAACCCTCATCAAAGGAGATATGAAATCATCCCTTTTCACTGGGTTGCTGAAGATGCTCAGGGAGGACCAGCAGACATCGGCAGGTGTGGAAGAAACTCAGGGAAAGGTGGAAGCAGGATACTACTGCTGTCCCCTGAAGGGTAAAAGATGTCCTGCCATTTCACCAAAGAGGATCAGATAAATTAAAGGGTAAACACATGCCCACAACAGAAGAAGAAAGCAATGAAAATATTAAAACAAAACATAACAACTTTGCTTTTAAACCTCTTCTCGTTTTTGAAGATTACTTCAATATTTTAAGCATTTTTAAGTTTCAAAGCTTAAAAAAATAATCTGGATTTATACCAAAAAAGATAATTTGCCTGAACTGAAACATATTTTTGCTGAACAAAACAAAATTAAACCTTGAAAAAAATTGAAAAATAAGTCAGAACAGTTTTTTGATCCCGTAAAAGACCCACCTACTTGCAGAGTCATTTCACCCGAAGCAGAGCAGGAGATGGAAAAAAGCTCAGTGGAAATTACTGAAGCTTGCTAGGAAATACACAGTACAGGAAAAGGCCAGTATATGCATATGCCTTTTCTTACCTTCACCTTGTACTCTGTTCCATGAGCCTCCATGCGAACAAAGACACCTTTGTTTTGAAGAAACTGTTCTGAGACACTTTAGCAGACGCAGGTGGGATATAATACACTTATTTCGTAATCCAGAGTGCAGAAAAAAATCTGCCTTTAGCAAGTGGTTGTGATATTAAACTATGACAAATGAGGTTGTCAGAGTGTAAATACGGCTGGAACTTTGCTCACTGTTTGCTGTTGTGCCTGATAATGGGTGCAAGTAAAATTGTAGAAAGTTTAAGAAAGAAATAGAAAACTACTTGCCCGAATATTTACGAATGAAAAATAATAAGTTCCAATCCAAATATCCATGCTATGAGACTGTGACCTTTTCACAAAAGAGACCTGCTCTAACTGTAGTTAAATTCTATCCGTGGCCACAGGCCCAGTTTTTAAAACACTTTGCACAAAAGTAACCTTACAAAGGAGAGTAAACCCACAGGTCCAAATTCCTTCATCCAGAAGCAAAACAAGGATTTCATGGAACCCTGTTCAACTTGGATGAAAGAAAATTCAACTGATGAAGATGAGTTTCAATGGGATCTGACCGTAGCATAAAAATAAACACGACATGAGAAAAGGTCCTCTGAGCCATTGCAGTTGCTGCAGACACGCAGAGAACACGAAGCAAAGAAACGTCCCTGCCCTGAGGATTTCTGCAGCTTTCCCTCAGTCCCTGGGGTTCATTTGACTGTCTAATGGCATCACACACATATTCATGAGATTCTTGCTCGTCCTGTAGGTGTTCCTTATGACAGTCTTGGTGAATATTCAGACCTGATAGCTGAAGTCTAACATCAGCATTTACAAACCCGGTAGCAAAGGGAAAAGGTTTGTATTTGTAGGCGGAGGCCAGATGAGCTGGAATTATCAGGACAAAGTAAAAACAAATTGTGCAACCTCAGTCTCTGATTTACTTCTAAGGCATAGAACTAGAAGTATTTATTATAGTTTTAGTAATAAATTACACCTTTGTAAAAACCTTTCACGTGCACCTTTCTTCACCAAAAAATCTTTCTTATTAGAGCCACTTCGCCGTGGGGAAATAGTTGTCTCAAATCCCAAGATAGCCACATATTCCCCAGTTTTATGGAAATTGAATATCTGGATCCACTTGCTGGTTGACCTGAGTTATCTAATCCAAAATTCTGATTTTGATCACTTAAAACCTTAGCATAGCTACAGTTTACAACCACGTCTCTTTGCTGCGCCTCGGTCTACTCTATAAAAGCAAGTGTGTTTTTTGGGATAGATCTTCTGCTCTCAGCTAAATCGGTGAGTATGTTAACAGGATCAGGATCTCACTTTGCAAAGGTGAGAAGAAGACAGAACCAAGGCAGTGAAGGTCATCCCAGCATCCCAATGCTTGTGTAATTGCCCCAAACCACCTGTGCGGCGCAGCTCCGTAAAGGAGAGGGCATGGTCCCATTAGAATGAGCAACGTGGATAGAAACAGGATTTGACCAGGCACCGGAATGGTGAACAGGCACAAAATAAAACCCAATAAAAACCAATTAGTCTAATAGAAAACAAAAATAATGGGGTAAATGAAACTGCCAGGACCATTTCAAATGCAATTCGCCTATTGATGGAAATGCTCTCCAGTGCTGAGTGAAAACACAAAATTAATAATCCTCTTAGTAGTGGAGGGAATGGAGGGGGAGTTTTGTTGTTTTGTTTGGTTTTTTTTTGTTTGTTTGGTTTTTTTTGTTTGTTTTTTTTTTTTTTTAAATTCTGTTACATTTTCAATTCGCGTGATCTTAAATTAAGTCTGATATATTTGAGGTGTATAACCAGAAAATGTAGACTTTACAAAAATTCTTTAATTGGTTCAGTTCAATCCTTGTTCTGCCTAAAATTTATTTACAATTTCACTTCCATGAGACAGGATAGAGGCTCTTTTTTGTGCTAAGTGCTCTTCTATAGGGGAGTGGATAAGGTGGTTGGCTCTTGAGCCAACTTCTGATTCATATTCTAGTGGGCTGCCTGTTCCCTGAAGACATTTATTGCTAATGTCTGGTTTCTCTTTTTTTTTACACATATGAATAAAACTTATCACTGAATCATTTATCTGAAAACAAGCAAATGAATTGGAAGTCCGAGCCTCTAACACACCAGGGTTTTCATATCTGTGCAGAATCAAAACCACTTGGAAAACTTTATTGTTTAATTATTCATCTGAAAACATGCCGCAATAAAAAGCTAACAATCAACAAGTCCCCTTTGGTATCCATAAAAAAACCAACCACAGTGGGCACAGAAGGAGAGATTTAAAATGCTATAGCCTCTTCCTCCCCCAGGAGAGACATCTGAGTGTGGGCTGGTGCTCAAACTCAGATGCCTCCAGTGTAGACGGCTTCACTCGCAGCAGAGATGATGGAGAGAGAGACTCACTCATAGGATGAGACTCCTCTCACCATGAGGTATAGAATCCCTACAACGTACTGAAATGTAGACACTACTGGTGCGTGACAAGAACTCCGTGAAGGAGAGCTGCACACTGGGTCAGTACCCAGGAAGATACCCGAATTTGAACACCACTTAAGAAAATTCCCTCAGTAACTTGAAACACTGACTCTTATTATTTTATGAGGGGCTGTACTCATCCCCACCTGACTTTCCATCCAAAATGCATTTTAGCAGGTCTACTGCCTATGGGGAGATAGATGAAGCCAAAATTGGGGGCAACTAAGGTCAGCTTTATAGCAGGTCATATTACTTGTTCTTTTCTAAGAGAATTTTATTATTAATAAAGCTAATTTTAAATCCTTTTATCTGTGATGGGCATCCATGCAATGGTTTTGATGTGTTCCTGTGCTCTCTTGTCAATGTCTTGATGGACGTCTAAGACCCCGTGGCACTTTGCAAATGAAAATAATTAAGTCTGCATATTACAGTAAATTGGGAATATTGCAAACACCACTCAGGATGGAGAAATGATTCATTCGAGCCTTGAGAGGATGGATGTATGGGCAGGAAATAGCAAAATGAGATTCATCTTGGAAAAGAAAAGAAATTAAAACATCTGGGCAAAAGGAAATCATCAGAACCACAGATTTTAGGGGGAGGAAGGAACCTTGCTAATGAAATACTCAGAGGCATAGAAACTCTGTGAGGAAGAGAAGTAACTCCTTCCCTTTCTAATCTGACAAAATGTCTGTAATATGCAATTAAAAATGTAAAAAGAAAAATTACATGGATATGCTTAAGAGAATGACCACCGTGTTTCTACTATTCACTTAGAAATTAAATTACATTTGTACAGTATCGACCGGCTCTCCAGTGATGAAGAGACACTTCTCATTCTGCCACCACAGTCCAAGCCATCAATGACTTCACAAGGCATCAGTTAAATATTCCTGAAACTAAGGAGTGGGAAAAAATGCACTAGGGATTACAGGAAAAAAAAGCAAAAAGCCAGCTTCCTGAAAGCCTTTTTTCTTGAGGAATTCTCCTCCTTGAGGCTTCACATTTAGATAGTAAAATATATTCCTGTCCTGCTTCAAGCCATATCTGTGCATGTTACAGCCTTTGGGGTACAGAAAGATCAACATTCATCCTGTGGGAAATTCCTAAACTTAATTTGGCTCCAAAGAAGGACAAACAGCAGCAAGAGAGATTTTCTGTGACCTAGACAGCTCTGAAAGCTACGGAGCTGAAACATTTCATTTAGGTTACCGAAATGTAGTTTTCCATTTGCGTTAAGGTTCATGCACTGGCTGCGTGCGAGGCGGTGGGCGGTGTGCCCCAGTGCGCCCTCTCCGCCTTTCCCCTGCAGCGGTCCCTCACCAGGGCATGGCATTGCAGGAATCTGTGGGATAATGGCAAATTGAGAGCACGTAGAACTCGCAGAGCTATAGCTACCCACCATAGCGCATGACATGGATAGACCCCTTGCTCTCCAAAGAGAAGAGTTTCAGAACTTCTTGTCACTGCTGGGCTGCTTCTGCCCTCTGTTCTCCACCTTATTTCCTAGTGCTTCTCTTGCAAATGTCAAACTTTTCCAGTTAACCTTCCTAAGGGTGTGCTAGCTGAGCTCTGCCCCAGCCGGTGTTTGGGGCAGTGTCCGTTACTGCACATTTTGAGGGGCAGAGCTGTCTCCTCAGCAGGGTTTTTTTTGACCATTCAGGGACTAACCTTCTCTAGGTCCCGTGCGAGGTGGAAATGCTGCAGGTGGGGCCCCATTCAATGGTGAGAAGGTCCCTGGAAGGTACTTTGTGCACAAGTTATTGTGCAGGTTAAAACCGCATCCTCTGAGCAAACGAAAGGGGAGCACAGATTGTTGCAGCAGTTGACGTGAGCTGGGACTTCTCCTGCCCTTGAGCATCTGACTTACATGACCAATGCAGTGAAAAATTATAATCTAATGCAACCATGAGTATTCTGTTCGGAGCATCCTCCATATGTTAATTATTAATAATACAGTTATGAGAAAAGTTCCTGTTCCAGCTCTCTATTAAATAGGATTTACACAGCCATCTGGTGTTCTGTTTAATTCTTATTAATTTTTTTTTCAAATCCAATTTTTGTGTCTTACTGTTAATTAAATTAAAAGTCGTGAAAGAGAAAGGTGCTCTGGCTCTGTGATGGCTGAGAACTGAGCTGCTGAGAAAGCAGAGGTGGGCACTCAACATTTGCAATTAAAAGAATACAGCAGTGACAATTCCGACATTGGGAAAGAAGGAGAATGAATGTCAACTCCTACAGCGAAGCAACAGCTTTAGACCTAAAGGTAAATGTCAACATATAAGCCCCCTGCCAACATTAAAGGATGACAAGAAAGGAGCATAGCAGTACAGACAAAAATGAGAACAGAAAATATGAAGGGCTCTGTAAAACCAGCAAAAATCTTTTGTTGTGGTACATCAAAAACTGCATTTTCTCACTATTGGCTGTCCAAGGGAAGAGTCCAAGACAGAGTTGTCCCAGTCTCTGTACCTGTGCCTCTCACAGGTAGAAATCACACCCTGGCTTAATTAGAAATGAGTTCACACACAGGGAAAACACGTGCTACCCTTGTATCTCCAGTATCTGATTGGAATTACAATTTTTCAATTGTTTCAAGAAAGAAAAAAATGTTATTCTGCAATTTTCAGTCAAGAGCATGAAGCAAACTCTCACTTAGATGTTGTAAGCCCGCATGAAGAACAGCTGAGAGTATCCCTGGCGCAAGAAGCTAAGATCAGTTTTATTTTCTTTCCTTGGGAGCAGAACTCCAATTTAGCAACTCAAGCCACTTTTGGATATAATCCAGCAGAAACACCCAACCTAAATGATTCCTGTTTCACCTCAATGCTGCTTTTAATTTTGCCATTTCCATGAGTGGCTGCTGGACTCCGTGACGGTATTTGCTTTCACACCGTGATGTCTCCCCGGCCCTCTCCTACAATATCCAAAGAAAACATCTGGACAGCCTTGCCGAAGCATCAGCAGCGTCCTCTGTTGCTCTTCCTGCACCCAACCTTTCCTCTCCCTTTGCCTGAGGCCCTGCACATCTGAAGGAGAAAGATATCAGCGTTTGGCTGGAGTATGCAAATGTGAAGCACAGCTAACTAATATCAGGGGAGACAACAGAAAATTTGTAACAATCCCATAACATGGACTAAAAGTCCATTTCTTGCAAAGCAGCCAGGGCTCAGTAAATGCTCAAATGTTTGCAAATTGTTTGTTTTGCTCTTGACAAACTGTTCCCATTGCAATAATTTTCGAGGAATCATGAATCATTAAGGCAGCTAATTTGAAGGGAGAAATGACTCTGGAAAACTTGAATGGAGGGCATTTCGGTGCAGTTTTCCAAGAATCCAGCGGTACAGATTGATTATTTAGTTCTTTCAGGAAGGGTAGAGAATAAGAGTAATATAGAGTTTTTAAAGACCACTTTGTAAAACACTGTAATTTTAGCTTTCTCCTTGCTGCGAAATATGTACAAGCTGAGCTTCTTAATTCTTCAGTGACCTTCTATATAAAGTCCTCCAATTATATAAAAGCCTTAAACTTGCTTTCTTGCCAGCATCTCATATGTGCTAGTAGCACGCTTTGCAGAAATAAAAGGAAAAAATAATAATAAAAAAAAAAGACAAGTGAATTCTGGAACTTCTCTTGCTTTCTTGGCTGACTTTCCAAAATTCATCTCAAATATTGTAAATTAGGAAAAAAGACAACGATCAATAAAACTGTTGAATGGAGAACTGCTTTTTTTTTTTTGGAGTAGCAAAGGGGTGAGGCAACAGGGAAATCTAATGGGAAGCACAAAGGAAAAAGTGCAGAGAAAGATCATTTAGGTCCTGGACCCGTTGTGGGTACCAGTTGCAGGTTTGTTGAGCAGAGAAGGTAAGAAGGCTTCAGTCCCCTTTTTAGCCCTGGTGTGCAGACAAGGTTTTCCTGCACTGAGAGTGTGGTCAATGAACAGGTCGGCAAACAGACCTCCCATTCAGCTCAAGGCCAGGTTGCCCATGGACTTGGGGATTTGCAAGCAGGAATTTGCCCTTCAAACACAGAGGCACAAGCAGCACAGTGTTTTGGGCTAAAAGCTACCACAAGGTTGATGGCGGAGTTCCCTGCTGTGCAGGCATGACATGCAAGGGAGGGGCAGCCTCTACCTCCAAGCGTGGCTTATTGGAGAGCACAATTGCTGAAATCAAGATTAAGAAGGTACTATGTTGGAACCAAAATTTGCACCTACAGTTTAAACTGCATACGTAGCATCAATTGCATCCCTAAAATTTTCAAATGGGCACATAGGAAGAAAAAGACAAAAGATGGCAGAGTCAATTTAAATCCATAAAATGCAATGTGATGGTTCTCAGTTTCGAAATTCTGTTATCTCTGCCTCCTCCTGGCCTTTGAGATGGAGGACAACTCCATGAGGGCTGTGAGTTGGGCAGGGGATGGGAGAAGCTGGTAGACCAGCTGCTACTATTAAAGAAAAATAGCATTCTTAGACACGGTAGCTGTGGTGACTGCACTGTGTGAGGACAATGAAGTAGTAGAGAAAATTAAAAGAACAAGTAAGATTTTAAAAGTTTGTGCTAAGGCCTGATGAGGCTCTACAGATGCAATTGCTGTCCTGCCAGAGGATGAGAGCCCTTGACATCTTCCTTAGACTCTGGAAATAAAAGTGTGATAAAACGCAGAGCACATCAGCAGCTGTAAAAGTAATATCATGGATATGAAATAATAATTTTCAATATAAATTGTTCTCTGTGGATTTTCATCAAAGAAAGCCTGCTGTAGGCACTTAGAGTACTAATACAGAAATGTGAATTAAGAAGCTAACAGTAGAAATGGATTTTTTTTTTTAAAAAAAGTCAAATATTTCTTAAAATTTTCGATGTGAATGCAAGTATTTAGTCTGCATACTAACTTAAAAAAAGAAACACAACCAACACCTCTTTTATTTTATTTTCTCTGACCATTATGGGGTCCCTGAAGTTGTCTTGTCTAAGATTCTTCTTGCTGTTCATGGGGAAGAATGAATATAAAATATTTCAGGAGCTCTATACTCATTTAAGTAATTTATTTCTTTGCCTCATCTAGAGCTTGCCGAGCTGGATAATACAAAACCGACCATCTGAATTTTGATGCCAATGATAAAGGTGAGGAGGTTTTGGTAGCAGGGGTGGCAGGCACAGCTGTAGTCCCTTCACTAGTCCTACCCTGCCAACTAAACTTCCAGGACCAAAATAAAAAAAAAAAAAGGGCAAACAAAACTATTTCTGTGTCATTCCAGTTCTAGGGTGCAGTTAACAAACTGGAAAGGTCTCCACATCCCTGGGGCTGTTTCTGGGTGAGTTAGAGCCACCCACGTCCCAGCACCCGGACTTGGCCTGGGCAGGCAGCACTGTCAGACCAAGTGACAGGGCTCAGGGGGTTGGGTGCTCAGGGTGGGAAGTCACTTGGTGCGCCTGCCTCCATCTGCCTTTCACGCTTGGAGGGCCACACGCGATGTCGCTTATGCCTATGAGCTTTGAAAAAAGTGACTTGAAATTTACAGAATCTGCCCAAGAATTGCTTTATCAAATATGTATAAGAATTCACCCTCCATCTCACCCGTCTCTGTTATAGGATTTTCTTAAAATTAAATATATTTCAAAGCACAGCATTTTTATACATAAACCTAAATATCTCTCAGCTGGATAAAAAACATACCTGAATCCATTGCCTCTTAAGGAAATCATTACTGTGTTACCATAACACAATCACTTTTTCCAGCAAGTGTGATAAATATCAGTCTATTATCATAAGTCACTGCCAATAACCAAAGCCATTTATCTGAACGCGTCTCTGCCTCTCACAAATGAAACTATCTTATTTCGAGTTAGCAGTTAAATGCTTATCTTACATGTAAACATACACTGCCTGCTGAAAAGAATATTCTGAAAAGTGCTAACCTGAGAGTCAACATGATGTTGACAAATGTTCATGGTTATGTTCTGTAATTAGTTTAACAGTTATTATCAGTGAGTAACAGGTTGCTGTGATCCAGAGGATGCTCAGCTTTCCTGGGCACAGGAAGATATTTATAAGTAAAAAGAGTAACTGTATATGACCCACCACAGATGCTTTAGGTCAGTGTTCATGTATTAGGAAAAGGTGCACACATAAAATGTAAGAAATGGAGGAAATATTCCTCTGAAACCGACTAAGCTAGCATGAATGTGCTCAAAGCAGCACAATAACTAACCGCAATTCAGCTCTGGCTAATGGTCTTGGTATCTAAAGGATGACACAAATATTTAGAAGAATAAACAAGTGAAATAGTGCAGAAGACTCCATGCACTGAAAAAACTTGAGGTTCTGATCAACTTTGTGATAATTCTCAGACCATAGGTCACAGGGGACTATTTCTTGATGATGTGCTATCAGCGTATTTTAGATGAGTTCATTTTCTGAACAAGCACCAGAGCAAGTTTGGCCTCCTGTTACCAAAGCAACAGTTTCAATAACTAAACTTGACCCAGCTTGTTGAGAGGCATCTAACTAACAATGAACTGAGATGTTACACTCAGTTCTGGTGATGGAACGATGCAGAGACACAAAATCCTAGGAGGAAATATTTGGCTCCACACCATGTGCTCCTGCATGAAAGCCATTCATTTCAAATGAGAGTTTTAAGATTCTTTTTAATTAATGGCTTTCATAACAGGAAAAGACCTTCTCTGGCCAGCACAGTCAAGAGGCAAACTGAAGCAGGTGGCGAGTTTGGGAGGGGAAAGAGAGAGCAGATGTTAGCTTGAAATTTTGGAATGCTCTCTGAGTCCCGTAGCAGGAGCCCAGTTTCCATCAATGCACATTGTAGGAGCAATTAATTGGGACCACCCAGACCTAGGATTTGCCAGAATCAAATTTTCCATTCACACAACATACTTCCATAAAGCTAAATATTTGTTTAAAATACTTCTAGAAGTCCATCAGTATGTTTTTCCTTAAAATATACAGCTTCCTTTCTATTTCGTAGACTTGGTGGAAATCCAAACTCTTAGAAAATGGATCTGGAGCTCTAGGAGAGTGGAAGCTGAGAATCTATCACTTTTTATCTACATTCACATGCTTTCAAAAAAAATCAAAATTCCAAGTTAATAAGAAATCGATTTTTGAAGTTTTGATCTAATTCTGCATAAACCAACAAAATCATAGAATCATTTAGGTTGGAAAAGACCTTTGAGATCACAGAGTCCAACCATTAAATTTACAAACTCCAAAAATACAAAACTTATTTTTTTAAATTTAAATTCCACTTTCCACCACATTGCCATAAAAGATCTTGACTATGACAAAATTGTTGCTTTTTGTATATGTTCTTTCCATAAGATTAGAGAAAAGGTAACATTTTTGATGGTTACAAAGTGTATTTGGGGCCTAAAAGGGGATGTGAATCAGAGCTGAGTGGTCAGGGAGCATTTGAGAACCAGTGAGACTGGAGACTTCGGTCTACTGACTTCAGTCAAACTGCAGAGTCCAGCTATATCCTTGGTCTAAGCAGAAGATTTAGTTCGAAGGAAAGACAGATGGTTTGGGAATGGTGAGGATCTGGACTAAATTCTCTGCTTTTATAATTTGTGGCCAAAGATGCCACAGCATCTGCTAGGTTCATCCCTTACCTTCATGTAAATCACAGTGCAGGAAGAAAGACCATCAGTTTGGCATGGTAACAAATTTTGGTCCCTGCTGAAGTCTTCAGAGATTCATAGTCACGATGTGCACAAGAAGCACTGTGCACTATGGGCAGTCCCTTCGGCCATCTATACACTCATGTCTATCACTTTAAAATAAATGCCATACCTGGTGTAACGTGTCCTTTGCAAATACCCTTCTCCACATTAAAGTATGTGAGAAAATGCAAATCAGGCCATAAAATATTAAATTTTTAGGCATAGTCCTGGTCCCACTGAAATCTATCTTTCATTTATTATTTTCCAGGTGACATCAAGGAAGCATAATTTAGATGTGGAGATGTATCCACCAGGGACCCAAAAAAACAGCTTACCTTTTTGACCTCATATTTAATAGCAAGTTTAATCCTGCTTAGACTTGGCCGGTGGTGCTCGGGGCACAGATGTATGTTCACATCTCCGTTGAGAATCGCCTCTACTTCTTCAGTGTCTCTGCAAAGGTCCAGCACCCCCACAACGAAGTCCTTGCATTGCATAGATAGCTTCCTATAGTCGTTCTAAGGGAAAACAGAGAAACACAAGTTATTTAATTGTGCATTTGAAAGCACACCTCAAACAAATAAAACCAAGAGAATGCAATTGTGGGCAAGGTTACTTCTGCAAAACTACTGGCTGTAGTAGTAAGAAAGCATTTGATTTTGCCCAGGATATACCTAGCTTTTCACAAATATACGTGAACTCCTCCAAATTTAATCGGAAATGTTTCTATCAGCAACATAGTTTACATTACAACACTGCATGCCTTACAGATGAACAAGTAAATAATTTATGGAGAAATTTTGATTTTAAGCAATTGCTTGACCTCCCCTCTCTGTGTGGCATATCTTCTATGAATGTGAAAAGAGGGACAAGCCAAGGTCCTTCTAATGGGTTAGAATTTACAACAAGTTCTACAATTTAGATTCGTCACTAGTCATTCTTTCTTTAGTAACTTTCAAGGAGTTTCAGGCCAGTACAACAAGTTGCAGTGCCACACGCAGATGTGTTCAAATGAATCATATAGTTGTAATACAAATTTAAGTTTCAAATTTATTACCCAACAATTTGGTTAAATAGTCCCAAAAGAGCATCCAGAGAATAATTTTTGTCATAACACTTCTCCTGGAAATAGGACTTCAGAAACTCAACTTGATTTCCTCTGAAATAATTTCACCTTGCAAACCCAAATTACACTTACGGGAAAAGACATAGTATGTAGCTGACTCGACAGAGGGCTAGAAGAGAAATTTCACTGCCTTAAATTAAATTGTGATTGATTTTCACATGCTGACACTTAAAAAATGAGGAAACTGCCACCACCTGAGTAAATGCAGTAAATTAGAACACAATTAAGGCTACCATTAATATCCTAACAAAATGGTGATATTAAAGACTCGAAGCAACAAATAGAAATAAGAAGCATAAGACAAGCTCTTACTGACTTGAGAGACCTTTTCAAATTAGGTTTGATGAATTAATTAAATTCAGCAGCTTATCTAATTAAGCCAGCAGGCAAAAAAAAAGAAGATAGTTAAACCTGGCTTTGATGAAATGATAAGAGTAACCTGGCTTTATACTCCTATATTTTCTAAATTATTAATTCTAACATTTACACATAGCAACGTATTAGTCTTCCTTGTTAGGCAAAGATCTCAAAGCACTGTGCAAACATTCATTAATGAGGTAGAGCAGCATTGTCTAAAACACTGTGTTACTAGAGGTGGCTACATTTCATTGGACAGTTTTTCCCTTCCAGAACTGAGATGCTCTTGATAATGAATATTTTTTAAATAAGTTGTTTTAATGACTTTGTCATAGGTCTGAGGTTGCTTCTAATGTGTCTTTGTGTCCCAGCTTTGCTTACTATGCTCTCCTGTACACTGAAGGCTATGAAGAGCTTCTTCACTCAGCACAGAAAAATTCAATGGTCGCAGGGAACCAGAAAGCCCTTCAGTGCTGGGATTAGAGCATTCTCGCAGAAACAAGAAGATGCTGTTTCTGAAAGGTGTTTAGGAGAAGGGCCTGAGGAAGAGAGCTAGGGACTAGTCTATTTTAGTGGTGAAACCTTCTGCAAGGTGGAGCTTGTATGTTTACATCCTCTTAGCTACCAAAAAGCTTGAAATCTGGGTTTCCCTTTTCCTCCTTGAGTGCTGTAGTCAGATCTAGTTCTAATTTTTCAGCAAGAACTTCGATTCTCCATTAAAAGCATACATAATATAACAAGCAAGTGTTTATCTCTGGTAGAGCAGGCGCATGCCCCATCGCAGAAACTCGGGCACTGAGGTTTCTATAAATGTGCCAATTTAGTGCACTAAGATTCAAGACGTCCTCAAGGTTCAGGCAGAAAATAATTGTACATTTGCATCTAAATCTAGTACCTGAGTTTTTTGTGGAGATAGGACTTGTGGAGCGAATGTTATCAAATACGGGGTGAAGTAAGGTCCGAAATGTAAATGAAGGACAGATTGCACTTTATGGAATCAAAGCACTCCTCTCTAATCAATTCCGTGCTTTAATCTTCACCATACCAAGATGAATTTCAATAAATAGAAAGCTTTTCTGTTCACTAAGAGAGTAGATGACCAAACACAAATATCAGCTTTGAAATAGCTGCAGCAATTGTGAAGGACAGCAAATAGAGATAGATCTGGAAGTAGCTGTGGTCTGAGAATGAAATGCCCGGCTGCCACAGGTGACGGAGGGACATCGTTGGCCCAGCAGGCCTAAAAAAAAAAGGGTGAAAACTCTGCTTAGCTTTAATACCATTCTATATGTACTGTGTGCAAAGTTTACAAGCTTATCCCTTAGCCAGCACATTTTAGGTAATTCTGATCACCATTTCCACATCATCTGAACATCTAGTATGTATTAGCTAAGATTATTTTTCCTCTTTTGCTTTCTTTAAGGAAAGCAGTTTAGTTAGCAACTAGAAAAGTTCTTCTAAAGCAACTGTAAATGGCAGGCTCCCAGCTGGAAAATGCCGTCAAGACACAACTTTATTCACATCTCCAAGCCTCATGTTTTCACTTGTTCTCTACGTTTGCAGAGACTATGAATGATTTTTCTGTTCAAAATTATTTACTCCAGTTTTTCAGTAGACACAAGCAGCAACGCAATCTACCCAAGATACAGGCTGTACAAATATAATAAAATAAAATAAAATAAAATAAAATAAAATAAAATAAAATAAAATAAAATAGCTTTCCAACCTATCTGCAGCCAGGCAGGAGAGCAGCTTACTTCTCTCAGGAGACATTGCTCACGTGTCAAGACAAGCCTCAATGATCACTGAACCTGCTGTGTCTTCTGATGATCCCTTTTACAAAAGCATTTGTCATCTTTGTTCTGGCTTCCTTAATGCTCACAGTCAGCACAGAAAACCCTGTTCAGTCTGACGGTGAGAACGCGGCCATTCAGCGACTCTCCTAATGTCAGTGACTTTCCCTTTGCAAGCACAAGTTATTGAAGGTATCTTTGCTAAAAACTGAGATTAGCAGGAGACTGACAGCCAGGCTTCTCCTGACCCTGGCTGGCATAGCGTAGCTTTGGTGACCCAAGGAGAAATGACCTCCCTGCATATAAAATACTGAATTGCAAGTCATGACGCACGGTTAAAACTCAAGGAAGCCAAGAAGATTTACAAGCAGCATGCAAGCTATATTGGTGCATGTATAAAGTGTCTGTATTTCACACATTTAGAATCATCTGAGATGCTGCATACCCTGCACAAAAGAGTGCTGGCACAGTGGTGGGGCTCGCTTTTGTGTAGGACAGAAAGCTGCAGCCCCAGGGCACGGGGTAGCCTGGGCTGGAAGAGTCAGGAGGATGAAGTGCAGGAGAGCCAGAACACATTTCCAGTTATTTTTTGTTACACCAATATTTTTGAAGATCAGAGCGCTGGGGACGCCTGGTGACGCTGCCAGGAGACAGAGGAGCAGACCGCCACTGTGTCTTGGGGTGCAAAGAGCCAGTCCCCGTTCCATTGCTGCCTCCACCAGGTGGGATCAACCCCCAGACCAGGCCTGCATGGTCCTCCCCATCTAAGTACACTTCAGGGGGGACCCAGGCAGTGGGCTGCAAGCAGGGGATCCTCCCTCCCATCACAAGAAGAAACTCACAGCTGGAGACACGAAATCCAGCTCAATCCTCTCGGCGGCATTGCAAAACCAGACACAGGCAACGCCAATAACCCAAACCTTCCCAAGTACTCTGATTAGCAACCACATTATAGAAATTTGAGGAAGAGGAGTTTCATAAAACAGATGGATCTTTACAGTAATGAAAACCGCAGATCACACATGAGGGATGCTGGGGCCTCATCCTGACAAGCTGAGCGCTCTCAAGCCTCAGGGAGGAAGGTGAAGGATACAACTAAGTACACAAGAGAGACAGTCTGCTTCAAACAACACATGGAACAGTATTTTATTTGCTATCGAGACAGCGAGCAGGGAAGGATCAGGGTAATGCTTGAGAATATTACAATATCATTTTTTAAAAACTAGAACATAATAAAAGGATTCCGAATCAGTCATTTCCTGCTTCTTCTAACACTGTTGTGCATGTAGAGTTAAAAATGTCTAATTTTGCTCTTTTAAAAAGGCTGATGGTACTTGTCATTCACCGCAATATCTCTGAGTACCCTATTATTATCCGTTGATTATGTTCTAAATGAACTCTGTCATGTCTCCACATCTGTTCAAAACCACCCAGATTTCTTCGGAAAAGAGCTGTTTCATATCAGAGGGATACATACAGTCTGAGTAAAAAGTTAAATGAAATGAGAAAAAGTAAGACCGGCAAACTATCTTGGCTATTTAGTTAATGAAAAAAAAACCCACCCAAAACTATTTCAAAAGCAATCACAGCCAAAGATTCAAAAGAAACTTCTTCATCCATGGGAGCCTACCTCTGAAATGCCAGCATTGCAGGTGCACTTTGGATGGCACATAGAGAAGTCTGGCCCCGATGCTGCAACATAGAGTGAGTGAAACTGAGATTTGCTGAACCCCTCGGTGCAGATGAGCTTTCACCAGAAACTGAAGTGGGGCCAATGGTTCAGAAAATAAGAGGATCAGACCATTTTATATGCAATTACAAACATCTTCCAGCTCAAAATTACTTCTGAGCCTTCTGCCTTCCCAGTCCCAGGTTCAGAAACACGCTTGGGTTTATGTTTAAGTCCTGCTGATGCCAATGAAATACGTGCAAGGATGTGTTTCAGTGAAGCACTGAAACAATCTTCTTTTGAGCTTTGGTAATTTCAAAGGGGGATAAGTTTGTCAATCATGTCAATAATGTCAATCAACCTGCAGGTTTTTTTGGTTGCAATCATTGTAGATTATTCACTGCTCAGTTGTTACTGGAAATGAGTCCACAAACTCACAGGATAGCGCATGACACACAAATACAGAAGTACACTATTCATGAATCACTCCATATGTCACCAATGAGGACATATAATTAAATCCACTCTAATAATTGCTTCCAAAAAAACATCCAGAAAGAACAGGGCAGGAATCACAACCCATCACTAGATATTCCAACCAGAGATAATTCCAAAATTCACCGTTTTTACTGCTATCTTGTATACAACTAATTGTTCTGTTAGCCTATACTAAAGCTTCAGGGTCTGAGTTGTGATCAGAAAAACTAGTATCACAGAGGAGTTTCCCTTTGAATATCTAACTACGTATTTATCTCAGAACGATTTAATCTACAGAAGTTTTTCTAGAAAAAAACGGAGCCTAATGCTGCTTAGCAATACACTTTTTTTTTTTTTTGGCCAAATAAAAGGAGGAAAAGGGGTGCAGACAGAGGATGATGGTTATATATTAAAGTCACCATTTCTCAAGGGCTCTGCCCATGGTATACTGTCTGTCTTATAAATCCGCTCCACTGGAATTTGAGGGCTTCCACACAAATCCAAGATTTCTGGAACTAAGGGGCGTGAACGTCCAGCATCTGTGACTGGGGCTGTCGTAGCACCAGAAAGCCTCTGTGTGCTCGCAATGCATTCACAGATCAACTGCACGGCACAAATCTGCTGAATCCCACCTCCTGTCTGTGAGCAACGCAGGAGATGTGTACTTGGCAGTAAATCTGGCATTTTTGGATAGCATTAAATATGCTGTGCAAATGAAAGCTGTAGGTACGCTTCACAGAGCCTCTCTTTATGTTTCCTTGAAGCTCTTGGCTTTGTATTTAATCTACATCATACCTATACATATATAATGGAGAGAAATACTTCATTGCTTAGATTATCATATTGAGGAGAAGCAGCAGGAAAGAAATAAAACATAATTCTCTAAAAATGAAAAGAAAACTCCCCCAAATAAAAGTGGCTGTAGAAAGAAAATGAAGGTAAGAGAAAGGGGGAAGGGGGAGGGAGAAGAAAGGCAGTAATATTACATGCTGGATTTGAAATGAAATTTTTTAAATAAACCATCATGTCAAATATTCAAAGTGCTTATAAATATTTACCAATTAGATACCACATGAAATATGCACAAGCCAGTTTAGAAGCTGTTGGACAAATTTCCTTCTTGGTATTTACAAGAATATTTACAAGAAAATTTACAAGAAAATTTACAAGAAAATTTACAAGTCTGTGACTGGCCATATGTTTAGGAACGCAAAGAAGCACAGGGTGTGTGGGAGGGAAGGCGATGAGAAGAGCCGCTAAGAAAGGGTCCTGCACTGATCCTGCTCGTGTAACCACATTATCATCTAGAGTGCACCGAGCACCCGCTTCCAAAGAGCTCTGGCGACTGTTCACGTAACCGCTGACACGTTTGAATACAGCTGAGTGCATTTCTATTGTTTCCAGACTAAATGCCTGCATGCATAGGCTATGCCAAGGCTGTACAGTTAATTTTCCAGAAAGCACAACATCCAGTTGGTTTATGTTCTCTTGCTTCTTAAGTCGTAGCACATCAGTGATTTTTTTGGAGCTTTGGGTGTGTTGTGTCATATTCAGCGGGCATGTCTCTGAAAATAAAGCCAAGTACTCATTTAAAACATTTCCCTGCTCAGGTGCATGTTGCTAAATATGTCTGGAGGTACCAACAGATGCCGCTGGTTCATTTTTCAAATGATCCAGGCCTTGACTTCTTCACCCCCATGGAGCATAATATAATAAGCAATCTGTTCAAATACAAGAGTTTGATATTTCAAAAGTGTCTCTCTATTGCTTTCCAAGCAATTTGGACCTTTCTAAATGGAGCCAAGATAAACACGGCAACTGTTGGCTCTCTGAAGAGCGCCAGGCTGCAGCGTGGTGGAGCAGAGGGGCAGCGCCTCCAGGCAAAGGGTGTTTTTAAATCCTATGAGCAGTGTCAGGAGACACCACGAGATGTGTCCAATGAAAGAGCCCAAGGACAAAGCAGACAGTGCTGTTGGCATTATTTTTGGCCAAAGAAGACCAGAAAACAACGGTATGCTTTGACCGAGAACAAAAATTTGTACGGCTTCCAATGAGCCATGAAAATAACATCCTTTGCCTCATTACAAGGATTTCAATGGCAGTTGCAATGACTGATTTACCATAAGAAATTTTTTTGTGTGCTTCTTTTCTCTTGAATAGGTTGGGCTTTCTAGCTGCAATTCATCTCTTCATATGTACCACTGATCTCTGAGAGAGCGTATCCCCTTAACAAGGGGATAAAGCAGTTAGAAATCAATCAAACCACTGACTTTGGATTTCACCTTATACCTATTCTCTGGTAGATATATCAAATCATTAAAGAAGATGGTGCTAATAATTTCTGTGGTGGAGCTAGCAAATCTCTTAAAATTTGTTCCTGTGCTTTTACAGCATCCTTCACGGGTCCAGGCATATGTGTAACCTTCAACAATAACATTCCAACTGCCAAAAACAGCAGAAAGGATAGGTTTGCACCTCCCTGTTTTGTTTCTACTCTTTTGCACTCTAGCTGCTGTGTGTCTACCAACTCTACCAATAATTGCTTCTGGGAAATTGTTCGTTTTTGCTGCAAACAGCTTCTGTCGGACCAAAACCAATGAATAAATTTTGCAAGCCCTTTCCATCAATAAAAGCATTGGAAAATGCAAAACACTTCAATTTGATATCCCCTTGAAACATTTAAAAAAAAAAAACAAGCAAACAACAAAATTCTTTAAAATGGTGAGTTCTGTTCTGTTTTGTTTTAATCTAAAATTAATGGATGGATTATTTGGGGAAGTAAAGCCAGGAATCCATTAACATAATCCTAGGAGAAAGCTAATGACTGAGACTGAACACCATTCCTGACTCTTTAGCCAAAGTTTTAGATTCCTTAGCACGAGAAATTTCAGAATCAGTCCACTCAGCTTTTTTTTATTATGTTGAATTTTTTCTATTTGAAACTTAAAATAAGTTTCCTGTACACGTGAACTCTCTCTACAGTGAAATTAGGGATTACCTGACATTTAAATTCTCAGCCTGAACGGAGTACAATCTCTTTTTTTTTTTTAATTTGTGCCTAAGAAGTTGCCTGAAGTACACCTCCATCTCCTCCACTCCTTTCCCACAAAGTCACCTTCTCCCTGACAAGTACCATTACTGAGCATCTCCGTAGCACGCATGTGTGCAGAAGCATCAGTGCTATTCAGGGTAGAACTAACACTCTATTCCAGGTCGCCTAAGATATTTAAATATACTTAGAACAGAAATTATGTTGGTTGACAATAATTTTTTAAAATTAGAGTATTTAAAATCTCAAGGTTGGCACAGCAGCTTTTCAGCATAAGATGGCATTTGATGCTTGATGTACTTCCCTTTCATATCGTCTCAGCTGGTTTTCAAACCCACGTCAAAAATAAGCCACATGCTTTCGATTCCTCAACTACTTAAAAGGTGGGTTTTTTTAACTTCTTGCAGATTTTCCCAGCTCATTTGAATGTTTATGCTGAAACACCTGTTTTCAGAAGATAAACTATCCAGTTCCTGAATGTCAAATAAACAGGACAGGCTATACAGAGGTATTAACGAAACGCTTTGGCATGCAAAATGCAGGAAAAACACACATTCAGGGAAGAAGAGGGTTTGTCTCCCTGTGTCTTGTCAACTGCTTCTCTTTATTAAATACAAACTGCACAATTAAAAATAATACTCTGCTAATTCTCTTAGTGAAGAAGAGTTAAGGATCTGTTAATGTCAGCGGCAAAAGCAAGCTCAGGATGACGCAGTGCCAGACTCCCAATCCCTTTCCATTATTTTCAAATACTTGATTGCTCCTTGTGTGGGAACGTGACACTGAGAAACGGCTTTTCTTATTTTTAAAAATGCCCATGGCTTTAGAGGAATCTTTATCTCAACCTTACTTTTATCATCACGCAGAAAGAATTTCTCTTTTACCCCCAGATGCATTTCACAAGGGCAGGAGTCCAGTGCCATGCTGGGGTTGACTTGTTTGTCACCTATTCTGTTTTCAACAGAGCACTTACACACAAGACAAGGGGCAGCAAATCCGCAGCCCTGGTGTGCCAGAGGTATCAAAGCACAGAAATTACCTCTGGGCCAAGCTCCTCTTTTCACATGCCACCCATACTTTTTCTCTCTGGCGTTTTTGCATTTTTGTTACATTCCTGATCTGTTACAAACTCCACTAGGAAAGATCCACACTTCCTATATGGCTTGAGACTGAACAAATAGTTTCCTTGTGCTAAATGCATTAGCTGCTCTCCAAGCTCTTTTCAGCTCAGCTGCTTGAAGCCTCTATGTTTCCTGAAAACCAGATGGGAAAAACGGAGAAAATAATGGATTTGAATTTAAAGCAATTGTTTGCATAAGACAGCTACGTTTACCCTCTAAGCTGAGCTAAGTTTGGCACTTTCAGCTTGCTTAAGGAACACATTTATATGTTCAAAGGCACCATGAGTCCCATCTCTCATGGGAATTTTGGCTACAAACTGCACCTGCATATCAGGAGAAAGACCCCCCCTAAATCCAGCCTGCAATGAATGCTGGCTTAACTGAGAGCCATGATGCAACTACATCGATAACTAAGATAACCATATGTCTTCCAGATCTCAAACAGCCAACTACCACAGTTACCAACATCCAGCAACAGCAGCTCCTTGGAAAACTAGTCACAAGCATCAGAGTGGATGAAATTCTGGTCCCCACAGCACCCAAATAGCAACCGAGCACTTTGGAAAAATGTGGTCCCAGGTGTAGAGTCCTGGCACTGAGTACTCTTGACCATATGGACATCATCTTCTCTCTCAGAAGAGCAGATTTAGAAGTGATGCTGCAGCACTCTCTTAAGCAGAAATACGAACATAAAAAGTGTATTACTTTTTTCTGTTCTGAAATGAGTCCAAATCCTGGGGCTTGGACAGTGACAATGAAATGACACACTTGGCAATGAGCAATTTCCACGTGCACCGGTGTAAAATTGCCTGCAAGAAATTATAATTCAGGAAACTGCAATTAATGATCATGTAAATGCCAAAAAAGCATAGACACTAAAGTACCTAGCACCATTTTGTGGCAATGTAAAATTGTTTGTATATCATTTCTGTTTATCCACAGTCCAGTGGATAGTCTGCCTAGAGGCAGCGAGGATGGGTTCATTATAATTATCTACAATAACAACAATTAACAGCACAATGAGGGATAAACTAAATCACTTCCCATCTGCATCCTCTTTAATGTTGGACTTGAGATCCTCAGAATGTGTTACTTCGTTTACATTCATTAATATGATATTAATTCCCTACAGTGCCTTGGATAAACGTACCTGACTCCATTTTCCCATCTGCTGATCTAGTATTATTATTCTATTCAGAGCAATAGTCCTAATTATGTTCATTTGTAGTTCCAGTGGATATCCTTGCCTAACGTGAATAATGAGCAGCAGTCTTTGGAAACCAGTCATCTTGCTCATAATAAACCACCCGGCTCCTAACTATTCCCTAAAACCCAGTGCTGGTATTAGCTGAATGCTTGGGCATTTGGTGTTACTGATAAGACACAAAGCTTACCAATATTGTATTGGACTGATATGGCAATAGTGATAGCATCATTTTCTGTCTGTTATCCTCACCAATAATTTGATTCCATCTTGGTGAAAAAAGTCTTTGTCTTTGGCTCTCCAGAGTATGTCCCCCTCTTGGTACCAGGGGGAGGAGGAAGGGTGGTTGTATTACTAAGTAATTTTATACCACTAAGTGCTCTGAGAAAATGCTCTAAGATGAATGGTGGGTGTGCTAGTAAGGACAAGGTCATAGAATCATAGAATCATTTTGGTTGGAAGAGACTCTTGGGATCATCGAGTCCAACCATCAACTCCTTGGGATCATCGAGTCCAACTCGAAGTCATACAAGCTCTGTACTCACTGCAGAGGACCCAGTGACTAGGATGGACAAGGCCAACTTGTCTTTCCTTTCAAAACAGCCAGCTGCAGGTGGCAGGAGCCCTCTCTGCATCACCATCAAGTAGGTGCACCAGCCTGAATACCAGGACTCATTTTGCCTTGCACGCTCAGTGGGTAAGAAAGGAAAACACTCTGCCACTCTTAACTAAACACAGGCAGCTGGCCAAATCGTTCCCCCTATTTATCACAGTGCTACGAGCAGCTGGCAGCAAACCTGGCAGAGAAAGGCGAGCTGCTCCTCTCTGGAGCAGCAGTGGGGGCCATGGCTGAGCGCGGTCCCGGGTGGTTCGGCTCTGCCACAGCAGCCTCCGTCTGCCTGCATGAACAGAAAGTCCCCTGGCACCTGGGCTGGGCAGCTGGCAGAGCACAGGGAGGCAGCACAGAGGAGTTTGTCTCCCTTTCATTTTGCTTAGAGGCTGGAGAGACAAAGGTAAATTTCTGTGGAATAGCCCAGATCGTTGGGAAAGGTTGTGGTAGTACATAAATCCTACCTACTTATTATTAAATCAACAGCTGATTGATTAGTCTCCTGTGATGGCTCTCCTAATCCAAGATGCCATCTGTTATTTCTCATTTGTACAAAGGGAGCAACCTATGAGCAATGGTCAGCCTCAGATCAGACACACCGGTTAGTCCACCAGTTTCGCTTTACGTATTTCTTTCAAAGGGTGAGGATGAAAACATGGTTCCATGAAATCCTAAGATGATACGATGGTCAAATGAGCCATAATTTTTCCAGCTACTGGGGTTTTTTCTCCCGTGTTAAAGCTGTTATAAAATACAAAATGTGAAATAAATGACATTGTGGTAAGCTGAAGTTTTTATGTTTAATTACATTTTGAAAGTATTTCTAAACCATTTGTTGCCTGTCGGCTGGGTTTGTGGCAGTCGCTATAGCTGTTATGTTCATCCTTCTAAGCCTCCGTACTCAAAAAGCTGCTGTAGAGGAGTAGTGCTTGCACACAAAGGACTAAATACAATGCAGGCAAACCATCTTCATTCCTAAAATCAAAGTCATTTCTAAAACCAAACAATTTTCTTAACTCCTTGTCTCTGAGAAGCAGAAACAGGATGAGGAACAGGTATCACAGCATTCACTAGAAGGGCTCCCAAAAGCCAGTTAAATGCCACTTACATCTTCACACCAGGTAACTACTGACCTTTACTCAGCTGTGTGTAGTGTATATGACTCTACAACACACATAGGCACTATATTAATTCAGTTTCACCTTATTTCACTTGCTTTTGTTTCACATTAACTTTAACTTAATATAACCCTGTATTTAACCTTGCCCTCATACATATTCCTTCCACACACAACAAATTATGTCAAAATGTCATCTGTATTTTTTCCTTCTACTTAGTCAAAACGTTTTATATTCCATATTAACATGTTACAAGCTTTATTATGCTTCACTGACTACAAGAGACTGTCTGTATCAAAGGTAAATGACTCTCCCCTTGTATTCACTATCAAAAGTCCAGATCCAAGAAGGATGAAAAGGAGATGTCTCAACTCTAAACCCCTTTCTTCTAAACATATTCTATATGCTCCATGTTACTCTATGTAAGATGCCACACATAAAAATGTATTTCCTGAAAATGATGGCTCAGTAAAATTAGTTGCCACTAAGCCTTGGCAGTTCAGAATGCATTATAAAAGTCACCTTACATTAAAAAAAAAAAATTTCTGAATTCCTCCATCATACCCAGGATTTAAGAACTATATGGAAAATCTGGACTTAATATATCACCACAGCAGACCACAAGAGGAAGAAAAATAAAAGTCACCAGCCATTTATGCAGAGCAAAAGCACAATGACAGCCCCAGTGCAACCCAGTGACCAGAGTTTTGAAGCTTCAGCTTCAGAAATTTAGTATCAGACGTTTCTGGCAGGGAGGGGAACAAATGCACTAATATTTCTGAGTTTTCCCCCCTTTTGCTACAGATTCCTCCCAGGATTATTTATGTGTAAGGGAGTTAACTCTGCTCACCACCCTTACCAACTCCTGCCCTTCAGGTCCCTTACGAATGTGCCCATTAATAGGGATTTTTCAACTTGAAAGAAATACACTCTTGACAGAGGATGGGCTGCTTATTTGTAAGGAAACACTGAAATCCCAGGAGCAAAATGACCTTAAAGAAACTGAAAGATGCTCAGTTCCAACTGGTTCCAGATTTTGCACGTCTCTCTCTACCTGGCTAAAATATCACATTGGTCAGCTTAAAACTTATCTACGTGAAAACGCTTCTGAAATGATGACAGTAGGAAGGCAGCTGCTGTGCTGCTTTGTTATGTGAGCCATTTCCATTGCTCTCCCCTTCCCACCCAGGTCATGAATCTACCTGTTGTCTCCCATTAATGATTATAAGGGGATTCCATGTTATTTTATATTTTTATGATCATGGCTGTCGCTCACCAAAGCTGGAATCCTGCTCTACTATTAGGGCTGTTATGTGCAATCAAACTGGAAACAGTAAGCTGTAAGCGCCGCAATTGTAATGTTGTTCATCCTTAACTGAGCAGGACTCGAAATTACTTCCCAAGGAGCTGTAAAGGGCAATAACCCTTGCATTGATGGTGTGCAAACTGGCATTGCCAAAAGTCTCACTTGTAGTAACATCAAGCGAAGCAAAAGTATCCTAGCTCTGCTCTTTGGGAGATTCACATATTTCCAGGGTTTCTTCTGCTTTGCCACCTCCAAATGCTAAAAGTTTCCTCCAAGCAATTTTCTTAAGGAAACACTGATGCATTGTGTCTGATTTGATATGTTGAGAGAATCTTTCCCCCCCCAACTCTTTCAAAAGAGAGGCATGGGCTTGTTCACTGGGAAAGTGAAGCGAATATTTTCCTGGAGAAAGTATTTTGTCAACTTTTAAAGAGGTTTTCTTCTTCTGTTCCTTTTTGACCAAAGTCAGCTGGGAGATTTTAACAACAATGTCACTGAATCATCCATAAAGTAGGTTAAATGACCTTGTAGGCAGTGGCCAGGATCCAATTTTATGCGACTGCTCAGTCTGTCGCTAGAGTTACAACTTTCATGAATAATAGTCTTATTTTTTCCAGGTGCAGATGTGGGTTGTAAATGGCTGAGTTATACCCTTCACTACGAATCACAGCATCTACTACTCTGTTTTACTGTGAATAGACATAGACAGATGTTAACATACCTTCACATTTGAGGATACAAATATATTTTTTCCAAGATAGCTCGAGGCATCACAGCTTTGGCATCGGTTCTAAACCACTCTGAAAAGCTTTGGAGATTTTCTTCTCATGCAACATTTCAAAACCATTTTGCTTGGGCAATGTGCCAGGCAGAAAATGATTTAATCACAGAACAGACATAGAAAGAGCACTTGCAATAACAGCTCTCAAAATACAGAGGGTATTTCTTAATTTATAAATATTTAAAGAGAACAATACAAGAGTCACAAATTTGGGTGTTTTTTTAAGGTCAGGAGGGCTCTCTACATCCATTTCTCACAGTCTCTGCTACACACCCATCCAAAACATATCTGCAATTAATTAATTTAGCTCTAGAGACAAACCCAATGTAACATCTATTATTAGTGGATTTGTCTCTGAAAAAGAACAGCATGGGGAACAAGTTCTTCATGTACAGTGAGCCAAACACAAATTTCACTACAAGGCTCAAATATATTCTCCTTCTCCCAGGCTATTTCCATGATAATTTTTAATTTCCTCTCTTATTTTAATACCAGATTTCTTCCAACAATAAGTTAAAATTTTAATAATAGGAGAATTGTTTTCCTCGTTTACTGGGACTTGGTTCTTTCCTGTATTATGAGTTGGGTAATTGGTTGTACCTGCTTATGCATTTGCTTCGCAGGAGTGAAAATTGGAAAAAGAATCGTGGCTTTTAAATTCATGTGGTTTTGAGGCAGTAGAGAAAAGTAACTTTTAGGTGAGAGGGGAAAAAAAAGAACAAGCAGTTCTTTTTTAAGGCTAAAAAAACCTGAACCACACAATGTTCTCATTAAAGACTGAGCTGAGGAAGTTCATTTCCAAAAAACTTGAAAAAAATATTATAGATTACTAGCGTAGCTTTAGAAACAGCAGTTTTCATTATTTCTACAGAAGCGCACAAGTCTTTTGACTGTACATTAGCAGTGTAAATGTAGTTAGCAACGTATAAATTTCAGGTATCATGCGTATTTACATTTAAAAAAAAAAAAATCAAAAAGTGAGTCATCCTCTTGACTTTGAGTCCAAGGTGGCTTCAAAGTCAGCAGGGATCTCTCTTAGAGAAGCCCAAGGTGCTGAAGTAGCGTAGATCCAAGAGGAGAAGCAGAGAACAAGCTAATTAGAACATAAATTGCAACACAAAAAGGGTCTGAAAGGGATGTTCTGGCCCAGCCACATCAAAGTTTAGTGTCATCAGGCATTAATTTGGGATAAAAACTGAATAACCCAGTGGCCTCTGCTCTCAATTAGAAATTTAGCAATGAGAATCAGAAGAGGTAGCAGAGGGAAGGGATGCAATGGGAAGAGGTGGTTTTCACTCCCAAGCAGCTGCTTTTTGGAGTGGTTGTCAGAAAACACACAGGAGGAGAAAGAGCAGTTGCTTCACTACTGTATACAGGACCTGGTGCAAGAGACAATCACTTCGGAATAGCCATCATTCGTATATTCAAAACTAGTTATAATGGCGATGCTTAATTTTCAAAAGAGGAATTAGGTAAGATTGATGATACTCGTGCAGGAGAAAATATAAACAGTAGCAAAAGGGAGTGAATATATTCTGCCTACCAGGCCAGATTTCTGCAGTTCCCTTCTGTCTTCTCTTCCTAAAACCCAGCAAAGTGAAACAGCAGAAAAAGAGGAAGTTGCACAAGTAAAAAGACATCTATTTAGGAAACACATGTCCTATCTGGAAGAAATAAATAGAAAAGAACAGAAATTCTGGAAAAAGAAATGAAAACCTGAAGTAAGGCCAGATAAAAACGCTAAAGCCTCAAAGAGCACCTTGCTGAAATAATAAATATGACTCATAAAAGGTGTTCCCAAACATATCAGAAGAGAGATGTCTGCCAGAGAGTATGCTGAAGCAAGAGATTATGAAAGGATAAAAGCATCACTCAAGGAAGAATGGGTCAGAGCGGAGAAATTAAGTGATTGATTTACAAGAGTGTTCATGGGGCTAATTAGAGAGGTTCCCACGACAATCTCTTTTTTTAATGGGAGATGAGTTTCAGGGGTTATCTCCAATCTGTCAGTCCTGAGAGCAAACAAGCCTCAGTTTGTTCAGTTTGGTAGGAAGCAGAGTTTCCTAGTACAGCCTTAGTGGTTTACAGCTTGATAACTTTCAAGAATTTTTCTCTTTTCACGTTCACTGCTGTCCTCCATTCTCACAAAATATTTCCCCTGCCTGCTGTTTTGCTTCCCAATGTTTTCTGCCCCTTCCTGTTTTTATTATCACTCATTTCCAAAAGCAATAGTCTAATAATATTTTTTTTAACTCCAGGGAGCATGTATTTTTCATGCCAAAATATTTCCTGGTAAAGACCACAGAGTTCAACTTTTGCAGTCAGCTCATCTTTCCAAATTTTCTTAGGCCTTCACATAATTTTTATATCTTATCTTCTTTATATTTATTATCATCCCTTCTTATTTTCTTACAAATTAAAAAAAAAACAAACCAACAAACTATTTATTTTGTGTCTGAGTGGTTAGGCTTCTTTCACTAAATAAAATTTCACCAAGGTTAGCAATCAATATGGGGAAAGTTTACAATCTCTGATGTATTTATTCTCAGCAATGCCCATGATTTGCAGATGGCCTGAGAAATGAGAGGTTAGGAGGTCATCTTCAATGCTGCAGAGCCACAAACCCTAAAAAGCTGCGGCTTCTTTGCAAGATATAACCAGATATGCCAGTGCTCATTGCTTTGGAACAAGAGTACAGTATCGTCCTCAAAGTGGAGGGTCTGGTCCCCGTTTCTCATTTGCAGAGATAAAGCCAGAAACACTGAGAAAATTTACAAGGTCATTTCTCTTAAAAACTTTAGGCCAAGCACACCCTGTGAAGTTAACAATTTATATTTAGGTAGAAAAAAAAAGTGGGGTTGACTTACTGGAGCAAGAGCTGTGCTGCAGGAATGACAGATCATCCTTAACAGATAGAAGTCATTGAGTCTCCAGGGCTCTTGTCATTCTTTCAGCATTACGAGAATTTAGGGACTTGAGCTTCAGCTGTTTTACATTACTGCAGCCCCATTGAAACAACAAGCTGTTCCTAGCGGGCATATCTCTGTAGGCATCTACACACTTGACTTGCTGCCACACAAGCCATTGCTCCCCACAAATAGCATAGCAACCACTTGCAGTCCATCAGCCAGCTGAGCCTGGACGTGATGCTCACCAGCACAGAAGAGCAGGCTCACAGCTATAGTCTGCTTTTGGTTCCCAACATGTTTTAGGGAAAGGACAACAGTTAAAAGAAAAGTGACAGCAAGAGGCATGTAATTTAGAAACAAAACACTTCATGCTTTAGTAAATGAACTGACAATGTTGGTAGGATTGATAAACAAAGACCACACACCATATGTCTTCCAGGTGTTGGTTTTGATCATGCCTTCAGTAACATTTTAATCAACAGGAGCTGAGATCTTATTTACCGCTTATGGTTGGTGGCATCTTTCCGTAGCCTCCTTTGCGATTCTATAATTTACTTTGTCTGGATTCCTAAATGGAATGAATTGGCTGATTGTCTCCATCACAAGGACATTTCCTGACAAGCATGTAGTCTAATTTGAGAGTGTGCAAAACTGTAAAACAGACCTGGGTGTAGAGTGGGATCTCACCAGAAACAGGAGCGTACAGTCACAGCTTTTAAAAAAAAAAGTAAACAGTGCTATTGTTCGGTGTTCCACTCACTGTGTCCAGGACAGGGTTAGTAATATTAAGCCTAGTACTGCTGTTAAAGACAGGTGCAAGGGCATTTCCCACAGACTGCTAGAAATGTAATCTCCTAAGGGATTCATTGGACACATAAAAATGATTCTGTTGACTGTTCTTTTGATATTCCAGTCTTGGAAACGAGTCACCTGGCTGTGGACAGCTGGTAACTGTGAAGACATCTGCATATGGTTTCATACCAAGGTGACACAGGGAAGATCAATTTCTGTGGACCAAAGAGGCGAGCAATTCTCATCAGTCTGGCTCATGGGTGATGACTTGTTCATACAGACAAATCCTGGCTGTGTTATTAACATTGGAAGTGACACCAAGCTTTCTTGCATGAGCGAAAAAACCCAGAATACACTGGTAGATGAGAGAAGGATTACTTGCTTTACAACTCAGGAACAAGGTCTGCCAACTTTGAAAGAAATGGGAATGTACACAGATTTTTTTCAATTTAAGTAAAAGCACAGCATGGTCCAGTAACTTCAGGTGTGTAACATCTCCTTTTGAAGTCAGCTGTGTTTAACACCCAGCTCTACTTAAAAGTTGCAAAATATCTCGACACAGTATGAAATATAGACAAACTGATTGGGAGGTATTAAGCTATAATTTGCTTTAATTCCAAGATGGCATTTCATTAGTCACCATGCTTCTGCAGACAGTGGGCACAACTGTGTGGGAAACTGAGGGGTTTATTTCAATTAAAAATCAAAAGTAAAATTTAAACAGAAATATAGGTTGAATTTAATATGATTTGCAGGGTGGAAAACAGTCATTAGTCCTTTGATTAAAATATGAAGCTGTTTTGAGGGAGAAAACAAATAACTTCAGTCTAGCAGAACTGGGATCCCTCTAGTCCCCAAAGGGAAGAAGGCTTCCTTCTCTTTCTCTCTCTTTCCAACAGCAATACAGACCAAGGGCCTAATCCAGTGGACTATATCAGACCTCTGATATGTATTGCCCTTGCTCCAGTGGGTATTTGTGTTTTTTTTTTTTAAAAAAACACAAAACAAAAAGTGGAAAGAATAAGAAAGTTGTGAACTGCTTATTAATTTTGAGCTTTCAAATGGGATATACAAAAATGACAAAACACTGAATTAAGGTTGTTGAACCTTAGCTTGAACAACCTCCACTATGGAAGGGTATTATTGCCTAAAAACCTGAAAACATGCACAGTGACCCTGGCATTTACTTCTCTCTTTTCTGAAATTTCAAGAATCCACCTCTGAGGGATTTCCTACCCACCCAGTTCCTAGACTAATTGCCAGGACATTTAATGCAATCCCATTGCCAGTATTTTCAGTAGAAACAACCAGTTCAATATTTTTCATCTTATTTTGGGGAAGGGAGATTGTTTATTTCTAGACTCATGGACTAAATCTTTCAAAGCAATTTGCTTTCTCCCATCAATAAGAAAACTTTGGCAAGACTTTGACACTAGAGAATTTAAGGGAAAAACCCAAATTACTTCCATGTGAATGTAACATTATTCCACTTTTTTTTAACCTTCTCTTCAATAAGCATTAGAAAAGCTGACATTTTTTTGAAATAATGTCACAGCAACATTGATCCAAACTGTACATTTGTTCTAAATACTGGGACAGATCCTCATCTTCTGTGGTCTCATCTAAGCTCCAGTGAAAAAGCACTGATTTACTCCAATAGAGTATCTGCTCCAATAAAACTATCAGCATCGATCAGCTCTGACACCTTCCTTTCTTCCAGCTCCAAGCCCCCACTGTTATTATTCTTTGCAGCATGTAGGAAGCCACATAGTAGCTGACTGGCTTGACCTTGCATTTGAGCCAAAATCAACACATCAAGAAAGGAGTTCAATAGGGCAGCATATCCACTCCAGACTGATAGCCAGAACATCTACTCTTGCTATTAAAGACCTATCAATCAGTCAACAGAAAGTCTGCTCTAGGCCAGCGGTGTGATCTAGTATGTGTCCAGACTCCCATTTTCACGTTCGTAACACTCCCATACTACTCTGTGATGTGCAATCCTTGTGCAAAGACATTTCGTAAGAACTGCAGCGTATGACTGTATCTTAGCAATTTAGGGTGAGAACAATCTACTCAGCTTCTGCCACTGTAGAAAAGATTTGATAAAATTATTTTCACCTAGTAATCTTCATTGGAGTCTCTCTCAAACTTAGGCCAACCACAGCTAATGCAACTTTTCTCCTTTAAAGTGGTTCAGGTGGCTGTTTTGTTTCACCTTTCATATCTGTACAAAGATGCAACTCACCTAAAAAAAATCGTGTTCTCTAGAAACTTAGTGTATGTACTGTCTTCTCAATCTGATGTGCTGAATGGTGCTGTTCCATAAGAGATTTAGGGCAGCAAGCAGCAGGTGAGAGGTGCTGCATTTATATTTTAATTAGTTCATGCTAGGAGTTTCTTCAGAGGTAGGTTATCTAACCCTTAATTACTATTTGTCCACCTACTTTATTAAAATGTTACTCGAGCCCTTCCGTTTCAAGGACTTTTTGTACCTCCTGAAAACTGTATTTCTAAAATTGCATATAAATAACTACTCTGAAATAATCCCAAGTGATAATTTTATAAATCTGTTGAGCACCAAATGTAATTACGGAATTCTAGCAGTAAAAATTAAAAAGTCTAGGAAAGTGTTATTTTAGGTCACAAAAAAGTGTCCTCTGGAGTTTGTCTGATTCCATAAATTTTCATCATTTGTGGGCTTCTTAAACACATTTTCAACAATCACATTCTTTTCTAGAAATAAATTCTCAAAATTTCTTGTTCTGTGAAAAAGGCCTACTGTTTTATTAATACCCTATTCCACATCACACGTTATGTTAATAAGAATAAATATTTTTGCATAAATACATGTATCTGATTTTTTTTTCTACCAAGAGAATACATTATAAGCTTGAGATGTTTCTTATTTCTGGAAGCATTAATATACTAAAGGAATATGACAACTTTGAAGTTGGGTACTTCTGAGGTACTTCACTAACATACGTAGATGTGTGTTGCACAGAACCTTCCAATAAGGCAATGAAATTGGAAAGCCTTCCTGAAAATACAGTAATTTGGCAAAGGGTTTCTAACGATTTTCCTGTATTGATTTACTGTATTGATTCATCCGCAGCCATGT
The DNA here is from genome assembly GCA_008658365.1 of Alca torda. NCBI lineage: Eukaryota > Metazoa > Chordata > Aves > Charadriiformes > Alcidae > Alca > Alca torda. The sequence goes on from CM018081.1 coordinate 46,043,550, forward strand.
GCCAATGCTGGGGAGATATAAACTCCATGAGACTATTTAACATTTGATTGCTTGTTTGCTCCTGGAGGGTTCATGTACCTGCCAGCGCCAGTCTAGACCATGGTGGGAGCTCTATGAACAAAAGGAGGGATTCTGGTAGAAATAGGTTTACTTTTCTGCAGCAACACACTTATAACCAACAGGCATGCCATACTGAGGCGGCTCATGCTCCAAGCTCCAAATAATATGTATTTTTCTACTGAAAAGAAGCTGGACCATTAATGAGATATTAATGTTGTTAACTATGGGTGTGACCCCACAGCACTTTCACACGGGGGTAATCTCACTCAAGCAGCCAGATTCACTGAACCTGATGAGGTTGCTTTACTAGGACTGAACGCCATGCGAGTAAAAACTCCCTTTTAAATTGTTGTGTCCTTCCAAATCTGATTCGCACGGTTAAAAAGAGTTTGCAAGTTTTTTTCCCTAATTTCATTGCCAGAAGAGCTCAGTGGTTTGGTTATTTTTTCCTGTTAGAGACTTACTACAGAGTTTCAAAGGCAAGAGCTTGAGAACATGCTTTCTTGCCACTTTTAAATTGGAGAGAGTACAGCTACAAATCCTGAAATGGATGCTTTAACACTTGAATAGTTTTCTAAATTAAAAACAATAGATTCCTGGCAGGCATCTTACCCCAGTTTACTCACAAAATAGATTTTATTACCCCAGTGTCACTGTAGCTGCACAATAGTCATAAGTCAGAAAACAGTCTTATGCTGATGACTGAGCCACTGAAAATGAGGTTTTTCATGACTAATTTATTTTAGAAACGGAGACAATGCTATTTATGTGATGTAAATGACTTAGAAAAATAATGTAAATGACATTGGACATTTACAAACTTATTATGATAATGAAAATCTTGAATAACTTGTAAGAGAGTTCTGCAAGTTCCACTGTTATGTTTGGCATGATGATAAACTTCATAGCAATCTCTTGATCATTCTCCCCCTCCTTTTTAATGAAATTAATCATACACAGATGCAGTACTAAACCATTAAGATGCAATGTAATTTAAATTATTTTACAGAGAACCAAAATTGCTTAATTTACACCTTTTATCATTGTAACAGAACTAGATGTACTGATTCTTAATCCATTAAACCAACCTCTAGAGCTCTGCCTCTAAAATAGATTGCTCAAATAAAAGGACTTACCTTTCTCACAAAAAATGCATCTCCATTTTGATAATAATCTAATTTTTATTCCTGCTGCGAACTAGAGATTCTAAGCAGTCACATTGTGCAACATAAAAACTCTGAGTAAGGATGGCTCTGCTATAATATGCAATATTCAGTTTCAAATATTTATTAACTGGAGAACGCACAATGATCTGAATCTATGTGTATGTAGCTAACGCATCTGCCAGTTTCTGTAGCTTCTCTTTCCTCCCCCAGCCCCCAACAGCAAACCAAGACTTGATCAAACATGTACAACACACAGTACCCTGAATATTCAGCCCAAGGAAAAAGGCACAGTGGTAAATTACCTTAAATTCAGTTTCAATGTTGGCTAGTCTGGCCAATTCATTGCTTAGCTCTAAAGCAGTAAGGACAGGGTCTTCACTGGAAAGAGACAAATAAGCGGCACTGGCTAATCCTTTGTAGGCATTCATTCTCGATCGAGAGTGACTAAAGGAATCTTTCCTCTGCTTCTCAATACATTCATTGCACTTGCAAAAATAGTCATGCGGTCTTTCAATCCGCGCGCCTTTTAGAAGTAAGATGTGAACAATTTCATACTCCTGGCAGTGGGCAGCAAGTATGATAGGGGTAATGTCATGGGAGAAACGAGTACCGTCTTCATCGTAGGCATAAAAATCATCATCTCTCAGTTCCTGCTCAAGGGGACTGAGTGTGAGACGCTGTCCTTGTGCAAAGGCTGGATGGTTCAATATTGCTTCAACAATGCGCACGTATCCTTTACTGATCGCTAACAAAAGCGCATCTCCAACTCGAGCCAGATTCTCCTTTTTGAGGAGGAGCTCCGTCACTTCCAGATGCTCATTCCCTACAGCTAACTGTAGGGCATTTTGTCCCATATAATCGACACAATTAAAGTTCAAAGTTTTGGATTCCTCCAGCATTTTTCGCACAACAGGAATGTTGCCATATTCTGCAGAATCAAGAAAGCGTTCCTCTTCTGCAGTCAGGCTGGTGCCTTTCTCATTGAACATGTAGGCAGGGCCCCGGATGGCCTGCCTCCGGCCCTTCTCCCGAAGGGTTGTGTGCCTTCGATGCATGTTTTTATAATTGCTGTTTCTCAACCTGCAGAAAACCAGAAAGGAAAGTTGGTTATATTCTTGGAGATTCATAATCTCACGTAACATGAAATAAGGTTAGAAATGTCTATTCTGATCAGATCTTGCTAGCTTTTTATGATCTGGTTCACTTGTTTAAAATCATTTGGGATACACGTGGAATAAAGAAAATTAGTTTTCTGAACAACAGACAAGTTCTCTTCTGACTTGTACACCCTTCTGGATTTTAACAAGGATACACAGCACATTCTTAACTTGAGAAATAGTGAAAAAAAAAAGTGTTAGCACATTGTTTTCCATTTTCATTGTTTAGAACTTCATTACACAGTATTTAGGAGTGATATTCATGACTTAATTGTTCTCCTAATTACTCTTCTTGAGTTTTATCCTTGAGGGCACAAGGCAAGCTAAAAAAAGTTAGCAGGACTCCCCATGTCAATAGACCTTGGATCAGGCCAATAAACTATGTTCCATAAAGTTAAAAAGCATGCTTCTAATTTTAAGCACACAGTAACAAGGATAAATATATTGCATATTCTGCTAAGATTCAGCTGGTACAAGCAAATCACCTATTCATTCGCTGCCTTTTTCATGCTACATAATACCATTTTTTTGTTTCCTCCTCTAGAACAGTTTAATAAATGACTGTATAATTTTCTCACTGAAATATTGTTGGCAGCTACTTTAAATACAAGCACCAAAATCCAGGGGCCAGTTTTGTAAAACAAAGGGATAACTCCTGATTTGGTGTCACATCACTCCCCAGTAAGCATCTTTCAGAGAGCTCCTGCAGAAAGACATGAACACAGGTATCTGACCACAAACGGGGGAGATGCGAAAGGGTCATTAGTTTCCCCACTGATTATGTGGCTGAAACGACTTCACTTGGAGTTGGTGGGATGGAGACAGACTATTCTTATTCTACCTTCTCTGGAACCCCCAAAGAAAACTATGCTATGTGCAACTCGGGGGGAGTAAACACCCCGTTGTATGAAATTAACTGAAAACCTAAATCTATCTGTCTCTCTGAAATATTCACACTTTGCATTCGGTGTCATCTCGATGTTGCTCTTCTTTTTTCATTTTATTGCATTAGCGTCTTGACAAAATCATAGTCTCTCTTTTAGAGTTTAAGCACGTGGAGTTAATTGTCATCCTAAGCTCACATAATGTGCAGCCTGAGTAAAAAGGTAAAAACAACACCTCTTCACAAAAAGCACTTGCACTCAGTCCAATAGCAAGTCCTAAATCACTTGCGGTAAAATTTTCAGGAGCCTCTAAGTTGCAGTGGGCAGATGTAACAAATAAGCAGGTGTTAATGCTCAGTGGGTGGCAAAGGTTCATCTTTCCACACTCCATCTGTTCTCCAAGTAAGTTTTGACCTTCAGTCAATGAAAAGTTCGTGTGCTGCTCTGAAAAAATACTACTGGAGTTTGAAAGAGTTGTTGTGAATGACAAGACAGAAAGGTGCTGGAGACAAAGTGGAGCAGATACGTTGCCTTCAATAATATGTTCTTGAAGAGAAGAAAAGAGTAAGGCAATCAAGCAAAAAAGTGGGAAAAATACCTAAAGTACCAGGAGACAGAAATTCTCAACGTAGCTGTTCTTAGGGAACTAACATATACATATGTATCTATCATTTTAATTCATCACTTTTCTACTGATCTAAACCAGAAAGCTAGTACTGAAGAGTTTCAAACAAATTTTACAGCAAATTTTTAGCAGCTACATTAAAATTTAAATAAATCCCAAAAAAGCAATTTTGTGACTCTACAAAGTAGAAAGCGAACCTCTCCCTCTCAGCTTCAGTGCATCAGTATAACAACTTAATAAAAACCGGAAGAAACTGAACATATCATCCCATGCTCCCCTGAGAGATAAAGTGCTATATGAATCGTAAAACTAATCCCTTCCAGTACGGTTGAAAGTTGAAGAAGTACAGGGAGATGAGGGACATAAGAATAATGAAGGAGGTATGGTTAAGTAAATTAATTCCTGAGACTGAATCACTGTTTCTGCAAGAGAAAACAATAACAGCTAAACAAATATACCATCGACATGTCTAACACTAATGGTGAGACACAAGTCTCTAAGCAGAAAAATGCTTGGGGTAAAATTGGGGCCCCTTGGAAGTCGACAGTGTAAGTTCCATTGGTTTTAGTGGAGTCCAAATTTTGCAAACACATATGCACACGCATGCAGACACACACACGATGTCCCCAGAAATTAGCTTTCATTTCAGAAGCAGTCCCAGTGAGGCCAAAAGGACTGACATGTGCTTAAAATGAAGTATTTAACCATATGCAAAAGTGCTTATCTAAACTGAAGCCCATGTCCCTAGCTATTCGGGAGAGCATTTAAGTTTTAAACCTGCACTGAAGTCTCACTGAGTTCAAGTAAGGGTTGCACACACAAATAAACACTTCTGAACTGTGACTTTGTTAAATGGGGACTTATAGTGCCAGAAAGAACTTTACACATTTGCAGTCTTTGGATTTCCTGGACGTTAAATTAAACCTCTTAAAACGTTGAACAACTCGACAGGATGAGCTGTTGATGGCTTAAATAGCTGTTGCTGGGATCAAGTGGAAACTGATCCACCTCCAGTCATGACCCATGAGCGTGGCAGGATTGCACATGCCTAAAACTTTTGGGGCAGATAATTTCAATAGCTGCTTCAAGCAGGAGGAATTCCACTGGGCATTTCCAATGTTCTGAAACCATATATTTTTACGTTCTAAAAACGTTGTATGGTAAGATATTTGGCAACCTTATATTTGTTGTTATATTTAATGGTCAGTACTGGAAGCAGCTCAGAAATATGGAACATTTTCAGCACTGAGGAATCTATTAGATATTTTCCTGATGTCCAAGTATAATTCTTGATAATTTGTCCTTTTTTTCTTAGAAAACTTTTCTCTCCTGATTTGCTATCATTACCTCTAAATGAGAATTCAGATAGGTGGGACAGATAACCTTACAACTATACCCAAAGTAAACATAATACTACATAAAATATTACCATTGGCCCAGTTCTAAGGCTTTTGTGCAAGAAAGTAGGTTAGTGTTTGGCCTAGAGCTAATTGCTACTGGTTTGTTGTAAATGCAATAACATGCCAAAAAAAGGACCTTCATTTCACTTTCTTCAGTTCAGAGAGAGCAGTGGCTTCACACATTGTTTCTAGCAACAGAAATTGCATCAGAAAAAGAGGAAACAGAAAAGCATACCAGCCCTCTGGAAAGATAATTACTATACAACATTTATCTTACAATAAAGGTTCTGCAGGGATGTCCCTACAGCACCAAGCTGATCACTGCCTTCAGGTAAGGGCAAGAACACCATAATTCAGAGGGCTTCACCTCAGATAAATTATGACCCCGTCTTGTTCATGAGCAGAGAAGATCAATATCTCAGCTATCGCACTTTATCATCTTTATAGAGAACAGGAGATGAATAAAAAATTATACTTTTAACTAGGAATAATTTCATGAGAAATACTCAGTTATGAACTCCTGTTCTGAAAAGAAAGTTATAATTATGTTTGACCTGAGCACTGAATCGTGATAGAGAAGTGGTAACATAAAGAGTATTATATGCAGTACCTAAAGATCTTGGAGTCTGAACCCTACTGTAATGCCATGACTGTACGTGGCACCTTTTTTTATTCTGCTTTTCAGTTATGTGCAGGCAGTTTTAGAACTAATCATATTTACTGAGTGTGTGTAATGTGCCCTCATTAAAAAAAAAGTAATTGTAACTTGATTGCATTTATCTTACCATTTTTTTTTAAAGGTGCTTTGCATCAAAATGACTCTGTATTTGCATATTTTATTGAGATAGCTAATGATCAAAATCATCAGGCACTGCAATTAAATATTGTGTTTTTCTAGGAAAGAATGCCAATGTATGCAGTGTTGTTGGAGAGAAAATGTTCTGGGAAAAGGAAACCAAAAATTTCAGGGCCTAAATGCTGCTTGTTGCAAAGCGCATCCAGCTTTACACAGCTGAGGGAGCCATAAGATGTCTGGACTCCTGGGGTGAGTGGAGAAGAATAGCAATTTCTGAAAGGTGATTTAGCTCTTAACAAATCATCCTCCGGGAGCTTCTTGGCTTCTAATTAAAGTGGCTTAGAGTAGGTCCTTGCAGCTTGCACTGACGGTACTAGGCACTGAGACACTCAACATCTGAAAAGTGAACATGGAGTAACAAGAGATCTGTTCTTAACGTGGTGTCACTGAAAACACTGATGAAGCTGAAACTCCCTTAGCTGATCTGAGTGCCAGACATGTAGGACAAAGTAGACACAGGAAGGAAACTGGCCTGATTCCTATTGAGCTTACCCCAGCAAACATCTCTTCTCCTTGATCCTGTGTTCCACAGTGCTCCAGACTATGCCACGCAGGACCTTCTGCTGCCTCTCTAGTTCCACACAAGAACCTATGGAGGGGCAGGGCTACCACCTAGAGCTAAGGCTTGGAGAAAATGTTCAAAGTCCTTAAGAGGCTAAATTGGAGTTTTTACACATGGCTTTGAACCAGAAATTTAAAAGCATGTAGGACAGGCCGAATGGTATCTGCTTGAGTTTTTAAAACATCTGAAGTCTGAATAGGCATTGAAATCAATGGGTATTAGGTACGGCAACAGTTCTTGAATTCTCAGGTGATGTCAACTTTTACTGGTCTTAAAGCCTAAAAATTGAGCAGGGCATTTACAAAGGCAGCTTTAAGAACTTATGGTCTCTGACTGCTCTTTGGGTTTGCTTTCACTCAGTGGAGAGAGGTTGGCAGGAGTCTCTCTGTGCCCTTTCAATGGCTCCCTTTGTCCAGCAACTACAGAAGAAACTTAGGATAAGTAACTATTACTATGCCTCACATTGGCTAAAGTAACCATCAGAGTAGGCTTTGATGAGACATTGACTCTGTCTTGCTGAAAAGAAAATTTAAGTTTCTGAAAGCCCTTTTGAAAGCATTACCCTTGGTTCCTGCAGAGCTTCAGAAACTGTCAGATTGACACTTTACTTATTATTTTTCTGTCTACTTACACCAATATTTCTAAAAAGAATGAGGGCACAAAAAGGCTGCAGACTCCCTGGGTCCTCTTTGGAATTGCCACACCTTTTATACATGGAATGGACCATTTTCCTCTACTGAACCACAGAAAACCTCAAGACATGCTATAAACAGGAATTAAAATTAAATAAAGTTCTACAAGCAGACACGAATTGATATAGAAATGAATCCTTTCAAAAGAGTAAGTCAAAATGTTTAGAGCAAAAGTAGTAAGATGTTGCGTCTTTTAATAAAAATTTGCAACATATTTTGTAGCAGACTCCAGACTTCAGGTCAGGAGCAAAAACTCAACACAAACTGCACACATTTATTTTACTATGTGCAATAGGATACTCTAGGGCTCCAAATCTGTTATAGGCATATATTACCAGAGCTCTCTAATACCCTCTTTTGCTCTGACATCTTAAATAACCTTCTAAATCTTACTTTACGTCAAGATGTTATCCTTTAAGACAAAAGTTTTAAGTATCATTTTTCGCATAATGCTCACTTACTATGTATACAAATTCAGTATCATTTTGGTTGGTTGCTTTTGATTAACAACAGCTTATTCCAAAGCTTTCTGTGCTTTGAAATGCTTAAGTACCATTTTATTTAATCTTGGGATGTCCAACACACTAATTCTGTACTATCAGCAAGATGGTCCTTCTCCTACATGAAAAGTTGCATACGTATCTAGGGACAATTAATAGGTTTTTTTAGCTCTATTCAGGCAGATATTAATTAACTTGCAAAGTAGTTCTACAAAGCAGTTGCAGGAAGTAATATCCCCTCCCCACCCTCCACACTGTTCATATAGATAAAAGAAAATGATATTTCAAGGTCAAAATTTTAAAACAGGCCTCTCTCCTTGCGGAAGTACAGGTGCAGTCAGCAAAACCACGCCTTTTCAAATCCCTTTAAGAAATGGCAGGGTGAGGTACATTCAGGAAGAAAAATTAGGCCTCTCATGTCATTCAAGGATGCTGATGAATGATATGCACTAACACTCTGATTATCTTCTTGTCAGGAAGCATAAGGTCCTAGGCCATTAGCCTAGAAACATTAAGGACAGAGCACCAAATCTTTAGTAGCATCTAAATTTTCATATCCTCCCTGATCTCTGTTAGAAAGGAGGCAGCTCTGCCCAGTGGTCTGAAAAAAAAAAAAGAAAATGGAATTTGGCTTTCTACCAGGTATTTTTCACAAAAACTCATCCACTGCTTCTCAGCTGTCTCACTCTCCCCCTTCTTATAAACCAAGCATCAGCATTTTCTTTCCCATTCCAAAGAAATGTCATGCACTGATACAAGACTTTTACAGCAGAGGAGACTATAAATCACCTTGGTTCCTGTATTCAATTTCTTCTTGTTTTAGAATATGTGTACTGGGGTTTTTTTCCTTCCTTCCTTGCTTGCTTCCCCTTAATATATGGTTGCGAAGATTATTTGTTATTACAATGGTATCATAGAACTCATGTGAGAGAGAGATACCAAAATCAAGACTATTTTTACATTCTCTCCCATTGTCCATTCATTAACATGTTTGATCACCAAATGAACTGCCATGACAAGAATGAGTCCTACTTTTTTTTTTTTTAATCTGGCTTTGGGAACTAGGAATAATTCACCCTCAATGTTGAAGCACTTCAAAACTCAGGCTCAAATCATACCGAGAACACAACAGAGGAATACCTGTTCATTCATAAATTTTTACTACTGACGAGAGCAATGAAAAATATTTCTAATTGTGCAAGCAGGGGGCAGTGTAACGCTGATTTTCAACAAACAGTCCTATTAAAAAGAGAAAGAAAAAGAACTGGTAATCTCGGTTCTGGCTGTATTTCATTTTTCCCTAGTGCTGCACCCTTTTCTTTGCTCACTTCATAGTTATTTCAAGACAAGAAAAAACGTGGAGAGAACAACTCCTGACAACCGTTAGACCCGATAAGCTGCAACAGGCATGATACAGAATCCCTTATTTACACCTCTCATTTTTCCTCATTTCACCTTCACCACACTATTTCCAGGAAAAACAAACCCTTAAAAAATTCACCCAGCTACAAGAGAAGACAACAGTGTGGCTCCAAACCATGTGGCCAGTAAAGAGCAACAAGCCCTTCAATGTACACCGAGACCAAGCATGTTTACACAAATTCCAAGGGTAGAAAGCCAAACCAATTACATGCACAGCCACCCACCTCACTCACACCAGCGCATACTCAGGCTTGCAGGAGACTAAGTCACACCGACACACCTCTAACCCCAACAAAACTTCCCAGTGCATAAATAGGGACCGGCATTAGAGACGGGGCACTTCTCAGAGGACCTGAAAGGAGACTCGGCTCTGGAAGAGGCAGAGCCCCGCGGCCGCCCGCCGCTCCCCGCAGGGGCAGCAGCTTACATGTGCGCGTCGGGGCCGGGTCCGCTTCACTCCAGAGGCGCGGGGCGGGCGCGGCCCCTCATGGGGCTGCCTCGGGCTCTGTCCCCGGTACTGAAGTGTCGCTGTCCGCGGTGCTCAGCACGGCCGGACAGCGCGGGCTCTGTCCGCGGTGCTGCAGCCGCCGCCGGCACAGTCGAGGCGGCGTCTCATCCTTATCCCCTCCGCGTCGCTGGGGCAGAGCTGCCCGGGAGCGCCAGGGATTCGCTTCCTGGAGGAAGAGCCTGCTGCGAGGTTGGCATGTGAGTTGCGTTGTCCTCCCCGTGTTCCCTCCCCTTCTTCCCACGCCGTTGTCCTCCTATAGGTGTGGATTTGATGGGGTTTTTCGGCGCGCCCCCTTCCCGGCCAGAGACGGGCGAGTGCCCCTGCGCCCTCCCAAGGGCTGCCCCAGAGCAGGCGTGGCGCGAGAGCCTTCCTGGAGAGGGCAGGGCTACCTGCAGGCTGCCCGGAGGGGCGGGGGGCTCCGTCGGGGGCTCTCCCCCTCAACAGGGCTCATCCGGCTGTGCCGCCCCTCCGCTGGGAGTGGTTAGCGCCGCTTCTCCCCGTCTGCCGTGCCTAGGTTGAGATCGTTCTCTGCCTTCCCTAGGAGAGCTTGTCTCTTAGCGAGTGGCCGAGGAAGGGTTTGTATATATGTTTAGCGGGAGTGGAGGTGGGGGGAAATGATACCAAAATGTAAAATAATCAGTCAATGTAATCAATCTCCTCTCTTGCTTGGCAGAGGAAAGCCACCAGAATACCAACTTCAGACTGCACCTGGGAGAACCGGTGCACCCTTCTGCACTTTATCCCAAGCAATTAGACCAGATTGTTCTTCCTCGGACACCAGACACGTTCCCCACCCCCCTGCCACCCACACAGCTCCAGCCACACAGTGCTCTCCAAGCCCATGACCTTCCCTGTCCTTCCCTGTCTCTGCAACTCCTCTCCCCATCCGTTCCTCCTCCTTAAATTCCCCTGGAATTTAAGCCTGGAGGAAACCCTCTGCTTGGAGAGGTGAGGGTGGGAGGCAGTGCACGCATCCTCCCTGAGGAGGATGTGGATTTGCCCCCAAATTCTTCCTCTCCCACCCCATCACAGTACTGGGTGAAGTGAGGACACTGATTAAGAGAAGGTTTTTCACTAACTTTCAGTCTCAAATCTGTGAAATCAACTTGGCTGACAACGTTATTTGCTAGAAACACCTGAGGGAAATGATGGGCACAAGCACTGACCATTTTAGCAGGGACCACTGAAAACTTGGTGTAGCTTCTCTAGCAGCACTATAAGAGCATCCCCGACCATGCCTTTCAGAAACCTTTAAAGACAGCTAGTGCAGGGCTTTCATTCCACATCCCCAGGCAGCTAAGTTCCCTTCACCAGCCTGAGTTGTACTCACAATAGTGAGGCAGGTGAGCCCTGTCTTATTAAGAGGTTTTATACCTTGAATAAGAGGGAGAGTGTATTAACCTCTAACTGTTATGGGAGGCACACATACCTGCAGGATTCACCACACTCTGTTTTGACACTGTCTTCCTCTGCTGATACCTCCTGCCCTCTAAAATGCACTGACTGCTTTGTTCTTGACCCCATTTATGGATTCTTGGAGTTCACTGAGAAAGTCAGGAGGGCCCAGATGGGTAAACATGTGAGAAAGATGTGGATGTTACCAGGCTCAGGGGAGAACAGCATTCTGTGGGCAAAGATATCCTGTGAAAAGGAAAAAAAAAAAAAAAAAAAAAAAAAAAAAAAAAAAAAAAAAAGGAGAAGAGACTCCACAGCTATATGCTCACTTTTGCTGTTGAAATAAACTTGAAATGATATATTGCTGCACAGACACAAATCTCTGCTTTAGGTAGCTAACATAGCTTGGGGGTAAGGGCAACCCCTCCCTTTTCCTTTTGGACAACTTTTTCTCTCAGCAAAAAAATAGTCCTCAAAGTATCTTGGTATTTGCCTAGCTCTTCCCTCTTCAGGTTTTTATTTTCTGCCGTTCGATACTTGCCTATCACCATAACAAACTAATTCGGAATCAAATATGTTTACAGGCCCTCGCATTAAAAGTATGTATTTACATTTCCTTTATAAGGCTTGGGAATACTTGCAAAAGGTCAATTAATCCCTTGGGGGTTTAATTGGGTTGATGGGAAGTGGAGATTAGACAAAACCAGCATTTTTTCATTTATTTTATTTGTAGACAGTATCGACAGGGAAAATATTCTTTTTAGGGTTGAAAATGTGATTGATTTGACTAAACATAGGTAATCTTTCTCTCATATATATATCTCTTGAAAAAAAATCAGGTATGGAATCAACGTACTGAGTTACTGCTCCATGTGTCTGTGCAGCTGCAACTATGTCCCCTGATCCTTCTCAGTTCTAACCCCACTGGAAAATATTCACCACTTACATTTTCATGCACATCTTTTTTTCTAAAAAAAAAAAAAAAACAAAACCTCAAGCCCCAGCAATGTCTACCACTCAGAGTTTCTTAATAATCAACAACTTACCCACTCCATAAATCTGCAACTGATAAAATACTGACAGTACTCCCAATTGCAATTAATTATGACAGATTAACTTATGTGAAGCAAAAAAGTGGGATGGAAAAAGGGGACTAAGGAATTCTATAGTCTGTTATTATCAATGCACATAAAAAATATTCAAATTACTGTTGTAGGTCTCTGGTAAGGCACATTTCAGAATTAGTGGAAACCCACAGCTACAGAACCAAGAAATCTTGCACCTGGGTCTCTTAAAAGGCATTTGTCCCAAAGTTCTGAACTTCTACAAGTTGCTTTTCATCTTGATTAGATTTGCATTTTGCTATTGCAACAGCTTCACATGAAAAGAGTGTGCTGAGAAATCTATTTCTAATATTATACAGAACCCTTCTGACTGAAGTCTTATTGACTAAAGAATTACAGAAAACTTGGGTTTTTTTCCCTGCACATCATCAGCTCTTTGCATTGTTGTACACTGTACCAAAAATGTCCTTGCCTCACTGGGGGCAAGAACAACTCTTGTATGAAAAAATGGAGTTGTTATTTGCTTCATCTCACCTGTATCTTTAAAACTAAACAAAACACACAGTAACTGTTGTATGTTACCAAAACCAAGTAAACACACATTTCTCTGCAGGAAGAAAAATGTGGAAATGATTAAGCAATTTTAGAAGTCATGGAATTGTGTAGTTATGACACATTGAATGACATGAAACATGGGGACTTCAAATTCTTCTCAGGGTTTGTAGTTTTGAAAGTTTTCAAGTTCTTATTGAGCTCAGGATTCTTTATTGGCAAATATTATTGTATTCCCAGACACACTGCAGAAAGAGAATTGGATGAGAAGACCTTAAAATGAATGCAAAGTTCTACTTTTGTTTGCTCAGGTCTGATGTTTCAGACAGTTACCCATATGCCACCAAAAAAGACTGAAGAAATATTTTAGGGGGAAAGAGCTTAAATGAAATGCAACAAAAAGATTCAGAAATCATGGTATTAAACTTCTGATCCATTTTCAGAGTAGTTAATTCTCTGGTTACTCAGCAGAGTCCTCTCTGCTGTCTCTTAATCATTTCCACTGTTCAACCCCTTTACTGCTGTCACAACCAGAACAAATTAGAACACAAGTGGATGTTCAGCAATGATTTGTCATAAGAATTTTTACTTCTGTTGATAAACATTTTTTCATTATAAACCCCTTTTGTCCAGAGACTACTGTTTGCTTTAGTCACTGATAACCTTGACTTGATCCTTCCTTCAAACACATGCATGTGTTAAGCACCAACTTTTCAAACTAACCATCTCAGCTAAAATATAAACAATAAAGCAAAAGCATTAACAGTACAAGCGAGCTTGGTAGGGTTCCATCTTTTTTCCCTTTTTGCACTGCTGCCTGCTCCTGCTCCCCAGAGCTGAAATGACAACCAGAACATCAGGAGAGTTCTGTGTGCTTTCAGAGATGCCAGTGCAAGAAAGGTGGGGAAGGAGGAAGGGCTGGAACTGGCCAGCACTTATAACTGAGAGATGTGGGCAACCAAAAGCATATATGGCCTACAGAGGGTGGAAGCAAGGACAGGTAGCCTGGGAGGAATGCAGAGAAACTGTCTGAGCAGCCATGGATCAGGTTAGGAAAGCTAAAGCCCTGATAGAGTTAAATCTGGCCAGGGATGTCAAGGGCAACAAGAAAAACTTCTATAGGTATGTCGATGATAAAAGGAAGACTAGGGAAAATGTGGTCCTCTCCAGAAGGAAACCAGAGACCTGGTCACCCCGGTTATGGAGAAGACTGAGGTACTCAACAAACTTTTTTACCTCAAAAGCCACAAAGAACTAGCTGTACCAACATCCTATTACTCATAACCAGGTATTAGCACATGGGCCTATCTTGCATAATCTTTTAAAATTCAAGAAGATAATTGTAACACGTATAGCATGTATTTCTAGTTATTTCTGGAATGGTACCCACCTGAACCAGCTTTGACCCAGGTACAAAAGGCAAAATATTGCTTTACATTTTTATATTACTTTTACCATCTCATGAATTTTCCATTCTGCAGAGCCATTGGCTGTGATGACTGGCAGCTTACAAGGGTATCTATGAATAGTAACCCCGTTGGCTGTACAATCTCATCTAATATCCTGCCATAGGAAAAAAGTGAAATAAATGCCAAAAATCCTCATGTTCGAAAACATAAGCGGAATACATTTTGATTATGCGCTCTCTGTCTAGCTGTGAACCATTACATTTAATATGGTTTTATTCACTTCAGTGACATATTTGACTCTTTTAACTACTTCTCTTACTGACCTAACTACTTCAGGATAACTTCACTAAGACTAGCAGCAATCTACCCCCAACAAATATAAATTGGATCATAAGTAATTGATATCCCTCAGGTAAGAAAAGCAGCAGGAGAACAAAAGTGATGGGTTGATTTAAGATACTACCAGCAATAGGATTGGTCTGACAAATGCCTATCTCTTTTAACCCATTTTATTTGAAGAACAATTTATATGATAATCAGATCTGGTGCAATTTTTTCCCCATTAAAAATAAATGATCCTTACATGTCGAAAAAGAAGCCTTCTGTTAGTAAGTTGGACAGTTAACGTTTGAATCAGAAGAAACTCTGGAATACAGATAAATATGTTTAATTTCTTACAGAACCTCATTCCTGTTATAAAGTTATAAATATGGAGAAAAGGTATTTATGTATGAGTTCAAAAGCTAGGGAAATTTTATTCCTTTCTTTTAATAAACAAAACCTATGCCCTTCCTTATATTACAGCCTCCTTTCTTTCTAAAAGTTATGACTAGGTTTTGTCAAGGTCATATAATAGACCATGATATTTCTATACATATCTTGGTAGGTATGGCTGCAGAGGGCATTGTACCTATACTTTTTTTATGCTTATTTTAACAGCAGTGACTGTTCTTTATTCTTTGTGTGAAACATTACCAGCTGTATACCCTTTGCTGCTTATAGAAGTGCATATGCACATATTTGAGTTTTTCCAACCAAACAGTATGATGCCGAATCTCTGCAAACCTCAGACATCACCTTACCAAAAAAAAAGTTTCAATTTCTCCATGTTCGCTTAGACTCTTATTCAACACAGTAACAGAATGGATGGCTTAACTTTAAGTTCCTGCTCAAAGCCATACTCATCCGCTATACCACTTTGAGCTCATGTTCAAAGCCACACAGATGCACACACGTGGCTACCACAAATACGAAGAACAGAGGTTTCCTCTGTACTGACATCAGCTCTTTACACTCTGAATTCCTGGTGATTCTGCAGGTCAGGATTACATCAATATCTGGAAGCAACACTGTACAACACCCTTTCCTTCATTTTCTTTTCATACAACAGCAGCTAGAGAGATTGCCCTCCAGCTTTGTTAAAGATATCTGGACAGAAGTCCGTGACAGGCTTTTTACAAAAAAAAAAAAATAAAAAATAAAAAAAAAATAAATCTGTTTATACATGGCTTATCAACGCTTAATCCTGTACAATAACCTTCCTGTTCTCCTCCAGTTTCATTGCTTCTTCCCAAACTTTACCAACTTTACCAAAGCTTTTTGGAGCTTTTCTATTTTTCTTTATCTTATTTCTGGTTTTAAGTGTTTGATTATTTTTGTTCATCTTTTCTACATCTAAACCATTGCTTCCTTTCTCCTGAGGGTACAGGTTAGGGATGAGTTGCCAGATGGCCACTCTTACACTTGGGCATATATTAATTTAGCCTTGAACTCTTCCTATTTCCCTTCTGAATCCTTTCCCTCTGCTGTCTTTTTTAATCAGATTTTATGCAATGTTTCCTGCATGCTTCCCAAATATGTTTGGTTACAAACCCCATGGCCATTTTCCCCCATGATACCTTCTCTTTCTGGATCCCATTCTAATTGCATCTAAAAGTCAGAGCATATGTCTTACTCTCACAATGATGTCCCATCTCAACATTTCTATCGATGTGTCCTGAGTTACTCCTGTCTCAATTAAATATTACTCCCTCCAGAACTATCATATAACAGGACAAATCTGGAAGGATTTAGTCAAGCAAATTTTTTCTTGAGGAAGGAAGATATAGAACCTGAGGAGCAACTGGAGAATATCTGTCTCCAATACAAAAAAAATGAATATTTATTTGGTGCCCAGGTACAGTTAATTATCTGTTCCATTAGTTTATTTCACTCTCAGACCTTCTCAGGTTTTTTTTATAGCATCCTGTTAATTTTTTTTGTTCCTCTCTTCACAGTATTGTAAATTGGCATAATTTCAAGGAAAAAAAGATTTTATTCTAATTGCATAGTGAAGAATTTTTACATCTGTTAATGCCAAATACTCCTCTACTCTGTGAAATGAAATAACTACCTATGGGAAAAGAATTTCACAAGGTACAAAACTGCATACAATTGTGTGATTACTACAGAGAGAATTCACAATAATCATGTGATTTTCCCATACTTTTATTTCCTTACAAGTATTCCATGGACAAGATTATCGATAAGATTCTTCCCTAATACATTGTACATACAGAAAACATAAGAATTATTACTATTTCATTTTCATGAGAATTAATACACACAATGAACAGCTGAAATAAAAACATTGAAAAAGAAGAATGTGGGTTTTGTTGTTTGGAGCAAAAAATCTCTATATACTGAATATTTGAGAAGGGAAAAAACAACATAAAATAAAACTAGATATTCCATATAAGAATCAGAACGTAATGGGCAATTCTCTTTTTAGAAATAGTTTTCTTGCAAAACAAAAATAGAGAATTATAAAAATCACAACTGATTTTAACATGTCATTAATTATAGGTCAAAAGATACATTTTTGCTTTTATGTATGCCTATTATGACTATCTGATTCTAGAGTGTAATCTGTAAATATGACAGCATTTTAAAGTGGAAAAATGCAAAATATCAATATTATAATATGTTTTTAAAACAAATGTTTAAACACGTTTTAAAGAAACGGCCACTTCATTCTGTCAACACTAAGTTTTCAGTTCTGGTTCAAATGTTGAACACAAACATGTTCCTTGACTTTTTGACCCCTCAGAAATATATCCTGTTCCTAGCCCTTTCAAAACACTTAGTTTTGATGCCTCTTAGGGGATGAACACAAACTCTACCAATAGCAGTCCAAATCCCCAGTTGTGCCACGCTTATCCTGTAGGTATCCGAAACCATCAGGTTAAACAGGTATGATGTCAAAGCTGGTTTTCTCCTCCCCCCACTTTTCATCAGGGGTAATTTGGAGTAGCTGAGTGCTCTAGAGTAAGTAAAAGTAACTCTGAACTCCCACAGGGTCTGTCACCAAGACCAAAAAGCAAGAGGACACAAGTCCTCCTTATGGCCAGTACGGCCCTGATGAACCTCCTGTGCAGAGACAAGGTCCTGAGATCCCAGAGACGGCTATGCTTCACCTCTTATTTTTATTTTCACAAGGGAAATTAGATAACACTTTGGGATAGCTTTTCAATTTCTTCAAGCATTTGAAGAAGCCAAGAAACAGAACCAAGATTAACTGTGGTTGTCTAAAACGTTTGTGCACTCTAAGCCATACACAATGTAGGACAGATGATAATCTGCTTCATTCAACATTACACTAATTCAGAAAAGCTTTAGGTAATATCCCAAGCTACAAAATGAAAAAGCTTAGCCCTTGAAATCAGGGTTTCCATTAAATTTTCACTTCGGTACTTGCAAACACAGAGGGTTCGGGCTGTACTGGTGACAGCTAAGTTAGTACGCTAGCACCAATTCTGTGAAATGTTGTAGTTAGCAGCCCGCGTGTCCTAAAACATCCTGTTATGTGTCCTGGGCCTGAAAGACAACATCTAAAAATACTGTTCTGAATTTGGCTTGGTTTTGGCCTTTCTTCCTCTCTGGAGCATTATTGTAAACAGTATTATCACCAGACCAAGCTTGTCTAAAGCACATACGCTTACGGATGCTGATGTGATGTCAATGCTCTCGGAGTTATCAGCGAAAGCAAGCTAGCTGAAGGTGAACTTTCCAGCAGTACTTAAACTTTTAATCTCAAAAAAAAAAAAAAAAAAAAAGGCTATTTAAGATATTTCAGAAACAAGAAAGTTGTCAGAAACATTTCCAGGACTGCGAGTAACTGGTCAAAAGCAGTGACTCTTGGAAATAGCACAGTGTGATCAGCAGTACTTGAGAGCAAGGCTGTACGAGGGCCTTTTTTGGCTTTAAGACAGTGACAACGATGAAGGATCAGCTCATACACACATCAATCTCTGTAAGTGAAACAAGTCTCAAAATAACTACCAATTTCATACAGGAGATGAAAGTCCCCCTCAGCAATCTCTAGAGTCAATAGGTAAAAAGATTCAGATCTTGGGTAGGCAGATCCACCTCTAAAAGCTGATGAGAGAAAAAATTATTAAGTGCACCACGTTTGGGCTGGAGAAATCCCACGCATTTTTCAAAGTGTTTGACATAATATATCTATTCGTTGATTGAACAAAAGAGAAAATTAGCAAAGATGCCAGCTCAGTTCAGAAAAGCACTAGTAAATTCCTTGTCCGCAATGTGTTGAACGAAGTCAACAGGCTCCAGGCACCGTATTTATTTAATTCATTCCTTCTGTCTTTGATCTTCCCTCCCAAACACTTTCATCTCTAATAATTTTTCTTTCCTTAAAATGAAACCCACAAAAGAAGGGCTATTCTATTATAACATTGTATCACGTTCAGCACGCAGCTTAGATTTGTGGATCCCTCATCTTATCCTGCATTTTCAGCACAGAAGAAAAGACAAAGAAAGAAAATATGAAACAATACAGCCTTTCTAATGAGACTCTGCCAATGTCCTTCCACATAGGCTGCGTCGGGTTCCCACGTGAAAGGCATCACCAGCCAAGTCAGTGCTAATGTCATCATTGTTGTGCTATGAAGTGTGACTGGTGTACTAGAATCTCAAAAAAAGCCAGCTCTCAATAGTATTTTAAAGCGTCCCCCGGTTTGATAATTGCACATAACGAACATAACAGTAGTAAACATATATGCCAAGATGGAATCTGCCTGTGGTCAAATCCCAGCAAAACTGTGAAATTTCCCACTCCTGGTAAATACAAAAGGGAAATTTGGGGGAGGGTTCCAAGTCCTCCAAGTATGCTCACTACAAATAGGACAGTTCACTTTGTCACCACCAGCTTGCCCACATATTAGTGCTAAAATGGAATCGATGGTCTATACGTGGTATTGAGGGCAGAACCTGAAACAAATCCCAGGACAAACCGAATGAACAAAATAGTTTTCAAAACTTGCGAAAATTCAGATTAATCTGTGTTATTATGGAGTGAACAAAGAGTATTGCCTTTTGTAAACTTTCCCTTATGAGTGTTTCAAGGTGGTGGTGGTGGTAGGGGGGCTGAGGATCTCACTCTTTTGTTGAAAAACAATTTCAAAACATCTGAAAGACTTAAGTAAAGTGTGGCAGTTCAGGGAAAGAATCAGAAGTAATCAGAAATGTATTTGGGATGACTCAAAAGCTGAGGATTTATTTCATGCAACAGTTATCCTCTAAAGGCTAAACATTCCGGCATCTTTTGTCAATGGTCAGAAATTGTTTGCAGAAAAAAGACAATTGCTAGGCCTTCTGAAATACTTTAATAAAGAATATCCATGTCATGACAGCCAGACTGTGAGCTTCAGATGTGCCTAACAAGTCCTTACTTTCAGTGATAAAAAAATCAGCCTGAGAGACACTTTACATAGATATCTTTCTGTGTGTATTTCCCAATTCAGCAAAGTCTATTTTTCTTCCAAGGACAAGTTCATTTTTCCAGTAAGATAACCTCATATCTGTCTTGAAAATACCCCCACAAGGAAGGTGTTACATAAACATTAATCTGGAGACTAATTTAAATAGTTATCGGTATTAGATACATGATATCTGGCTTCCAACATTAAATTCTATTATATGCTGTAAGTGAAATACTACAGATAATAAAATCACATCAGATCTCTTTTTGAAGGCCACCAGTCAATTACTTGCCTTTCTTAAGCACTTATTTCTAGTTTGGCTACTGCATTTGCTTCCTCAGTCTTAGATAATAGAAACTCAAGAAAGGAATAGTGCTCTTCTTCCTTTACCTCATCTTTTGTGCTGTACACCGATACTTAAATTGTATATGATATCTCTTATCGCTCTCAATGCAGTTCCTGCTAAGCGAAGTGAGCTCAGACATGGGAGTTTTGATCTCACAATGAGTTTCGGTATTTGGATTAAGAAGTTGCAACCTCAATCACAGCATCTTTCTCCTATCCATTGCAAACCCGGACTGCACCCAGCAATGCCATGCCCTGCAGTATTGGTATTACCATCTCTATTTCTCTCATGATTCGTGGTTTCATCACAGATTCAGTACAGGCAATGTGCAGAATGAACTTGAAACACATATCCCGATATGCCCCAGGATCCTGTCAGAGATGGGAAGCATCAGACTTGGCACAGGGAGTTATTTAACTCTACCATAATAAAACAGTTCAGAAACTATGTTGCACACCTCTACTCAGGAATATCAAGTATGAAATTTTACACTTCTAAAAAGTCATGCTCATTAGTAATCAGCCACACATTGGTATCACTGGCGGTCTTGTTTGGTACCCAAGCAAATCAAAGACAAAACAGCCTCTTGGTATATATTCAGCAACCTGGGGGTGAAATGGTTAATTACTGTGCAAATTCCTTCAACATCAGTTCAACAGGGGACCAGTGTAATCCAACTAATATTGTTAGGCCAGGGCATGAATTGCAGTAAATCAGTGTGCATGCCAATTGACTTCAAATCAGTTTCTATTCCATTGCACTTACTACCCTGATATACTTTGTTTTCTTCATGTGCCTAGAGCACATATTTCTTGCTGTTTACTATTCTGGAAAATGAGCTTTTTGAATGACCCCCTCAGAGCATGTGAAATGCACTTTATTTTAAAGGCAGCAGCATTTGAGCATCCTTGAAACTGCATGCTTTGTTTGATGTTAAAAACAAAATGTCAATATTGTCACCTTTGAGACTCAGGGAAAATAGGTCTTTCATTCCATCATGTCAAGTGCAGCTGTAATTCACTTAAAGCTATACTTGCCATGCTCCTATTTTGCAAGGAAGGATGTAAGAAAAATCAGATTATGAACAACAGAGACAGACCGTTCATGCTATATTATCACAAGAAAACAGTAAAAACATTGCACATCTTTCAAACAATGCTGAAAGATTTGGAAATCTCTCTGGCCTTTCACATTCTGGATTTCATGTCATATCTTTTGTGAACCTAACTGGTACGATAAATACTTCATGCTTATACTCTGATTTTTAATTTATGTAATAATCAACTGTGACATTTAAGAATTCTGCATGAGGTGACTGAGCTTTGAGTAACTTTGTCTCCATTGTTGATAGGTAAAAAATATGCAAATATTTTGGGTGAAAGAGGATCAACTATCACACTAAAAATTTTTTTCAAACATCATTAAAAAAGTGTATTGCATGCTGGGTATAAGGCAATATAAAATATTACACCCTGAGCCCAGAACAGTAATTATTTCCAGAACACATCTGTGGTTAATTAATATCTCTGCTCCATATAGCCTTCCCTGCCTTTCAGAAAGGGAAGGTACCTGATAAAGGACATAGATAGGAGAACATTTTCTTCTTTTCTAAGTAGACATTTATTTGGGGGAAAAAAAAAATGTGATCATTGAAACAGTGGTGAAAAGCAGGTTCTCTGTGTCCCTAACTTATTTTCCTTTCTTATGCCGTTCAGCTTGGACTCAGAGATCTGATATACTATTTATTCTTCAAACAGTGCCAGAACTACACAAGTAGGTTAGCAGACTGATGCATATGTGCTAAGAGAAGGAAAAAATGAAAGAAGATTCCTTTCACTCAAACACAGGTCGGGCAGATGACAGTCTGACAATGCATGTGTTGGTTTGCCGGTACAAACTTTTGAAATGGCCGTTTTTTACATTTCAGTCATTGCTTTTAAACACTTTGGTTGATGCTCCTCTTATCTATATTGCTTTGACTATATATGAGCCTTCTCATCAGACTCCAGGTTTTAATTTCTCCCCAAATTAAGGCAATGAGCCCAAAGAGTGAAATTAATGGAGTCACATATACTCCATACTCACATTGCTCTACCCGAACCTGCCTCAGTAGGCTAGCCTGGGAGCATCCTTATGCTAGGGGTTCTTTTCAAAAACCTTCAGATCACATCTTAAGCAGGTTTTGTCTCTTTCTTTTGTACTTACAAACAAATGTTCTCCTGACCGGCCCATACCAATTCCTTGGGGAGAACAGCCATGGTAAGAACCCCCCTTTCCTCCCCAGCCTGACCCCACTGCTGACTGTGCTACTGCACAGTTCATGCTCATTAATGTGAATAGGCCACTTACCCGTTAGTGTTTGTATTGCTTTCCTCCCTCCTCTATTTACTGTTCAAGACAAGCTATGAATGATGAGGTTTAATTAAGCAGCAGCTCCATTAACTGAAATCCTCTTGGAATTACCCAGCCATCATTCACCTACAGCAGGTCATCCTTCCTTCTGTCTTTTCCATCTAGTGAAAGGAGCTTCCATTGATCCCTCACAAATCAGTTTGAGGTTTGCATGAGAAGCTTGCAGCCAGAGCAGGTATCTACCTTCTTTCTATGTCTCTTAGGGGTGGGATTCATCTTGCCTAACTCCAGGGTTCTACAGACCAGAGGATGTAATGACAATCTTAGCTGGACATATTGTCTCTCTTGCTGTCAAAGGAAAGAAACAAGCACTCCTGGGGTGAGATGTACTTTGCTTAAAAGACTCAAATCTGCTCTCAGCATACCTATTTTTCTCCTGACAAGAAATTAATGTGAACGATTATTTCAGGTATAGTTAGAGACATCCGAGTCTGAAAGGACAAATCCCACTTTTAGAGACTCAAGTTACTATTTATAAATTATCTAACCCCCTAACAGGTGATCCTCAGCCTGGGCATTGCCGCAAGATGACTGTCCTGCATGCATCCATCCAGCAAAACCTTCCTGAATTTGGAGAGTTAAAAATTGCCTAATAGTAATCAGAAACAAATTTATTCCCCAGATGTAGGCATGCCCCTCATCTTCCATACCTTCAGAACCCAATATTTTGGGGGGTTTGGATCATTTCCAAAATTCTTTCAAAAAAAAAAAAGAACAAGATAATTCACAGTCTACCCATCCTATTGTTGTCTTGACCCAAAACAAGCCTTACAGCTCTTCTTACCTTGGCTTTTGTTCCAGAACTTCAGATTAGTTTAGAAGACTTTCTCTGAAATATAGTAATCATCATCTCATACTAAATCTTCCTCTGTTCTGATACTGAACTTTAATCCTCAAACTGCTTGCAGTCCGTCTTGTTAAAGCCAGCAGTCAATGACCCATCACTTCTAAGTTCCTCTTTCAAGCTGAGCCAGAAAAATTGCTGTCTCAATTCTAGCAAAGTGAGACCCAACTAATTTTATGAACAGGAAACTTTGTTATTCTAATTTTCCTTTTATCCCAACCAGTGATAAGTCAGTATTTTGCAAAGCAGCTGCCTGGGTAGACCTCAGCTGTGCAAAAGTATTTCCTCAAAAAATTACCTGAATCTAATTACTGTGGATTCTGCACTTGCAGTTAGCAATAGACTATGGGTTTGCGTTGCTTAATGAATAACACATGGTTGCCGATGTTTTATCTGTTATTATGGTTTCACGGGGGTGACCAGAATAAAGATTATTATTTTTTATTTTATTATTTTTATTTTTTTATTTTATTTTATTTTTTATTTTATTATTATTATCCATTTTCCAATGATCATTTAAGCAAACAGGCAGGTTGGATTTCCCTCATCTTTACAAGGCTTGTTTGTGCTTTGTCTGGAATCGGTAGAAGTTTTGTGACAAAGTCCCTGAGAAACAGTAAAGTTTCAAATGCAAAATGACGCCAGATTTTTTTTTTTTTTTAATATCTTTTCATAAACACAAAACAACCAAGCATTATGGGGGTGGCACAGATTAACCAGATGGTATAATACAGCTTGCAGTTTAGCACACTCTGACATGGCTAGTGTTTAAACAGGAGTCAGTGCTTTCTGAAGGAAACGAAATGGACTTGTCTTCCTTCATCTTGGAGTCATCCTCACAGACCTGGACTGAACCACTCTTTGGAAAACAATGTCAATGATGTCAGCAACATCACTGTAAAAAGGCTAATTTCAGTGGTGGTGTAATTTGGATGAAGCAACTGGTACTCATCCCAGTCCTTAAGAAAAGCTTCATGGTATTAAGACAAAGTCTATGGCTGAGATTGATTAACTAGAGCATTAAGTAAATCATCTTTCCATGATTAGTTTTATTTATTTGTATACGTGCATCTTAAAGCAGTAGAAAAAGTACTTTCTGTAAATTTTTACTATACGCTTTCAGTCCGCAACCAATTTTAAAATCCTGACAAAAAGACCTTATCTCCCCAAAACACAGACGGACAGTCTTGTCAATAAGAGAGGATTCATGAAAGCCATTTGTCTTATACCGTTCTTTGGAGAAACTTGGAAGGGCAAGAAGGTGCATCCTAAAAAGAGATTTATCAAGGTGATAATGGGAGAGGAGAGAAATCTTTCTTTTTCAAAGTTCTAATGGAAATCTAACGTTATTTCCTCCACCAGTTCAGAATTTTAAGGGAATAATCAAGGGATAACATGTGGATTTGTCCATCTATTGCAGCACATAAGAAGCCCAGGGGACTATATACCAGTATCGCAGGCTCAGTGGCGGTAGGATATGACCAAAGGTCTAAAATAGACCTAAACCCAGTAGGTAGAAAGACCACTGAGTTTACAGGGGTTCCCTTAAGGCTGATTATCCATGGCACCTCAAGACAGTGTGAATGATGTTCCTCCTGAAGCTTTCCTGTCCATCTTTTTCTCATAAAGATTGTGAGTTGATAACTGGACATAGATTTATGTATTTTGATTCACATTTCTGACCAGTGCGAATCTTTTAAAGTGTCCTTTTCATACTTATTTTGAAAGAGGCTAACCATAGTCAAAGAGTCTAATGCTTCATCTGCTAACAGGCTTCCATGGAAAGCTTTAGAAGGTAGCACTGGGGGTCCTAACTCGGGTTCACATAGAGGAAATACACCACCTTTTAAAAACGGATTTCTTTCAAGAAGAGAGAGTGTTTTTATCTAAACCAAGCCTGAGAAATTTGTACAGAGAGAGGTCACCATGGCCACTTTATGCTTTCATATTTCTTTCAGTACTCAGAAAGTGAGCTTGCTATCTGCTTCTCCAGTCTGATGTTTTAACTATGAGAAGGGTGAGAATCTTTTGCCCCTACTCACTTTGAATACAGAATTAATACAGAATTAAACAAGGATGATTTCACAGTTTTGTTCAAACTAAGTCTTTCAAATCATACTGTTTAGGCTGCATGAAAAAATAAGAAAGGAGTAATAAGAAATAAAAAGAAGTCATTTTTCCTTATAAAAATGCAGAGATTATAAGATTGTTTCGGTACGTCAGAACCAAAAAGTAGTGAGATTCAAAGGGAAAATTTTTTCAACATCAGCAAAATCTTTGTTGCATCAAATTTGAGTCTGCTAGTGAAAAGGCAGCTGCAAAGCCAGTTCCTGTCTCTAAGCAGAAATCCTGAGTAAACATGCAACCTCCCTAGCAGCTTGTCTGTGTACTTCATCTTCTTACGCAGCAAGGGGAATCCAAAACATCACTACTGCAACCTCGTTGCTTCCTGAGGCCAAAACCAATGTACTTCAGTAGCTGCCGTGTTGACTATAGAAGTAGCTGTTCAACTACAGTAAGTAAAACGGAGAGTCTGCTCCAGTAGACTAACTGTCGCTATGAAGATGTTTAGAAAGACAAGAAGGTGCCTCTCATGTACACCCAAATTTCAGGTCTGCTCTTCCCTGTTTATCTGTAGATAAACAGAGGGATGCAGTTTCCAGAAATGGCAACTTGCTGATTTTTTTGCTTTAAATTGGCTTGCTAAAATGACCAAAACCAACACTGGAATATTTTTGGGAGATTGAAGGGAAAGATACAGCTGCAGCCCCTTGTAAGCTTAATGGGAAAATAAGTTTCATATGAAACGAGGAGTGGATAATTATGTGTTGCCTAAGAAAAAGAAAACCGTTCCCTCCTAGAGCTTATTTTGTTTTGAACTTAAGTGCTGCTGGTGAATTTCTGCCTATGCAAAGTGATTGGAACAGAGGAAAGCAGTCAGGAGAAGCTACACAAGAAATCTGCATACAGGAGCAAGCAAACACCCCCAATGAATTTGGCTTCTTCATATTGAAACATGGGTATTTTGGAGAAGGTGAAGTAGTTCTCTAATAAAAGAGAAAGCGGCATGTCTATTAAAAGAGGGATTTAGAGTGTTGCATGTGAGTCAAAGGACTTCTGTTCCTTAAGGGAAAAAAATTAAGTGCTTTAGAGGAAAAAATACAGCCTGTGGTTTCCCAATTATGTTTCAAAAGATAAAACTGTCAATCATAGAAGGACACAATGGTTCCTATAATGCAATAGCAGCATCTACACAGGGAGGCGAGGCAAAACTGCAGGAGGCTTCTTAATGGTGTTTGAAACTAAAAGAAAAAAAAAACCACCACAAATGTCCCTTTAAAAATGTCCCTTTGAAAACATGCAGAGATTGGAAGGAATATGAAATTCAGATTTCTCTTGAGCTGTGATTACAGTGACAAGAGGAATTTTTCTAGGACGTGCTATCCCGTGGTCTGCTCTGGAGGCAGGCAGAAGTGTACGAGTCAGGCAGAGTTACAGCGAGGACAGAAACAAACTGTCTCCACGTATGAAAACCCTGAGGTAGCTCAGGGCAAAAAACTCATATAAATAGTTCAGCACCAGCCTGGAAGAAAAGCAAAGGAATTTCTCGGCTGAACAAAAAAATGAGTCAAGACACATAAAGACAAGAGAGACTAGTCACAATAACTATGCAATTAGTAAAAGAAATCTTTTACAAGGATTTCTATGTCCTTTTTAGGTCACACTGTATGAATTCACAGAATCAAAGACTGATTGACATTGGAAGGAACCTCTGGAGGTCATATAGTCCAACCTTCTACTCAAGCAGCACCACCCAGAGCCAGCTGCCCAGGACTGTGTCCTGACAGCTTTTCAGTATCTCCAAGAATGGAGACTCCACAAACCCTCTGGGCAACCCGTGCCAGTGCTCGGTCACCTTCACAGTAAAAAAACATTTCCTCATGCATTACTAGCCACTTGTGGATCAAGGTTTGGCATTGGACATGTCTTTAATTCCAAAGGTGTGAAATATTATCTTTAGTCAACTGGACAAGAATTTTTCTTCCAGAATTTACTCTTCAA
Source organism: Alca torda (assembly GCA_008658365.1). NCBI lineage: Eukaryota > Metazoa > Chordata > Aves > Charadriiformes > Alcidae > Alca > Alca torda. The sequence continues at coordinate 46,071,225 of CM018081.1, forward strand.
ACCTGCAAATCTCAGCAACAAGTACCACGCACATCTTTAAAACCGGGCAGTGGGTAGGACCTACTGATTTTAATTCTCTTTTAACCTTTGCTGAACTGTTGTCCTTTAAAATGTTGCCACAGCCACTTAATTTTCCTCCCCAGGATTAGCAGTTAGTGGGATTTGCTTTTGTTTATGTTTGGCTTGCTTTTTTTTTTTTAAGGAGTTATTGTTTGGATTTTTTAATTGTTTCTTCTCTTTGGAATTGGGGAAGATAACAGCCACGTCACAGTGATGCAGCGCTAATGATGGGAACCAACCCTGGTGATGTCCTGGCGGCATCACAGCAGGTAGAACGTTGGCAGTGGCTGTGTCACTAGGGGGGGATGGTGACACAGGTGGTCCAGGACAGATATAAAAAGGGCTGCTAAGACCGCTAACGTCACAAGAGCGGCTTGACCACTCTCTGCTTTAGCAGAATAAGCTTTCTTATAAGACGGACAAATGCAGCATGCTGTGAAGTTGCATGTGAGGTCTTGTGCTTTTGTACATAAGGAACATGCTCCATGGCAGCCAGTTAACCTACATTTACAGCTGAAAAGGTAAAGCTGCCCCACAGGGATTTGCATCTAACCTACCAGCACAGGAGTGCTAGTCAAATGGACTGTGCCTTTTAAAATTATAAGCTGAGCAGGAGCAGCTGCATGGGAACAGGGTTTTTTTTCCTGCTGCCATGCATAAGAAGCAAACAAAATCAATACTGAATTACCAAGGATTGCCTACAATTGAAAATATCCACTATGTAAGACGAAGTTAGACAAGTCCATAACAGTTTCCAGTGCAATACCTGCTCCTTAGTGACCAACAAAGGGTTTTTTTTTCCCCCCAATCTCATTTAAGCAATGCCTGCCCCACTGCTCTCCTGGTTCTCAGCAAATGGATCAGCTGCTCCAAGATACAGTTACTGTTCAGAACTGAAAGATTTTTGCTCTATTTACAATTTTAAGGCAAGTTTATTTTCATAAATTCTAGACTTGTCTGTTTAGAGGTTTGACATTTTATTGACAGCCATACAAGTTAGGTTATGCAGATGGAACAGACACTGCCATTTTTAGGTATAATTAGCATTTCATTTCCTTTCAAACAATTTCCCCATCATGTTGAGCACCATCAGGGCAACGGGAATGTTCAAAGGAACACTCCACTGAAGCTTTATGATATTTAAAAAAAAAAAGACCATAGCAATTTCTGAACAAAGGTTTTGTTTGGTTTTTTTTTTTTTTTTTTTTTTAAGGTTGTGGGTTTTTGTAAAGTGGTGTTTTACCGAGTTAATACCAGGTAGCATATCCAAAGCTGTAGGAAGAGTTGAATTCTGTATCTTTTTTAGTGTTATTTAATTTCTCTCACAGACTTAAAAAGTTACCTTGTTAAAACTTTTCTTGCAGAAGGGAAGTTTTTGAGTGAATAACATGATAGAAAGGAGACCAGGAATCTCCCTGTCTTTTGATCAAATGACTGGGGATGAATTCCCATCGTCCCTGGCTCCCTGGCAGCCCCAATCACAGTCCCAGTGAACTTCTGAGGAACCCAAAAGGGGAGATGGATGTCCCGTTAGACCCGTGCCAGGCTCCATTGGTATTTGGATGGGCTGCTGAGGAAAGGGATGAGGACCAGCAGTCCATCAGGTCACAAATCCAACCCCAAGTGTCCAAATGTCTCACACCTTAAGTGGACTATTGCGGGCAATTTTTAACCACATCTGCTTGCTTTGAGAAACTTTCCGAGGGAAGTTGTGCTAAAACTGATGCATCTCCATAAGAAGTTTGGAGTTTAGTAAGAGGTTTTCACACTGCTTGCCCATTGATCCCTCCTCTGGGGGCTGAGATCCTCCAGACTCTGACTGGATAGCAGACAGACGATGACACCTTCACATCACAAGGCTACATGATCATTACGGTGTTTTCCTGATTACTAGTGGGCTCTCTGAAGACAGTAAAAATCAAGCAGCCCGATTCCTGCCGAATCCTAGCCCAAAATTCATGATCCACGGGACTTCTCAGCACGACAAGAGAGACCAACATCTGACACAGTAATTTACAAAGCTTCTCCCTGATGGGATTCAGCTACAGTTTCCCACCAACGTCAGCCTCTGCTTTAATAGACCTGATGTGTCATTTATGCTATTCTTGCCTCCCACCTGTTTTCTGCAAAGCACGAGGAATGTTCCTTTCGCTGTTCACTTCAGTGACAGCAGGAGAATGCCCCAAACACGGTGTCTGGCGTGTGTCTATCATAGAGATAAATATACCAAGAAAAGCAGCCTGTAGATTTAGAGTCTGTAATAGTGGCATTTAACGCTTGACAGAGGTACGTTGTGCAGTAGAACTGCAGGATCCTCATACTGTCACAATAACAGAAATAAGTTACAATGCAAAAAACAGTGGTATTTCCCATGCTAAAACAAAGTTTCTAGAAAGTCATTGTGTGACCTTGACTCTTCTTTACAGACCACCTTATATAGCAACTGCAGGGGAAAGAAAAAAAAAAAAAAGAAAAAAAAAACCAAACAAAAGTTTATGGCCTCTAATCATATTATTTTTCCCTTTGAAATGCACTAACCACTTCTCAGTTTAGATTTTTCTGGTCATGCTTTCATTAGAACAGAGCTGAGTGGCAGCTGTCCCCTTGCAAATAAGAATGTCCCCATCTGATACAACAGGACCCTTTTTAATACCCAGTATGTAGGGAGTGAGATTCTGAGAGACATGGTCTATAATTACTGCCACTTAGCAGGAAGTTTAAAGTGTTTGTTTGCAGAGCAACCAGTCACTTTCTACTTTAATAATATTATTTACTGATCATTTGCTATTATTTATGTGTGTCTTAACCTGGCCATCAATTAAAAAAAGTTTCAAAGAGACAACTTAATAATACTTAAAGAGCAAGAGTTCATACACCCCAAGTGTATTATTTTAAGTTAAAAGGTGAACTGTGAAAGTTTCTAGGAGCAGGGGTTTGATTTTCATCGTAATAGGATGAACACAATAGGATTTCACTTGTGTAAGAAATTATCTGTAGGATTGCGGTTTCTGTGCTAGTTATATGCCCGATACTCATGTAGTCATCCATAAACAAAAGGAAAAAAAAAAATAAAAATCAAAGGAGTTTCATCCTTGCCTGTCACCTTGAGATAAATAACAAATTTCAACTAATTTCAAAGGGAACCTGGCTGAGCCTGAAAGAGGCAGCAGTTAAACAAGAAGTATTGGGCAACCATTCATATTTATTGAAAGCATAAAAAAAGATTAATTTTCTATATAATCAAATACACACATAAGCATCCATTTCTACTATTGTAGTCCCATAAAAGTAAATGAAACAGTGTTAGAATTGATGGCTTTTCCTTGTCAGATAGATAACAGCCACAAACGAGGCTATGGAAATTAATCAAACTAACTCTGAATGCAGTTCACGTTGTTTAGAGAGAGCAGGAAAACCCAGCAGCCATGTGGGAACATGTAATTGAAAAACCAGTAAACTTTGCTTCACCCCTCTTACATTAAAAAAAGCTTTAATTTTCTTCTTAAGTTTTTTTCTGAGTCTTAAAAAATTAGGAATGATAATGTAAGCCAGTGGCAGTCAAAGAAATCTGTCTCATGATGGGAAAGTTTCAAACGTTGACAAATCTCTGTCAGCTCCATATACAAAAGCATTTTTAATCCAGGCTGTTTCTTTGCGCTGCACTGCCAGATGAGTCACTGATAGATGGAGGAGTTTGTAGTGCAGCAGACATGAAAACTGTTCCTTATTAAAAACCAATATAGGAAATTGCATACAGAAAAACTATATATAAAGACAGACACACTAAAGAGTTTAGTGAAGCTGTTCCTTCAGTCTCCCTTCAGCCTCCCCAGGCACAGGTGTTTCCTCACTCCTCCCAGCACCACACAGACACAGCCAGAGACAGAAACACGCTTTTGGGGCTTCGCTCCCAATCACTGAACCCCGAGAGAAGACTTTTCTTTTTTTCATTTTCTTTTTTTTTTTTTTTAAAGCGTTCTGCCTTAATTAGCATTCAACCTGTATATGAAAGGAGACAGAGACCTTGAGTTCAAAGGTCTGTCCAATACCAGGCTGGATTATAGGGCTTACACAAAATATGGCACTGCCTTAAAGCATTTACTAAATACATCACTTGACTTTGTAAGCCAGTGCTCTCAAATTGGGGGTTAACCATTCTTGATGCAGATTTCCAAAGAGAAAAAAACCCAACTTGTTAGCATGCGTGGCCCAGTCAGCTATTCATTGAGTCCATAACAAGAAATTATGTCCAAGTTTTAGTCAAGTCAGCAAGAGATTCCTCTTGACTTAGCAAGGTCAGGCTTGACTTTGGACTTCAGTTCAAGGTCCATCACTGTAAGAAAGCTGAAGAAGCAGGTGTCAGGAAGGATTTGTGTCTTCCACAAGCATTATCTGCTGCCCAGAGGAATAGCAACATACAGGCAGCCAGCGGCTCCGACAGATATTGAACAGAGAGCAGAGGACTCCAGAGCCTCTTTGGGATGAGGGCAGTGATGGTGCCCTACAAAGCTGGTACATCTGCCCAAGTCCTTCTAACGTGGGAAGAGCAGCACCTGTTTGGGAGCAGGAGCCTAAGGACTTTGGCCAAAGCAATGTACTTGGTTAAGCTTGTGGAAAATTAGGGACTTGTGATTCCAGACTTTGGTAATCCAAGAGATCCTGTTCCAAGTATCTGTTCTCAATATTGGCTCGGTAAAATGTCCTGCCAAGTGCTCAGGAGGAGCAGTTGTCAGTGGAAGAGCCAAGGCCTGAAAAGAACCCTGGTACAGGGATGAAAGACGAGAGCTGTTTCTGGTTACTTCTGCCAGCCCACTAGCTGGGACTCCAAACGGGAAGAGAGACACAGGATCACTTTAATGTCCAGATATTTTAAGATTTTAGAATAAGATAAACACAATCAGTATTATTGCTCTTATTTTCAGAAGGACTTGGCCTCAGTGCAAAGTTAGTTGACCTAATGTAAAGCGCACGGCTATGTCTCGTTTCCTGTTCTCCTGCTGCAGTGCTGGGAATCAGGGGCAGCAAAGGCACAAGGGATCTCTCAAATTCTCTCAAGGCATCTGAAATGACCTCAGAGATCTGCTACAAGGGTACTGCTTGTATTTCGATTAGATAAGACTAGGCTGATTAACCTTTTTAAGGAACTTTTAAGTGTTAGAAAATACACCAGCATTCGCTTCCAAGACCTGTAATACAGAAGAAATTCTGGCAACACTGTTCTAGTTGTCATATAAAAGCAACAGCAAGAGCTGAAGCTGAAATTAGGAGCCAAGTAAAAACATAATGTATTTTATGCAATGCCAAAATACATGTTCCTCCTTAAATTGTTAATTCTCTCCCTTGCCATATTGGAAACCAACCCTGAGTCCAATAAAGCAAAATATCTCACCGTAAATTACTTGCCGGTGAAAGAATCAGATCCAAAGTTGGGTTTGTTTTTTTTTCTCTCCAACACAAGTTAATAAATGAAACAGCTACATGGAGTAATAAAGAGAAAATATTTCTAATTTATGCAATGTTACAAAAGCTATGTCCATCAAGTTACTCCGGGGAAATGGACTGTAGTAATCGATTCCCTTTAAATATAGCCAAGGAGAAAATTAAAACTGGCTTAAAATAGAAATTGAAACCCTCACTATAGAAATATATTGCTGAATGACAGTGTCCAGATCCAAAAAAAAAAAGTCCACTCATCCAAAGTATTTCATAAAAGAATATGTTAGAACAGCTCTTTATGACAAATGTGAGAAAACCACAACATTATGTAGCCCCCACCCTTAAATGCGCTTCTGAAAGTTAAAGATGTCACACACATCTCTCTTTAAGGAATGATTATTGTATCAGTACAACATATTACTTGAAATATTTTTGATGCTTGACTAACAGGACAGAGACATTCTCCGAGTCACAACCCGACTCTGACAAAGGGAGAAATAAAAGTCAGACTTTACACATAACCTTCACATTAGCAGAGTTTTCCCTAGCTCAAGGATCTGGTCCTTCTCAAGGACACCAAAGCTTTCAGATACTGAACATTTTGAAATGCATGGCACGAGTCCTCAGCAAGAACTGCTTCGCTATACAGATCTGCCCTTGTAGACCTCACTGTGTGCTTCGGTAGACCCAGAAGCTCTTCCTGAGCCAGAGGCAAAGAGCTTGTGGAAGGGTGGAACAAAAAAAAAACAAAACAAAAAAACCCCAAAAACCTGTGAAAAAGGTACTATCCATTTCTCACCACTTGTCTGGCACCATGAGATTCTTGCTGCAAGGCTTGGTGGGATTTTTTTGGAACAGACACACACACATTGTTTTACATTAAAAGAGAGAGACATTACCGGAATGGCTTGTAGGTGATGGTGTTACATGTCCTCGGTATCTTTAATAGTTTTGCAAAAGTCCATAGTAGGCCAAGTAAATTGACCTTAGTTGCTCTCATGAGAGAAGGAACTGAATAGCTTTAATGCAGCATTTTCTTAATTGAGGACTACAGAAACAGGATAAGAGAAACGCAAGAAAATTTGCAAAATGATTTATATTAAATATGGCTGGATTTTGTCATCAGAAAGCAAAATGCATTTGCTTAGGTTGAAAACAGAAGAGACGGAAGGTGGGAAAACATGGTCTGGTTTAGAGCTGAAGGGCAAGAATTACTCCTCTACAGGAGCTCTCATCTCAAATGCGCGTGATGCTTTTTCAGCCCAGTGCCACGCACAACCGGTAAATGCAGGTCATGCATCATCCACAAAGCTACACTTCCATGCACATACAGTTTCCCTTGATCCTTTACCTATAGTACAAAATTAACATTTCAAATCAGACAAAGCATTATCATTTTGATAAGAAGGCTAGATAAAATGGATAAAATATGCATCTTAATTCTAGGTTTTGTTCAAGTTATGTTTTTATTCATGACTTGTATTTTTTAATTACTTCTGATTGCTGTATCAATAAGATGTCACACATCAGTCCCTAGAGTTTACCAGCTGGAAATCCGAGAGCATATCTTTAAAGGCAAAGAACTGAAATACGCATATGCTGTACTGTATTATGTTTAAGAGTCACAGTGAAAAAAACGGCCAAACAAGAACCCTGATTAAAAAGAGACAGGCAAATACATATTCCCAAAAGAATATTAATAATAAAAAGCTGAACTTCCTGCAGAAACAATACCCCAGGAGTCCCTTCCTAAAACCTCCTGGTATTTCCCATCTCTGCAGACTCACAGGATGTCCTTGTCACCATCAGGTACAGGCTGCAGAGCTAAACCAGTGCATTGTAGTGGTAGGTAGTACACAAATACACGAAGATGCCAATTCTTTCCTTATCCAATATCTCAGTACACGCAGCTGTGAGACTGAGCCCAGCACCTTAAAAAGTTCAGAATCCTCTTCACATAATGTCCAGCAGAGAAAAACTCCTTCAGTACTAAATTACTGAAACTGGGTGCTGAAAATATGGCTTTTCCAATAGATGAGAATAAAGCACAATCATCCAGGCAACCTCTAATGCCTATATTTAATCTTTTGGATTCAGGCATACAACTATAAATTTCTCATTAGAGCCAAGGAAAGTCCTTAGTAGATGCTGTCAAAAGTACGACAAAATACTAACCACGGAAATCACTTCAATTTTCCAACTAGTTATTATTTCCATACTTTGCTGTGAGCAGTTTCAAGTGATGAATAAGACCTCCCCAGGTCTAGTTAGTAGATCTGAATCTCTTCACAAGCTCCAGGGACATAACTCATTTAATAAGAAAAGAAATAATAATACAAGCAATAGAACCATTAGGGGGTAAAAGGAACATTATAATTACTGTCAACGATATAGATATTTTTCATACACTGAAGTCTTCTCAACTTCTCTATGTACAGAGAGCTATTTTTCATATTTTGAGAAAATACTGAATTGATTACATAAACGTGATGTTCAGTTTTCACATATGCTTGTTTGGATTTTGAAGAGATGGGAAGAAGAGGAAGGCAGCCACTCCCGGGGAAAAAAAAAAATACAGCTTGAGGCCTTATTTTTCATCAAAAATACATTGGTAACAAGGGAAAGTCGGGGGCAAGAGAAAGTGGCCAGCAGCAAATGCTGCCCGCAAATCCTGACTTGCTCAGAACTTGCCTGGAATTTTAAGAGATCTTTTAATGCATTTGTTAAAAATAGGCTTTTCATGTGACTTCTCCAACTACCTTACCAGCAGATAGTTTCACTGAATGTTGAAGATTTTCTGTGTTTATCAATTTAATCTCTTTGTAGCATCATGCTCGATTACTCCTATCGCTGGTCTTCTATCTGCCTCCCACTTCTACATCATGTCTGCCACACACACATTTCGTAAACAAGCTAATAAGCGTAACAAAAAAAGATCACATTATGCCTCCATATTCATGTATGATTTTGATTGCACACAGTAGAATTTTTAGCTCCAAAGTTCAGGGGTTTTTATAATTGCCACAGATGTTATATTCAGTGCAGATGGAACTCCTTACTTAAAACCAGAGAGGTCCCGCACGCTGTTATAAATCTGAACCCCTGCAAAGTGTGTGTGGGAAAAAGGATTCAAAACCATTTCTTCTTGCAACTGCTCTCTCTCACATCTTTGTCTGCACCCTCTAGAGAAGACAGATCCACTGCAACAGGGCTGCCTTGACAGCTAGCTGTATCCTCCTGCCAGATGTGAGAAAATTTAGAAAGGAACCAGTTCATATTCAAACAGCTTCTACAGCTTGCATCTGGAATTATACCATGCAGGCCAAACAACTGGATTGTTCATTAAAATCATCTGATTGCAATGCACTTGTCATTGTGCTCGCAACAAAAGAGAGAAAAGGAAAGAAGAGCTGCTTTTTGCAGTCCTTTGTACTATCATCACTTTCTATCAGACTCTGCCTATTGGTCGGATTTTGCCATGATTGGTTTCTTTGACATGTATTTCTATTGCTTTTCATCTGAAAGGAGAAGGTGGCTACAAATTAAGCAAATTGTTCATTAAATAGCCACCCCTGCTTTGAGAAAAGGTTATTCTTTCTTTGGATTCTTTGATGCTGTGTTAACGATGCTTTTCCTTCCAAAGGCTTTGTGCATAAAAGGCAAGCTCTTGGAGAAAAACATTGGAAAAAAATAAACCACCTCTCCCCCGTCCTTTCCATGATGGTAATTTAAAAGATAACTGTTTTGAAGATAAAGTTGATTTCTGATAACAAAAGACCCACTGTTTAAAATGGGAGTGTGCTACTGTTTTAGCAGATGATTGACATGAAAAACAGTCCAGCAGGAAGAGAGGCCAGATTGGCTGATGGGGACTCGCAACAATGAAAAATAAAGTAGTAATCATAAGTCAAAGTGACTGCACTAAACTATTTCTGGGCTAGACCCATATTTTCTTTGTTTGTATTTTTAACTATTGGTGCATTTAGACACAGCAGCAATGTAGGTCATCTCACATGAAATTACATCTTAAAAAGAAAAAAAAAAAGGGAAAAAAAAAGAGTCACCCAACTCCTTTCTTCACCCATCCTCAGTCTGTTAGTAGTGCTGACATTCTGAATTGTGGGAGCACAAGCTGTTTGGATTGTGTGGTGTTTTTTTCTTCTCTTATCTTTCTTCTATTACTGCTAATGTAATCAAGTTTACATGTTCTTATGAAAAAAGGAGAAGTTACGGGAACAACAACAACAAAAAAAGGACAACGAGCACAAAGATATGCTTGGGATTACCATTTATTATTCTTGAATGCTGCCTTCTTCATTCAGGAATACGTATATAGGAATTTGTTGACCTAAGACTAAGAACAATTTCTAGGCTCACGAGAAATTTTCTTCTCCTCATGCCTAATACAAAGGCCAGCACACACATAAAAACCAATTACGTGCTCAAAATGAGGTGTTGGTGAAATTTAAGTGATGTATTTGCTTCATATTGGTTTTTGCCAAGGGATAATTTCATACTCAGCTAATTACTGAAACCTACACAGAGAAAAATATCCAACACCAAAATGTCAGCACCTACAATCGCATGGCAGATGTAGAAAAATGATGCACGACTTAAGTTCCTTGCCTTAAGAGAAAGAACATGTGCTAGTTGAGTTTTTTTTATTATTATTCTGAAGCATTTTTCACCAGCTATGAACATATTGTCCAAAGAGACAGTGTTACCCAAAATCTCCATATTCCAAGCACACTAAATATGCCGCCAGCAACCCTCAGTGCAGTTCTACAGCTACACGCTACAGACCTCCGACAGCACTAGAATACACTCCTAAAACATATTAGGGATGATCTTTTAATCCTTGCTCATATCAGTCATCATATCAATCTCAACAATAATATAGATATGCAAAAGGGCAGCCAGATAAAGCTCTTAATTATACAGAGGTAAGGCATTTGAAAGACAGTAACCAAGATCCCCATTAATTACCATTCTGGTTCCGCTACTCAGCTGCTCTCATCCTCAAAACATTTATAACTTACATGCAAAAGCCATTACCATACCCTACCAGCCCTGGGTGGGTGGAGAAGTACTGAGTAATGGAGACAGGAAAGAGGTGAAAGGTAAACCAAAGAAACGAGGCTCGGTCAGAAGGCATTAATACTAATAAGCTGGGTAAGGGAGTCTGGAAAAATCACTTCAAGAAGAGCTGGGGTGCAGCACAGCAGCAGCATATGCACAATTTTACACAAAATAAAGGGCCTGCAGTATGCTGCCTGGGGAGCTGCTGACCCTTGCACTGACTGCATTCAAGCTGTGTTTGTTTTTTACTAATAAATATGTCTTTGGCTGGCTTCACAACAGATTTCAAAGGAAGGCTTGCTATGGAATACCTTCATTTTAGGCGGTAAAAACTACATTGGATTTTTCTTTCCGTTCCATATATAATTAACGCCCAGAAAATTTCCCTCAAAAATTAATTTTTTGGGGAAATAAAAAAGGAATGGAGAATGGCATTGTGTGGTGCTCAACCACTGTCCTGTCAACCTATAGCTAACTGTCGGATTTGAGACCTCCACCACTCTGTCACACTAGCGTAGCTTAGTGGTGACAAATGTATAGGATGTGTTTCGGCTCTCACAGTGCGGGGAAAAGCCTCTCCTTTGTCAGTGCAGAACCTTCCAGTTTGCCTCAATGACAGCAGGAGAGCAGGGAGTTGAAACCAGTATCAGCGAAGTTCCTGGAGCATTGCCTTCTTTTCATCAATATCCCCTTCCTCTGGAGCTGAGTGTAGCTGGCTGCTGCTCCACATACAGTTCTGCTTAAGTCCTGGGGACATCTGGAGAGCACATCTGTTTCAGAAGACATGTACAGCTGGGTGTCCACAGCATATTGAAGCAAGGGAGCCCCCAGAGTTCTCAAATATGTGTTGAAAAGCAGACCAGAAAGTCCAGTACTCATGAGGGTCCATATGCCAGGGACACAAGGGACAAGAGCAGCAGATGTTTCTCATGCTCCTCTGGGGTCCCCCAGTCCTTCTTTTTCTCTGTCTCTCCTTCCTTCCAACCTATTGACATTGCTGGAGTGACAGGGGATCTACAGCTGCATGGTGTCCTGAGGTTTTGTGGATTATGGACAGGCAATGTTGATTTAACTATTTTCTCTAAAGTCAGTTGGCCATCTTGTTCTCATCATCCTTTCCCTCAGCCGTTTGCTGCCAAGGGTGCTACCAGATCTGGCACTGTGAGGACTATCTAGAAGATTATAGTCATTCCTGAGTCAGTTGGTAACCCTCAATGTTCTCAGAAGAACAGGATGCATCTACAATGGCTGTCCCAGGCTGTGAGCCCAGACACCCTATACGTACATACTTCTGTCTGGATATTGGTGAATTCTAGAACGGTCTGAAAAACTAAAGCTTCAAAATAAACCTGAAGTATAATTCCGAGAGGTGTTTGCAGAAATAATCGAAGATAAGCATTTTTAATTGATGACATCTTTTTACTTACCAAAAAAAAAAATAATCATGGGAGAAAAATTCAGTAGAAGGAAGAGACAGATAAATCAATACAGCAGGTGGAACTGACAGGAAGAGTGTAATCACATCTGTTGCTCTTTTGTGCTGCAAAGTAATTTTACAAACCAGAGACAAACTTAAATGCAGAAATTCAACTCAAATTTTAGTCATCCTAAAATTTGTTCTCAATTCCAGAAGTTATCTAAATGACTTCTGTTAGGGTTTTGGGGGTTTTGTTGTTGTTGTTTGTTTGGGGTTTTTTGTGTGTGGGGGTTTTTTTGTTTTTTGTTTGTTTGTTTGTTTGTTTTGTTTGTTTTTTGTTTTTGTTTTTTTTGGTTTTTTTTTTGTTTTTTTTAGCTGAAAACTTTATAATCCACCCTCACTATCATTTAAATTTCATAGATATTTCTTACTTTTACCCCACTGGATAAAGATGACATAGCACATGACTGAAAGTTTGTCAGAGAGAATTAGAGAGACCAAGAAGAGACCCTCTTCATCTGACAAGCTAACATTGGGGGGCAGATAGAGGAGAAGGGGAAGAGACGTACACGAGCACTAGGCAGGTTAACCACCACACCTAGCTGGGTATAGAAAGGATGGAAGTACTAGCCAACAGAAGCAGGAAAACCTGTTCTTTTTGGAGAATGAAGATCAAGAGGGTTTTGTAAATCTTTTTCTGAACTGAAAATGCAGGCATACTTATTAAGGAAGGTCTTTGTAGGAATGGTCATCCATCAGTTGTTTCTCAAAAGGAAGAATCATTTCTCCAGAGGGAACTATCAGAGTTCCTTGCATTTGCCTTATCTGAAATCTGGCTCCTTATCTGAAAAGCTCCAGATACCACATCTATCTTCAGCTGACCCAAGTTAGCTGGGTCAGCAGCTGCTGATAGCAACTATCTGACTGTTTCAGATAGTTCACCCCATTCTGCTATCATTGGCCTTACTCATTTCCGTGGCTCTCCTGAAAGATGGTTTACAGTGTATGATAGAGACTGAAAAGTTCAGCTTTCTCCCAACTTAGTTACTGTTCAACCTTGGTGCACACTGTGATGAGCTTAGCCGCAGGTTTCACTGTACAACTCATCAACCTGGGAAAGACGTGGGGGAGGAAGATGAGCTACTGCAGCTCACAGGCGGCATTATTTATGGTGAGAGAGTCTAGAGGCAGCCTTGATTATGAAGAACTGCCTCCAATTGAGTGCATTTTTCTGCAATTACAATCAATTAAAAAAGAGGGTTCCTGTGTCTTAATAAAATGCTTTCCTCATGCTGTCATAGTCTAAGCAGTACAACTAAAATAAGGATATATATGAAACCAAAATAAGACTGAAAATAAAAGAGCACTTTAATTCTTGCAAAATATAAGCAAACAGAGGTATGTTAGGCTGAGATCATGCTCTTAGAGTTTCAGTACATGAACTGCAGGAACAGACAACAACAGGAAAAAAGATACCCATTCTGTGAAATTTCTGAAGTAACAGAGGTAAGGTAGGAATCTGGCTCATAACATAGATGTGTCAGTGTAGAAAAAGAATAACAGCGTATTCAGATGTATAAACTGGAATATTCCTTGGCAGACACAAGTAGGTACCATTCCATTTTACCCAGCATTAATTAGGGGTTACCAGCATTAGCAGTGTACGAGTCTCAGTCAATTGCAACTTATTGTTTCATCTCTCTCAATTCTTTAAAATTAAAATGAAAAGTAGAGGACTGTAGGGGAAGAAAACATGACCTACAATGAGCATTTTATGTAATTGGAATGAACTAGCCTGTAATAGAGGAGACCTGAAGGGAAACAATAGTAGCTCTCAGATAAAGAAAGGAAATGGTATATCACAACGTTCTCCATGGCTATACTATATGTGCTTTTTTTGACAAATGTTTTCTCCATATGATTACAATGGATTTTATCAAAATAAAGTAACTAACATTTGGGAAGGAAGGGAGGAGGACATTGATTAGTTCTGCCTCATTTTCTTCCAAATTTCTGGATTTAAAAAATCAGAAGCTGAATATAGCACGACGATGACACATTTGTTTAGAAATCATTTTGTAATGGCTCATCTCACCTTAGGTGGGTAAGGGATAGATTTTGTCACTTAATTGTATGTATGAAACATCACTCAAAAAGGCTGTAAAGATGCAATGGAAGCAAGGATATGTAAAAAAGTGAAGGGAATAAGCTTCAGATGCACAGAGCTGATAACAAACCCTGTTCTGCTAACAGTACCCAAGAGGGACCTCTTTTGAAGTCAGTAAAATCCCACTAGCTGAAATACAGTTTCTTGGGAGTCAGCCCTATCACCCCCTATGTCACATTTGTTATCTACTAAATTATCTCAATTTTTAGAGTCCATAGGACTTGAAACAGGAAAGCAAAAGAAGGGACTAAGATTCAATACAGTCACCGTTAATATGCATCTCATGCACATCTCAGGCATTTATCTTCACCTCCCTGCAACGGTCCATTTTCAGTACTTTTTTTTGCCATTCCAAGGAATCATAGAAAAATACATGATCATTAATCAGCTGAAGCTACACCTTCTATCTGAGACAGTGAGACATAGAACAAGACTTCTTTGAGCCAATCAATCATATTTTATCACAGTAAAGTACTTCATTCTTCCTACAGAGTTTTAAAAACTATTGTGTTCCATAGTACTTTTTTCAAGCATTCTTTCAAGGAACAAATCTAACATACACAAAAGTTAGATAAAGGAGAGAGCTTACTGCCAGGAAGTTTGTGGGCTTGGTTATGTTGTTGTTTAAAAACAAGATTTTACAAATCCTGACATAGCTTCGAAAACCAAGAGAAATCATGTCCTTATCATCACCACAACTACACAGCTTTACACTTTCACTTGTAAAAAACTGAAGGAACAAAGGAACTCTAAGCCTTTTTAACCTTAAAAACCAGCCTTTTTAACCATAAAAAGGGAAAGCTAGGAAGTTATCTTGAACAAAACTGCATATTTGTACGTGTTCATCAGCTGTTAAACTGTGGAAAAAACCAACCCCACACTGACATTTTCAAAACACAAAGGAAAGTAGGACTACTGTTTCATTGCTACAAAATACGCAGTATTTCAGTTACTCAGAGAGTACTAGCAGAGGTAAGGAGAGCTAAGCAATAGTTGAGCAGAACATGAGAAATAGCTGGGATTTACCCACCACTTTTGTTATTCAAGAGGAAATTCATCTGCAACAGGGGAGGGTTAATTTCCCTTCAGCCAGCAATCTGCAGGAGGAGTAATCAGGCTGCTCCTTGACTTCCATCAACCTTGGCAATACAAGAAAGCATGCATTTTTGGGGGAAAGGTTACCTGATTTTCTCTGAAGGTTCAAGAAAATAAGGCATGCAGAAGACTTCCCAACTCCAAAAAAAAAAAAAAAACCCTCACGCTAAAAAACCTCAAAGAAACAAAATATACAAAGTTGAACATCCCTAAATATGAGAAGGTGACAGTGTCTGCTGTATTACAGCCAGGAACTAAGGCTTAAGGGTCTGAACACCAGCTGACATTCATGTGATTTCCTTGATGCTTGTCCTATCTGCAGCTGCAGAGTGATGCCTGCAAGAGGATCCCAGGGTTTCTGCCCTTACCTGACAGCTGTCACTGTGTGACAGACATAAAGGTAGCTCACAGGACACTTTCTGTTTATCTTATGTCTAGTAAGGAACAGAGCACACACGAAAAGTTCAATCACTTTCTATTTTCTGTAATCATAGAGCCTTTGCCAAAGGATATTGCCTCAGTCATTTGCACATGAGCACGTATCCACTTATCTGCTCCCTCAAATGCACCCGCACTTCAGCTCTGCAGCTTGCTCTGGGTGATTGATGCAGTACAGCCTTTGCTTCCTCCAGTGTGTTGTACAAGAGAAGGGAAAATGCAGGAATGGGGAGGATATTCACTCAGCGGTCCAAGGTGGATCATGCTTTTGTAACTGATTAGTATTGCTGTGCCATTGCATTTCTCATTAAAATCCCTTTCTTGCAGCTAGGTACAATTTGCACCATGTTTTCCACTTGTTTAAGCTTCAAGCTGTCGCTCAAAAAATTAATTTTAGCTGGGTTCATCTTTCCATCACAATCTTTTTGTCACAGTGGTTGATTAATTCTGTGTCATTGTTTGCTCTTTTACAAGATTAATTGCAGGATGAGAGAATATATGACATTCTGCTTAGGGAATATATCAAGTTATTGTACTTCCACAATGCTGGAAAGCAACTTTTTTCCCCCATCTAAATTCAGGAAACAAGGAAATAATGTAGTGAAATTGGTTTGGTCTGTTATTGGTCTGTTATTGTTGACTGAAGGAAAGACCTTTAGTTGTTTGGTTAAGGTTTGCTGCCACAGTGCTCATTCCCTCCAGGTCCATTCTAGCCAAGCCCTTGAGGTCTGAAATGTGTTTCTTGAGCTCTTGAAGGACATAAGCCATTTTCACAGTCCAGATAGACCGCCCAGCAATGGACAGCTGTAGGGAAATGTCTAGCATTAACATGAATAATTCCTCTGGAATTTTATGCCAACACCAAAACCAGCCAAGACTGGTAGATTTACCAAACTGCAACAAACCATCAGTTTCCACATCGATTGTTGTAACACCAGGTAAGTTCAGAAGAGACTAGCCTGCCCTCAGTGCAATGAGCAGATCCTGGGCTTGCACGTCCCATGTTTCCTGCCCTTGAATTTGGTTTACTTTTTAGGATTTTTACTCAAAGAGAGGAGCCGCTGATAAATCACAGCATGGTCACTCATAAGTTTCACATTTCCTGGTAGGAAACGTTGTGACAGAGGTTGCCCCCACGTGAGGCTTGTCCAGTTCCAGACCGGGTGAACTGACACCTCTGGTTTTAATGCCCTCAAGGTGTAATACATGTATGTGAAGTAAGGACAGGGAGAGGGCTCTGGGGCACTCTTTCTTTAGTCTGCAGTGGCATAAGATAAACAGCACTTTGTATTCAGTCAGCCTTTCATTGGCTTACTTTAGTATACATTTATTTCCCCACAAAATTGCTTCGCAAAGCATACCTTCAATCCTGTATGATGCAGTCATACAGTTCTTTTCATTACAAACTTTATTTATCCAGCTTTTATTCCATTTTTTCTGCTTACTGATTGTTTAGAAGAAATACTATCCGCTGGTTAGACAACTGAAATGATATTTCTCTGCTGGTTGAAGGTTGAACATAGTCTTTCTGTTCCTCTTTCACTCCATTGTATAGAGAAATAAAAGGTTTTCCAGAAATGTCTATGCTCCCCAGATGCATAACATTGCAAAGGCTTGTTCCCTCCTGCATTGAAGGCAAGGAGAATATTCTTTCCCATTTCTATGAGAGCAGGTTTAGGCACTGCTTGTATAAATTACTTACATTAATATAGCAAAACAAATTGTTTTGCATCATAATAAATTAAGGCAACCAACACAAAAAGACGTAGCGCTTGCATAAGTGCAACAATATTGTCCATAATCTGTGAGATTTTTACTGTTTGAATTAAATTAATAAATATAGATAGACTGAGAGTGGGTTTTCATAGCGCATAGCAAAACTGTGTAAAAAGAAAAATGCTTTATATGTTACCTTTTTATTATTTTTCCCCATTCCATTCTACTTTTTGTATGAAAAAAGTGGGGGGTTTAGTACTATGGTGTTTAATAGTCAGTGCTCATTTGACATCATTACACTGGCTTTTTTGTATTTTTTTTTTTCTCATTCCCTTTTACAGGTTTTCCACTTGTGCTTCTGTTCCCCTCCTTGCGAACCAATCGAGCACATTGCATTCATGGAAATTTGTCTTCGAATTTTACTTTGGCTCCAACAGTATTAGCACCAGTAAACAAGGACAAATACAATACAAATTAACCTGTTCTGAGTACTGCCTGTGTATGTGTCAGAGATGTGTCAAAGTCCTGTCGACCTTTGTAGAGGTGGGACTGGGTGTCCAATTCCAGGAGTACTTGGTTTTTTGTAAGTAATCCCAATGTGACCAGCGGGGACTATTCATGTAAGAGAAGGTAATAAGGCGTATCATTTAGTTGGTGTTAAACGCTGATAACAGAAGTAACAAACAGCCCAGAAATGGCATCTACTCCAAACAGTCTTGATCTGCATGAATATATGAATACAACCTGAATGCTAATCTGAATTTTGCAACTGTCGTTGAAATAGATCATGGGTACTGCAAATCTCTACAGGGAGATAAATACAGCTTTACTTATATTAATTCGACTTTTGTCTGACTTTAGCCACAGTTTACAAAAAAAAATAAAATTGACATTGTATGGGAATGTACTTCAATGGAATATGTACATTTTTAGTCATTGAAAGCTGTGCTGCCTATTTTTTCCTGAAAAAACACACTCTAGTTTATCCAGAAAAAATACGCTATAATGTTGGAAACATGTACTAATGTATTATAGCTATGGCTGACTATAAACAAAATCCACCTCTCCCCAAAGCAAGGATGTAATCAAGCATCTAGAGCTTCTGTAAACCACGTTAACCTTCTCACGCAGCAGTAAGGGAAACTACTGGAATGGCTGGATTCAGCTACTGAAACAAGTTTTTGGTTGCTACTCGGTTTGTCTGTATTTAAAGTCCTCCCACAATGAATTCTGCTTGTAGAGGATTACTGCACACAGCGTGAATGCATAACTGACCACTGGAAACTTCTGTCTTCTTAGAGAAAACAGGGGGGAATAAAATCCTATAAACAGGTATTGTAAACACGTTGTCACCTTAACAGCATACAGTTGCTTCTTGATTTATGCATCGGTATTGCTTTAGGAATAGGGAACGCATGCCCAAGACCAAAACCCAGAAGCGTGTCCAGTTTCTTCTGTTTACTGCTTTCAGTATTTTCCGATGTGCCATGTCATATCTTGTCAGGCAAATCTGCCTTCTAGAATTCAGCCCATAGAGGAAAGTAAACCTGATTTGCCTTTTCCAGGTAAGAAAAATATATGCTGTACAGGGAACTGATGTACCCAATTGAGTGAAATCATTATTGACGTTTAGAGCATCAAGCCTGTGATTTTGAAAGTCATCCAATGACTCTGGGGACTTATTTTGTAATTTAGCAGGAACTACATGACTAAATCCCATCAGGAAAATCCCATGAGTAACTTGGAAAATTCCAGTATAAAAACTGAAATTCAGTGAATTAGTCTGGGAAAAATCTCTGTGTTCCTTACATCCAGGTAGCAATGGCGAAATCATGCCCTGTGCAGAAGAGGCAAAAAAAAATATATGAGATGTAGTAAGTTGTGAAGAATAAGCCCTTTCTAAAACTGTTTTCCCACAGGAATATTCAATATATCCCTTCATCATGGTCACTCCAATGCTGCACTGCAATGTTCAAAGTGGTTGAGCCGTTTCTACAATTACTCTTCATTCTCAGCTTTCAGCCTTCCTGCACCACAGAGTAAAGTATTTGTGGGAGAATTTGCAAGTTCTTGTCACAAGGCAGCATCCGATAATCAAAATGTCACCTGTGTTGTAGTCTGCAAGTAAGGAGAGGAATTAATGAGCAACAACATATACATAAAGAAAAATGTGTACTTCATTTTAAAAAACTCACATTTTTCTACTTCAGTGAAAAGCTTTTCTTAAGTATTTACCAAGGCATCAAGATTTAAATAGGATTACTCAGATGCCTGAAGCTTGCTGTTTAGATATCACATAGCATGAGGAAACTGAAGTTAATGCACGAATTACTCTCGTGTTCACAATATGCAATTTTCCCTACTCTTAGGGCTCTTGGGTATTACATTGAACAATGTTAGAGAGTGTTAATAATTAGGTAGAATTGCATCCAGAAAGCGTATCTGGCCATATAAAATAGTTTAGGGTTTTACGGGTTTTTTTTTCCTCCCTCCAGGCTGTAACGCTCATATAGCGAAAATGTGCAAAAGAGAAATATACATCAGTAAATCTTACTGTGTAAGATTTGTAAATGTGTTACACATTTGTAAAATGTGTAAATTGGAGAAGTCTCAAAACAATTTAGATTTTATATACCTCTGAGGAAGTAGGGCACTTTTATTAGCTACTGTCAGGTAGCACATGAATAACTGCAGATCCAACTGCCTGCATTTCTGGAACTTGTCAAAGAGCTTAATAGAAAGATTTATGAGAACTTCAAGCTCTAGATTTCAAATCCTTAGTATATCTGTCAAGCTACAGCCTTAATACTAAACTCCTCGTCCCCAAAACTGTCTGTAAATTCAAAATGAAGGTATAAAGAGTTGTTAAAGGCTTTTATTTTGCATCTTAAAGTCTATTCTCATGTTTTGTTCAATATGCGTTATTGCCGGGAAGTCCTTTGAGCTTTGAAGTAATCTTACAGCTCATACCAGACCAACTCACCTTACTTTTCTCTAATGTTTTGAATATTTTTTTTTTCAGCAGAATGATGCTGACATTTCATTGTATTATTTAATGTCAGTAATTGGGATGACTAGATTATTTTCCTTCTGAAAAGGGCTGTTAGGAGATTTTGAATTCTGCATTGCTTTACTTAGCAATCAGGGGAGGCATCACCTGCTTTGGATTACAGGGCTGTGGTCCTGCACCACGGGACTGAGGATGGTGGGGAACATAGTTTGATAGGAGACAGAAAATTCCTGTCCTTGAAGCTAACACTGGAATTACGTAAACATGGATATATTAGTCTCCTTTGAAGAAGCCAGTATATGTGTGTGTATATATATATGCACACATATACATTTATACACACATATACAGTATATTCTTGCTGTTACAATGAGCATCTCACATATATATATAAAAAATTGAATTTAAGAAAAGGCAAATGCCTAAGTCAGAAAATGCAGATCTGCAACAAACAAACTTGACCTGTGTGACCACAAAATTCAAAAACACTGGAGCATGCGTTTTCAGACATCCCATTCGGGGAACTGCTCTTTGCCTTACAGGTTTTTAATCATAGAGCTTTTTACTGGAAAATGGCACCATTGTTTACTTATTAGAAAGGAAAAAACGCCCGAGCTGAGTTATTGCTCAAATAACCTAATTTTTGAGGAAGTCCAGGAAGAAAAGACTTAAGAGGAAACCAAAAGGGGTTTAAAGCTTTTCTGGATAGTTTTTGGATTTTAAGGTTTTGGTTGGTTGGCTCTGTGCAAAAGTTGCGTTCTTTCTTAATTTTGAGATAAAACGCAGCATGTTACACATGATTTATGTTAACAAATTATGCTAATAATAATTTAATACAATATTTTCATACCTCAAAGTTACTATCAATTTCATTTAAGGAAAATAAAACTCACAGAAAAAAAGAAATACAGTAAAGACTGTTGTCTGTGCTTCTTTGGAAGGTGCATCTTACTAAACAAAAAACCCTATCTTTTATTGTAAAGTTTTATTTCAAGGAAATTATATTACGAAAAAATATTTCTAAGTTTTCATGGAAACATATAAAAAACTCAGCACCCAACATTCAAGAAACAAAGCAAGACTTAAGGCTTCTGTCTAATTCCTAGCAACCCCTCTTTGGAATTCTTTAATTTGGTAAATCATACAAGTACATGTATCGTACATCAATCGTACATGTTTCAAGCCATTTTTAAGAGTTTTTCTGTTAAGGGAAGTATATCTTTATAAAACCGAGTAAGATGGGATTTGCTAGGAACTTACAGAATACTGGAGAAACAGCATACCAAAGAACGAACACAAGGAATTCAGGAAATTGGTGCAGAAGTACCTCAAAGAACATTCACTAAACAATGAAACTCTCTTGGCATGCTTTCAGAGGTCACACCCTGTCTACTATAGGATATAAGTGAAATACGATGATACCCAGCACACCAGAAAATGTTTGAATTTCTTTCAATAGCAAGTTTGCAGCTTCAGTAGACTTCACTGAAGTACCATGTAGTGACAGATTGCATAGCACAGCATTTCAACTTTTCTCCCCCAAAATCGTCCAGATTCTTCTTGAGGTTAAATTTAAAGTCAACAGAAATTCCTAGCTCACAAGGAGGCTATTGCAAGCATCTAGAACAATCTTTGAAATATTGTTAGGACACAGCATAGCATCCTGTCAGGATAAAAAAAAAAAGTTCTGTATTTCTGCCATATTTCTGCATAGCCAAGATTTTGCTAAATTCAAACGGAGGTTTCCAACCTGAATTTTAGAGCAAACGTGCCATTCCTTAGCAGCAGTAATTTCACTGTGCTTTACTCAGGGCTGTATTTGAAGTTCAAAGTTAATAAAGTGAAAACACAAAAGTTTACTAAATTATATTACAGCAGTTGGCTCCAGTAGACAAGACCACTGACTGTTACCTAAGGTAGAAAAACGTCAGGGATGACACAGTCTATCATGGATATGGTTGGGTAAAAGCAGGAGAATAAGCTTTGTTGTTGCTCTCTGGAGTAGCAGAACCTGTTCCCACAACTCTGTTCCCAAGATTGAGACTTTTTCTTTTTTTTTACCTCCAAACACCTTAAAAATAACCATGTGCCTCTGGCAGCTTCAGGGAAAGAAAAGAAGACAAGCCAGGGACGCAATATCAAGATTCCAAGTTTTACAACTAACTTCCAAATATGCTCTCCATTATTTGTTTTAGAAATGCCAAAAATCTCTCTAAGTAGAAACTTTTACATGAACTAGTAAAATATGTATCTTTATAACGTCATCGTCTTTTCTTTTTTTTTTTTAAATGCCGTAGATCTTTTGTCCAGAATATAGCTTTTCCCTAGAGCCATCATTTTCCCTCTGAGAACATACTCAGTGCGCACCCGTACTCTCCCCAGTATGGGTTTTCAGAAGGGGCTGGGATCCCCTTCAGCTACAGCAATGTAAATGCAAACTCACTCCCACTTGCTTGGGCTGGAAGCAAAAGCCATATTTCTGCATAGCCAAGATTTTGCTAAATTAAGTATTGCCGTCTACAAATAAAGTACCTTCCCGACAGAGGAGGACAGCAGTGCTATCGCTTGTCTGGTCAAGTCCTCCCAGAGGACTGCAGAGCTTCCCCTGGGGACTCAAGTGTCTGTATGGGAGTACGGACCAACCGTGCCTTCATAGCTCATCAGACCAGCACTGGCGATACTTACGGTTTTCTCCTTTAGAGGAAATTTTACAAAGAAATGATAAATTGTGAAAGGAGTAAGAGCACTGGACATCTCTGTCCTGTCCTTGTTATCCAAGAGTTGTTTTTCCCCTGCAAACACCTACGGGTAGCACTAATTAGTAGTCATGATTTGGTTTTCTTGGAAAAATAATAACTCAAACAGCTCTTTATCAAGCCTGTTAAGAACTTTTTTTTTTTTTTTCCCCCAAACTTTTTGCTACCTGTATGTAATTATCCACATACTCAGATCAATTTATTACCCGGTGCATAAGCACAGTCTCTCTCGTTTCTCTTTCCCTTAGGACCTTTACATTAAGATGACGACTCAGACTGCTCAAATCGCCCAATTGCAAATGCACTTTGATCAAATGATGACTCAAGGAGGCTCAAAGATTACTTCTGGAGGGAAAGACAAGGCAAATTGATCAGTGCTGTCACTGGTGAGAAACAGCTCCTGAAGGAATACTTCTAAAATGCATTATCTTTAATGTAATCAAAGGAACATTTCATTTAATTTTAAAATGCCCTGCAATATTTGTTAGTGCTATCGTTTCAGGGGGTTATGGTGACAAAAGTTAATCACACTGACTAGACAAACACTAAATTGTTTAATTAAGGCTGTCCCGCTTTGTTTAATATTTTTCTAACTTGGTGTATGCATAGATTATTTTTTAACTACTGCGAGCATATGTGTAAATAGTCTTTCAGGGTAGAGGTGCTGAGATTGAAGATGTCAGAGGGCTGGTGGTCCATGAAACTAAAGAATAAAAAGGTGCTTTTCTTACCACCTCATGACACATTTTAGATTGAAATGAGAAGAGACTAAGCACGCCCATGGCATGGTTTTTCTAGAAGGCATGAAGTAGATCATAATCCACCCATGGATTACCCAGGCAGCATGAGTGAAAATTTGGTATATTGCCTAGACACTGCTCCCAGAGCCAGTGATTACGAGGAGTTCGCAGCCTTCTGCCTATATTCCTATTTTGGCTTTGCACTTCTATGGCAAGGGGATGTAGCTGCAGCAGCGATGGAGGGGGAGAGGGTCTCCAGAGGCAAACCCCTTCCCTCACCAAGCAGCAAGAGGTGCTGCTAACAGAGGGAGCCGAAAGCCCTTAAATCCAGGCAATCCGCACCTGGACCTCACCCAGCCAGGATGGCAGATGTAGGCGACAGAGCTGACACACTGCACACACCGGAGAAAGCCTCACGTCCACACAGGATGCGAGGCACATACACAAGCTAAGGCTTGCTTTTAACAGGCTCATACGAGGCCGGCTTTGAATGCTTGGGCTGAACCAAAAGAAGAGCGTATTTCCTCTGTCCTTAAGTATTCCCATAGGCTCCAGAAAGCAAGTTAGCATCCAAGCTGGCTCGTCCGTATGACTTTCATTTCTGTGGCAATGATTCATTATCCTTCTGTTTAATCCACTCCAAGATGATGACAGCATTCACTTGTTAAAGAAAAAGAGAAGTTTATGAACCAAGGGAAAATGGACAGCTGGAATATATCAGGAAAGAGAAGGAAAAAGGCGGAAAGGATGGCTTGGAAAATGAAGTTCCTGAAGCGGAAGACAGTGGGTAAGATTAATGTTATTCTTAGGAATCTTCCAAGGGCTATTCCTTATGTAACAATTCACAGGCATAAAATGAAAGTTAAATCTTTAAAACAGGAAGAGATGGAGTCTGAAGAGCTTTTGTACATTATGGATATCCCGGGATGTTAAATGTAAATCAGGAACCAACCACATCCCTATAAATAGCTGGAGAAAAGATCAGAATAATTACAGATGAAAACAGAATTGCCTCAAAGGAAAGATGAGCAGAGCACCAGAGAGGCCGGACTAGTAAAGCCAGGCCAAGTGTCTGTAAACCAAGCGAGAGCACGTCCTCCCTGTCCATCCCTGAGCTGTGTGTTTCCCCAGAAAAAGCATTAGCCTCTGTATTCCATGTTTCAACGCCAGAACATGATGTCTCCTCTCCTGGTATAAAACCAGAATAAGCACATGGAGCATTGCAGGGAGGTTTTATGTTTATAGCTGTTAAGTAAAAAAATGAATATCAGTGTGACTTCCCCCCACCCGCATATTTTTCAGATGTGCTCTTTTGTTCAAGAAACTACATTGTCAATAATTTGTTCACAGCCCTCTGATTCTAACTGAGCTCTACAGCAAGAAAGTTCTGTTTAGCCTGCCTTTGCTCTTTCCTGGTTTGTATTCTGTGAGATATGACACACACCACCCCCCCCAAGAATCAGATTTAACCATAAGCGAATTTTAGTGAAAAAATCCCTGTTAAATAAAGCACTAGAAAAACAATATCAAACCATCAGTAAGACACAGGATTTAGGTGACACATATATATTTTCTACTGTTCATATCTCTGTTTTCTCACAATAACACTGTGTTTGAAAATTTTCTCTTCAGTGACATGTGCAAGAAATAGTTAATTTTCCAAGTAGTCAACCCTTGTTCCACCATTGCTCACCTTCACACCAGTCGTCTTCTCACTCAAGCAGAAAAGTGAAAATGGAAGTAGCACTTCAAGTCAAGAAAATAAAATAATAAAAAAAAAAATGCTCTGAATGTGGCAATTTGAACAAAAGCGTTTCTGTGCATTCTCACTCTTTGTTGCAGAAACAAGAAAGCGGACGCATTTGGTCCGCTTTTTATTCGCAGCTACAGCTGTGGGTGCAGCTGCAAGCGAGAGTTTCTCCCAGAGAAAGTACTTGCACAGCACGAAGAGCAGAAAAGGTATCATTTTAGGATAAATTACAAAATAAAACCGAAACAAAATAAAGAGCACTAAAATTCACATGAAAACATGTCAGGTGAAAACACAGTTTCTAAGCGTGAGCAAATAACATTGCAATGTTGAGTTCCCACCTCCTCTTTGCTTGTATTTTGCGCTTGCAAAATAATTCGTATTGCACGACGTATTTTCATGGGAAGGTAGGGAAAGGTTGTGGAGAATACTCATGGTTACAGCACTTCGTTCATGAAAACAGCGTTTAATGAGTTGTAACTCTATTGCTGAAAATACAGGAATAGACTCTGGCATATGTGCAGTAATAGTGCCCCAGCCATGGTCGGCTATTAAGAAATGCTTAGTCCACTCCCAAAGTCTGTACAGAGAAATGTTTTTTTTCCTCATTCACCTAAATGTAACTCTAAAATTTTCTTGGGAAGCTAAGCTTTAATTGATCTCTTCTGTCAAACAGCGCTAACCAGGTCCAACCTGAACTGGTTCTTGGGGTCACTGAGGTGGAAAATCCATAGAACTGCTTTAATATTCTGAAACTTGATTATAGGTTTGTAACCAGTCATGCCATTTACTTGACTTGCAGTGCAGTTCCCTTCCACTACACACACAATCTACGTAATGAAAAAGGGATAAAATTTCCTATTTCAGATAGCTACACAATACTATGATAAAATAGTTTGCAGAAAAAAAAATGAGGACATGCTTACACTAATTTCCCTTCAAGATTTCATTAAATTCAACAACAGCAGCTGCATTTACAAACTGTTATTTCCCCAGGTCAGTTACTCCAGATCAGACTATATACTTACAACTCAGCACCATAATCCTTTTGAGCATAAACTGATTTTAGGGGCCCTCTTCCTGATATGGGTGGAAAACAAGAAGAAAGAACATATAAAACCAACCTCTTTTCTATTTCAAATGCATTGAAGCATCTTAACTTTTGCCAAGACCTTTTTTAAATATTTTGCAGTTGATGTTACAGAAAAAAAGCGAAAAAAAATAGCAAGAATTTCATCCACTCTGTATTGGTCATAGTCAGGGACAAGTAATAAGCAGCCAGGTTCCAGGATTTATTTTCAATAACGCTGGTTTCATGCCACTAACCACCAAAAAAAGCTATCTGCATTATATATGTCACGTATTTCCTTCTCAAAGCAAGTACCTTGCTGTTTGTTCAACGCCGCACCCGATAATTTAGTCCGAAAAGGGAACCAGAGAAAAACAGTTCTGCAGGCTGGTGATTTTCAGGTGAGCCAGTTACAGGGAATGGAAACAAGAAACGAGTTGAGGATTTTGAGACAGAGAAAGGAAAGCATAAGGAGAGGGAAACAAAACATGTCCTCACTGGGAATAGACAGAAATTCAGCAAAAGTGCTCTCATATGTCCTACCAAGAAAAGACCTTGTTCAGAGCAAAGCAACGAGACCCCAAGGCATACAAATTTCTGGCCACAATTCGATCACTAACTCCCTCCCCAGCCTGGAGCAAGTTATTCCAAATGAGGTGAGCAGCAGAAATTGAAGTGACACCTTGGCGGTGGGCCCGTAAAACGGGGCACAGGCGCCCACTGCATTATTTGCCCTAGTTCTTGCGGAAAGTTTGCAGCCCACACCACAGCTAGATTTAGTGCTCGAGTTGTCTGGTTAAGGCTTATTGCACCAGCCACAGACCTGCTCCCTGCCACCAAGTCACGCAGGCTGTCAGTGCCGTTAGGTGCTTTTGAAGAATAGGATGGATGGTAACAGTGCAGGAACAGGCAAGCAAGCTCTGAACCGGGACTAAAAGCAGAGTTAATTTTGGTGCCTCTTGCACTGTGCTGCTAAAGCTCTGGAGAGAAGATGCGGTGGTTAACTTCTCAGAAGGACCTAGGGTGAGCTAGACCTATAGCAGTCAGATTGGAGGAACCTAAATGGAACTATTCTCTAACAAAGGTAGGTTATAGTAAAAGGAAAGTACAGAAGACAGGACAAAGGGAACAGGGGAGAAATGAGTTTAAGAAAGTCCCAGGCAAGCAAACTATTTCTTTAATACTGAACCATACACTATTTCTTTTATACTACAGTATCTTGGTCTGCTACCCTTGGCCATATTAAGTAGTAGTCTCACCCAAATTTCCGAAGTTGACCTCTAGATGTATACAACACATAGGATAGAAAGTAAAATCCAAAAAAAAAAAGCAAAGTGAGAAAATCTTCTCTCAGGAAGGCAAGTACTTTCCCATTGAATGTAACTGATAATCTTCATAGAGCACCCACTGAAGAACAGTTCTATCACGCACGCATCATTGAAACAAGGGATGGTCTCTGCAACACAGACTTGTCCCCTTTATGTGTCATCAGTTAAAGTTTAGGGTTAAAAGTAAAACAACTGTCGAGGCTTTTTCCGCTTGTTTTACACATTTCCTACCACAACAGCCTCAAGATTTAGGATGCTTAAAGTTTATTCCAGCTTTCATTTTCTCCATGAATTCATCATCTCCATAGCAAATTAAAGGAGCAGATGCATCCCTGGGAAGGTTTCCAGACTGATTTTGAAGAAAGTGAGACATCCAATGCTTCCCGAGCTGAGCTGGGTTTTCTGATCAATGATAATACCACGCATAGGATCAAAGAAAAGCTTGGAGCAAACATCTGATTTGTAGAGTTGTATAAAATGTTTAGGATCCAGATGGTTTCTGTACCTCCCCATGGACTCCTGCTGAAGATATAAACCACTGATCCTCATCTCTGATTATCACGCAGATGAACTATATTGCTTTATCCTTTGATGCAGCTGAATGCTCTGCGTTCCTACATGGGTAGCTATTAGGTTTTATACTTATTTTCAAAGATTAGGGAAAGCCTTTCAAAAAAAAATACATATATATTTAAATTGTTTCATGACTAATATTGGGTCATAACATACTAGTCTAACAAAGTATTTTCTACAAAGAACCTGGCTGTTATCTCTGTTTTATGGCATCCAAATAGCAAATCAACAACACTGCATCCCTGCTTCCCTGGGCACTGCAACAAGGAAAGTATCATCTCTTTTGCTCTTAGTGCAGGTCCAAACTAACTGTCGCAGAGCGTTTTCAAACACTAAGCTATTCATCTCTTCGGTTTATTCTATGTTAACTCCCACTAATTCTCGTGGGGGTAATGAACATAGAAAATGCAGCTGAGAAAAATTCAATTACAGAATTAAGCTGACCATGGTACATCTGACTGTGTAAAGTAAGTTTAATCCTTTATGCGTAGGCAAACAAGAGTTTCAGGCAGGGATGTGGATTTATCTCAGAGGGGGTATGTGAAAGCTGAAGGAGACAGCACACTTTTTCTAATATACTCTGCATAACTGCGGTTTTTTAGAACAAAGCTCAGCTGAATTAGGTATATCAGGTAGAATACCACAAACAGATGCTTAAAATGCCACTAATGACTGTTTAAACTAATGCACACAAGCATAAATTCAGAATAAGAAGCCAAACAAACTCTGTAATTTCTAATACAGACAGTAATATCTTACTTCAGTGACCAATTGCCCTTTTCTCAATATGAATCCTTGCCGTTTATTGGAAAAATGCATTGCTTGAGAAGATTGTTTTGTTTTTAATCGTGTGGATAAAGCCTGTGAGGAAATTGTAATATAAGGTTGTAACTCATTCATTTTCTTTCAGCTGTAGAATTTATTCTGGCTGAGAGATTGTCCCAGACAGCTTTCATTTCATGCTTATAACTTTGTATTTTCCCTAGTATGGAGTAAAGCGCCATTTCTGTGGCTCTTATTGAGTTATTATTCCTGTTTTAAGATCAAAATGCAAATACCAAGAGTATTATTACATTTATAATAAAAGAAACTTAAAAAAAAACATTTTTCTCTGAATTATGTTTGAAATGTGTGTTCATTCCCTCAAAAGTGCCATTCATTTTACTGTAGAAAGCAATATTACTGAACTACATAGCTAGAGCCTTCAGCAGAGCCCTGAAGGCCAGATCTTGCAGGTCTACCACATAGCTGCTGAACAAAAAAAAAAAAAAAAAGAAAGAGGAAATAACCAAGAAAAGGAAATGCTGCAGTTTCATTAGGGAGAAGGGATTACTAGGCTCTTGCGTGCAAAATTTGTATCCAGAAGGTCTAAGTTCCTACTCAGTGTTTCAATACCGGCTTTTGGAAATAGCGATCAACTATCAACAAGCCAATGTGCAGAAGTGAGGTAGAGCTCTCATACCTAACTAAGGAGGAACCCACTAATCATGGTAGTGAAGGTACATATTTCAGTGTAAAAAGTAATTTCAATGTCATAGGATTTCCCCATTCCACCGTGGAACAAAAGCAAGAGCCTCAGACACAGAAAACCCATCTAAGCAAAGATTTGTCCCAGAAACATGCATCACAGTTGGACACCAGGACATTTGGCTGTTTTGGGGTAGAAGAGTAGATCAGGATAAGGATGTAGATCCTGAACTTCCCAGTCTTCCATCTCTATCTAGTTTGACCATCTCCAAAATGAGAAATGTCCAATTTCAATTCCTAATTAAATTTCTTCAAAGCAAGTATAATTCTACTATATAATTCAGCTTGGGTAATAAAAATTCACAACTGTTTCTAGTTCTATGTGGATAATTTCCTCCTAAACACTTGAAAGTTCACAAATTTGGAAAGCTTCTGAAACTAGGTTTTACTGGGGAAAGTGCTGGCAGCTACAGCTAGCACTGCATGAACCGCCTATAATGCTTATTAGTGATGGCAACCTACTATGGAGAAAGAAATTAATAGCCTATGAGTCGTTCTTATCACAGTTAATACTTCTGCAGTGATTAAAATTATATTCTTCATGGAGGGAGGGGAAGGGTGATACAACATTAAACTAGCTGCATGGATGCACTCTGTTAAAGCAGCAAATAAGGTGGAACGTGAGTGCATGGGAGAGCATTGCACTGACGTGTAGCTGAAAGGCTGGCGTCTCTGGTCCTCATAAAAGTCTTTGGATGTGCGCTTTCCTATCCAGCTGATGCCCTTAATTCAATGACTTAAAGGAAAGTCATTGAAGGAAAAGCTTCAGTATCATTTGATTCATTTTATTATTTAAGTAAAACTCTTTCTCTTGCAACGTCCTCAAGGAAGCAGTCTCATTGCAAATACCTTTCCATGTTGGAAAGATGGAAAGGTATTTGCAATGTTCCAAGATGGAAAGGTCTGCCACCATTGCTCATTCCATGCAAGGTGAAAAATATAACCAGGAAATACTGTGGCCATATATTTATTACGTACAGAACCAATGGTTTTGTCCCTTCATTTTACATTTCTTTCCAAGAACTGGGAGGAGAGGAAAGATTATTTTCCTCCTAGTTGTGTTTCCCAAAGGTTTTTCTTCCTTGGATCTGTTGAGCCTTGATCTTCAAGATACCACAATAAGCTCCTGCCTACCAGAAACCGGCCTGTGGGAAGTACCTACTGTTCTTCAAAGCAGTGTCATTCCTACAAAAGCTTCCCCTCCCCAGAGGGCCAGAGCACCTCTTACACTGTCACCCACAAATCAGCATCGCGCTCTTGTCAGGTGGGGAAAAGCAAAACTGTTTCTGGAAACCATGGCTGGACACTCATAGCATGTTTTAACACCTTAATAGACTTACAGCATTTCCAAAACCAGCCCAGTAACATCCTGTGATGAACTAAGTGAAATTCCAGCATCAGGAGCCTGTTTTGCTGGTTGTATTCTGAGCAACAAGGTAATGGTTCAGGAGATGCGGAGATTCTCTTCTCACGTAATCCCTGCGATTCTCTTTGCAGGTAATCTTTTCAGTAGAGATTATTTCCTTCAGAGTAGCAATCTCACAGGAAAAAAAATGATATTTTCTTTTTGATTTTCTGCACACATCCATTATCCAAAGACTAAATAGATCCAATTATTCTTCACGCAGAGTCCGTATCTAGACATAGGGTCAGAGTAAGTGCTCTCCAGCAGCTACCTGGAGACAGCACGAGGAAGCCGTGCAGAGGTACTGCCGCAATCAGCATTTGGCAATATCTTTTGAATCACAATATGTATTCAGAGCTGCATTTACAGGTCAAAGCTCATCACATCCAGTTGTAGTATTCAAATTTCCCCTTTACCTATTGCATTTGTAGTCTACACACAGCAAATTTTGAGCTATTTTCTAGTTGTTCAGCGGCACAAATCTAGACAGCCAGGAAAAGTTAAAATTTCAAAGAGGTTTTGTTTTTCTTGGTTTGGGTCTTTTTATTATTTTTAATATTGTGTGCAGGCCTCAGTCTGCATTACAGGTCTCAACGTGGGAAGGCTCAGAATGGTAGAATACTAGGAGCTGCTTTTTCAAGGCAATTGAGTATAACTTCATTTTAAAATGAAGGAGATGGACACCAAAAGAAGCACTGAAAGACATCGTTTCTTTGTTTCTGAAAGGATGGGGGATATCTCCAGTGCATTTCACAATCCCCAAACCGAAAGCATTTTAAAATTTGAACCAAGTAAAAAAAAAAAAAAAACAAAAAAAAAAAAAACGGTCAAAAGATTTCAATAATACCAAAGTAAAAACAGAACAAATTATTCAGCTTGACTCAAATTAAATTTTTGGGGAAGAAGGAAGAAACACTTTAGCTAAATGCAATCAAGACAAACAACAAAAAAAGAACCTCAAGAGTTATTTCAGTCAATCAAAACCAAGCAGTTTTTCCATTTTTACTTTCCTCTTGGACCCACTGTTTTCATTTGGCATCTGAACTGACACATCTGTTTAGCCCCGGAGGTGAGGGAGTGTGAAGTGGGGATGGATGAGAAGCAGGACACAGCACAGCCAAGAAATCCCATCACGTACTGCAGGGACACAAACTAATGCCAAGGGGGTACAAAAGCTATCTGCTAATAATCCCTGCCTATCTTGTCAGCTCTAAAGCACTTCCTAAAACATTATCCACTTCCATTGCCACACTATACTGCAGGTCTTGGGATAGTCAAGAGAATGTGAGTGTTATATCAGAGTAAAATTACAGTATTCTCATGGAAGAAAACCTAATTAAGAGATTTCCATCCACCCAGAAGACCAGGAGGTGCTTTCAGAAGCACACCTCATTTCTGAGATTGTGTACTGAGCCCCAACTAAAATTTCCTCTCAGTTTCACAGATTTTTTTTTTATTTTTTTTTTCCCCAGGATCAGAGACTTATCTTCATCTTAATGGCATTATTGACGCCCTTTCCAAGGCAATTCAAACTATTTGTTAAGCACTAGTGAGCCAGAAATCAAGTATGCCTGACCCTCCCCTCCCAGGAGGGATCCTGGCTCTGGGGACGGTGTCGCACGCTGTCCTGTCCCCTGCTGCACCGAGGAGCTGCTGCCTTCCCCAGCTCTCAGCCATCTGCTCTCCCACTGCTCCAGCAGCAGTGGAAAATTCCTTTTTGTCTGAAAGGTGAATTGCATGCTAAATCTAGATGACAGGATCAGGAAACATCTTAAAACAAATTAGCGAGACAGCAAAACAGAGCTAACAAGTTATAAATTGCATTAGCCATTCTAAGTGTCCCTCTGGCCTCGACTCTTGCTCTTTGCTTTTAATCTTACGAAAGAAGGGTTACACGATTAGTTTCCTAAGGCTTTTTCTGCTCCTCTTAGGAGCAGAATTTTTAGAAGCAGTGGATTTTAAGCAGTGGTGTCTCCAATCTTTCATGGTGTGACCCATTTGAACTTCCAGTAGGTCACACAGTATTGAAATTATTTGCAGAGATAAGTCCAGGTATCATTACACACCCTGTGTAGCTATTTCTTCCAGAAAAATACCACCCACCTGCCAGGAGACAGATATGAAGTACTTTGCAAATCCGGAGGAAAAAAGAACACGAGCAAACTGATTATTGGTAGCTCTTTTTCAAACTTGCATGTAATATTGCTTCTATTTGCTCCAGTGCCTCCTCCTTTCCTGCCTTCCTCTAATTCTCTTATTTAGCTTGCTGGACGCAAATATCCTTCCCATTATATTGTATTTACACAAAAACCC
Source organism: Alca torda (assembly GCA_008658365.1). Classification (NCBI taxonomy): domain Eukaryota; kingdom Metazoa; phylum Chordata; class Aves; order Charadriiformes; family Alcidae; genus Alca; species Alca torda. The sequence goes on from CM018081.1 coordinate 46,105,104, forward strand.
ACCATGGATTCAATGAAGTATTTAATACAATCTGATGACATGAAGACAAGAACTTCATTTACAATCACCACTCAACACCAGATCATCAGCGCAACAGGATGACGATGCAACACCGAATGAAATCTTTCATGAAAATTAAGTTCTTTTTAAGGTATAAACTTTGTCACATGAACTGGAAACTGGTAAGCTGATCTTTTACTGCCACCCTGAACACAATATGAAAGATGAGGTTTTGAGACTCTTCGCATCCTGGGACCGCAGAGGGGGGACTCGTGTGATCTGCTCCTCACTGACTTTAACTCAAGCACGACTGCAACAAGAACTTTGCTGAAAAGATTAAAAGACACTTCTTGTCACTTGAGCTTAGCTTGCACTTTGTCAGCAGTTATATAAAGGCATCAAGGACACTTTGTTCATGAAAAAAAATAATCCCAAACTGCATCTATCAGTGCATTTGAAATAATTTTCTGTTTTTCAGCCTGAAATGCTATTTTCAACTAAACTTTAAAAGGATTTTGCCAGGACTCTCCCTGATATTTTCCCAGCCTTAAAGAATGAAGTCTTAATAGCTCAAAGAGAAGGTTCTTGGAAATCTGAGGAACACAAAAATGGTACTACATGGAAGACGTTCTCCATTCACACCTCATCAATGAGGTATCCGTTTGCTATGCAAGCAGAAGCAAAAATAAAACAATTGTTATTCTGCACTTTTAATCTGCATGAAGATATGGTTCAATACAGCATAAATCTGGAGTTTCAGTGTTAAATCCCATACAAGACTTCAATAAATCGATTTGCAGTGGCCCCCCAGCCATACGCACAATCCATTCATCTTAATGAATTGTATCTTAACACCTCTTAAACCACCAAATGGATTTCAGAGCTGTAAATATCCTGGAAATGGCCATTACAAGAACAATAAAACAATCATGTGCTGAGAAACAATCTTCTTCCTGACCCAGCTAACTCTGAAATATTTGAAACATTGAAATTCCATATCAAGCAGTCCAATATCGTCCTGTGGGGTTGATTGTCAGAACTGCTTAATACCAGCAGTGAAATATGGAAATATCTCTTAGTCTACAAGAAAACCTGTATGAGGTTAATGTTAGAGTTAACCACCCTATAAGTCAGAAATCCCATACATTTTCATGCTCTCATTGCTTCAGCTGTGCTTGTTGTATAAATACAGCACTGAAATAAGCACTAAGGCTTTATCCTCTGATTTTCACCGTGGATCTATTTAATGAAACATAATGAAGCGTGACTAATAGTACAAACATACATTTTCTTGTCAGGAGTTTCTTGTCAGGAAAGGACTATGGCTTTCACAGGTTGTAGACGTTCCCAGTTGCTCCAGATTACTTATTTGAACCCTGCATCTGTACTTCTCATTCTTTAAAGCCAGTCTCTTTCTACTCAGCTGTTGCAGTGCTAAATATTGTATCCACTTAAGTACAACCAGACAACAAACAAATCAGACACGCAATAACACCACAGTAGAAAATTTACTTCTAATTTTAAGCTAAAACCTCTCATCACTGCATCCGTTTAAGAGATATTAGTGTTCAGGCAAGTCTGATTCCATCACTGTGCTCCCAGTTCTTGCTTGGGTGACACTTTAGATGCCAGGGTCTCTCACACAGGCTAAAAGTGTTTCAGTCCAGTTTGACAAAGATTGAGGAAATGATTAAAAATTCTATATGATCCATGCACCTTGAAAGAAATAAACAAGGGAGTAAAAGACCTCAAGTTCTTACCTGTTTTTGTAGCTACATACGGTGAAGAAGTCAGTTCTTAAGCCCAAATGGTGGAAGGTGGAATAAATTGCATAAAGAGGAAATGCCATAATAATGAATGACTAGCTGAAACATCCAGCGTTTTCAGCCTTCATGCAGTGGAACAGCTGGTAAATAGAAACAAGGGACATTCTTTAAACTTCCATGTTAAGCTGATGCTGGAAAATACCTACCTCTTCATTTGCTATCCAAATTGTCATGCTATACACATATATGTATTGCCTGGCTTAATGAATAAGAGGCACAACTAGCTGGACTTTTATTTTAATGACCATTTTTCCATTGGAAAAATGTGACGTCACATTGAAAATGAAGCATATTACCAACATATTCCAATTAATTTCATTGACCTACTCCTTCTACTTGCTCTACAAGTACATATTTTACAGCTTCTACCCAATGTTCAAGTGCATCTGCGATTATTGAAGTTCTACTCTTATAAAGCCATGAGCACTCCAGAGATAACTATACTATGACCATGGTTAAATTTCTAACAAGTTACAGGACATCTGCTACAGATGAACCTTACATACATCCTGTATCATTGATCTGAACTTGCGTCCATCTCAATACGGCTGAAGATCCATCTCTGAGTGCCCTTGCATTTGAACGGTGGGCTCATTTGTCCGCCCCTGTCATGTTTGCTTTCTGAATAGGGTTCTCCTTCCTCAACGTTAGGCAGGCTGAATGACAACACACTGCAGCCTTTAAAGCTGCGTCTGCCACCTATAAATTATCTTCTGTCAAAAACTTCAATTTAACTCAGGATGCTGACAGCCAGCTCGACAGACTAGGCCAAATTTTTAAAGGTAGATATGGAAGAAAAACTGCAATGTCTCCCCTTGGAGATGGAGTTAGATATGGACTTCAAAAAGAGTAAACATTTCAAAGTTTATTTCCTTTGGTACAATGGTTGACTTGCAATGCAGTTTTTACCATTGACAGTTTGTACTCAGTGCTAAAGAGAAGTGGTAAATATCTGTTTCCTCTCAAATACGACTTTTACACGAAGACCAAAACAGCTTTATTTATGGTTGCTCAAAGCCAACAGCAGGTCTCAAAACTTCATCCCTCCTTTAGCGTGTGCGTTGCCTGGGAGCAGTGCTTAAGGACAAGGGCTGCAAGGGAGTGAGGCTTTGCATGAGCACAGAGCAAAAAAGACAACTTGTTCTTCCTCCAAAAGGCATCCAACCATTTCTGTTCCCAGTACAGAGCTATGCAGAACTTGGAAGTAAACATAATATCAGTAGAGATAGCTCAGAATTCCTTTGAAATAGTTTTAAACACATATTATTTTACATTTATTATAAGATGGAAGAGGGAGCAAGTGTGAGGTTACGAAAAGAAATGGTCAAAAAGGAGGAGAGTCAATTGAAGCAGCGCTTTATAGTTGTAGATTTGGAAAGACTTGATGATTCAAAGTCAGACCAGAAGGACATTGGGGGAAAAGAACCGTAAAATTGCAGAAGGTAAAAAAGGGAAATAGAGGTAGGAAGGCCAGTTCTTGGAGATACACTGAAGACATTTATTGACCTTGGAGTTCAAAACAGCATCCAGATGTCAAACCCCAAGCTGGGGTTTGAAATAGGCAACCTGACCTTGGAGTGAGAGTTAGACCACATGCAGTCTTGTCAGAGGTGGAGCTTTTGGACCTTGTCAGCAGAAAGACAGAGAGGCACTGGCAGCTCATAGTTAAGAACACACCGCTAAAACAGTTCATGGGCTGCGACCACCGAGACTCTATCTTCCTCATCTCCTAAATGTGCAATATGACACTGGTCATCATTGTCCACAAGAAACATGTTTGCTAGTAGTTCAGCTTCCGAATGTCCTCAATGGCTAATTCAGCTGAGGCTGTTTACTGGGGCAAAGAGTTAGCCTCCTGATGGTATATTTGCCTTCCTCCTGTGAAAATTGTTTTGGAATTTAATGTTTAAAACAAGACCTCTCTTTTCAGAAACACACCCACCCACACAGCGCCCACTGAGTTTGCCAACAATTAACCAGTCAATCTGTCTGCAAAATAATGAAATACATTTTCAAGGAAAACAAAATATTTCTATTTAAATGCAAAAATTACAGATGAAACAGCACGATTTTTTGCCATGTACCATACACATTTTTTTGAAGACAACACGACCTACGCCTTGTGAGGATGAATTATATGAAAGTTGTGGTTAAGATTTAACAGCAAAGGGCTTGCTCTCAGTCACTCTTACATATCTCAGAAAGCACCATTCTTTTAAAGAGTGCTTAGCAATGTTGAACAATCTCACGCTTCTGTTGATAGCAACCTGAAACATGGGAGTTTTCAAATATAATGGACCTGTTACTTTTTGATTCTGTCCTTTCACTTTTGTGTAGATCGCCCAAATATATAACTATGAACTTAATCAAATTAGATTCCATCTCAGTCATCATCCACCACACACATTGGGCCAAGACATTTCCCTAAATACATTCTGCATTATAGGTTTTATTTGCAACACAACTAGAAAGCAAGGAGCTTATGGATCCATATCAAATTCCAGGAGGTATCCCCACACAGGATGGCGTTTGCAGAATACGTAGTGCTGTAAACTTCTTACCACGGCTGCTCTCTTTTGGATTGTTCTTACATTTACTCTCTTCAACTTCTTTTTTGACATTTGTACTTCTTGAATCTATGCCTAAATAAACCTCCATGCCCCTTCCAGTTGCTGAAACTAATCACCTTCCTGCGAAACTGCAGAAGAGAGCCTGAAGGTATTGAAAAAGCTTCAAAACCAGACATTTTGAGAATACTGAAGGTAGTCTTAAAAAAAAAAAAAAACCACACAACACAAAACAAACAAAACCCAACCGAAACAACACAACTGCAGCATGCTTGCAATTCTGTGCTGGAGGTATCCCTGGGATGAAGGACTTGGTCCCTCAAGGTGCTGAACACTCTGGCTATAAATTAGCACTTCATAGCCTCAGGGCTGAGCAGATAAGCAGTCACAGAGAGTCAGTCTCACCTACCCCCTGGCACTACACACATGCTCAGGAGCTGGGGTAGATTGAAATGGGATTACAAGATCATTATGTGATTCAGCAGTATCATCTCAATTTATTGTAAAAAAGCATCAAGCAGTGATCACGTGTTTTTTAGCGGTTCTCCTATTTAGGATGGCAAGAAGTCATCCGAATCTTTCTAGAATACAAAGTGCATCGTTGCACTTGGACACCTCAGAACTGCTTCAATTAAAATTAATTTCTCTGTTTACTGCAATTCCCGAATTATCGACAACTGTTTTATTTGAAGAATTTGTTAGTTCTCCAACAGCACATGGGCAAAAGTGTGCAAGACAGATTATGCCTACAACATTGCCAAGCAGAATTTTGCCTGGTACAGCACATTTTATTTTTGAAGACTGAAACGTACAGCTCTAAGAAAAAGAACAGAGCCAGTTCCAAAATGTAGGACAACATCACATCATAAATTAATGATCTGTAATATCATACCATGAATGCTTCCTTTCTCTTCTTTCTCCCTCCGCGTGATGTTTATCTGGTTAAAAAGGAAAATGCAAGAATAATAAATGCAAGCTGAGTGGAGAGCTGTATATTTTGACAAACTGTCATGGCCTTTCCCATTGAAATTTACATATAAAGGTTTCCAAGACTTTTTATTCAATGGAGAAAATCAATTAGCATTTTGGAAGGTAAATACAACCTTTCTGGAAAAGATGACCCCAAAGAAGGAAAAAAAAAAACCACAGTTCAAATTATATAATCAAAGTTACATTTGGAATGCAATTTTCATTTATATAGTTCACCCTAGCTGAAAGTAGGGCCTTATATGTCATGAACGCAGGCAACATAAGCAACAAGACAAAAGACATAAATCTAGTGTACAGCAAAGGTCTCCATTAAGGTACCCTGAATTCCGAGTGAAACCAACCTGCACCTTCTATGAGCAAGCAAATATTACACAAATTTATCCTCGGAGAGAAATGTTGCAATAGAAGTGAGGCAAAGGGTGTTCAGCCCCAGTTTTGTCTATGATTCAGAAAACTTAAGTCAAAGAGTGTTTAATATTATGCAACTTTTTTGTCTCAACTCCTCGGGTTTCCTTCAAACCCATTTTTATGTTACATTTAAGCTATTTAAATCATTTAAACCTCAATCAGCTGTAAAAGCTTTTCTGTCATTGCTACAAACAATTTTGTTTGAACGTGACACCCTGAACCAGCAGAGAGTTGAATGTTCAGGCTGGGATAGTAAACGTCGTGCCAAATCGGTATAAAGGGAGAATTACCGCTGGCGTCATGATGTACCACGTGGTTGGCTAAAGACCTCAGCAAAGCAAGAAGTACGGAGCTGCACAGTGATATCACTAATTCAGGCTTCCTGCTCAGAGGGTCAACCAGTCAAACACGTTATCCTGGGGCAGTGGAGCCGCAATGACTCTGTGTGCAGCTTCTACCAAACCCACCCAGGGTTCTCATTTACAGCATCCAATTCTTTCCCAAACACTGCTGGAATCACTCATACCTCAAAGCCTTTGTTTTACGCGAGTGCTGGCTTCCCAGCATCCCCACAAAAATATCCTCCAGTCATAAAGCACTTTCTGGTAGGTCACAGTGCCTGAAAGCATAATATTTTCATTCTCAGGGGAAGAAAAAGGCACCTTTGGTCTAACAGGCCTGCAGCCGCTGCAAACCTGAGCAATCCCACTGAAGTCAGGGGAGATGCTCGACCTCATGCTACCTCTGCTGGTGCCGAGGTACCCGAGAGATCCTCCACTGAGCACTACCTTGCTTCTAATTAAGCGCTGAAGTATTCTCCATCGTTTTTTTGAGAAGAACGTTCCTGTTTAAATCCCACCTTCCTCATGCCAGAGGAGATGAAAAAATTCTCAACTAGGTTCAAAACACACCGATCGGCTTCAAGTTTCTGCCAGTTCCACGCTACCAACAGCAGTGCAAGGTGTGTGGGAAGGAGAAAGCTCTAGTGGAGAAATGAGCAACTTTCATATTGATTTAATGAATCTCACAATATTTATCAAATAGATTGCTCATCACTTTGCTTTTCCTTGAAAACCCAGATCCTTTTAAACTTCCCCAATCTAGATTGATTTGTGTCCTGATTTCTTTCTCAAGTTCTGAGAAAGAAAACTGCAGTTTGATGAATTTCAGCTCAAGTTGCAGATTCTCAAGAGCTTTGACTGTCAAGCGCATGAATCCTCAATGCCTATGATTTCCTCTCTTTTTCATGCCAACAGGAGGCAAAATCCTTAACAGGTTTAAGTAGTCATAAATGCTTGATTTCTGAAGAGCACACCCCACTAATGTGCCCACCTCGCAGGCAGTGCAGTGAAACTTGATCATCATCCACGCACATTGCTTTAGGAACACTAGGTGGAAGAGCCTTTGATCAAAAATCGGAGTAGTCAGAGCAGGATTTTCAAAATATTCAACTCCCACTGAAATCCAAACTCCACTCACTAGCTCTAAAGGAAACAGATTTAGGCCAGCACCGAACACTTTTGAAAATCCAAATCTGAAGTAGAATAACTCTGGGTGGGCATCACTTCCTAAATGAAAAAGACACAGGCAAATCAGGTCTGACTAAATTCAGAACTACTGGAATTTACCTAAAACCGTACTTGAACCTTTTCTGAGCTTTGAACAGTTTGTTTTCAATTAATTTGCCATTTTTCCTTGCCTCCCAAATGCTGAGTTCTGATAGCAGCCAGGAGCTGGACTGCCACAAGTGTTGTTTCCATGGCATTTCCAGTCTGACTGGAAGCCAGAAACATTAGAAAGCTCATGAGACAGCCTGTTTTCAAGAGTTCTCAAGCAAATTTTGGCTGATCCAGGATGTTTTGATGACTTCAGAACAGCATCCAAACTGGAACATATCTCATAGCCAAACTAAACCCAAACGCTGGAGAAGTTTGCCTGAAACAAGATGTGATTTGGGTAAGGCAGGGGTGGGCAAATGTTTTCTAAGGTTTATTAGAAGCATTTAAAGGTAGACAAAACAGTGACAATAAAAAGGAAGAGATATCCAGAAATACACAATCAGCCCATGGTTTTCTGATTCAAGTTTTCAAACTTTACTAAAATCCAGCTCTCCTGCCACACAAAATCATTCATTTGGGTGAAATGAATTTTGGTGGCATTTGAAGATGGGGATCTCTGCTCTGGACAGGGTATGTTTCTGTATGCGAGAGAAGAGCAATTGCTGTTTTCCCCATTTTATCCAAGGTAAGTGTGGGCTAAGTTCCTGACAAGATGCCAATATAATTTTCAGTGGCATAGGCTTTTCCTCCCATTTACTAGCGAGAGCAAAGCTGAAAGATCTACAGGCAGGGTTTGCATCTGTAATTCACATTTTCATTCCTATGACAGAGCCTTTCCTTCAGCAAGTTGGATATTAGCTTGTTATCAAGTCTTCCTTGAGTGCCAAATTGAAACCACAAAATAATAATAGTTCATTCCTCCAGAACACTTGTAGCTGAGGTGCGAAGTCAAGATAAATTTGTTATGGTGACAGCTTGCAGCCTGAGCAGTCAGGTAAGTAATGAATTTTCCTGGAGTTGGAATAATGTTGGAGAAGCCCATAACCTGACCTGAGAGAGAGGTGTTTATAGAAAACTTGAAGTTCACCCTAACTTTGGGTAATGTGAAGCCATGCACACATTTTGCTGTGAGCAAATTAGAGTCGCAGCTGTCTCTTTGTCAGCCAGAGGAAAATATGGAGACGTGCTCATTTCATGCCCTCTCCTGCTGCACAAACACACGCTTTACTTACGCCTCCTGACCAAGCTTTCCCTGCCACCTCCTCATGCGTTTAACCATCTTCGAGGCTCATTGCAATCCAGGGGCAATGCTGCTAGAAATGTCCCCAAATAGCAGGAATGCATTCGGGGGAGAGTGTGCGAATGTCCCTTCCACCCAACAGACCTTGCACTGGCTGCCATGACGTTCGCTCAGCAGAAGCACTTGGGCTCTGACCCAACGGATTCACCACGACTGCTCTTCTTGAAAAAGGAAATTTCAAGCTCAGCACCTATTCCTGCACAGCCAAATCTGTGAAAAATCAGAGCTTCTGATTTAGCTCTGCAGCATGGTGTGGACAGTGAGCCTGTCTGGAGAGCCCCAAAGTCTCATTTAGCCCCTCCGCTGTCTCCCAGATCGGCCGAGCAAGAGCCATGAGACATTGGGGACCATCACACACACCTGAAACGGACACTGTTCACTTCATGGCATGGTAAGACAGATACAACCCTCTTTTCAGCAGCACCTCCTGATAACCGAGGTCCATCAGAAAGGTGAGACGGCCACTGCTGGAGGGTAGCTACCAATATCATTGTTCGCTGCAGGAACGTGTAGCCTGCAGCTCCTCCTCACATCCCTAAAACACCTGATGTCTCAATACGATATGTGCCTTACTTTCCTGAAGCTCAAGTCTGCTTCCTTTCCTCAGGGAAGATGTTTTCTATCTGAACAGAAAGCATACAACTTCAAATACAGATTTTTCTGCATGTTCTTGGTGGAGGCATAGCTGCCTGCTATAGCTTATGCCTCAATAAGCAGGGGGGGAAAAAAAGCCCCAAACAAATAAGAAACTGAATGCATTCATCTACTCTTCTCTCCATGAAGTACTGAGTTCATCATTTTCTGTAAATCAAAGAGGAGATGAATGCCAAGTGTTATTCCAGCTTCTCAGTGCAGATATAACAAACTATTTTCTGGCTCCCAATCTCAATCAACCACCATGCAAGAAAATACATATGCATGTTTGTATTGCTTATTTGATCAATGTCAAGATTGCTTCCATTTTTTTTATTTCAAACGAAACGAAGAAAACACATTTTTAAAATTCACTGCAAAGCGTAGATTCAGCTAGAAGATCAAACTCCCCATTGATTGCACTATTCAGGGTCACTGCTGCAAATTCAGGGTATCAACTCCTTTAGAAATCAGACACAGTATATTACCACATCTTTAGTTTTATTAGCTGCACCACAGATCCCAAAGAGACCTCAGCTCAGTTTGTTTTTCTTTCTGCTGCATATACCGCCCCTGGCTCCTGCTGTACGTGTTACTTCATTCTGCATTTGAATTTCTTATTTCGAGTTCAGAAACACGGTCCTCTTTCCTGAATGGACTTCAAAGCTCATAAAACAGGCCGATCCTTTCGTATAAATATATTGATTTTAAGAGCATGCTTGTTAGGAAGAACAATTAGGTGTTAGAACAATATTCCCTGCTAATGTCTCATGATCTGAGCAACGAAATGAATTTTGTTGACTCTAATATGTGGTTACTCATCACAAGGTATAGCTGCAAATTTCACACAGCAGGACCCCTTTGTCAAAACAATCCTCTGCTGCAAAAGTCACTTCTGCAGGAGCTCCATGGGGCTCTGAGTACTTTGACATTTCAATCTACTTCACAACTCGTTTTCGGCTTTCCGCACTAAGCAGGTTAGCTCTGGAATTGCACAGGGAGAGCGTTCCTTACGGCTCTGCCAGCTCACATGGACGGCTGCAGCTCAAAATTCCCTAGCAATACACTCCATGGGAAGCATTAAGGAAATCAGTGCAGAACCAAAGACGGCTTGGAAGACATTTCAAGGGAACAGCTCGACATTTTGCCTGGGCCTACTTAGTTTTCTTCAAATATAATATATATATATAGTGTGTGTTAAATGCTTATTAATCTGTGAGAGAGAATTGCTGAGGAAAATGTATTTTCAGCATGAAATCTTGCTAATTCCTCTGTTTCATACAGAGGAACATTCCTATTTACTCTTTTTATTTTTTTTCTTTTTTTTTCCCCTCCTGTTATTAAGTCCTAAACTGGATGAACTAACTATGCGTTTCTTGATTTTAGTTAAATATATAGTTAATGCTGTGTCAGATCACAGAGTCTGGCTGCCATCATTTCCTGGACCAAAAAAATAGCCCCAGAAAATCCTCTCTGAGATCCATGACACAAGCCAAAGACTTCTATAATTCATAAAAGCAGAGATTTGCAGGTCACGTCATTACCTGAGAAAGCATGATCTCACAGTAGCTCCCCACCCAGTAGCTCTGAAGAGAAGCCAACTGCCAGGAATAGACACAACCTTGACCCCCATCTCCAACAGCTAGAGAGCTTGGAAGATCAAAGCTCATCAAGGCTTGGCTCACCAAGGCTACCAATCACTACACACCCTTCCAGAGGCAGCTGATTCAGCTTTGCATTTTGAGCTCGTTCACTAAGAACGGGGTTTTATGGTTAAACACATGTCTACTTAAACCCTTGAAATACAAGAGTTGCCCCAAAAGCTAGAGATTTTTTGCTAGGTCCTTGAAAAGAAACAATGCTAAATTCAGAGGTAGCTCCTTTGTTAAAAGGACATCAACTAAATTCATATACCAAAAACTGATACTGAAAGACTTTACCTCAAAATTATCCATAAGACATTATCCCTTTCTGGTTGTGAAAGTCCATTTCTGAGTGAATATTTTCCAACTACTTCTATAGAACCCAAGTTCTATACAACCCAGGTAGTAACAATTCTGGAGCGTAACTTTTATACAATGAGATATATAAAGTTTGTCTATGTAAATTATATACTTATTTATACGAATGGAGATGTAGTAAAGTGAGATTGAGAAAACAAATGCAAAATGGAGAAAATAAGCTGCTGGTCCAAAGCCTACAAGCAGCCTTCATTTCCTTTTAATTTGCTGTGGGTACAATAGCTGCATCTGTTTTTCCTCTGCTTTCCGCTCCCACTGTTTCATATACTGCACAAAAATGTGATGTTTTTTATCTTAACTGTGCTCTGAGACAGCTGAAGGAATGGAAAATAAAGACCAAAACTGAATATTCCTGAATTTTGGAAGATGAGATCATTTCAAAAGAAAGAAATAGGATTTATTTTTCTGGTATCCTCTGACCATTGCATGTTCTTGTCTGCCAACATTGGGATGAGGTGTCTGAATGAAAAATTCCCAGAGCGTATGATGATCCGTTTTTCCTCTTTTCCCCTTGTTTGTTGAAGCCCTGAGTGTGTTGAACTGTTATGTCTCTTTTATTCAAGATCTAGGATGATCTTGAGTAAGATAGATAGCCTGTTTTCAGCTCCGTGGCATGCAATTGCTTATGAATAATGAGTATCACAGGCAGACTGATTAATAGTAACTCTATAACGTGAGAAGAGGCTAGAAAGGAGGACTTTGTGTGGAATATTTATTAATGAAATACAGTCGTCACTACACAATGAATAAGGACTGCGGGGGCAAAAAAAGGGAGGGAGATAAAGAGCAAACTATGCCCGGGAGCTCCAGAGAGCATAGGAAGTAGCTGGCCAAGCAAAACAGTATAAAAGGAGGAAGAGCATGAATGAAAGGCAGTAAGAAGTGACCAAGAGATTCACGTAAACTTAATTCATGAGCATGAAGGGATTCTGATTAATTCTGTAATGCAGGTGAAGAACAGAGGTGATCAGGGTAGAACCTCCCTGGCAAAATGGTTGTATACACCTAGAGGGACAATCTTTGTCCTGAGTTGACTTGATGAACACACAGCGTTATCCGTATCAGTAGAGCCATAGTCTGAGTCTCATTCGGTCACTTAAACCTGCCATTCAAACACTAAATCGCAGTTCTCAGAATAAAGACCCGCCAAAGCAAGCACCTGCTGGGATTTCCCTGCTATTGGTATCAGTGTCTAACAATCCTTCCCAGAAAGTCCCAGACTGAATTACTCTAAATCTCAGGCAGACCATACTCCAACATCTATAGCTGAAGAGCATATGTTTGCAGCTTACCAGCAGTAATCTTTTCTATTCACTGACATAACTGACAAATAAAATGCAAGAAGTTTGCAAGATTCAAAATAACCTCTAAGACAGACATGTTTGCATCACTCAACACTTTTTTTCCTGTTTAAGAATCAGAGCACACAGGACTTCACCTCTGGTGACAAACGCTTGTCAGGGACATGTTCTAGCCATTCACTAATAGCTTCTAAAATTCTCAGCAAACAAGGAAAAAAACTTAGAAAAGCAAAAAAATTTTACCATGTATATATTAAAGCTGAAATCACAATTTGAGAGTCATTCTAACACAGAGAGCAAGAAAAAGAAATAAAACATATGTAGCCGTCCACACACAAGACAAGCTTTTGCCCATATAAAGTTGTATGGTGTCCCTTCAGCAAAACAAACAAATAAACAGATACATAATAAAAATAAACAAAACCACTTTTTCCCCTACTGGTATTTATTTCCCCACCAGTATTTTTCAGAAGTGGCATCTTTTTCTTTGAAAACTGGAAAGTTATTGCATATGTGCATATCCATGGCCAACCAGAACGTTGCAAATTGCTCATCACCGACTTTTCATACCAAGTAGTATTTTCATCCTCTAAAGAGGCTATAAATTAATCTGAAATAGTGCTATGCGATATCTTGTTTTTAACACTTTTCTGTTTATTCTTTTGAAAATAACAACTTCGCTGTGGAACAGCGGAATCCCCTATGAATCCTTTCTGTGCCAAGCAGCAGCTCAGAACCAGTATGAGACCTTCCGTTCCTATTCCAAATCACATGCTCATCCACTAACTAAGCTTGATTTTTTTAGTCCCTTCTCTATCCTTGTCTCTTGTTAGGAAAATAGCAGTAATTTTTTCTTGTTACTCCACTTAGTCATAAAAAACCAGTATAATTGCAATCCTGGTTTATTGGGTTTTTCTCAAAAACCCCACACTTCCTCGTTTAAGGTACAATAGAGAAGGATTGTAGCTACTTTTTATTGTTGTTGTTGTGTTGGCTTATATATCAATAATTACTCTAAGGAAGATATATAGAGCTTAGCTGGAAAAGAAAGTGTAATGGAGTTTACCAATCTATTTTCAAGGTTATTTGTCTTCTTAAAGATTTTTATTTTCAATTTCTTCTTTGTCTCAATACCCATACAATATGACTTTTTTTTTTTCAGTTCAGTGAATAACTGCCTTAGTGATATGTAAAGCCAGGCAAAAAACTCATTTGCAGTATATAATTTCTGTTTCCAGTGACTAGTCCTGTCAATCAGCTGGTCTCAGACTCCCGCAAAAGTATGTCAGAAGCTGTATTTTTCTTGCTATTACCCATAATCAGAGTGAAAGGAGAAAGCACACTATTTCATCCACAGTTGTGCCATATAAAAAAATAATAAAATAGGTCTGTTAAACCTCACCGAGGTTCAGCAGCTGCAGATAAGACAAAGCCTCAATTAATTTCTCAGCATCAAGTCATTCTGCATCAGATTTTTTTTTGGCCCTACTCGTTTGAAACTGCCAAGGTAGATGATCAAAGAGGCCAAACGCAGCGACTGTCCCTTACATGCACATGAAATACGATGAGAGAAAAGGAGAATATTTTCACTCCTTCTCCTTTACTGCTGTTTGGCCTTTTATGCAGCGCAGGATGTTTTTTCCAGAAGAAATTGCTCGCATTCAGCACCATCTTCCTGTGAGACTTTTTCTGCCCTAGATAAGGACTTTCTCTCCTGAAATTCAGGACATTATTAATATGATTTTTGAAAGATGTTCTGTTATAGGCGTTTAGGGGCCAAGTTCTCTCTGTTGGATGTAGTAAACCATACAGAAGGTTGTCCACTTTAGGAATGTCTAAGGACGGCCCATGCCACCCCATAATATTTGCTGTGGGACCACAGTGGGAAGTGGTGAGGGAAGAAATGTCATTTACCAGCAGGTCCCTCCCTCAAGTGCTTGCACGGTGGGCATGAGGGGAACCTGCTCCTGATGTTTCTGTCCACTTTGGACCACTCCTTTCTTCCTCTGGACTTTGTTACTCATTTCCCCAGGCCTGTAAAGTGGAACTTGATGAAATACAGTTGTTTGAATAGCAAAAAAGCTGGAAACACTAAAAATTTGGTGTCATTTATTTTAGTTGCATACTGTGAGCACAAATTCCTGTCTGTGAGAGAGGAGTATATGGATTAACAGGGTGGCATGCCCTCTTGAAGAACACAGCCTTCTTAGAAAGGCAGCGTATTTATTGTTTGCATTTCATGCATATACAAAATCATAAAGTAACGCTATCCTAGTCCTTTCACCACTTCCTATACTTCTGCCCATATCAAAATTATATCTTTCTTCCATAAAATGTAAAAGCTTCGGAAAATTGCTTGGAAGGGGATCATATTAGAAATAAAAACATCACAAAACAAGATGAGCTGTATTTCTTTTTTACAGCTCATCATCAGTTTTCTTAAGAGAATACTTGTTTCTCTGCAAAGAAAACCACTTCAGCTGAAGTAATTCCTCGGATTTTTAATTAGTACATTCCTCTTCAGGACTTGGCTTAATAGCTAATTCCTTCACCTGCCCGTCTGTCTTAACTCTTGAAAACAACCCTCTCAGCAGCTCCAGCAGTGATGTGTTTTGCATGATGACATTTAAAGATGTATCATAAAAGAAATAGTAAAACTGACCGTCTCAGAGATGAATTTTAGGATGAACATAGAATAAGTCCCAGCTACTTGTTCGGTATAATTTTATTTAATTTGATGCAAACAGAAAAGAGTAGAGGCAATATTTCCTTGCAACATGGTCTTGCATGGCCTCAGAAGCAGTAAAAGGCACCAGGTATTCCAGCAAAGCCTTCTGGTTTTGAGGAGCAGCTTCCACCACCGACTGACGGGCTTTTCAGGCCACTCTGTTTGTCTGATTAATTGCTCGCTCTCCTCCGAGCGCTGCAGAAAAGCATCTCCCCCCTCCTCACCAGGCCCCATGAGAAAACCTCGCCATCTCCTTGCAAATAGCCTGCGACCTTTCCAGGAGCAGAGAAGTGCCTGGACGCTCGCTAAAGCTCTGTGTTCCTTCACAGGCGTGAACCTGTCATTTGAAGTTATCATCTAGGAAACCTGAGAAAATTAAGTTAGAACAATATTAATATTTCACCTCGTATAATCACTCCAGTTCTGAAGATCTCCCAACTACTCATCCCAGCGTGTCTTCAAATCTACAAGCAGAACCGCCCAAAGCTCCAACCACTTTTTACACGCAAGTATACACACGGTGTTCAAGTAAACACACTCTTCTTTGAAAATAGGGGAACTGTAGATAGAAGAAAAAAGAAAATACTTAGAGCAAAATGCGTATTCCTCTTTTAAATTGCTATATAGGTTATTTTAACGGAAGACTTAAAATTGGAAATTAACTGATTCCTTATTTCTGCACAATATGCTGCCTCGTCTACTGCTGCTCAATGACTATTTTTGTGTGAACTTTAAGAGTCTCTGCTCTACTTAAAAAGACATATTTTATTTTCTCCTTCCTACAGAAGTATTTTTTTTCTTCCTCAGCAGTAATTCCATTTGTCTCACTGCCAGTATCACTGAACCCATACAAGGATGTTTACTATTCTTCAGCAATTTGAGGCACAAGAACAATAAACCCAGACACCAAAGTGGCTACGGGCCCATCGAGGTAGTCTGATATCATGCGCACTCACACAGGTTGTAAGATAAAAACTAGAAACCCTCTGAATTTGTACTGAAGAGCCACAAGTGTGAGCAATTTCATCTCCATCCCCCTCACGTGTTCTCTTGTCTCTAATAGACAACATTGATATTTGGCGTTACTGTAATTCCTAATTCCTCAGGTGCATTCTTTATACTTTTATTTTCCCTCTGTGGAATGAGTACAATAGAAAAAAAACCTTGTTATACCCCAGATGTTGGAGAAGCACACTGTCAAGCACCTTGGTTTCAACTCCAGCACACGTCACCTTTGCTTAGGCTGTAGGATTTGGATAACTTTATTGACTTCATCTATTTTCAGCCCAAGCACAGAGCCATATATCAGAAAATCTGGATCATCAGCCTGATTTAATGGTATAGAAGGACTTTTGAGCGTTGTAAGACAGGGTGATTCATGACAGGGACTGATTCCCAGGGCTCTGCTTTGTGAAAGGCTTGGTTGGGTAAGCACCAGACAAAAGCGGGGAGGGAAAAACAGTAGAAATATTCGCCGAGTATCCTTTTCTTTTTTAAATCACCATTAAACACAAGAAATATTTATGTAAAAATAATGTTTTAACAGCTACTGAAAAATGAGAAAAAGCACACTGTTGGGTAACAGATGAGTGTTGCAAATCCAGCACAGCTGATTAAGCAGTGTTAATGAAACTGCAGAAAACTGTAAAGATTGGTCTCAAAATCACAAAAAAAAAAGAAAAAAAAAGGTCTATGGAGGAGAATGTTCTATTTCTGGGAAAGTAGATTTGCTTTTGAGAGGGGAGAGAAAGAAATGACTACTTAAAAACACACGTTTCTTGCAAGAGGTGATACCAAGTCAAGGACCTGGATTGCTGAGAAATTTGCTGTAGATGTGAGGGACGAGTGAAAGGTCCAGAGTTCCCGACTGCCCAGGTCTGTCTGTAACCAAATTCTGGAATTTAGTTTCAGTCATGGGATCCTTTGGTGCCTCAGATTTGCCAGGACACGTCACCACTACGGATCAGGGTGAGATCAGGAGTCAACACAAGGTGCAATGGGTGAGGCTGAGGTGGGGTGGATGGAGGGCAGAAGGGGACCAGTGGGCTCGAGACCTGCCCAGACCTTCAGAGCTTGCTGTGACAGTGAGACATCCCCCTCATTTCTTGAAACCACCGCATTTTTAACTCTTCTTCAGGCTCTGTGCTCCCGAGGAGATGGGAGCGTTCGTAACTCCCAACACATGGCCATACACCGCGCAGCAACAGAGTCTGTCTCGTGAGGATCAACAGCTCCCCACGTAAAGCGCAAGCCTGCCTTTGGATTTGTGCAGGCTAGATGAGGAAGATTTTTATCCAGGAAAAAAAACCCATGTTATATAATAGAAAAAGGTGGAGAGGGGAAAAGCACTTTGTTAATTTTAGGTAGAAACAGAATGAAGTCAGACATTAATTTTCAACTGAATGACATCTTTCCAGTCCTATAGGTTCAGTTTTAATGGCATGGAGAAATGACATTATTTGTCTGTCTGAGCCTTTATTCTTGTTTGAGCCTTTCTGAATATTTATTCTTAATATTACTTAGAGCTAGTTTTTAACATGAGGATTTTGAAATACCTAAGCATGGTTACATGCACAACGTCCACCTCAGCCAGACCCAATACAAGAGATTATTGCAGAATTTTCATAAAATACAACTAAGAAATAAACCCTACTTAGTAAAGGTTATTTTATTGAAAACTGCCTTTTAGCTTTGCTTCTGCTACTTGAAATGGAACCAAATATCTCAGGGTCTAAGAAAATAGAAGCGCTATAACTGAATAATGCGGAAAGATCTAAAAAAAAGAATATTGGTACAGATTTTTAGTATCCCTGCTTTTGCAAGTAAAGCTTTTACATTAATTAGTGTCTTCACATGCTTATAGATTTGGAGATGCCCCAGAAAAGAGTTTCTAGGGAAACTCTAGTCTGCCTCTGGCAGACTTCACCAAAATATAATAGGTCAGAGTAGAAGGGACCATTTATTTATTCATTTATCTATCGATCCCATTATGAAATGATGAAGTGGCTCCTGTAAATTAATATTAAATCAAGATCCTAGGCAAGCAAAACAATACATTACTTTTTTATTCTATACCTTTTTAAACAGCATGGAAAGGAGGACAGCAGACATCTTTGGCTTACGGGCACACCATTATGCTTTCAAACCTCCAAAGCGGCATTTTCCAGGCAGGGCCCTTTGCATTTCAGTGGGATCCATTAGAATGAGTGTGCAAAAATATATGACATTTTAATTCTCGGGGAATTTCAGGCCTGCATCTGACTGCTGAATTCCATTCCATTTCAGTAAGAATTGGTCTTTTAAAAAAATACTTTCTTTTCAGTTCAGCTTTCAGAGAACGGGTGATGTGTGTAATTACACCCACTGTCAGTCTCAGCTCTGCTCTTTACCTTTTCAGCCGCCGGACAAGTGAAGTTGGACAGAAGGCGGCAGGATTAAGCCATGGAACAGGTCTGGGCAGTCAACTCTATTACTGTTTTCACAGAACTTCTTTTCAAGCAATTTGGCGACCATTCTGCTATAGAGGAGGCTTTGAAGAGATTAATTTATCTTCTTTATACCAGAAATTATATACTTTTCTATAGCTAAAACTCAACCGATTACATATAAAAAGCACTAGTATTTAATATTTAATTTGAAAATTTCTTAACTGTCGCAGCTACCATGCTACTTTCCTCTTATATACAAGACCTGCCTTTACTAAAAGAAATTTTTTTTTTAAAAAATGGTGTTTGTCTGAAGGGCATTTTGGACCTTTTTCTTCAATTACAGTGGATTTTCTTGAATATTTGTATTACTAAGATCCAAAATACTGGCATGTTACCATCCACCGTACCTCATGTAGAAATTAAAAGCACAAAATAATCAAGCACATGGAGGCTAATCATCAGAAGGGGGAAAAAAAAAAAAAAGGAAAAATAAAACTAGACAAAACTGATGTGCTCTGGGGCAGCACAAGATAAACATTTGTTCCCAGGAAGATGACAAGCTTTACTTTCCTTGGCAGCTCGGAAAGACACCAATATACACCAGAGGAAAGAGCCCAATTAAAGCAATTAGAGAAGCAGCAATCAGAAGCTGACCAAGTTGAAAGCTTTTCAAAATGCAAACAGTCATGTGCGTGATAGATGACATTCCTGTATGCTGGGGCATTTTGCACGTTTTCTTTCTTGCTGTAGCTCCTGTTTGATCCGTCAGGGAAGAGTTTTTAAGCTTTTACGTTAGTGTAATTTATTTTGTACTCCATTAGAAGTTAGACAAATGTATTGTCATGGTGAATTTAGGTCAAGAGAATAAATTAAAACCACATTTCTCCACCTTCTACCTTTCTTGGTAATAATTTGACAGTTTTGTAACTAAAACCGTAAATCTGGTTGAGTTCATCATAAAGGCAATGTGTGAAAAGTGAAGCTAACTGCACTCTCAGCTTTGAATAGTTTTTAATCTAGGAGCAAGGATTACTACCCTCTCCAGAACCAGGACTGGTTTTATTACTCGTAGCTGCCTCCGGGTAAATACCACATTTTCCCCTCCTCCTAAGACTTGTACAGGACGATAGCCTGGAGAAAATCCTTGAAAATGCAGTAAACAAGCCCGATTCAGGCTGTATTCCAGTTTTTCCTTTTGGTTCCGCACACGGAAGCAAAACATAGCTTGGATGAAAATTGTTTACATCTTATTCTAGTAATTTTACCACGGCATA
Organism: Alca torda; assembly: GCA_008658365.1. NCBI lineage: Eukaryota > Metazoa > Chordata > Aves > Charadriiformes > Alcidae > Alca > Alca torda. The sequence goes on from CM018081.1 coordinate 46,125,139, forward strand.
ACCATCTGTTTCCAGCCTGCGGGCTCTAATTGTACATCAGGAAAATACCAACCCTACAGGTTCCCTGTGCCTGCCAGTCAGCCGGAGACAGAGTGGGCTCTGGCTTTGTGTACTCCATGTGCCGTTGAGCTTTACCGCATTAGCAATACTGGGAGGACACAATGTGAAAAAGCCCAGAACTGAATATCCCAGTTTGTTTCAATAGGTAGGGAAAGGGAAGGCAGTATTACAGTCTCTAAACATGCGGTAAACTCAGCGGGAAAACCTTTCTGATGATTTCCCATGAGGTACGGAAAGCTTAATTCAATTATTCATTTGTATGCTTTTACTGCAGCTTATCGTCCTCCTCCTAGTCTCTCCCAAACCAAACTTCCCTCCTGCCCCAGAAAAAACGACCACCAAACCTATAACAAAACCCTTCACATCACACCCCCTTTTTAGAGGTGATATTTAATTCTAAGGGATAGGGTCAAGTGGCCCAAATTAGATAACAGAATACTTAAGCGCATGCTTAATTACAAGATTAAGTATTGGGAGTCAAATATATCTAAATGCTTTGTTGAATTAGGCCATAAAGCAGAATGTCACCTTCCAATCTAATTTTCAGCTATCATTTTCTTTTCTACAGCCACACGAGCAGTCTCCAACCAAGCTGCTACACTGGTTACTTAAAGCATGTCAGGACTTGATCCCCTGCCAGCTGCAGCTACTAAACAGGCTCTTGCAGCTTAGAAAATGCCTTCCACTCCTGTGCCAGCCTCCAAATAGCTTTTTCTGCCCCAGGGCCCTCTTGCCTCTAATAAATGCAAAATTACAGGGGCTTGCCATTAGATTTATTTTTTTTTTTTTTTTTATCAGCCTTAAGGAACTGTAGGAATAACATCTAGCATTTAAGTTTTGGAGTAGTCATTTCCAATAGGGTATCACGCTGCTATATTGAATGTTGGGCCATGGAGTTTTCGAAGTTAAATTGTGCAATTTTCGTTACAAACTTACATGCTCTAACGTTTATTGTAAAGTTTCCTTCAAAGTACCGGCACTTCTGCAGATTAGGGGGTTTCTAAACAAGCTCTCAAAGCTGTACCGTGGATGGCCTTGAGTTCCTTAACCACACTGCAGCTCAGGAATGGGAGGACTAAACCGTCTGATACTCAACAGTTTGGGGGTTACTTTTTCCTTTGAAAGAACATATTTCTTTTTCAAAATAAATACATTGCTCTATCCTTCTGCTTGACAAGCCTTTTGAAGCCTCAGCATGAGCAGAGTAAGAAGTGCAGCTATATACAGCACAGGTACTGCTCAGATGTTTCGATAACAGTTCATAAGATACTTTTCAACCCTTCTTTGAGCACGTTAGGCTTAGAAGGACATGCAGCTTTTAAGGATTTCCATTAACCTCATCTAGCAAGAAACAATCTGCAAAACCCCAGCAGGAAAAAAAAAAACCCAGCCTATACATGTTGCAGAAAGCAAAATATTGACATATTCTTTTTTGTAATCTGAATCAGAGGCTTTAAGGGAGGAAAAAAACCAACCCAAAAAAAAAAAAAAAGCCCGTAAAGTGTCTTTTAGCTGTGGAGAAGACACCTGTGATTAATTCTGGCAAGGCAGCTGTCCTGGGGAGGGCTTGTGGGTATTTTTTTCTGGGTGTTGCTGGCTGTGTGGGGTTGCTTCAAAAGGGCTATTCTGGAGAAGAGCTGGCTTTTAGGTGATGCAGGATGGAGTTGGGCCCAGTGCTCACACGGATGCTCAGCATGTCGCCAAGCCTGGAGGTACAGACCTGCTTGCGTGGACCAGGTGAGCAGGCTAGCTTTGGTTTGGAACTCTTTTTCTTCTGATCTAGACGCTTGTGAATTTTGTCTACTTAAAAAGTGAATTACCCTGATTTGTATTCAAATAGAGCTTCAGTTTAGTCTGAAGATGTTTTGATCTTTGCAGGGAGTTTGCTGCGGAGAAAGGCATGCCTCTTTCAAAGTGCTGGCCTGGGGTCCATTCCCATTAGGAAGCAGTGGCTGAGTGACTGTTTCTTTTAAACAAAAGCCTTAGTAGAGTTGATTTAAAATGTGGGAGGACAGTAAGTAATGTGATACTGTAATTTGACAAAGTTTGAATCTTGATGCAAAACTTTCTTAGCTCTGCAGGTTCATATGGGTGTTAGTGTATTATATGTTGTAGACCTTAAGTGTTCCCGAATTATTGCAAGTGCTAATGGGAGCACAAAAGTATTCTTTATGAAAAGAGATATTTTACTCTTTTTCTTTGAGTTTGGAAATGCCAGTGCTGCTGAAAATTGCTGACAACTTATTGTGTATTTCCGAGGTGGGAGCATGTGTTTAATAATAACATTGAATTTTGATTAGTGATAATGAAGCAGGTTTATCAGGTGCTTGCTTGTTAAATTTTGTCCGTATGAATGTTTGGGTTACTCAAGGGAGTGCATGAAGACATTGGAAGCTGGCTTAATTTTGGGCATTCTTTGTGTTGTCTTTACTAAAAATTAAAGAAGCCAAGAGTTGTGTTGGGAAAGAAAATGGCAGTAAAGGCATCTGTACACCTGCTCCTTCTGTGTTTAAGCAGTTGGAAGCTGCTGCTGGACAATAAAAGAGTTGATGGTTCAAATACAAAATTACCTTTGAGGTGAAGACAAGGGCTGGTGTGGGATGGCGGATGTTGCCTTGCTGCTCTGGGTGATCACAAGAGTCTCCAAGGAGCTGTTGCAGCCACACGCCGTCTTGTTGATCAGCTAAATGGAACATTGGGCTTCTGAAAGAAGTAATAGGCTTTGAGGAATGGGGTTCTGGAATAAGGCTCCCCAACAGGAATTTTAATGTAAACTTAATTTATAGATGTAATAACACAAGTTGTCTCCTGAGGTCAGGACTCCAGGGCCTGGGAGGTACCTCTCAGTCCTGTGTTCCCACATCGCTTTTCTAAGGCACAGGGAGTGTATGAGAGCTGCTGGAGCCAGCATAAAATAGGGATAAAATTAGAATAACATTCTTATATTTGCCTATGTTAAAAGGTTCCTGTAAAATGAGTGTTACAAAAGGCATTTTTTGCTTTCTTTTTTACCAGCTTTCTGGATTCCGTGGGGGAGTTACTTATAATCATAGATTAGTTTATTAAATTCTCAAAGCAAGGTGTTCCAGCATTCATTGATGATGCTCAGATGAGTAAGTGAATGGGAGAGTTAACAGCCTGAGAAGTGTTACAACATTTGCAATGCATAGCCAGTTCTAAAAGCTACTTCACAAAGCAGCTGGTGATGGTACAATGATGCTGCACAAGAAAAAGATTGTTATCCAGCTGTCAACTGTTTCGCGTGTTTTCATCCATCAAGTGTTTTAGAGGGCCACCTTCCTATGCTGCCATAATTTAGGCCTCATAGCTGTGACTTCCTAAGTCCATTTTATGAAAATTTAAATTATCTGTATGCCAAAAAAAAGTCTTGAACCGCCCCCCCCCCCCCCCCCCAGTGTGATCTTGAAAATTGAAAAATTCAACAGATCTTTCTATTCAAAATACACAGATGCATATAGAAGATCATCTCCTAGCCTAAAAATTCCCCTGAGTAGTCAGTATCTACCATTTTCTTTTTGTTCCTTGCTTTTGCTTCTATGGTGTTCGACAGAGTCCCTGCGATAAATCACGGGTGCGTGTGCAGCAGCGGCTCTGCAGATACACTGGTTGCTCCCTCCTTTCCAGCTATTCCAATAGTCAGTATTAGATTATTCCTAGTTAAGAGTAAGAATACAGACATCTGGAGCATGCATTTTTCTTCTGGCGTTGCTGTCATTAAAAAGCTTTGTTTGCTTTCCTCAGAGCTTACCTCTGAAAGGCGTACTTTTCAGTGTAAATATCTGCTTGCCTTAAAAGAATACTTTTTTTATGGTTAAACATAAATCTAGAAATCTCAGCAGATCTCACTCTAAAGACCTAAAAATCTTGTTTTATCTCTCATAGCTTGTGATGTTTAGTCAATCTGCAAACGCCTCAATAGGAATCAGTGAATATAGTCCCAAGCCAGTTTTCAATGACTCTCGCGAGTTGTTTTTAGCTGCATTTAAGCATTTGGATGTTCTAATATACGAAGTATAACCACCGTAATATCTGACTGAGACCTGCCAAATATTCATTGAACTTACTGAATTCCTTGATAGTAAATATTCATGAAGTAGCGATGACTTGCATTCATGTTTTAAGATGAAAATTGGTATCAAAAGTAGGATGTCGCCTTGTCTGTAAAGTTGTGCCAAGTTGTTCTCTGCCCCATTCCAAGCGGAGTGAGGGAGCAGGAGCGGGGCTGATCTCTGTCCTGGCATTTTTAATCCGTTACCGTGAGTCAGAGTGGCATTTTCAAACATGGATTAGCTGCAGGAGCCTGAGTCAGGCTGAAATTCAGTGTGCGATGCAAGCTAAAAGGCTATTGCCACCGCACTCCTAACCTTTCTGCTGTTGCTTTTTTGGGGATTTGCTGTATCTCTGCTGCTGTGGGGTTCATTAGGACCGGTAGCTGCAAAAAAAGAGCAGGAGAGACTGGTCCCAGCTCCATCCCTGGCCCATTGAGATGATAATGCGTGTGCCAGTGAGCTCAGGGGCTCTACCCAATCTTATATGGCTCTGCCCAGTGTCCACAGGAGCTGCTGTACTGTATTAAGCGTTGGGTTTCGGCTTGTGGTCGGGTCTTAAACTTGACTTCAGCCTATGGACTACAGTAAATACCCCTGGGTGTAACAGTGGTGACCTGGCTGCATGTTCAGTGCATGTGGTTCAATCAGGAATGATGCTTGAACAAATCTGTGCGGCCCTCCATGTATTTTATAATACGGTGTTCGTTCTGCTCATTACCACCATGCAAAACAGAAGAAACAAAATATACTGCGTCTGTTCCCAGAACAGATAAACACTGGTGCTTATTCTCCACTTAGTCGATATTGCTCAGTGCGTGTAATCTTTTTAAACTTCTGCCCTCACTGTCAGGGTGTGTGTGTGAGTCCTTCAGCCTAATTTTTCATCCTGTACTGTTTCTTTCCAATGTTTTCTCCTAATGTTGCATTTAATTTCTTGTAGGCTGTGCCTATGCTGACACAGCCTGGTGCAAGGAGCACCAATTTACCTTGATTTTGCTGCCCGTTACTTTATGTATCTCTACTGCAATTTATAAATCCATGCCAATGTCACTTTTCCACAAAGTCAGTGCTTCCTGATTTCTCTTGCCAATTAATTGGAAGTACTCTTGACAGAAATGACAGATATGCCTGAGGAAGAACTGATGTCTAGGGGAGAGTGTTAAGATAACTTATAAAGCTGAAATTAATAAGTAGATGAGTTTCTGATGATGTTCTTGAATAAAGTGGCTAATCAATAAAGCACACTTTGAACAAAAACACTCATTCATTATAAGTGCAGGGGCTTGTCTGTGTCTAGAAAAGAGACAAAATGAGCAAAACTTGCTTTTGTGGTGTTAACAGGACACTTACAGTTAAGTATAGGGTATTAATGCAATTGTTGCCATATATTTTCCAGAAACGCATCATAAATCTTTTGAGTCGGGACAAGAAAAATAGGTAAGGGTGGTTTTAGGATGTGTTGGTTGAGGAATGCCTCTTTCTCGCTACTGGGTGCAGGGTATTTTCATGCCTTGTTTTCTTGTTTTGTGCAAAACAGCCTTAAGGGCCACAGCTGCCACCTATTTACCAACTGGACAGGCTGGCGTTGTAGAGTGTACACTGGTACAATGAGGTTTTTCCTCCTTTTTCTTTTGTGTATTTTTCTGATTCTCCTTTCAGTACAATTTTTAGGACCCCCCCAGTTGACCTCTTTCTCCATGTAATACAGGTTTCCCTACAGCTGTCCTATAAATGAATAATTTGATTTCCTAAGTGTCCATCAATCCCAATGGATGCGAATCCATGCAGGCTGTACCGTAACTATTAAACGCCACATTGTAGTTTTTTTTCTCACTTAGCATTTATATTCTAACTGTTTTATTCCTTGCAGCAAAGCAAGGCAGGTTACTTGTTATTCAAAAGCTATCAACAATCTAATACCTTCTGTGCATCTGTCCTTCGTTCTGTCTGTCCTGTGTTTTTCTTTGTGGTAAGACAGATTCTGTTTTCCTTTCACACCGTTGGCTTTGTTATTGGTTCTGAGATTCAAAACCGTGCTCTCCCAAAAGTGCCGATAGCCACTACGAAATAATATTCTTAAGTATGTGTAAGAAAAGTGCTTTATATTGCTTGCCTGTGGGACATGCTGCTCTTTGGATGAAGTTTTTCTGATATTGAGGGAAAATTCCCACACCTAAATTATGGATGTTTCCTTGCCAGTTGTCCAAACTCCAATTCTTATTAAGCTACGAGGGTAAATTGCACAGAATAACTTGCATATGTTATTTACTCAGGATAACTTCTGCCGGGAAACACATTCGCCAGGTTTTTTTCTCTCCATATACTTCCTGAAACGGGCTCTTTATCAAGGGTGAAGGTTCTGTGCTAATAGCTTCAAAATGGGACTTCATGGTATCAAGGGGAGATTTGAAAAACTACATATCGCTGCACGGCCCTAGCAGAGCAAGCAGGTATTGTTTGGGTTTTGGTGAAGCAGGGCTTTGTTTTTTCACGTGCCTTTCATGTCTTCTCTTCCTGTGGAATAAACGTTATGCCCTGCAAGTCTGAAATCGGCGTTTTCAGGCAGGGATTCTCTGCACTGAGCCATCTGGTGGATTTTAGCTGCAAACGTAGGGCTGGCCAGCTTCATAAAGCATCTGCCTTGTTAGTCCTGCTCCTCTGCCTTCGTGGTTAGTTTTGTGGCTGCATGATGCCTTTCCAACCTGGCTTAAATGGTATGATAAGGAACACGTTTCAAAACAAGATTAGAATGGCGGTACATTTTGGACTCAATCCTAAAAATGCTTGGTTTTCACTTGTTCCTCAAGGACACCGACTCTTGCTTTGATTTGTGTGCTTCCCTGGGTTTTAGATCCAGTCTGGGCATAAGAATTCCTCATGTAGACACAGTTGGGCAGCAGGAGATCCCTTTAGGCTGAGATTATGTGGCCTCAGAGTAACATGAGTCAATGCAGAACTGAAGGTGGGATGCAGTTTCTGTTGTCATAATACAATGTGTTTTCTACTGTACCTTTTGTTTATACTTTAAGCAATAACCCTGCAACAACAGCCATATGGGGAAAGCAGCTGAGAGCCTCTTGTACTCGTTTTCCTCCCCCGCTTTCCCAATCATTAACAAACATTCTCCAAGGAGTTTTTATTCCCGTGGGCACTATGTAATTGCTCCTGTATGACTGAGAGACAAAGTAAAAAAGGGGAAGAAGTGGGAAAACTTCCCCCATGCCTCCCCAAACTACATAGGTGTTCATCTGTGCCTCGGTGGAATAATGTACGTGTCTGCGAGTTATCTTGTTTTTCCTTAGTGTTGTTAAAGGAGCAGGTCCCTGCAACAACAAAAGTGTTATTCTGCAGATCTTCCCTGTGGGAAGGGACTCGTTTGGAAAATCAGCTCTGTGTAATCATAGCAAACTTTGAAGAAAGGGGAGGGGGAAGTGACTGCAGCAGGATCAGGTGGCAAAACTCTCATTGCTTTCAGTAGGATCAACATTTCAACAATTCACCACAAATGCTTCTCCAGAGACTGAGATGGAAGGGGAAAATACTCCGTTTTAGGCAAAGCAGGACAGTCATCCAAGGATATATACATACACAGCATAGGTGATACTTGTCAAATTGATTTAAACTGTCTAATGAAAACCGTCATATTTCCAAAAGTACAGCCTTGGTGAAAGCAGGAGATTTTGCAGGAATTTTTGGATTTTATTGTGTGTTTTGATTTGACTTTATCAAAGCAGGCAACTTCTAATATTTTTCAAGGTGTGTAGGAGCACAAGCTAAGCAAATCTGAAGCTGTATTATTTAAACATTTTATAGTAGTTCAGTAATGTTTATGTTGCTGAAAATTGGAATTTTTTGATTCCTTGATGCTATTTTGGTATTTGGGTGTGTTTCAAAAAATCTGGGACTCCCTTGCATGGGTTATTTAAACTAATTCTGCTCATTTTTTCTCCTGGGACTGAGGGGGAGACCTGTGGATTTGGTGCAGTCAAGCCTTTCTCTGTGTACTTACATCCCGAGCCCCTGCTGGAAAAGGGAATATATTTTTTTTTCCCTTTGATGCAGTGGCTAAAATGGCTTTTCTCAGCCTGCTGTAAAAGGAGTGGGTTTTTATCACATCTCCTCTTGACCCTGCACGTTCCCGCAGGGATGCAGTTTCTTCTCATAGATGTCTCTGTTACACAGAGCTATAAAATCACATATGGCCAAACTCTGCCACCAAAGCAATGCGTGTTTCCACCGTGGGATGCACTTATGTGAATCTGACAAAGTCAAATCTCTGCTAAATCAAACTCTTTGCTTAAACCAAGTATGTTTCCAATTTCAGTAGTTAGTGCGTGCTCACTGAGCTGAAAAATACACGCGTCGGTAAACCGGGTCTATGAATATAAGGGGTTTGCAGAGTACCTACTGCAGCAGTTTAAAGTGAATATATGTAGGAAATGTTCCTTTACACCTGCTGCATAGAAATGAGCTGGTCGGCCCAATAAAGCAGGCAGACTGCAATCACCCCTGTGATTGCTAGGAAAAAATTATAGATGGATTCTGTCTCAGTTTTCTTAATTATAAAAACAAGACCGAGTTTCATGGTTATTGATCCTGCTATTTACTTCACTAGTCATTTAAACAAGTGTGGAAGGGAACTTGAAAACATTTCGTTGCCAAGTAATCATTTCCATAAAGTAATTGTGGTTTGTGTCTTTACTAGGCATCCTGACTGAATTTTTCTAGATGTGAATTCAGGGTAGCGAGAGGTTCAGAATCAATGTGCTTATTAACCTTCTGGCTTTCGAATCTATTATTTTCTGAACACTCTTTTATATGATACTTCATGTAATTAGTGCAAATCCTCTTACAGTGGCAGGTTTCCTTGCAACCAGATAATCTGAGCCTGGAAGAGGTAATTTGCTTTTTGTTTTCCTAAAAACTACCCCCAGGATGAAGAAACTGCTCGGTTCAGGTTTGACTGAAGCTGATAGTATCTGGCAGTTGACTAACAGCCCTTGGGGACATCCCCAGGGGCTGCACTTGTCTTCCTTTTTTTTTTTTTTTTTTCTCATAAGAGCTATTTTACTTTATCACCTGGCCAGGGTTTGGAATACTTGACCAGAGCTGGCTTTTCTGTAGCTTGTGTCAAGTCTGACACTGTAAAAAGCACAGATTTGCAGGATCTGTGCTAAGGCCAAATCTTTCACAGTAGCGAAAGATGTCTCTGCCTGCCTGGTGATGTGCAGCAGAGGACATTGCAATAATATCGATGAGACTTCAAATAATAAACCTGCTGAGAAAGCTATTGAAAACACCAGCAGAACTCTGCTCTCTCCCAATAGGTCACAGTACACGTGCGGAGCTTGTAGTACGCGGAGAGACAAACAGAGACTGTTTTGTTCAAGGAGCTGCTTGGGTAATGCCGTTAATGTATATGCATGTTTACATATGTATACAAATACCTTTTTTATATATATCCTTAGAGATTTTTTTTCTTTAAATTGCAAAGAAATGTGTCCCTTGGATACACCTCCTTGTGGTTTAAACGGGCTGTTGTAAATCTACCAGCCCTGAGAATATTGAAATCAGTGGGGTAGGCCCTTTGAACTGTTCCTAAAAGGTGGCACTAGCTGTTCTGTGACATACAGGAGGTATTTTATCTTCTAGTTTAGCTGTTTGTTTTGCTTTGGGTGGTGGTTGCAGTCTGGAGGCTGGGCATGAGCTAGTGGAAAGCCACTGTGTAGGACTTGGGAGGCTCATTCCTGGCCTCTCAAGTGCTCCAGTGTCAGAAAACAAAGGCTGACAAAAATCTTCCTAGCCTTCTCCATTTTGTTTCTTTAGACAATTTCTTTAGTTTAAAAAAAATAAAAATATATAAAAACCCCAAATTAATGGCTTTCCTCCTCAAGCAAAACTCTGTACAACTCTTGAGACAATTTGTAGGTATTTTCATCTATTTCATAGAAAGCTAATTTAATTGTTTTCAGTAGATGGGTGTTTTCTGCGTGTCTGTATGTAGAATAAAAGGATACCACCCTTGGCTCAGGTTGGTATGGTAACAACAAAAAGGCATGTATTTATTCATTAAAAGTGCTGGCAGGGATTTTAAGTCCAATGATTCTGTCCCTTGTGCCTCCATCTTTAAAAGAGCATTGAATCTTCTAGCTGTTTCTCAAAAATAAGTCATAACAGTTTCTGGACTAGTTTTTATGTCTCTAAGATCAGAAGGATGCAAAGAGGTACCTAAAATCTTCATCTTCCTATTTCTTGGGAAAGTGCAACAAGACGACCTTGGCAGATGTGTTATCCGAGTACATCAGATGTTCTTTGGAACACTTTTTCATTGATTTCTAGCTACATATTCAAATATATTAACATTAATATCCTTGACTGCCTTGCTGTATTTTGCTGGCTTATCTTTGTGCATAAAATACAAGATTTTCCTACCCCTCTACATTTTTTCCCCTGTAAACTTTTATGAGAGTTAGTATTGATGCTTTTCCTACATTAAAAAAAAAACAACATAGAGGATATAATTTCGCCTTTATTTTTTTTCGCCTTTATTATTTACACTTGAACTTTGGAAGAAAGTGAAGTCTTGTGTTTCTTTAATCACATTGTATAAATGGGTTTTAGAAAACCTGAATGAGTATCAGTGTAAGTAGCCTAAGCTTTGTTATCAAAGTTTCATCCGTCTCGTGGGACTAACTTATCTATTCATCCAGGTTTTTGCCTGAGGAGGGAAGATTAGAAGAAAAGAAACTTTAGTAGGAGGTAGTCTCCTTTGATCACACGCTTTATGATATGTGATATATGCTGCGGCGTTTTAATGCCAGAAGTCTGCTAAAAGCTCAATAAATGGTCTCAATTTATAAAGGGAAGAGCAAAGCAGGCAACCTTCCTGTGGAAAAGACCAACAAACTCATAGTGCAGCCGTGTTCTTAAATGTAACAGATGCACTGAAAATGAATACTTGGTTATGCAGGCTTGCCATGAATTTGAGATGTTTTCCAAGGCTGACTTCCGGCAGTCACTTCAGAATCATTTTCTGAGATTTTAATGTTGAAAGTGGAGTTGTCTTGACATCCAAGGAAAATGACTCTGGCAGTCACCCCCAGGTTGTTAGATTAGCTAATCTAATCTACGGCCATAAGAAATGGCCTTATAACCTAACTCAAACTCACCCGGTGACACAAGCTGCTCCTTTTGTTTAAAAGGGCTTTGATACAAACCTTTGTAAATTGTACGAGAAATGCTTGGTATGGAGCCAGTTAGGAGTTTGGGGTTTTTTTTGATGGTCAGCTGAAACCACAGAAATAAAAAAGAGAATTAGACAGGAAGGCACTGAGCCAAACCTCAGGTGAGAGGTAAAATGTTGGGTCTGTTGGGGAAACCTAAAATTCCTTTAGGTAGGATGCCCAATGACAGATGCACTGTACTGTTTTGCTTACCTGGAAAAGAGATCTATATTTCCACGTTCAGCTACTCTTTTAACAAGTAACATAAAAACATGACTTTTGTGCAGTGTTAAAATTATTCTCCATTGTAGCTTTTCTGAAGGCTAAATTCATCAGTGTACTGTACTGCCGTTGGTAAGTACGTCCGCAGTAGATGCGAACCTTGTTTTGTACAGACTGACTCTGAACTGGTAGAGCGGTTTCTTGAGTGTCTATTTTTCCCTTTCACTTGGTCTAGTTCCATGCATTCTTACAATCTAAAGCCCATTTTTCACTCTTATGCCCTAAAAATCTTAATAGTTAGGGTCTATGCTCCCTTGACACTGTCACTGAACCAAGCTACACAGATTTAGCTCTTTTAATCTTCTCTAATAAGTCAGTCCCCTTCCATCTGCCTCAATTTTTGCTGCTCTCTGAACTACCTCCAGTTTGTCCATCTCCTGCTAATGAGGTGAACTATCCCCAGAGCTCTCAGGAGTGGGACTCTTTCCTCCCTGACTGCTGACATGATCCTTCGTGATACGTACTGTGCTGGGAATAGAAAGCGATTGTGAAGAGTGTACAAACGGAGGAGCTGATAGACAGCAAAATACACATTAGTTGCAGTAAGTCTGAGAGAAGAGAGCTGATTACTCATGGCAGACTTTCCTTGTTGGTCCTCTTCCTAACCTGAACTTGGCAACACCCACCAAGTTATACTGGATTTCCCTTCTTTCAGCAGACAGTTGTTTTTCCCGCTGCTCCTATGGCTCCCTCTCCTTTCCTGCTCTTCTTCCATCTGCTCTTCATCATGGTGCTGTGGCTTCCTGCAAGCTCCTAGTTCAAATGTGCTGGTATGGGTCATTCTCTCTTTCACAGCCTGTTCCCATGGGGAGGAATCTGATATGCAGCAGAGTGCTATATGCTCTTGAAATTACCAGCCTGCTCCGTGTTTTTTTGCAGGCAATTTGGTTCTGCTGCATTAGAGCAGGAGATGGCGGTGAAGATGTCCAGGAGCCCTTTGCCCCTCTGGGACTTGCTCTGCTGCCTGTAGGTCATTCCCAAGAAAGCTCTGCTCCTCAGAGATGAGATTTGTTTTTATGGCTGAATTTATGCTGTGACCGATAAGCAGGTCTCTCTTGGACCACTAGGCAGTCTTTTTTATGTACTTTAGACCCAGATTCTAAAGCTACCTGCAAGATAAGGATTGAGAATATTAAATTTAACCTGACAATTTAATGGGAAGCCGACCATGAAGGCAAGCCAAGTTGTTACAGCTGTTGGTGCTGAGATCTTTGTGCCTGCGTTTGCAGAAATACTGTATTTCCTTTCCTTCTCTAGGACAATTACGTAAGAGGAGTGGTTTTCTATTTGCTGTTTGCAAAATTTTAGGTATGTTACTCAAAGCAAATTCCTTGCTGGTCTGACACTTGAGGTTTGGAAGACTATTTACCAGTATTATCCAGTAGTTCATGAAAGTCTCCTCCTTTCTGTTGTATGTATTACTCTCCATTGTATTTTCCATAGCATACCCTTTCAAGACACAGTGACTTCACTTAAATAACAAAGAAACATTGCACGCAGAAATAATCCATGAGGTTAGAAACTGTTAAGCTGCAAAAGAATACTAATTAAAACTGCTGGAGGCTCTAGTGCATATAAAGGAACTATCTGTAACAGAGGACCATCTCTGTTAGCCCTTTGTCTTCAGAACCAAACAGCAGTCATCAATTTTAACTGATCCTGAGAGAAAGACAATCTTGGCATTACTAAGCTTTCCCCCACGTTCCCTCATGAGTTTTGCATCCATTAAGCATTTGTTGATTTTTATCCTCCTCTGCCCCAGTTACTGAAGACTAGGCATGCAATGAGCATTTGTATTTTCTGTATCACTGCATGGAATTTTTGGATTCAAACACGTGTCTTACTCTATTCTGAAATTTGCTGTTGGAAAAATGAACAAAGAAATATGAAACTTTGCAGTTCAGGGGCCTTAGTTAATGTTTTCATGGAAGCAAGCTACAGTCAAAGGCAATTCAAGCTTCCTCTTCCTCTCTCAAGGGATCCTAAGCTTACCTTGCCTGTCTACTTGTTTTAACATCTCGTCCAGTCAGACAGGAACTTCTCGGTGTTGCTCACTGATGTAAATGTACACACTGACAGCAAAGCTCGGAGATCTAGGAAAAAAGAAGGTGGCTTTTGTTGTATTATTTTAAAATCTTTAGAAGTAAATTACTGCAAATTGTATTGCAATTACATCAGCTTTTTCTGGAATATTAATACAAGTCTAGATTTTACAGACTTTTAAAAGTGATCTCAAGATTTAATCCAAAATTAAGTGTGTTAATAATTCAGTTTGTGAATCTTTGGCTTTGTTAATGGTTAGCATCTGACCTGGGAGAGTTGTGAATATAATAATATAAAGTTTAACTGGTCCAATGTAAAAAGGATCATGATGCATGCTCCATGTTCAGTCCTGAGTCAAACAGCCGGAGTGTATTGTCTCCTTACTGCAAAGGATGGGTAGAACTTGCAGTGTGGGATATCTCCTATCTTCTAGCAGACGTGTTCTTAACACTATCAGTAAACTTCTCCGCACCTCACACCGGGTGCTTAAATACTAGTGCCTATCATGGAAAGTCTTCTCCACACAGTCCTTGTGTGAAAGGTGCTCTAAGGCAGGCAGGCATGACCACAAATGGGGTTTCCAGGCCCAAAAGCCAAGCTGGAGGCTTTCACTCGGATCCTCTTGGCTTGCAGATGATCCAGTCTGGGGAAGGAATCCCTTTCCTCTATGGAAACAAACTTCACTACCTTTCTCAAGTGGAGGTATCTGATTAAAACACCTCAGTTTCCCTTCCAGACTGAAGCAGGGGAGAGCAGAGGACCTCAGTAAAATGGGTGCAGACAGACCATGAGGGTTTACTCAAAAAATTCAGAGGAAACTCATGATGAGCATTTGGATTTCACCCTTTCTTTGAGGGCATTTGAGCTTTGAAGGGTAGGACATGATTATGTTTAAATGATTTATGAGCATTAGTCTGTTCTTGTTTGGTGGCATTTAACTGAACCACTTCTATTGTGCTCTGAGGGTTCAGTCTTGGGACGCACATTTGGCCGGTGGCCATAGACTTCACTGTCACAGGACAAGCTGAGTGCCCACATCGCGGTGGGTCCAGCAGCTGCTGCTCTCTGGGTGTCTCCTCAGCATGTCGACAACACCCTGACAAGAGAGGTGGGCAGCAGAGTGCTCTTCAACCCACAAGTTGTGGGGCGGGAAGCAAAGGAAAAATGAAACCCCCTGGATGCTGAAAAATCCTGACATCCCCCTCTGAACTTCCCAAGTTCACACTGAAGGTTTGGGGATTTGTCAATATGTGTATTTATAAGCTGGGGGCAGGGGGGAATATAAGATGAGCATCTTCTGGTGCTGTCTGCTCCTGCATTAGCATCGCCCTGATGGATTGGCGAGCTGCCTGGAAGAAGCAGGCAGTTGCCTCTCCATCCTTCCGCAGCCTCCACGCTGGGCAGGGGCCATGCCTGGAGCACAGCCTCAGCCGCTGTGGCAAGTGGGGCCTCACTTCTGGCATCACGAGGCAGCGGCTGAAGCAGAATTCATGTTTAAAAAATATTATACTGTCGAATGATAGTTCATTTAAATAAGGCGAAGTCTAGCCCACGTTTTCTTGTTCCTGTTAGTCTGGGAATGGCAGATCATGTGCCTTTGAGTGCTGTTCTGCATAGCAGAGCTTGGCTCAGGATAAAGACTGTGAAAACTGGCTCTTTTCCTGCAGTTTGGATCATCTTATCCTTTGTTGTACCCATATCGCTTCAGAGATTTAGTGTCCCATCAACGTACAGTTTGCTGTATAAAGGGAAAGTACATGCCTATTTAATTTTCATCATCTGAATTTCTCGAACTACTACTCTGTAGAGACATTTTTGGCTAGACAAAACAGTGATTTAAGACATAAAGCGGCATTTATGGCCTATTTTCCACTATTTATAGAGTTTAGTAAACATACATGGGTGATGAATCATGATAGTGTCTTCTGCAGTCAAAGCTCGCTGGGATAAATGTTTGATGCATAGTCAAGCAGAGTTATGTTTATGCAAAGGAGAAAACACAGAGACAAGTTTTCTGTCTTAAATGGTAATCCTGATTTAGAGACATTTTGTTTGTTTTTATGGCAGGAGGGAGATAAGAGTTATGATTTTTTTAAGGAACACAAAGCAAATCCAAACAGGCCTTTTTGTTTACATTCAACAATAACATTGACTGTATAATTTTGGGGTTGGGAAAAGTGCTTAAAAGGCATGTCTTACAAAACCAGCCGGAATAAATGTTGCATACAAAGCTGTAATAACACCTGAAATAACACTTGATGTTATTTCACCAGGCTGGCTTGAAGGGCACACGCTCCATTGATTTTCAGAGCTTATCGCTTGTAGTATTTCTCATTTCAGCACACTCATTACAGCTCCTTGTTATTATCGGGCTCCGAACAGGCAGCTGAGAACTGACGATAACATCTGACGTGTTGCATACCTCGGGTTGATAGAGATTTTCCCTTTCCAAAGTGATTGTGTAGATGGCAGCAGCACCTTTACCATTTTGAATTCTCTTGCCGTGCTGTTGTATGTAGTGTTTATGCAGTATCTTATTGCTCATATGCAAGACTGCTTGGTCCAGTCCTAAAAATTCACATCTGTGCTGCTTCTGTGAGGAAAGAACTATGGGCAGGGTGATAATATAATCACTACTGTCAAGAATATTTTACCAGTACAGTCTGCAACCTAAAACAGTTATCTGGGTGTTTATTTATGCTGCACACAAGTAAATACTGGTGGTGGGTTTTTTCCTTCTGGACAGTGTACTAGGGATTGACTTATTTCTCTACAGCAACAGGATCTGGACTGTGATCTACTCAGCATTTAGGAGCTGAACCTCCTCTTTTCTGTAAGAAAAATACAGCTACCACCTCAGTTGACTCCTCCAGTTCACTGATTTAACTGACTTCTTGTAACCTAACTAAAAATGAAGTTTAGTTTAAGATAGGGATAATCCCATAAAGGAAAACAGAGCTTGGGCCTTAGAAATCAGTGCTGGCCAGTGCTGTGAGTTGTCTAGTCTTAGAAGGAAAACAGGCACATGAAATATCTAAACTAACATTTCTGAAGCACAGCTGCGACCCCGAGTTGTACCAGTCAAGGCTGTTTGTGTGATTCGGCTTAGACAACTAAACCAGGTTGGTTTAGACTGTCCTGAATCAAAATAATGAGGTTTTTCTGTATTCTAAGAGTGACAATTAAAAAAAAAAAAAAAATTAGTAGTCTAAAATTTTTCTGGTGCTTTTTTCCTACTATTGAAGGTACAACATCTTCCATAAAATAAAAACTGTCGGGAATAAACTACTATTTAGATTCAGGATGCCAGAGAACCTATCTGACACAAGTACCAAGAGCGTAAACAGTGTCCACAACAGGGAAAACTATAATGAAGTGGAAACTTTCTTCTGCAGGGCTGACATGAGCAGGCTCAACCCTGAACACATAAACATAGACACGGCCGGAATTATTCCTTAGAGACTGATAAGGCACGTTGCATCTTTAGGCTGAGAGGCTTGTGCTGGATAACACCCCAAGACTGCTAGTCTGTGTCTGTTATTTGCATGGAAGGAAAAGAATTTTAAACCCTGGACAGAAGTCTCTGACGCTTCCTCCCACAAAAACAGTCGTCTTGTTCACCGTGCCTTGAAATGATTTGTGGAGTGAGAGGCAGCAGCAATTCATCAGGGCGAGGCAGCTGCCTGCAGGACACAACATCAAGTTGTCATTGTTTTTCCCTGCTCTTAATAACATGTTTTAAAAAAAAAAAAAAAAAGGCAGTGAAGATTGATGCAAGTTGCCAAAGCAAGGTGATGTAAGGGCAGATATTTTGCCTAATTCTCTCATGATGTGCAGCTACTGAATTTTGCTTTCCCAGTCTTGAATTTGCCTTATTGCAGTCACGTAGATCTTTGATACTGCCAGCTCGTACCTGTGTCGGACTGATGTCTGCTTTGCATGCCCTAGTGCTTTCTCACTTCATTTTTTTTTTTGTTTTTTGGCAATGATTGTAAATTGGTGTTAACAAATACCTGGGGGAGGTGGGGGGGAGGTGATGAAGGTCATAAGCTACAGCGTTAACATGTTATTGCCAAGGCCTTGTCAAACTTCTCTTGAGATGGGACCTCCTGACTGCAGCCTTCGGGAGGTTCAGCCACCAGCAAGGACCCACCTCACCCTGGCTGTGGTCAGTAATGGCTAGTTACCAAGTAGGGGGCATAACGCTAGTGCTGCACCTACTATGATATGACAAGCCCCCTTGGATGTTCCTAAACTGGCCTACCGAGCCTTTTCTATAAGCTTCTTGGAGGGAATTGCTTACCGCATACATCTCTGTGCCAGCGAAACTTTGTGTAGTGGCTTAAGAGGAGTGCTTTTTATAGCCTAGCTGGTGTCACTGTGAGAGCTGGCGTGACTACACCAGAGGGAAGATGTGCTGCATCTACCAGAAGGGGCCTGCAAATAGATGCACCAGCAGAAAAGGGCCCTTGTGTGAGTGGCAGATGTGCCCCGTGCTTGTCCCCTCCGACCAGGCTGCAGCGGCGCTGCTCTCTACCTGCCTCCACCTCCGCTTTGTGCTTCCTTTTGTTCTTAAGGAAAGGAATGCATGGACCCTTTACTGTTGTAGAGGAACCAGGCTTTCCAATCTTCAAGTGTATACAAAAGAAAGGGATTGACCTCGGTTGCCTAGGAAAGGCTTTGTGCCAGGAGAAATTTTACACATACCTGTGCCTGTCTGACTTGCACGTGTGAACTATCCCTGCACACATACAAAAGGTAAAGGGTTTGTTTGCGCCCTCACAAATATACACTTCTCTGTGTGTATATACGTGTAAATTTATAACATGCGTTCTTCAAAAGTGTAGTGTTCAGACCGTAACTATCTATACCAGAAACCTTTTGCCATTAAATTTCACTTGATTTCTTTAAGGGAGGAGTGAATCAAAATGCGCAGAACATGGATACTAATTGTAACTACCTCTCAGAATTCGCAGTTGTGCCTCTGGTTTGTAACGGCACAGGAAATCTATATATCAGACTTGAGAGCTGCAAATTATTGCAATAATTTAAGTAAATAAGCTTGTTTTACCATTATAGAAAGTTTCCTCGCTGAGCCTAGATGTACTGATATATTTGTTTTTTCATTAATATAAATGTCTACTGCTGATGGAAACAGTCAGCTGTCACTACGGTACAAATGCAAATTGCAAACTAATGGTTGAACAATTAAGATCTAGTGCACAGAGCTTATTGCCGCTGGAGGACTGTAATTGAATTCCTATTGCTGTCAGACAGGTTGAAAATTACTGTAATGAAGAGCATCAGTTTTCTACTCTACATCTCATTGTTTCCCAGCCAAGGAGCATCGCTGTTAAAGGGTTTCCCACAAATAGATCAAACCGCATTGGAAAAAGAGAGCAACAACTGACAGAGGAATGCTACCTGTCATTAAAGAGGAAAGTAATTAACGCTCTTCGGTTTGATTCCCACATGCCCATGAAATCCAGGAATCTAATCATGGCTCTTCCCCCAGCAATCCTGGTTGTGTTACTGTGTGCGCAGAGTGAAATCGGGGATCAGACAGGAGTGTAGCCAAACACTGGGGCAATGCAGTAAATAATTCGGTAGCTCGATACAATCCCTAATACCCCAAAGCCTTTCACAATATAATAGGTCTACTGACCACTCCAATACATTTTTAAGTAATCTTTGTCTATGCATGTGAAAGCAGGTATTTCTTTTACTAGTACCTTCTTTAAAATATAAAAGGTGTGTATATACACGTGTGCATAGCATCTTAGCTGCAAGAATTCTGTTTGAATAATCTCTAGAATGAGCATCTTTATGGGAAATATATATTGAAGGATACAAACAAGGAAAGATTAAATCATTACTTACAAAATGCACTAGTTGGTGTCAAATCCTGCTTTTTATATAGACATTCCTGCTTCTGATATTGCAGGAAAAGGCATCAGTTAGGGAGTCGTCTAAGATTTGTTTCTTTGAATTTCTTGTTTGGGGAGGCTATAACCCATAAGAAGAGTAACTCCGTGTTCTGGGTCACTCTGCAGGGAAAACTTCCATCCCTTCTCAAATCTGAGTAGTCACTGAAGATGAGTGGGGTGTCCCAGCACCCTTCCCTTAATGGTCTCTGTGAGTGAGATGTTTGTGTTAGCTGGGCTGGGTCCCTGGAGCTGGAAAGGGTTGATCTTCTGAATCACCTCCAGAAACTCTGTGCAGTATGGAAGAACTCATTGCTCCCAACTTCGGCACGTATATTAGATATCTAACATCAGACTGTAGTAGTATCTATCTATCTGCTTGGTATTTGGAGATGCCACTTAAGCTGTTGATAACAGTTCTCGCACTCAGAGATGCCCAAGAGCTGTTGTACCCTGCAAGAGAAAAAGGAAATTTGGTCTGACAATGTCAATCACGCCACTTCTTCTTGAGGTGCACCAGCCTTGACCGTTCTTGACCTCATGCCTGCGTAGATGCCCGTTGCAGTGGGCTTGAGTTGTGCCTCAGACAATACAGGTGCAGACCCAGCAGTACAGAAAGCAAGCACCTGCTTCATCTAAGCAACTACAAAGGGTTTTGTTAGACTAGGTCACAAATGCCATATGCTAGGAAACTTATTTGAATTTAAAATATTGCTGTTGTGAGTAATTCTGTCTGTTTAATTTTCAATTACCCCACTCAGCGTGATTGTGCATATATTTCACTATATTAAATGTGAAAAGACAAGGAACTTTCCGGAACATGAACAAGCAACATGCTGTAATTGTTTCAATAGTCTAGTCACTTTACAATTTAAAATAGTGCAGTAGAAAAATAAAATTGAGAATTCTGCATGGCTTTTGTATCTGTTTTCTAATCCTCAGAGGCTCTGCATGTATTCAGTACATTCAATATACCCCACCATAAAAATGAAGACAAAATGGCAATTTTCCTGCTTGCTTTATAAGCTACCTAGCTCAGATGATGCCCAAGTGAAAGGAATCCTTTATCCAGTGGAATTCCTGAGTATCAGTTGCACTCATTCTCCTGTAGTAAGAACTTTCTGTTCTTCTGATCCTCGGTAAGTGCTCAGAGCTCATTAGTGACCAGCTTTGTAGCCGAATCCATTTACTTTGGACCAACAGTGAATTCTCAACAGAAAATTACCTGATTATTATTTCTGTAGAGAAGAGCCGTTGACGGGACTGTCCAGTTCTCCTTGCTTCAGGAACCTCTAGATCAAAGCAGAAGAGAAGCAGTTCAAAACAGATGTAGTTTTCTTTAAAGCACTCTGGTGCTATAAACTTTATGCTAACACAGAGGTGGTAATGACAAACAGCTGCTTTTTGGCAAAAGCAAACCAATTACAATCTAATAACTGCACTACACTCCAGCAGCTAAATAATTCATGGTATTGGCAGAAGGTCTCTCTTCTATAGGTCTTTTCAGTCCAACATAACGAGATGTTAATAAATCAGAGGAGAGAGATCTCCCTCCTTATTAAGAGGTTATTGTATGTTAATAGAAAAACACCCCCAGATACAGTGTTTTCCAGGGCATTATATGACATGCTTGGAAAGCAAAAGCCACACAATCAAGTGCCTCAAGTTAAAATGCTCCTACTTTTATAGGCCGGTTACATCCTTGATGAGTACTAGAAGTCTAAGCTCTGTTTCAAGCTTTGTTTCTTTGTAACAAAGACCGTTTCTGTATAATGACGAACGATGTACTCCAATTGGGTCACTTAACAACAAGCTACAAAAAGGCTGGACGCTTTTCCTAGAGAATAGTTTTATAACTAGTAATCACCTGATTTTTGGCCCTTGACATCTCTGATCTTTGCTCATGCTGAAAGCATACCAGGGTATCTGGAAAGCTCAGCTCTTTCTGGAGTACTGTCAGCTGGGCAATACATTCCAGGCTGATGGGATACATTCCCTTGGTGGGAATGGTTGGGGAATTTAAGGCATGTACCTCTCATGGGAGCACTTAGCCCCTTTAATAAATACAAGTGATCTGGATTCCCTGAACTTGAAAAAGCAATATTCTATACCAAAATTTTAATAGGCCAGAAATAGGAGGAAAGGGGTATCATGTAAGAAGTCCACTTAACCCAAAAATATTCATTCTTGCTTACAGTGGTGACTTTTAAGTAAAAATCAGAGCAGACAACTTGTGGTTGCTTTCTCGCCGCACATCTGCGTACACCTATAACCTTCTGCTTCCCTGGATACTCTCATGTAATCTAGTGTTTTCATCTTTTCCTGGTTCCTGAGGTCTAGAAGTATGCATCCAGCTCCACCTGAGTGGACACACAGGAGAAATAATCTGATGACACCAGAGGGCAGATTTGGTATGGAAAGCATTCAAAATAGCTAGCTGCCATGCCCTTCATTCTACATCCAGCACTAGAAGCTATTCTGGTGCCTGCCAAACCTTTATGCTTTATGTTCCTCTGTTGCTTATTTGCTAGGGAACACCAGAGAACCAAAGCGGTAGCAACTGGGGGCTAATTGGTGTAACCTGAAGGCTCTCCAGTTCCTGCTGTGTGGCCCAATCTCTATGAATAAGAATAGGAAATAATCCCTCCCGTGAAAGGATTTCTTGTAACTTCCAGCTCATTGGATTAGTTCCACGTTGAAACGACACTTCATGTGGCCGGTTTACATCAGCACTAAGCCCGGCTTGACTGCGCACTGCCGCAGCAGAAAACGTCTTCTGCGTGACGTGAGGTGTGGTGATCAGACGCGATGCTGGCTGCTATCTGAGGGGGAAAAATCTGGCACCACAACAAATTACAGGGCTCGTTCCTGAATGTGATGATTCAAATGCCAAAATCTTCTGTTTTAACTGAGTTGTTTTTTTTTTTTTTTGTTCTAGGCCTAATGACAGAAAATCAGCCACTTTTATTTTCTTATAATAATTCATAAAAAGGCCTCAGTTTTGGTAATCTCTGCTTTTCTTCTCTTGAAAGTATTTATACCTCTAAGAGGGGGGGGGAGGGGGGGGGAGTGCATCTCCTTTCAGAACAACTCTTTGCAAAGGGGAAGACAAGTTCTTGTGGATTATCCTTACTTTAGCTAGGAAAAAAGCCATTAATACTTCTCAGATGATCTTTTCTTCACCAGAGAATTTTTCTGTAGAGAAGTCCATCACTGCTTAATACAAGAACAACGGTGGTTTTCAATTGCCATGGGTGCAATTCTTCTATAAACTTAAAAGTAAATGAGATTACTGAGGAGCCTTTAGAGTCTACAGCAAGAGCCACGTTTACAAGATAAAAATGTCAGATCAAACAAACAGATTCAGCTATCAGTTCTGGATGAACTCAAATGCTTATTAACATAAGTTGTTATTGACCCCAAGAGAACAATTAATTAAACAGTTTCAGCAGTGAGTGTTGAAAAATATTATCTGCGATGGATTTGTCCTTGTTCTGTGTTTGGTCTAATCAGCACAAAGAACAACAAAGTAAATAGTGTTAACTTCACCACCTCTGTCTCAATTTAAAAATTTAAAATTTGAGACAGTGGTTTCCTCCATTGCTGATTTTCCTGAGGAAGATTTTAAGATTTATCTGTGGAGCCAAACTCACTTCTATGCAAAACCACTGACACCATCGCTAGCATTGATACGAAGGAACAAGTGAGAGAATTCCCGCTTTTAGTGGATTTGTCCAATTTTTTTTTTTTTTGTGAGCAGGAAAACAAACCGACAGCTTGTTTAATTTTTATCTTGTGATTTGATCCTGCAAATACTTCCATATTAATGATATATCAAAGTGCATGCGTTGCCCATTTACATGGTATAAAGTCATGCCCATTCTTAAGCCATTGCAGAACTGGAACTTCAACAACAAAAAAAAATAATCACATCAGTATTAAACCGCTTTCTTCTGCAATAAACGCTTTGCAAAGTAAGGTAATGCTTTCCATAAGTATGAGGAATGTGTGGAAACTGAAGCCTGGAAGTATCAGGCTTCCTTGCCTGTTCACAGAAGATAATTAACAATTTCAAGTCTCTAATATGTTCTTTAGAAAAAAGAAGGGATGCTAGATGCTGGGGAGACTTCTCATTTCTTGGAGACCCAAAGTAGTTGCTTCCTAGTGGTACCCATGTAGTAGATATCGCACTGTTTCTGCAGCTTACTAGTGTTTTATTAATTTTATCATTTGCAAATGAAAGTTAATTCATTGAAGGCACTTCCAAGATTTCAATTTCATTTTCCTGCCCATTAATGTTAGAGACTTGGATTTTTTTCAAACCTTTTTTCCCCCCCTCCTCTGAACATCACCATCTTTGTGTCTGATTTTCTTTAAGGCAATACCTGTTCAAATTTCAATTCTTTTTGAATTATGTGGGGGGTTTTCTTTGCGTTTTTTAAAGTGCAAAGGAAAAGACTTGGAGAGTGTCTGCTGTAATTTTAGGTAAGAGTCAATAGCAAACAGGTCTCTCTTTGCAAGCTGCTTTTGAAATACAGAGGCAGCAGCGAAGTGTAGCTTTGACATTGATGAAGCCCATTACAGGTTGGATGTACGAACATGGTTCCTTAAAATGACAACACGTCCTTGTTAGCTAGTTCTATGCCAATAATATATATATACATAATATTTCCAGGGATAGTCATAATTTCTTTCTAGGTAAAGAAAATTGTAGTACCTAGTATAAAAGTTATATCAGAAAGATACAGCACAGATTTAGAGCGGTCAGAAATAAAGACGTATCAAGACCTGAATTTCAAGCAATGACTCCGGTATCATTGCGCTCAGTGCTAAAAGGGTGAGGGAGATGCAGTTGTAGGGATTCTCAGAAATGCAATAAATTCTATGATAAAGGGAAGAGGCAGTTCACTCTCATGTCAGAGAGATTTCTACTTTAGTAATAAATAGTTCAGAATTTTTGAAAACGTACTAACATACCAACCAAAGACGTTTCAGTTGTGTATTACGGCTCTTAAATCTACATTTCTCTCTCCTTTAATACCTGCCAATTCTGTACTTTCCTTTTTTGCAGTGTCTCCCTGAGCTGATGCAAAAACCGTTGACTGCCGTTATGAATTGCCGTTTTCCAAATACTCACTGTGAAGTTTTGTCAGATGTGGTCTGACTGGCGTGGGCTCAGCTGGCCTCAATTGCTAAAAGAAACTCTTGTATGAAGGTAGTGCTTATTATAGATATGAAAAGTGGTATTATCCCATGGAACTTTTTCTCTTGAATGGTCAAAAATACCCTCTAGGGAGGCTCTGGTGACCTGGTTCCCTACTGAGGGTCTCGTGTCAAGCACTTCCCCAGCCGTGGTGACATTAAACCTGCCGCTGTTGAGTGAAGCATGCGGAAGGTGACGTAGTGAGAGGGCAGGATTCCCAGTGCTTCCAGGAACTATGTGGGACTTCACTGATTTTAGTGGTATGTTATATGTTGGCAGGTTAAATCTTTACTTGGATCCAGTGACATTTGGTCATTTTGACGTACAAGGCCTTTGAAGCCATCTTCATGCAGAGTTTCTAGTCATCTCTCTGCTCGCTGTCTCCTGTGATGGGAGCACAGCAGTGACTTCAGGCAGATTCACAAGTGGAAGGATGCAAGTTCCTAAAGTTTAATGCCAAAAAAAAAAAACCCAACCCACCTACAAAAGCAACCCTAGAAGCATTTTTAATTATAAAATAGTCTGGTACTTCCCTGTTCTACCTCCATGAGTGCTTGTGCTCTACCTGCCAGGCGATACAGGAGCATTTCCATTCCCTGCTCTTTCCAGAAAGGGAGGAGTGCCCAGCACCTCAGACAAAAGTTGTCTTGGAAATTGGCACAGCCAGTGGAGCTATTTTGGATGATGGAGGCACCGGGGATGCTGTATTGAGCCCTGCCTGTGAATACTAAGAGATATGGTAATGCTTCTGTCACTGGCAATTAGCTCAGCAAGTCAGAGGCTGTTACTTTAAAGGCAGTTACTCAGCCTGGCAACGAGCTGCCCAAGAGTTTCAGAGGCAACAAAGTACTTATGTACAGAAATCCTTGCAAGGATCCTGTGTCCGTGTCCTTCCCTAGAGGGGAGCAGCGCTGGAGTACATGCAGTGTGCAGGCTCTTGCATTCTGGGGGTGACAGTAATGGATCGCACGCCAAAAGCATCGTTACCCTTCAGGGGGGAAACAATGGAGTGGGATGTGTTTTTCAGCCACTAATCTTCTCCTGTCCTGCCAGTCTCTGTTAGTCTCCGCGTGTGCCAGTGGGCAGTGCTGTTTCTTTGCCCCAGCGCTACGTGTAAAATTAACTTTCAGATACTCAAAACAGCTTACAGGGATTTAGCCATGTAATTTCTTCTGACATTAGTGGGAGATATACATGATTAAAATTTAGCTCTGTGGCCTGAAATTGTCCCTGTTGGTGTTGTGTTTTCACTTTATACCGGCACCAGTGATGCCTCGGCATAGCCAGGGCTGTAGGAGGCAGATGGGCTCAAAGGCAGGGAGGTGACCTGCTGCCTCTGTTTGTCGGAGAGATTTCTCATCCTGCTCCTCTGGACACACTAAGCAGGAGCATCTCCTTTGCAGAATGATGATGAGGGAAGCAGGAGGTGGTGCAGGAAGGAAGGAAGATGGATGAAGGGGAAGGTGGAGGCGCAAGGACTGTCAGAGCAGGAGTTGTGGGTCCTCAATGTTGTTCTGTCCCGGCTGAGTCCTGCCTTCTCTAGTGCAAATTTCCAACGGATTGTAACACGTATTTGTGTGGCCACCTGCCTAAATAGCCAGAGAAAAGCTGGGCAATTTCTAAAGGCTTTAACTTTTCATTTATATTCTTCATAAAAATAAATATAGATTGAGCAGGCAAAAGGGAATTCAGAAGCACCAGGACAAAGACTTAGGAAAAGAAAAAAAAAAAAAGGTGTCCCACAATATAGCTCCAGTTCCCACTCATGAAAAATGCATGTATACGTCTTTGGGGGGAAATAAGCCTATTTCAGCTACCGCCTGTTCCTGGGAAACGCGCTCCTATTGCCTGAGGGGTTGTTCACAGCAGTTTCCAGTCATTACAAATAACCGGCAACGAAACTCTGAGGAAAACTTGGAAAGGGTGTCTAATCTTTGCTCTCAGAATTGGAAGAAAAAAAAAAAATCTGTGACTTTGAAATATCTCATTCCCAAGAAGCATTTTGATTTAAAATTTGCCCTTTTGATGTAATTCAGATTTGAGCAAGCCAAAAGAATATTGGAGAAAAACCCTCCAAGTAATTTCTTTCTCTTCACTCAGTAATAAAAATTAATGTTATCCTTATTCCTCATTTTGAAGCAGAATTATAAATCTATAGTTATATGAATGTTGCAAGCACTGTATACATTATTAATTGTCTGTAATAGACATAGTCTATTTTATATTTTTATAATATAGTCCCTCCTCTCCCATGACATGGTCATAGTAAAAGTAATTTCAGAGTTAATATTTGTAATTCTAGGAGAGTGAGAAACGGGAGGTCTCCCCTTGCAGTTTTTAACCCTGCAATCCATCTTCCTGAAGAAAAGGCACTCAGTGCTTGGCGCAGCTCAGGAGGGGTTAGCTAAGATGGCTTCAAGAATTATTTCTGGTTTTCTCCCATCCCGGAGAGCATTCAGCTGCTCCCTGTCTCGAAGGCTCCCTGTGGTAGCTGCCTGCAGCCAGGAGATGTATGTGACAAATATCCATACGTCCTGAGGACATAAAAATGCCCCGGCCGTGCTTGTCCTCCCCACCTGTGCTGCAGTGGAGACTGTCACCTCCAGCTCCTTCCTGCCAGCATCCAGGGCTGTCAAATCCTCACCTGTTCTAGGTGGTTCCTTTTGACATCTTCGCTAAAACTGGGGGAAGAGGAGGGTGCGGGTTGTAATGCGAAGTGTGAGGCGTTCACTTTGAGAATAATGCTTCAGAATATTTTCAGTGGATTAGTTGTTCTGGTCTTCGCGTACAAAATCATTCCATATAACCACGTTGGTTTATCAGGGAATCGATGAAAAGCGATAAAAATGCATGTTTAAAAAAAAAAGAGACAAAATACAATGAACTGAAAAATAAGAATAAGCTAAGGACACGATAGGTTTCATGAGTTAAAGACAAACTTTTTGTCAGAATATGTTGCTGGCTTTTTTCCCTTAATATAACAGATTATTTGTGTTTAATTATCTGTGGTGGTAAGTGAGATCTGTGAAAGCTATTATAGAGGCATTATTAAATTTTGCATCTACCCAGTAAAGAGATAATGATACCAATTACACGTATGAGTTCCAGTTTTGTAAACGTTTCTCACTGGAACAATAATCTATCAGGACTTCAGAATCTGCCTTCAGCTTTATGCCATCAATTGTGACATGCTGACCGAGCAGTCATTTACAGTGACAGCAAGTTATACGACATAAACCAGTGTCGCAGAGCAAAGCATTTGCAGTGGTGCTCTGGCTGGTTAAACAAAGGACAGGTTAAGATGTTGCAGTGGAAAAATGTTATTTAAAATGTATTCGAAGCATCATAACTCTCACGGACTTTTAACTGTTCATGATTACTTTACTTCCTAATAGCAAATCTGTGCCCGTAAGTCACTGCTTGCTGCTATCTGACCGCATGCAATTTGATTTTTCTCCTCGTTGCGTGGTGGGTCCCCCAGGCAGCACTCTGGCAGCTCTATGCCATGGCTAGCTGGTTCCTTCACTTGAAAGTAAAAAAAAATAAATACAAAATCAATTATTCCCTGGCCCTGTGTAGGGTGAAATTGAAGCTTTAAAGAGCTCGGCACCCCTGCTCGGGAGGTGCAAGGTGGGGTGTGCAGCGTGCCGAGTGCCTGGCAGCTGTCGGAGGTCGGGGTCTCGCTTGTGCCGTCTTGTCTTAGTGCAGGTAATAATGTGTTTGAGGCAAAGGCAGGTCAGCGATTGTAACTCTGCTCCTAACGTGGAACTGAGCAGTCTCCTCAGGCTGGGTTATTCCACTAGTTAAAATGCATCCACTTCTGCAACAGCTACTCCATGGAACAAAACAGAACTTCATTGTCTAAACTGTGAAGAAAACTGTCACAGTTTGCCTTCCTCTTACCCTCGGAAACACAACACATAATTGTATTAGTTCAGGCTTGTTTCACAGGCTGAATGTTTATGAGGTCCTTGTGAGTACATTTTACTGAAACAAGCTTTGGCAGTTGCTAAAGATTTTCAGTGGTAAAAATACATTCTTGGTGATTCAGACTGTGCCTAGTCATATTAGAACAGGAGAGCAAAATTTGTGCCTCGTGATAACCTCGGCAAGAGATGCTTTCCTCTGAAGAAGCAAGTCAGTCTGCAAAACTTATTGCAGAGAAATGCCGAAACAATTAATAGAACATTTGTTTATTACCATAATTCCCACAGGAGAGAACGCCAAGAATCTTTATTTGGCATTTATTTTATTTTGTTGGTATCTTCCACCTGGAAATGCTAAACCAAAGCCAAAGTCTGACCCAGACCCAAAGGCTGGGGTTAAACCTCTCTGAACCCCAGGAGCTCAGAACAGGGTTTTAATACAGTTTGTGATTATCTGGCTCGGGAAGTTGCCTGGGCAGAAGGATTATAGCCTACTATAAGGACTTATTTTCATGTGCCTACTTTCTCCTCCTATCGGGAACCTTTGCATTTTCTCCCACTGCATCGTGTCTAGTCACAGGAGCAGCAACCCAAGCCATCTTGAAAGTAACCTCAATTCCACATTTCAACTTAATAGAAAATGTGCAGGAATCATAATTCATGTAATCCTTGTGCTTAAGATCTGTGTATGTATATATAAAATCTATAGCAGTATGTGTGCGGAAACTACCTCTTGCTGTCACTTGTGGTGCCAATGTCCTTTTCCGGGGTGCTCGTGTCCTTCTCGTTACTTCCTTATTTTCAAACTAAGATCTTTGGGGTAGTGATTTTTCCTCACTGTGCCATCGTGTATTCCCAAGTACAATACAGGAGCCAAGGTTCTACTTTCTCATAAAACATAAAAGGCAATGATGAGAACAGCAGTGCTGGAAGGAAAACAACATTTCTTCTTATGTCTTTGCCACTGTCTTCTGAACTTACGGCCACCCACTGCTCTGATGCTCTTGTGAGTTTTTGCTGACAAAAAGCCGTATGGTTTGACTTGGCGTTGCTGCTGTGTCCCAGCCAACCGCCCTGGCTTTGCAGGTTCCCTCCAGAGCAGTGAGCTGTGGATCAAAGCAGGAAAGAGAATGACTTGGGCCTGAACGTGAAGAAAAATGTATGCTGAAATGTCTGTAAAAGTCTCCAATAGTCTGATTCTCAATACAGTGGAGTCTTTTACATGCTAATCGGTGTCAAATGAGATGATTTCCTTATCCCAGACGGGTGAATTCAAGTTTGAAATTTGGTGGTGCCCTCTCAGCACCTTGCAGAATATCTTACACATCGTGGATAAGAAATTTCTTTAGCATAAATTGAAAAGTTAATTAACTGGACCTGTGATTTTTGTGCTGTGTGCTTTCCCCTGTACAGGTAATGGATTCTGCAGTTCATTTAGGGGAAAGAGGTTGCTCTAGCAATCAGCTTAGCTCCCACGGATGCCATGGGGAGTTTTGCTCTGTAAAGACTGCACAAAATTCATTAATGTCCCATTAAACTGGTGTCAAGGTATCCCTTCAAAACAAGATTGGAATGCTAGTTCACTCATTCTGATCCAAAGTAATTGGTTGCTGTTTTGCTTGATCTTAATCAAAGGTCTGCAGTCAGCTGCATGCATTAATTACATCTATATATGCACGCATAGTGCATTTGATAATTTCTTGTCTACAAAAAGTATAATGTTTGATAGGCAAGCAGGCTTCATCTCGGTGTTGTGGTTTCACAGTCAGCGTCTGTGCTGTTTAAACTGGTGTTAGCAGCTACTCACCCCTCAGCTTCTTGTACTTTTATGGTTGCATTGAGCTGTTTATGTGTTTGTCACCCAAAAACTGCTCAGGTACATCGTCAACTTGGTGGGAAGGGTGGTCATGCTTCACAAGGACTTAAATGTATACTCAAGGTGCAGGCAGGCAGGCATTACACTTGTCATTGCAATGGCATCTGCTACCCACAAGGCAGGCTTGATCCCCTATCTCCATCCTTACCTCATTGGCCATCCCCAATTCCTTGGTGCTGTAATGGGATGACCCTTCACAGAGCAAGATTTTCATTGGCAAAATTTCTGTCTGTTGTAAACTATAACTCTGAAAGGAATAAAATCCCTTTATGTCTCAAATGCTATTGGATTACTGGCAGTCCAAACTCCTAATCCACCTGTCTCCTAAGACAAATTTTGCTCCAAGATGAACGTCCTTCAGTCCTGTGTATTTTCTTTATGTATGGAAATCAGTAGAAAGTTTCAAAAATAGCTATTCCAAAAATCACAGATTAATAGGTCTGCCACTTCTCTGTGCAATGTTAAAATTAATGTTCTTTCTGGTCTTGTAAGAGGCTGAGCTCTGCATAGAAAGGAGCCCATCCAGGTGATAAAGCTTTAATTTTAACTAACATGATGCTAATGAGCCATTACTCCTAGTGATTTGAACTGGGAAAAAGAAGTAGAAGAGAAGCTAAGGAAAAGTGATACACCATCCTTCAGCTAAATAGAGAGCACGGACTTAGTCCTTTGAACTAAAGTGTGCAAACAATTAGCACAGCCATCCAAAATATTCGACAGCTTCTTTTCTGTGCAGTATTAACACCGACAATTTTAGCTTAGCAGCATGTAAAGCTTAGTGTTAACAACAAATGAGTCACTGAAGCAATGTCTTCTGGAACTAAAGAGTGGGGGGCGAAAATGTGGATTTTCCACAGAGGGGCAATGCAGTATAGGATGTGCCAGCGAAGAGCAGGGAAGTACTGCAGCAGATGTCCTATATTCAGAAATCGTATTTACTATCTAATATATTTTTATTTTCATCCAAGTTTCAGAACAACTAACAAAAGAAAACACTTTAAACTTACATGGGGAAAATGGGTCATAAAGTTCAAGCAGCTAGTTGGGAGTATAAACCCTGCCTTGAACTACTTTGTGTATTTGTAATAAAATGATGACGTAGAGTTTGAAACATCTACTTTGGTGTACAATTTCCTTGGCAAAAGCCCCGTTTGCTGATGTATATGACACTAAAGAATGAATAAGGACAGTATAACCTGGTCCATGTCAGACTAGAAGATCTTGCTACTTGCTAGAAGAATAACGCCATCATTAGCAAGTGGATTTAATAGTTAATTTCAATAGGATTAATTGTGTTGTAACATCAATTTAGGCCCAATCCTAAAAACAAGGGTGTGAATGTGATTTGATCCCTCAGACTCTCATGAAAGCTGAAAGTCCTCTACGCTTGCAGAAGACAGCTGTTAACAGATCGGAGAGTTGGACTTCTCATGCCCACAATATCTTTATCAGATCCACTGCAAACATTTTGCGCCGAGGGAGTTGCTGTGTCTTTCTGACCTGTGTTACCATGGCCAACCTTACAAAATAAGAAACTGGCTGGGACACAAAAGCTTGCCTTTCCTTGCTCTTTCTATGATAAGATGCAGAGAACAGGATAATTGAGGTGGGGAAAGGAGATATCATAAAGTTCACAGGCACCTTATTGGGTAGGTTTAACATTGACTTTGGTCAGAACTCGGTTGTGAAACGGTTGGTGTTGGCTGCATAAACGTGGCATGAGCCGTTCTGTTCCGAGTTTTCCACAAAATGCTCATCAATGCTTCTTTGGCTTTATTCTCCCCCTTCGTAGTTAAGTGACCCTGTTACTCCCCTGAAATTATATGTTCACAGTTTCAGGAGAGCAGAGACTCTGTTGGAGGAATGATGCAAGTTGTCATCTCAGTGGGGGACGCCTTTGCAGATCTGCAAAGTCAGTTCTGGGTTTGGAGGCTTCAGTAGCTGCTCTTTCACAGGGAGAGCTGTGACCAGCAATGCCTATGTTGCCCTGAAGAGGTGGGTGTTAGGAAGCAGATAGCTTTGCGTTTGCACCTCCTTTGGGGTGTGATGGAGAATGAGGAAGTATCTCCTCTGATTTCATTTCAGTGTATCTTCCTCTTCCTTGCGTGATAGAATCACTGACTTATAAGCCTCTTCCTAGCTTGGCTTTCTCCTGCTGACAATGTCCATAGTCATAAAAGATAAAAGCTTCTCTGAAACAGATCAAACCACTCAAATCCTATTACATATTTTCTTCCCTCTAGCAGGAGGCTTTTAGCACTGAACATACAAAGCATCACAGACTGCAAATCTGTAGTCTCTGGCTGGTGGTTAAGAATGAATTGGATTGGCTTTTCTTCATGGAATGAGATAAAAACAAGACACCTGAAGGCCGAGCCCAGAGTGCATACTCTCTGTTGTTATGCTGCCAAGTACTTACTGATTTCTGTGGGACCCTGCATGTAACCAATACTGATCGATGTGAAAGAGGGTTCTGTGCTTTGCAGTGATAATGTTGGCTCCGAGAGGTATGTCTGCTTTGTTGGCTGGTTCCTTAGGTGAGTACCAGCCTTGAGATAACCACACCATGATGTAAAACCCATAAATCCTGCAGACCTAGGACTTACCAAAACAAACAAACAAAAACCCAAAACAACAAAAACAATAGACAAAAAACCGCTAACAATAATTCAGTTTTAAGCCTTACCCACACTGTTCAGAAAAAGGGAGACGCAACTTAGCAGACGACAAACCAGTTTGATCACTTGCCATCCCACGTTAGCCTGTTCTCCTGGAAGGCTCATACACACCCTGAGTGACACTTCTTCTGAAGTAAAATGCAATTCATTGCTGATTTTCTTCTTTGTGCCTTAGTTTCTACCTAGGGATACTAGCCATTCAGAAGGGAAGACGTCCATATTTTCCTCCATGTAAAGGTGGAATCATTATACCTAGCTATTTTATGCTCTTTGACTTTTTTTTTTTTTTTTAGTGAGTAACGTTGAAAAGGATGCTGGCTCTGGCTATTTTGTGAAGTAGTATCTTGGACAGCTATTAGTGAGAAAGCTCTTCAGTCCAACGCAGGAGTGATATTGCTGATGTGCCTTTCACATAAGGTGCTTTATCCCTCCTTCTTACATTCACATTGATGGATTTACTGGGATTATTCCCTCTGGGCTAATAGCTACATTTTCTTTGTACATAGAAAATTTAAAAGGAATAGTACTTTGATTGATTTGTTCAGGAACTAGGTGTGATTTTTTTTTTTGTGAATACGTTTGAAGTATTAGATGTTTAAAGCTAACTGTGCATTTAAGTGCTGAGCTGCACTGAGACTTAACTTTAGCACTGAGGGCCAGATGAACCAGCAGGTACACACAACTGGCTAAATGCTAATAAAGCAATACAATCCTGTCTATTCAACTTCTACCTGGGTTTTCATCATGCCTATGTTTTTACCATTTTTCAGTCACTGGAGTTTCCTCGCTGCAAACAACCTTGCTAATATCTCAAACTGAACTTTGAGATGAAACAAGTTGCCTAGAGAAATCGTGAATGCCCCATCACTGAAACTACTAAGTCAGGTGGGACAAGGTTTTGCACAACCTCATCTAGTGAAAGATGTCCCTGCCCATGGTGGGAGGCTTTGACTAGATAATCTTTGAAGGTCCCTTCCAACACAAACCATTCTATGCAACTTAAGCTTTTAAAGAAAAGTTGTTATGCCTCCAAAACTTGATCTCCTTTGTTAACATACTATCAGTGATAAGCATTCTCCTGCCTGGCGTAGTGTCCGTACCGCAAACATCTTGGCGAAAGCAACTTAGTTTTAGTAGACTTAGTATTTGTGGTGGCAAGAAAAGCATCAGCCGTGAGGGGGCTGCGTGGTCTCTATGCCACAGTCACGTAGAGGCAATGGACTCACGGTTGGTTTACTACTGGTGGGACTTGGCCTTGGATTATTTACTTGCCTGTATGTCTCCCCTTCTTTCTTTGACAGCCTGTCTGTTTTCTGTTGCAGTCTTGTCTCTAATTTTTTCCCTGGGTAATTTTTTCACTGTTCTTTTTCTCACTTAACCTGAATGCTAAAGCAAAGACTTTCAAGGAATGACATAGTAGACTCGACTGTGTCTTGGGACAGAGAAATAGACTAGGTATCCTTTTAAAATTCTTTCTCGCCCCATCTTTCATGATTCCATGGATTTAAGACAAAACTGCATTTTTAGTGAGGCTTTTCATGGGTTGGTAAAAAAAGGACAGAATTCATCATCTTCCTTTGAAAGAATAAGTGTTAAGCTGTGAAATGTCACATGATTATTAGAATGCCAAGACCACTACTATCTGTTTAGATATTTTCAATAAAAGACAAACACAGTAATTATTTTTCAGAGCAGACATTTGTTACCAAAAAAAAACCACAAAAAAACCCCGAACAAACAAACAAAAAAAACCAACAACAACAAAAAGCCTCCAGCAAGTTACTCAGTTACCAATAGCTTTATGTTAAAAAATACTCAATTCCATTCCAGTAACACTTACCAAACGTGGCATATTCTTCCATACACGAAGGAAGCTAGGGAAGCATTGTAAGAAGAGAAGCTGGACAAAAATATTTTCCAGTTTATGTTGCACAGCTGCAGCTGAGGACATAAGCGTTGATAGGGTGCGATGTGTTATGTCATGCCATTAAAAGAATGTATGTGTTTTGTATGGTCAGGTATTGCCATCTAAATCTGCAATGATTCACCCTCCATTTCATGCAGTTATTTGATTGTCATTTGTTATGGGCACATTATGCCTATAGCAAATATTTTTCGTTTTTACGTAGTCCATTTTATATATGTAATACTAGAATAAATTACCACCTGCAGAGCTGTGCAGAAGGGGCAAGTGCAGAACTAACACCACTGCAGTTTTCTGTCGTTGCTGTATTTCTCTCCTGACACTCTTCTTTTCGGGATATACCAGATGAACACCTGTTGGAGAGTCTGATGTCTTTTTATTCCTGTCCATAATTGTTATAACTTGGGATGAATGTGATCAGTACTTTCAGGTAATTCTCCCACAATAGTTTTTTAGTGCTCTTTCTCCATTTTTTTTCTTTGATTTGCTTTCTGAATTGAAGCCGCTTTAAATACCTGTACTTCAGCTAGTTATGATTTAGCAGTAAGATTCACTCTAGCTTTTGCAAATCTTTTTACTTCTCCTTTGAAGCACTTATCTTCATTTCTACACTGGTGCAGTAGCAATCTTTAACACAGTGCAACGCCTCTCTCCCTGAAAGAAATGCCTACTTTTCACTCAAAAAAAAAATCCGTCTAGGGAGACAGAAAATGGGTTTGGCAGTTTTTGGCAAGCGGTCTCACGAGCATCCAGTGAAGTACCCCCATGCTATTGCGAAAGTATGAAGGTGGGTTCATCTGACAGGGTTATGGGGGGGATAGGGCTGAGCAGAAGAGGGGAGGGGGGGCACCATTCACCAGGCTGACGGCTGCTCCAGCTGCTCAAACATGAAGATGTCTGAGTTGTAGATAATCAAGCACAGCCACATTCACAGCTCTGATTAAGAGGAAGAAAAGGACGTTTCAAAAATCAGTCTTGTCTGCCGCCTACATCTGCTCTCTCCAAATTCAAGGAAACAGATTAATCCAAACTCTGCTAATAGTTTGTGTTATGACTCTGTACCATGGCATAGGGGGGAGCAGAAACCATTCCCCCATTCACAACAAGGAAAAGAATAAAAGCAGCATCTCCACAAATTAAAAAATGTGGAAGAAAAGTTGTACCAAACGCAAGCTCTTCTGATCCCGTGCCAGTCCACAAGAGCCGTGGGTGGAGAGGTTTGTCCCCTTGCTGAGGATCCCCACAGCCAAGGGGGCAAGGGGAGGAACACGGAGGAGGCTGCAGAGTTGTCTGCAGGTGATATTCCCATGGGGATGAAGAGCTCGTGCCAAATGTGACACTGCCAGAGCACTCCCCTTGCAGGCTGCATCCCCACCGTGCAAGGAGTAACAACTCCGTTCTAGGTCAATCAATTTTCCCCCTCCTTGGGAAATGTTTTTTTCCTAAAGATTTTTCTACTGGGGCAGTCTCTGTTTTCTCAGCCCATCTTCCAGCCCAAAAGGCCATGGAAAGCTGAGCCTGTACAAACAAATTGTGATCGTTGCTACTTGTTCTCTGTGCCTCCTGCTGACGCTGCAGCTCATTGTGTATCTCGGCTGTCATTCATGAGCCTGGCTTCTGATTGCTTGGCAATCATCATACTAATTATTCATTTCTTTCCTCTGTATATACAGGTTTCTCAAGTCCCAAAATAAGACCCCTCAGTGATGTGGATAGGAGGCATGGCATGTAGATAAGTCCTATTCTACATCAGGCTCCTGAATATTTAGAAGGTAATTTGAAAATGAGAAATAGTGCAGCTCACTAATGAGTTATAGCTCAATGTTTGCAAGTCGCTCATGGAGATATATTCTGCTTGTTGATCACTAAGGAAGCTTGTCATGTTGCATGGAGGATCAGAAGAGCTCTGGTTTTAAAGACTCGCTGCCCTGCAGAGCAAAACTGGAGTGTAAATAAGGGCAAATTTTAATAATCTTTTTATCATTATTATTAATTTAGTCCTAAACAGAAAAAGCAAACTTTCTCATTATACAAAAGAACACCCCAAATATTTTTCCCCCTACTATTGAGATTTCCTTTTAGTCTCAAACATTTCTGATGGAAAAAAATAAAACAAGGAAGAGTGAAGTTTTTGTAGCCATTACTCTCTCGTGGGGAGAGTGGTTCGGAGCAGTTTTATCAGTATGAACTATTAATGGGGCTTTCTCTTCAACTTCCCTCTTTCTCCTTTCCTGGAGAGAGCTTTTTCTCTCATCCTGAGGCCTATAAATGGGACAAAGTACAATTAAAAAAAATAATAAAATTACAGTGTTAATAACCCAGCAACTCTCTCAGTTGTGGTAAAACTCCTGCTGGCAGGTGCAGTGTGACTTCAGTCCTCGAGCAGTATCTGGGTTGGAGGCACATGGGAGTTTTCTCCTTTGTTATGGAGCAGATCAGAAAGATGATAGGAAAAACTTCGCAGCAGCAGTTGTCTGCTCAAGGAAGAGGAGATGGAATAAGAGCTGTCTGGACTGTGTCTTCCCTTTTAGAGGTCTTAATTGTGCTGAATTCAGTGCTCTGGAAAACCTCTAGGCACCCTTCGCTCTGCATTAAGTTCCTTGTCACTGAGTTACACGACTTCCTTGATCTGCAGCCCCATTATGATTTCATGAGATAACCCTGGGACTCTGCCAGCTGCCCACTAACGCCGTCCTGACGCGGAGCAGCTTGAGGTAACACACCTCGGGGCATAAACTTGTTGCCCTCCCTGACCTTGGCATCATCGTGAGGGAACACAAGAGGGACTGGCTGGATTGGAAAGGGCCAGGCAGTCTTGACCATTTACCCAACTTCATACCTGTTTGTTGTAAATCAAAAAATATTTTCAAGGGGCGAGTGTGTGTGTGTGAGGTGTTTTTGTAGAGAGGCAGAGACAAGGGTGTCTCACCTATTTCTAGGCAGAGCTGAGGCAGTAGCTAAGAGCTACCTCATCCTCCCCCCATGGCAGCGTGGCGCTGCATGGGTTGACCACCAGCTCATTTGATGCTGCAGCCTGACAGTCCCAGCTGGGCTGGCAACAGCCTTCCTCTGCTGAGACCCCACGATCCTTCACCAGTAGAGATCCTTCTGATTCGTACAATTGCACAGGTACCACTGCAAAATCAATCATTCACTGCTTGCAGAGGTGGGGTTCCTGGTGTTAAATTAGTCACGTGAAGCAGCATCCAAACCAGGCTTCTGCTATGGGCAGGGTGGCAATCTCTTCCTTCTTGAAACTAAGCCATACATCCTCTGCAGGACCAAGTCACTCTCATCTCACTAGGGTTTTGGCCTTGGAGGTGACTCAGCTTCTCCCTCACTCCTGGGTACTCCTGTATTTCTTCATGGCTCTCTTCTTTCCCTGTAATAAAGAAGTAGACCACCTCCCTAAGAAAATAAATAGAAAAAGAAAAAATTCCTTACGCACTCTACCTATGTAGCAGCAGCAGCACTGTGGGAGATGTTATTTACATGAACTTCATGAATATTTATAATAATATTTATAGCTTTGTTCAGCAGGAGGCTTGATCAAGTCAGTAGTATGTCTGGGGATCAGTCTTCAATACGCTGCTTTTAACGAGAATAATTTGCATTTAATAAAGGGCCCGAGGTAGCAGGTTTCAATCCAGATTTGAATTTTCTAGATATTTGGGGAAATATTTGGATCAGGGGTTTTATTCCACATCTATTTTCACCAGCAGTGATGGAACAAAAACAGAGATCTCAATCCAAAGAAACAGGCTGACAGGAACAGCGTGAGAATATGCCAGAAAATAAAGGGGAAATTTTTCACTGTAGACCCAACAGCGTGGATGCTGCATAATTGGAGTTGGACCCTGATCTCTTTTGGTGACTGCCTTTCTCTCTGCTGTAATCACTGCACCCTAGATAACTAGGATGGGCAGTCGGAGAAGCCTAGGGGTCCTCAACTGATGCATTTTAAGGGTGGTATACCTTTTAAATCCACCTTTCCCTCCCTGCAAATATGTGTGCTCAGACTGCTCTGGGCACGTCACGTGCAGTAAAGCCTGGACGGAGATGTGGGACTGGCTGGGGGTGCCCGGGGGTGCCGGGCTGGAAATACAGAGCCGCTCTGGGTAGCAACTCTGCCAGGGCTTGGCACACAAGGGGTATCTCCTGCCTACTTAAACTTACACTAATAAAAATACCAGGTACAACCCTCCCTGTTATACCAGTTATCTCATAACTGGCTGTGTCTTCAACTGGCCAGTTCACTATGCGGTACTGAGCTAGCTAGAGGCAAAATCAGTTTTTCTCTACACTGAGGTGTCTGGGAAGGAATCGGTGCTCTAATTTCACCTGTCCTAAGTCCTGTGGCTTCATTGAGATACTATTCAGATCAACGCAGATTTCGGGACCAGCCCTTCAAAGGGATCCTTCTGCCACTGCAAAAAGGACGATATCAACTTGGC
The DNA here is from genome assembly GCA_008658365.1 of Alca torda. Taxonomy (NCBI): domain Eukaryota; kingdom Metazoa; phylum Chordata; class Aves; order Charadriiformes; family Alcidae; genus Alca; species Alca torda. Next base: position 46,164,802 of record CM018081.1, read on the forward strand.
TGTAACTATTTATAGGCTCGAGCCTCTCGACAAAAAGTTGAAAGGCCAAGGAGTTAAGAGATGCAGAGTGACTTCAGCTGAAGATGGTGAACAGAAATAGCTCCAGGATAAAACACATAAGAAACATCTCTCATTCATCCTGACCTCTGGATAATTTTGGGGAAGGGATTTATATTCTTTCCGGTTCTCTTCTATCAGCAAAGACAGAAGTATGCTATATCTAGTTATATGCACCACTGTTTCTCATTATTTTGTAACTTTGTGATTTGTTTTAGCCTCCCCCTCCCCCCAAAAAAAATTTTTTTTCAAAGAATTATTGTTCTCCTGGCAGCATATTCTACGTGGGTAGCTGGTATGGACAGGCTGTGTCTACAATGGGAACTCCCTGATGTTGGTTGTTATTGCTTGGGAGCATCAAACCGTGACCACTATAAGTGGTGTTATAGAGGAATTAATAATCCATGTGTTATAAGCAACACTCAAGTACCGCATGCCCTGAATAACTCGTGATGCGTGTGGTTCCCATGCATCCTTTGAATCTTGTCTGGCACGTTTCACTGGTTTCAATCTGCTGGGACTGAAAATGCCCAGCTTCCGTCTCTCACTTTGGTTTTGGCTCCGTCATTCCATTTGTTGAGTTTTGCTGCTGAAGCCAGCTGCTTTGCCATAAAGCAGGATACAACAAGGGCTTGTGTGTATTGTTATTAGACTTAGCGTGAGCCATAAACATTTGGATCTACAGTTACCTCCAGCCATTCACAGATGGTTGCTGAGTTGCCGTCTCCTAGCGTAAATGTTACAATAACTTTACTAAAATAACATTTACAGCTAAATTCAGCGTATACACTTGTGGTCTTAATGTTCTCAACTAGAAAGACATGAATGTAAGGATTATATTATGGAGACTAGAATCAAGTTTTTAGCAGTAGTTGCAACAACTTCTTCTGAATGGGCATTTTCTGTTGAGCTTTGTTTATATATTTTGCAAACATTTCAAGAATGGTTCAGCAAATATTAAATGAAGGGCTCACTGGGGTCTGACCTTCCCTAAATGAAAGGCAGAGGAATAAATAGAGGACCTGGATCTGCAGGTGCTTGCAAACTACTGAAACCTTGACCCAGGGTGATTTAGAGCCTGAGCAGGGTTTATGCAAATAATACGATCCTTTTGCATTCATACTTCAGCGCTTCTTCCCTGCCTCAGGAATATATTATTGTGTCCCAGGTCATTAATCTCACCACACAGTGTACTATTGCGCTCAAGACTTGTTAATATATTTGGCAGTCTTCCTTGTTGTTCTTAAGCATGTGTTGAATATTTACGCAGCAGCTATTTGTACAGTTCCTGTAACACGCCAGGACAGCTTCCAGTTAGGTTCAAGAATCAATTTTCTGCCTCTCTGGAAGGACTTTTTGAAAAGAAGGAAAGATTTAGATCTTACCAAAACATCATTTACAATTTCTTCCTTTCTTGCGTCTTTAAGCTATTGTGTGCACCTACTAATCTCCTTATGAAGAATGTATCTTCATGATTTGGATACCTTGTTTTGAAGTCTAGGGTCTGACCATTAGATATATTGGGGTAAAAGCTAGAGAATAATTTTAATTACACTCTGGAGGATAATTGTAAGGTCTCTCTGACCATTGCAGTTGCAGACGGGACAGAGGGTCTGGTTGCTCCCTGCTCTGTGTTTGCGTCCCTGGAGCTGTTAGGAAAAGCCAGTGCGGAGCCAGGCTGACTTCACCGATCGCTTCTCTGTTTGCTCCTCTCCTCTCCCCGCTTTTGCTACTGAAAGAGTGTCGGCTTTGTACAGATGGGCTATGGAGAACGCCGACTGAAAGCTTGTAACTAGTGCGAGTTTGGTAGGGCAGGTAACCAAACCCACACTGAGGAATAAAACTACTGGGGGGTGGGACATCTGTGTTTCTCAGCCAGACTCCTTACTAATTAACCCATACGCACTGCTGATAGACTCTGTAAGAAGCTTTCAAATGTTAATTTTCATTGCAACTTTTCTAAAGGGTCTATTATTGCTTCTTCTCAACTTATGCTTCATAAAACAATTGGATGTTAACGGTTGTTCTGCATTTCCCCCCATGCTGCAGGCAGTGCCTCCCTAACCGCCAGGGAAAAGTATTCTAGGGCCCGTATTTCCAGTGTGAAACACACATTTACTGTGAGGGATTTCAGCCCCCGGGCAATATAGTGGGAATCATCTGCATTCACTAGTAAAATATGATTAACGGCATTGCTATTCTGAATGTAAGAGCTGAACATTTTCTAACACGGTAAAGAAACAGCAAAAGGAAAATTTTAGACTTCCTTGGTGCGATAAGCAGAGATGAGCTGTTCACAGGAAAGGGAATTGGCGGTAATGGTGATAACATAGAAATACATGTTTATAATCAAGAGGGAAAAACTAAGACAAGTCTTAATAGTTGTATCACTTTCAAGGTTTAACAAATATTGATTTCTAAGGCACCGGAAAATCATTGATGCATTTGATTAGGACCAAACATTTAGATATAAGTGAAAATTAAGACTTACAGTGTGATAACCATGTTAATAAAGGCAGATTTTGACTGCTGCATATTGCAGTACTGTTTTCCCTGTTGCAAACAGGATGTACAAAACCTGAAATGGTTACAGCAAAGAGCTGCAAGATCAGCCTGGTGTTGGAGAAAACCATCTACAAAGGCTCTTTCCATTTAACGCAGCAAGATGAGAGAGGATATGATTACCAGTCAAAGTTATTTCTCTGCCGGTACTCTTTAATCTAGGAGAAAGGGATGTGAGGAGTCAGTGACTGGGTGACTGGAATCTGACACTGAAGAACTTAGAAATATGATGGATGTTTTTGTCAGCGTGCATGATTAGCTACTGGAACAACGTGCTGAGGATAGCAATACTTTTTTTTTTTTTTTTTTTTTTTTTTTTTTAAATCAGGGTCTTGTCATAAAGATTAGGAGTCTTTCCAAAATCTGTGCTTTAGTGAAGACTCAAGTTACGTGGCCGAACACTAGTTGCTAAAATATACTGTTTTACAATATCAATGTGTTTAAATGAGGACATCAGACAGCCTTGGGCAACATGCATTGGCCAGAAGAGTCTGCCAGCAGGAGCTCAGGTTAGGCGTCGCTGAGCAGAGCCGGGAACCAGCGCACCTCCTGCACCCAGCTCTTCCTGCTGGAGTGGCACCAGAAGAAGCACTCCCCATTCTTACACTGGGATCCCAAGATACTGCTTTGCATAGGGTACCGGAAGGGTTTAAAACTAAGGATAAATTGTTTAATCCAATTATTTTAGCAAGTGAAGTCTGAAGATGTCACTCTGAAAGGACATATGTACACAGTTATTTCCACTTAATGGAATTAGCTAAGGAACATAATTGCATGCTTACCACGCACTCCATTTATTAAGCATCCAGTTATCAATTTAAAAAAAGCAATTCTCTAATACAAGTAATTAATTATTATTTAAAGTTATTGGGATGCTCAAATGAACATAGAAATAGAGTAGCCTGCAGCCTGCACTATTTGCTTCCTTATCGTAAGCGCTGCTTTGCTTGGTTTATGTTCCTTAACCTCTTGCATATGTCACACAGCCATAATTTACTTCTACATTAAGAAGAAGAAAATGTGTGATAAGGCAGATTGAGATTTCTGTGTATTACATATTTTAATTTCTTTCAGGACATAGTTTTCCTGCAGAATGCTCTATTAGGAGGTGTAAAGCTGGGGAAAAAACATTAGAACTAAGAGCTTTATTAGTATGATTTATTTTTTCAATTTAATACTGTACCTGGAGCTATTCTATATCAGAATTCAGATGCAGAGAACCATAGTTTATAATGTAGAACAGCTCACCATTGGAGTTAGAGACATTTCACTGTAAAAAATAGTTTTGATTTAGAAAAAAATAATTCATTAAACTATACTAATGTCGGCAGAAGTTCTCAGGGAGGAATATTTCGGGAAGACTTTTTTCACACCGTTTCAACGTATAAAATTCAAAACGCTGACATATTTGAAAAGTAGTTGCACGGGGGGGTTATGTCATGTATTTGTATGTGTCCTGCTGCAGGGTGTGGTTTGTGCTCATTGCGGAGAAGGGATTTCACTGCAGTGATAAAAATATCTCATCTTTACAGACCATGAGCTCAATCCAGATTTGCATTACAATGAGTTAACGTTTTGATAGACATCAATTATGCCATCTACTGGGACCAAAGTGAAGGGAGAGTGTCCCCTAATCAGTTTTGATGGATGCTAAGTATGTTGTGAAGGGGATATAAAGTCTAGGGTGCATTTGGGAGAAACAAGTGGGAAGATGCCAATGAAATATTAATCTCACTACTTTGAGGTATGTAACTGTCATCAGCATTTTGGCAAAATGTTTTTTTTGTTGTTGTTGTTCCTTTAAACATTAGCCCATAAATCTACAAATAAATGTGGCAAAGATCAGAATCAGAAACAGTATCAGTGCAATCTGGAAGTAGTTCCAGTGGAGACAGCGTAAATGCTAAGGAAATCTGCCCCCCTGGGAAAAGGGTGAGAAGAGCTCGGCGTTTCCACTAATGGAGCGGGGATTCTTGTGTCTGTCTACAGTCAAGACGTCACAGCAGAAAGTCATCATGATACACGTGCCATAAGTTAAGGAACATTAAAAGGTCTCTGACAATGAAAGATGCCAAGCTGCAGGGATTTGGGTGAATGTTTCATTTGATTCTCATCATGTAGGACTAGTTAACGCAAATGGGTATTTTTATAATCAGGGTCCAAAGGTGACAAAGAGAAGGCAAACTGCAGTCAAAATGGAATCATTTCACCAGTGACACATGCACATGAAACCTTGAAATGCTGCTTGACTTTTATAGGAAGCTGTAAATCAGGCCTGGATTACTTGAAAAGTTCAAGAGCCTTAGAAAACATTTTAGCTAAATGCAGATGAGTTTTGTGATCTGTGCTTTTATGCATCAAGCTCTGAAAATGAGCAATGCAATGAAGTTATTTAAGAATCTTCCTAAAGCAGAACATTGTACTTGCCAAAACCAAAAGCGAAAACCTGGTGTTCTGTTTGTCGTCTTTGCAGATGTAGCTGTGAGGTTCACCAAGGTCAACGCATGCTGGAAGGAGCAGCATTGTAAGGGCTGCAATTTGTAGGCATTCCTTATAGGACTTTAATAAAACCATGGAGAGGATATTTGTCATGTTTTTAATTGCAATTGTAGAGCTTTTAAGTGCACTGTGTGCTTTGTATTATATAGGAAAGCAGAAAAGATGTAACACCCCTACACTAATGAACTTATTACCTATTTGCAATTCAAGAATATAGTACTAGCCATTCTGATGTCAAAAGGCAGGGGGCCTAGGATCTTACCCTGTAACATAAATGTGTTCTGATGTTTCCTGGCTGCTTTTTCTACTTTCTGTGAGATAGGAAAAAAATGGAATGTTATATCTGTTTACTTTAATGTATTGATAGAAAGGTTTACCATAAGAAAATGCAGGTTACATTTTACAGAGTAGCAGACATTATTACTAAACCCTATAGTGATACCCTGATTAACCTTTAATACACATTTTCATGCACATCATCCTGGTTTGGTGCAAAGGACAATTTCGTTTGCTGCTGTCCTACTTAAACTACTCCAAAGGCTTGCAAACCAACTGGCAGCCGGAGCTGGGAATCTGAAATGTGTCCATTACAACCTGGCAATGTACTTTCTTGGGTTTTAAGGAAACTTGAACAGAAATCAATTTTGAGTGCTGAAACATTTTGTGAATTGATACACAGGAGTGGTGTGCTGCCTGGTAAAGAATGCAGAGGAAGAGAGAAGAGGTTTCCATGCCAGCAAATGTGTCTTTGACTGTACCAGGGAACAAAGTGTACAGACCTTGAATATAATTTATATTTGCCACGAGACCTAGAGCTGTCAGAAGGCTGAAGTTAGTCGGGACGATTCAAAAGGAAGGATTCCTACTGTGCTTCTTTAGCCAGAATGTCTCAACTGGAAAACGACATATTGAATGCTTCAAAAAAGGAATAAAATTGGGTTTTATTTCACTGACTGACAGCTGTACGTATCACTTGCAGGAAAATCACCAGCAACGCCTTTGTTAGCTTTTACTTATCACTTGAAAACCACAATTCCTTTGAAAACCCTTCACCTTTTCTAGATCACCATTTACGTCAACAAGACTCCCCCTTGGCTTGAGCCCGTGCTGGAGCCCAGCAAGGACTGGGGTGAAGAGCACGTGGGTGCAGCTTTGCACTGGGGGCCTGTCTGGGTGGCACTCATCATGGAGAGAGCAGAGAAAGCCAGGCTGAGAGGACAAAGATGCTGCTAAAACACCTTGCCGTGGCCTCTCTCCGAAGGGTGCGTTCAGCACCCACAGCCTCGTGCCTGAACATCTGCTTTCTAGTAGAAATGTGCAAAGCTTACCAATTACAATAGCTCAGAAACCAGCTAGAAGTAGCCCTAAATAGTAATGACCAAGGGTGATGATCCTCAGATACTTGTAAGTGCTTCCTCAAGAGCTCTGTAGTGACCTTCTGGCCTGATGCGGTGAGGCACGACGTCCAGGTGGGAGCCGAGCCACAGCGGTGGGTTGGAAGGCAGCAGAAAGCTGTGCAGCCTCTAGCAGAGGGGCTCATAAAGTCAAGCTTTGGTTTAACAAGTTATAGTTGCAATTACTTTTGTGGCAGGGGATGACAGTGCCTTTATAGGGAGCTAATCAAATAACCAGCACATGCATTTTAAGGCAATAACGGATTTGATTTACAGATGCGATTCAGGAAACTGAACCGAAAGGTTGAAATGATGGTGGCAGTCATTATTGACTTTGGAATTAACTTGCTGGGATGCGAAGAAATCACTCTGTAGGAAGTAAATTAAAATCCATGAATGAAATTAATTGAATTTGTACTACTTGACCAGTAGGCTTTATATTCCATCAAAATGTCATACGCTGCAGTGTGTACTTAGAGGTCACTGTTGTCACAGTCACTTGAAGTGGGGGGGGCAGCAAGTAGAGACTGAAGAGCGGAGAGGAATTAATTTGAACCCAGACTCAGCGTGGTGCTTCAGCAGATGTCTGATTTTAAGCAGTTATAGCCACAAGTCAGTTCCAGCTTATAGGAACTTCTGCTGAGGCATGAAATTCCCAGGTACAAAAATAAGGAGTTTGAGCTATGGCAGGTGCAATTCTGGTTATGGAAAGTATTTCATGGCTGAGCAAAGTGCTGAGATCCCCTCCCTGGGGGGCTGCAGATCCCCCTCCATCATTGGTGTCTTCCTGAGCCTCTCCCAGGAGTGGTGGAGGAGAGCTGCCCCTGCCTTGCAGTGGGGGATTGGACGAGAAGTTTCTGAGGTCACTTCCACCCCTTATTTTCTGTGATTTTTATGAGGAATTTGGCTTTTTAAAGGAAAATTTCATTCTGCTGGAGACAGCCATCCATATCCTGGGGTGCAGGTGAAAAGCGAGGTCAAATTTGCTGTTTCTCTTGATGCACATTCTGCCCAGCATGTCTGCTAAGGCAGACAGTGATTCTTCTTCTGGAAATGCAATACAATTAGCTTTGTGTTAATTTTCTTTGCATGTCTCCCGGTTTCCTTTCAATACTCTGGCAGTTCTCCAGACTAGAAATTTGATGAAAGAGGAGGGATGTGTTACGAGCATTGGCAAGGCTTCTCATCTTTGCTTCCTTGTTCTCTGCTTGCTTACCCTCATGTGAGCATGTACAACCGTGTCTCAGTTTTGGGTAATGAGTCCATGGTATCCTGTCAGAAGAAGCAGATGCTATTCAAAGCCGCTGAGTGTAAGAGTATCTAACGAGCAAAGAGCAGTAAGCATGTCTTCCGACACCTCTGAGCCTGCCATGGAAGAAAAGTCCTAGATATCACTATGACTTTCTGGTACCGAGGAAAATTAAGCTATTTGACATATCCCCTGCTCCTTGTGATAGGTGATGTGCTTTTGTTTCTCAGGAATTAAAACATCCCTTGGAATCTGAAATCAGCTAGGAAACTTGACTGCTTAACGCTGTCAAACCTAATAAAAGCAAAGACGGGTTTGCAAGCTTTCTTCGTGCTAAGATTGATATAAGCTAGAAATGAGTAAGTCAAGTGTACTTGCTCCCTAGGGCAAGCGTATCAAATTCTTTCACTTTTTGGCCTCTGATCCTCTGTTTCTGACATCTTGCCCCAAATAGTCTTCCCTGCTAGACCCGAGTTGGAGGACTAATTCAGGGTGTCCAGTGAAGCCAAAATGTTCTGTTCCCTTTTTACATCAAGGAAGGAGCAACCCTTGAAAGTCATCTGCAGGCAGCAAAATGGAGAAATGCCCCACTCCGCAGTGCTTCTTTCCCAAAGGAGAACCAGCGCCCCGGATGAGAACAGGACACATAGGCCATCCTATCCCTTTGCAAATCAGTCGGACTGAGCTCCTCCAGCCCTAGTCCTTTGTTTCTGCAGACACGGACCTCTTAGTTCAGGTTTAAATTCTATAGGCAATGCATGTGGAATAATTTCCCATGGCTGCTAGCAGTGAAACACCTCATAAAGGTGCAATTTTTAATTGCAGCTCGATGCTATCTGTCCAGGTCCGATCAGAAAATGCACCAGCTGGGCTCTCGGCTGTACGGCTGGGCAGAGTTCCCAGCTGCCTTCCCGGGCAGAGGGGATCCCTGGACTCTGATTGCTCCATTTTGAAAACCTGTAATTTCTTTTCTGAAGTTCAGAAGTGGATGCTCCCTTTCTCTAATGATGATGGATGTTTTAGTTGTGCCAACAAGACAGCCCTGGGCAATAGGAGTGGGAGGAAAGTCAGTGTTAAGGAACTTTCCATTAAGTGAGCTATTGACTGCTGTGCAGGGAAGGCTCCAGCACTCTGCTGGGCTGACCCAGCCAGAGCAAAGCTTTTCTTCTTAGCAGAATTTAGCCAAAGCTTCAGCATGATTTCATCCCCTCTTTAGACATCAGAGACACTATCCAGCAAAAAAAGAAAACCACCCATGCCTGAGGAGCGAGTTCTCTAATATAAACTCCAACAGGGATTGCTGTTTGTCTCAGCATTTGGGTGTTTGGAAGTCTCTCATTTGGGCTTTCTGATCCCCAAGAAGTGTTGTTTCTGCTCCGTTCTTTCCCTAGCGGAGGCGTTAACAAGTCTCTTCTCTTCTTGGCTGTCCATTTTCACAAAACTTGCAGAAACTTGTTATCTCTGGGATAGCAACGTCTTTGTCACACATGATTCATTTGAGGGAGAAGAAAGCAAAGCATAAAGGCTACAAGGCATAAAAAAAGGGAACTGTGGGCATGATTTCATGTTGTGATAAGGCAGGTGTTTGGGTTTTGTGTTTTGTTTTGTTTTGTTTTTTTTTTCTTTTTAAACAAATGCTCATGCATACTCCTGGCTGATTAATGCCAGCCACAACAAAACTTGCTCCAAGCATCACAATGACAGAAATTATAGATTAGTTTTCTAATATAGAAATTCACCCTTATTAATAGAAGGCAAGGTTCTCTTTTTAATAAATGATAGGTAGAGAAATCAGGAGAGGCTTAAAGATTAATTGTAGTCCCTAGGTCTCATTCTTCTTAGAGGAGAATAAGAAAAAATAAGTGACTCCATTTTTCACATTTTTCTTGGTCCTCCTCTCCCTTAAATACCCTTTTCCTCCAAACCTGGGCAGCTTTAACCTTCCTAGTTCACAACATGCAGCCAACCTTGCCCTCAAAACTTACCAAGAAACAGGAAATGTTCCGTGGTGTTTCTGAAAAGATTTTGGTATTCGAAGCCTGCATGAGCTGCAGGAATCCTCGAGAAGCAAACGGTCATCAAGAAGAAACAACAAACGTATAAATGAAGAGGATTCTGATTTAATATTCATACTGTGATGACATGATAGCAAGTGTGGTAATATCTGTCCAGAAACATACATGTAACTTTCTGAAACCCAAGAAAAAGCTGGTTAAAGATTATACATTTAAAACCCCAATTTTGTCTATGCAGGTTTCCATATGTTTTCACTTTAATAGAGAGTATCCATTTGGAAGAATTGCTCATCTTTCCCAGATCTTCAGTGCAGGGCGGTACAGCTAATATTAGGTTATAAGGTTAATATTTTGTTCTGGCACTGTTGTTAAACCGAAAATTCACCTTAATGTCACATCCCCGCAGTGTGGCTTATAAACAATTTACTTGCTTCTTTTTATCATGGCTGACGTACAGCAGGGAGCCACCTGTACTTAAAATATAGGGAAGGCAATAATTACAACTGAGCAAAAGCAAATATCCATGACAATCCAGCAAATCTGAGAAATCCCATGAGGATAAAAGAACAAAAAGAAATTAAAGGGTAGCTCAAAGCTGGAATGAAACTTGAAAGATTCTGAAAGTGTGTATAGGCAGGCTTAGAGCGGGGATATAAATAGCTTTGCTGTCTGCCTTTCACGAAATCCAAGGAAAGGTGCAGCTGCAACTTCCCCATATTGCCAACTCCAGTGCATCTGCAAAGATGGCAATATTTCTGTGTAACACTTTCAGCTAAAATATTGCAGAAATAAAGTAGAACTGTAGATTTCCAGGTTGGCACACACGTATTTGGATCCTGAGCCCCATATATACACACAAGGGCAGTGCTCGGAGACTTGCGGGGTGCCAGTCCTGCATCTCCAAGGCACTATTGCTCCTTCATTAAATAGGAAGTTCCATTATCACTCAGCTCCCCCTCTCCCAAGCTTCGGAGAGCACTGGCGGGTGATAAACCTCTACAGATGATCCCCGTCTCAGGGACCTGCACTGAAGGGAGCTCCAACGTTCATCTGTGCTGCAGAAATCGTTGCTCCAAACTGCTGTGGTTTAACCTAGAAGCCTTCTAGCCCCGGGCTCGCTGCTGACTGCATCGCGCTGCTTTAACAGTGCGGTCTCTGAGCTGAATAGAAAGGTCCCAAATCACTTCTGGCTTCACGCAGCAGAATTTGAGAGTCTGAGTACTATTTATCCAGAGTCTGAGCTCTGGATCCAAAATAGCAAAGGCTTTATTTCCCGATTAGAAGGTCCCATACGGAAAAATGGCAGAGGGTATTTTGATACTGTGTTATCTAGAGGAAGCAAAACAAACAAAAAAAACCCCACAAACCCCAAAACAAAAACCTTCCAAACAAGCAAACAAACAACAACAAAAAACACTCCAACAAACAAACCCCAAAACAAACAACAAATGAAAAATTGTAGTCAGGTCTCCTCCTGAAAACAGGACAAGGGAGGAAAAAACACAAGTAGACACACATTGTCTTGGCTCGATGATCTGCTTTAATAACAGTTGTGGGACCACCGTTTCCATATTCACTGGCAAAGGGAAGCAATTAGCCAAAGTACCTCATGACATTTTGTCACTGTCGTTTCCAGGCCGGAGACAGGGATGGCAATCATGTCCAAAAACTGAAAGGTTCACTTGCTAGTGGTATTAGTGTGTGTCAAAAATGCTGAGATACAGCAAAAATGATTCAGGTGTATTCTGCAAGGACCCCACTCATCCAGGGCTCATAACCAGCGGAAACTTTAGTCGTAAGTAGAATTGTGGAAGCTAAAATCATTATCGATGCTTTATATATATTCACAGGGTTTTTTCTTAACGGCATCACTGTCATAGGCACTTGAAGAGGTGTTTTGTCATTCACCAGTAATTTGTGTACAGCTTGCCAGGAGGTTTCTATGTATGAGGTTGAGGTGGGAGAACAGGGTAACAGTGCAGCCCAGGGGACATTTGGTGCATACGCACGACGGCACCGCTGTCGCCCATCCTGTCACACCTAGTTCCTTCACAAAAGGAAAGAGGGAGCATTTTAGATGGCTATATTATTTACAATAAGGAATTAATTTTCCAAACGCACATCCGGCACTTGTAAGAGCCATCTTGATGTCATTCAATCAAGAGGCTCCAGACTGATATGCCCTCACCACTGCAATTAAGATCACGGTGTGACTGTTGACCGTTAAGTGCAAGATTTTCATTTGTAAAGCTGTAAAGTGTGTTGGTCAGACACTGCCTGGGTAATCAACGTGCTGCTTTGTGCAAACGAGCATTGAAGAAAACCATTGTACATGCTATGAGTTTTCAGCAGACCCCAAGGAATAATTTAATGCATTATTAAAAATCTTCTCATTCAGAAGCAGCATATTAATTGTGTTTGGTGCTGAAGTTAAATACTGAATAGAGGGAAGCAGAACACTTTTGATTATAAGTGAATTTCTTACCATTTACTTTCACATACTTCAAAGTAATTTAAATAATTAGGTAAAGCTCACTGTCTCTGCCCTTTCTTCCAGGTGGCAGCATCACTCAGTTTCAGCGGTTTCTGTGTAAACTGCCAGTAAGTTGTTGCTTGAAACACATTTAAAATATTTCTTTAGATTAACAGAAACTCATCGACTCATTTGATTCCTGATCAAATAACTGAAATCAATGTGTGGCCTATTTCCCTTTGTGTATTTTCAGATCTGTATAATTAATACACCTCTTTTTTTTTTTTTCTCCATAAAATAACACAATCATTATGCCTAACGTGACCAGCACCTCTGCATTGTCTCCTCTTTGAGAAATATATTCTTGGTCTCACTGGCAGAAAAGGAGGGTGTAGGAAGTTCTTGCCGATAGAAAGAGGATGCAAAAGCTGCATGGCTTAGGGGCGATTAACTGTGCAGCATCTTAACCTGAGGCAATTGCTGCACTTTAGGCTGTAAAAGCTCACTGAGTGAACTGGATATTTGGAAAGCAGGAGAAATACCATCACAGTGTCCTCCTCTGAAATCTGCCGTGCTCCGGAATTAATGACTTGGGACCATCACTGGCACTTGGAGCAAGGGCATCGAAGAGGTGTCTGGGAGCCCCCGGGGAGGATCAGGCAGGGATTGCGGCTGCCGGCCGTCACACGATCCGTGCCCCCCCGCCGGGCACAGCGGGGCCTGGTTGGAGGAGCAAAGGGCAGAGACCGACTGCTCTGCATCTCCAGGGAATGCTCTGCTCCAAAAGGTCACGAGCTAATAAGGTCACTGTCACCGTGACACTGTTAATAGCTGGGTGCATGACTTAGCTCTCAGAACTTCTCCAGTTTTTTCCTGCCTGTTACTTGATTCGGCGCCAAAGAGCCATTTTTGCTCTCTGTGGTATTTGCCAGAGCACCTTGAAAACCTGCCCAGGTGTTCCACGAGCACCCAGCACGGGGACAGTCACTTCACCAAGAGTTGTACAACCAGAGGCACAGAGCGGATGGGTCCAAGCAAAGGGCAGGGAAGCACAAAGCCCCCGACAGCAGCGTGGCTGTGCTTTTTAATTCACCTCTGCTGTAGGAAACAGTCAGACCTGGTGAATGGTTTTGTTGAGGAAGCTTAGGATAAGGCAAAACTGGGGGTTTGAGTGATGAACAAAAACGTCACCTTGGAAGAAAAGCACAGCATTTCCCAGTGCTTGTTATGTCAAGTAACGAATGGAAGCAAGCAGTGACAAATGCCCTGCAGTTTCATGCTTCAGGTGCTAAAAGACAAGTTTGATTAAATATACATCGCTGTACCAGCTCCCGCCGTAACTGTTCTTTCCTATTATGTGTTTGTTAGGAAGGCCTTTCAGAATTGGGGAAATTATTGTCCTGCTCACTGAAACACGGACAGAAGGATGAGTGCACAGCACCACTTAAACACCCCGTTATTTTTTAAGGACTCAGGAATCTTCTGTCACTCTGATACCACACGCATCCCCAGGGCCCCGGGCACTGGCTAGGGGTTAGGCATGTGGAAATCAAGTTTTCATGCCAAATAAATTGGATTTTGAATTTTTTTTAATATTACTATTCCCTTTGCAATATTTTTTTCCTCTGCCTACTGGAAAACACGTGAGGAGGGATTGCTGCTGCTGATCTATTTGTCTGCGCGGGATGCGGGTGCCCTCTACTGCTCTGCCCGCCGCCGAGTCCGAGCTCAGCGAGGTTTGCCCGGAGGCAGCTCTCCTGTGCTAAATCCCACGGGCCAGACACACACGAACCAGGGAAAGAATATGTCCTCAGTAGTTGAGGAAAAATTTAGCAAAACTTAGCACGTCTGAGTTTCTGCAACAAGTGATTTTTTTAATTCTTTGGGAAAAAAAAAAATAAATCCCCAAGAGATGAAATACTACTGTCTTACTAGCTGTGATTGTCCCCCTGTACTCAGCACTGGTGAGGCCACACCGTGAGTATTGTGTCCAGTTCTGGGTACCTCAATATGAGAGAGATATCGAGGGGCTGGAGCGAGGGCAGAGGAGGGCAACGAAGCCGGTGAAGGGCCTGGAGAATAAATCTGATGAGGAGCGATTGAAGGAGCTGGGACTGTTTAGTTTGAGGAAGAGGAGGCTGAGGGGAGACCTCATCACTCTCTACAACTACTTGAAAGGACATTGTAGAGAGGTTGGTGCTGGTCTCTTCTCACAGGTAATTAGCGATAGAACAAGAGGGAATGGGTTAAAGCTGCAGCAGGGTAGGTTTAGGCTGGACATTAGGAAAAAATTCTTCCCAGAAAGAGTGGTCAGACACTGGAATAGGCTGCCCAGGGAGGTGGTGGAGTCACCATCCCTGACTGTGTTTAAGACTCGTTTAGATGTGGTGTTGGGGGATATGGTGTAGGGGAGATCTTTGTAGAGTGGAGTTGATGGTTGGACTTGATGATCCCAAGGGTCTCTTCCAACCTAAGTGATTCTATGATTCTATGATTACTACCTGGCTGGGGTCCTATGGTCAGTAATGTACCTGTAAGCCCACTGTATCCAGGTATCCCTGCTTCACTAGCTCTGCTTGTTCACGGGATTGGTGTGTGAGTGCGAACAGCATTTGTGTGAGTCTTGGTTTGGTTGTGTCAGGCTCTGTCCTGGCTATGCTCATTGCCGCAGGTCACAGAGAAACCTGTAGGACGCAGTCATGTTAAAACCAGCTGGTTCCTGAGAAACGCCCTGGAGCTGTAATGCCACCCTGCAGCCCTACCGCACCCGACAGAGTCCCTTTTGCAGACTATTAAAGCCATCTCAGAGAATTCTATTGAAGGGAGTGATTCTTTACTGTCTGATTAAGGCAATTCTGCGCAGCTGTAGAAACATGACAGTGTCTTACCTTTTTTTCTTTTTTTTGATGTTTCCATTAGCTCTGTAATTTTTGCACAGTATATTTTTATCCCATTGCTGTATATTTTTAGCCATACTTCCATCTGCAAGTGACACATAGTACGATAGCTGTCATGACAAGAGCACCTGTGTCTGGCTTTCAGCTAATCATGTGCTGTCCCCGGGAACATCAGCATTTAATGTCCCTGTATAATACCTGGAGCTAAAAATAACGCCCCTCCTACTTGCAATGTGAAAGCTGCTTAGTGCAGAAGCATCATCACGTTTTAACTTTTTTAGTCACTAGATGCAATGTTATTTGTCAGGTCTGTCACCAGCATTTCAGCCCACAAGCTGCTCCCCAGTGACAGTCAGGAGACTGAATACCTCGGTCACCATCCACACTGCTGACTTTGATGGATGTTTTAGTCTCTTAGTTCTTCACAAGAGTCCAAAACATAAGCAAACATATCTATAAGAACTTAAAAAATCATCTTGTTACTTAATTTCTATTTATAATGTGGGAGTCTATGTGGAGGAAAACTGTTTATGAGTAGTGTAATTCTTTTTGGGGGTAACATTTTATTATAAACAGTAGAAAAAAAACCCATATGCTGTGTCATGTTAAAGTGCTAGTGACCACAGAGGAAATACTTTTGGCCAGGCCTAAGCTAAACCGTTCTTTTTCCTTCTGTCTAGTCAATGCTAGGAGTACCTTGGACGCATTTGCAGTTGGATAGATTTCTAAGACCTGAAGCTGAATAGAATTTACAATACTGAAAATTCCAGAAGCACACGCGGTTATAAAACTTCCTTATTACTGAACTTAGTTTTCTTCCTTAAGCTGTTTTAGATTCCAAGTGTCGCTTGAGACAAAGGCTGGGCTTCAGGGGAGTTGAAAGCGCACCCTGGGGCTGCCTGATCTCTCCTCCTTTGCAGAAGAGGGATTGGATTTGTCCTTCTAAAGCAAAATCAACTGCAAGAAATCTCTATAATCTGTAATTTGGTCTTGCCATACCACTCGCTTTTAGCGTGAGCATGCAGACAGGTCATAGGGTTTTGCCAAAGATATGCTTTATTTCCTCTTGACAATGAACAACTGTTCCGTGAGAACAGTTAATTTGCGCTTTTTCACAAAACTTCAGGAAACAAGAATCTGAACAGATTACCAGCACAGATCACTGCCTCTGCCAACACACGGACCTTCAGCTAATTGCCTGTCAGCCTCCTCGGAGCTGAAGCAGTTGCCTCCCCAGCACGGTGTGTCTGCGCAGGCAGCCTTGGGGGGAAAAAAGACAATTCACTCTCCCGTCTGAAGCAGGACAATCAGGGAAATCGGCGTAATGCTGAAGAGAAGGCAAGTCAGAATGTGACCAAACAGATACTGCTTCAGTGTAGAGCAGCAAGTGTCTCCAGGAGGTATTTGTTACGCCTCGGGCACTCCCCAGCACAAAGACGGTGACTCCATGTCCCCGAGTGCTGGAGCTGCTGCAGCCAACTCTACCGGCGCTATCGTGTCTGGCCTGGCGGAGCTACAGCCTCAGAGCCTTCATAATAAAAATGCCTTTATTCTGATTCTTCATAGATTATGTACTCCAGCTGTGTTTTGCAATGTTTCCACGTCGTTTAGAACAGCTAAGCATCCGTCACTAAAATGCTTTACTAAAAATCAGTAATCCTTGATGCTGCAGTTCTTCTGTGTTGACTTTTTTTCTTTCTGCACAAGGCAGAAATCCTGAGTTTCCATTTCAGCTTGATACCCAAAACCTGAGGGAAAAAACAACAAACCTCCCTAATTCTTTTAACTCGAGCAATCTTACCTGCTCAGATGTTTCCTCGCTTTTCTCTCCTTTCCTCTTATTAGCCTTCTGCCCTTCCTCAGATTGATTCTTGTGCAGTTGTAGTCATGGGCAAAGCACTGTTACTGTCGCTACAAGGGTTTTGTGTTTGAAAACAGATGTCAGAAGTTGTGATTATTTCTCCCTAAATTTCAGTTGTGCCCATCAAACTTTATTTTATCTTCCGTAGCCTGTGTTATCTGTTGTTTCTGATGACTATGTGCTGTTAGCAGCTGTTCTGTCACCAGCCACGAGTTATTTTGCTGGTCTTTCAATTATGTTGTGTACACCTGTAGGACCGATACAGTTGCTTGACAATTTGTGAAAAGTCTATCTGTTGCTGTTGTGATTAATTAAGCTTTGAAACCTTTCTTTAAGAACGGAGGTCTGACTTACAATCTTGAGTATTTATAGTGGTTTTGACATAGCTGGAGTTTGACCCTGAAGGTGAACCTTAAATGAATTTTGCAGAGTTGCTCAGAAAGTCCTAAAGAAACTCTCTCAGGACTTCACACTGTAAATAGGAACAGGGGCAGGGGAGACTCAAGTGGCAAAGACCCAGGCTAGGGCATTTAAATGATATTTCAAGGGATGTAAATTCAAGAAGGGCTTCAGGGCTCCTGAGATACTTTTTCTAGGGTGGTGGTGGAGCAGGAGCTTCTCTGAGAGGGGGTTACAGTGGAGCTGAAGTTGTTGCGCACAGGGGTCTTGTGTTAGCGATGTTGCTGGGCACAAAGAAGGGGCAGAGTGGCGTTCTCCGACTTTTAATCAAGTCCAGAGAATTTCTGATTTGTGATATTGAACCTGGATCCACTTTCTGAGTATTTTAGCATCCAAACCAGCATCTGGTGAGTTCACTGTCTAACTTATTTTCACTAGGAATTTGTCTTAATACATGCTACAAATATGTGTAAACGTGCTGGACAATGGTCCAGAGATCCAGGTGGTCTCTCTGATATCCAGTATCTACTATTGAAAGTAACGACTTGAAAACGATTTTAGAATGTTTATTTTTTCCTAACTGCTGCTCAGTGTTCCACACATCATTCTTTTTAAGCATACAAAGTGTGATAAACTAATGCCAAAACACACGCAGTTTACAGCCACCAGATTTTAAATGCCTGTTTTACTGGAAGAAATTCAGTAAAAACCCAGGAGAGGGCACTGTTGGCTGCCTTAAGACTTCAAGTTGTGAACAGCTTTTTCTATTCACGCCTTTGGCCAAGTCTCGCACCTACAAGACCCTCGTTGCGTTTGGCCAAGTAACTACTGGGAGTACTGGGAGCCTTTGCACAGTAGCATTTACACATTACTCTAATGACTAATCTAAGTGTTCATGGCTTGCTCTTTTGTAACGCATTGAGTACTACAAAACCCAACCAGGGATGGATGTCCATGGTCACTACTTACTGAGGAGAGAGCTCATCCAGGACCTCTCTCCTCCTTTATCAAGGAGTCCTATCCACAGCTGCCCCAGCTCGGGCAGGTGGACACTCTCAAACACTGGTAAACTGAGAGTTGCACGATAAAGTTTGCACTCTTGATAATCCTAATTACAAAGTTCCCTGGGTCTAGAGGAATCAACAGTCAGATACCAAATACAAAACGGAACTTGTCTTATAGGAAGGTTGCAAGCAAAGCTGAATTTTGCTCTCAGATGAATCACTGAAATGGAGGATGAACTCAAAAGAAAGATCCAAGAGTATGAACTAAATTCAAAGCCTCTGCTGGATCCGTGTCCCGAGAGATGCCTGTGTGCAGGAGGAAAGGTCAGGAGAAGCCTTTGCAAAGTGATCCAGATCAAAGAGCTCTCACTTGCTGACAAATCTGGTTGCATAAAGGACAACCCCTTTCTCCACAGTTCAGGCTTCTGAAGTTGTCTTTAGATCTATGAAATGAAAGTCAGTTCATTGATCAAATGTCTTCAGATTCCGGTGATTTCCAAGTCATCACCATAACTTTGAGCATGTAGAGTTGCAAAAGGGGAGCGTTTCCTTAGGTTTGCTGGAGAGAGAAAAGTGCATCTGTCCCAGCAGGGCAGTAAATGTCATAATCGGCGCCCTGCGCTCAATTTTGAAATGTTCCTTTTATGACTTGACCAAGCCTCAGACCTTTCTTACACAAATGTTACATTAAAAGAGTGATTTACCAGACACTGTACTTTTATCTCAAGATAAAAACTCCCCTGTTCTGGAGATTATGAAGAGTCTTAAGCCATGTCAGCTTTCTCCTACAAACCTCACTTGTTCTGAAATCACTGACTTTCCTAGTGCTAGTGTTCTTTTTGCCCTGTCAGCCCTCGCTGTGAATGACGCAGGTATCTCCAGCAGGTCAGGTAACGTCCGTGTGTGCAGACTGCCACATGGCTCCTGCAGTCCCTGCGCTCCTTGGGGGTCTCTCTGTAGTGCCCTTCCCCTGCAGTACCTTCTCCATGCAGCTGCAGGCTCATTCCCAAAGCCATCCAGGTGTATCGGAGCGGTTACCTCCCTTCTATATGGCAGCATCTCCATAAACAGGCTAAATGCCCTTGCTTTTTTTTTCTGTTTCTTTATTCTTTCTTTTCTGCCTACATAAGAGGAAGGTAGATAAACTGTAAAAACAAGTCACAGCTCACAACAGTCTCATGGGTCCTCCTCTCGCCCACTTCCAGTGCTGTATGAATCTTTGACTGGTAAAGGACCTTTAAAATGCCAAAGCCATGGAGGGAAGCCCAGTTTCAAATCTGAGGTTCGGTGCCACTAGAAACTCTACAGAATAAATCTCTCGTGCTACTCACGGGAGTTGCATAGTGCTGTGTAGCCAGAGGAGGGCACGCTTTCAAAGGTACCTGAAGTTTGAAGCCTTGCGGATACTGGTGAAAAAATGTGCAATCAGATTTCATACTGCTGGGTGGGCAAATGCTTCTGAGGTGTGCAGGGAGCTGGCTTCAGCACGGTTGATAGTTGTCATTCCAGTGAGTGGGAAAAACAGCGAACACGTGTGGCTTGGTCCATGACTTTTGCCTGTATATACGCTTTTCTGACTTAGCGCAGAGCACTGTGCCCACAAGAGCTGCATGTTTCCCAGGTCCTGTAAATATTTATGCCTCGCCTACATCTCTGCTCCTGGGAGATAGATTGTCTTCCTTTCAGAGGTGGGTAATTTCTGCTGCTGGATTTTTAAAGCATGCAGAAATGTGGCATCTTTGGCTTGGACATCGATAGTGTATGTTTCCCGATTAATTCAGACAAGAAATCAGTGAAGTGTGTGAAGGAAACACTCGTGAGAGAAAGGTGGAGGATACAAGAAGCTTTTGAAAGCTAGAGAGCAGCAGCGTTCCAGCAAAAACAAGCTGGGAAAAGGAATATTAAAAAGGGCAATGTTAAATGGAAACCTAGTGGGATCACAGAACAAGTGATCATCTAAGATTAACAACACAGCTAAGAATTAATGAGCCAACAGTGCTGCCTTCCTCAGTCTGCAGCAATAACGCATAATGCCGACGCGGATTGCCTCTTGTGCTCTCCCGCTCACTGCACCTCATATCCCACTGGTGCAGAATCATTTTGCAAATCTATATTAAAATCACAAGAAAGAGGACTTCATGGGCAATGCGTTATGTCATTCCTACAGGGAAGCTATGGAAGCCACATTTCACAATCCTGAAGTCTGATGCTTCCCAGATGAGACCTTGAGCTGAGCCAACCCAAGCAAAACTCTAGCGAAATGGGCAGTATCAAGCAAGATGGGTATTTGGCATATTTGCATCCTCCTATCCTGTGGCTTTTTGATCACTATTACTGTTCACAGAGGGAAAAAAAAGGCCTGAAGCCGTATCAAGCTCTTGTGACATTTTATATTATATAGGGGACTAGGTCTAGAAACTACAGAGCTGCTGGACTGAAAAAAAGAGTTGCAGCTGTACCCATCCTCTAGGATGTTTAAGATTTGAACTTTTTTATATCACCAAAAGTTAAATAAAAAATAAATTTTAAAATAAATATTTATTAAAAGCATTTATTTTTTAATGTGGCCCATGATAATCCTAAACTCTTAAATGCAGTCAGCTTTAAAGGGAAAAGAAGGCCAAAAAACAACCTAAAAATGCCTTTCCAATGGCAGTGACTGTAGGCTCGCTTACATGGATACAACTGATAATACAAGTTGCTGTGTTGACTTGGTTACTAGTAAAATGTGTACAATCTGATTGCAGTGCCCTGTATGGGTTCCAATGAGAAGATATATCTATGCTGATTTAACGCTGTCCATCACTTGCCTTTCTCCCATATGCATCAAAGTGTTTTCTTGCGTGCTAGCTTCCCTTTGCATTAGGATTTTAAAGGAAAAGTTTCCTAGCCTTTTAAATCATTTTGATATATCTTCTTCCTGTCTTCCCAAATCTTAAAAAATTCTGACAACTCCAGGTTGTAAAGAATCTTATTCAAAGTAGATGCAGCAGTGCTTCAACCCAGACATAATAGGGAGGATCAAAATGAGATGCGAAGGTTAAAGCTATATCTGAAATGGAGAGAGACAAATACATTTATGCCAGGAGCTATCTCAGTAGGTACAATAGGTGACAGTTTTTGTATATCTATAATCAAGGGCTTGCTCCTGTTGCTTTTTAAGTCAGTCATAAATTTCTAGTGACCTGAATAGAAAAAATATCAGAACCTCATTGCATAATTGTGCTACATAAAAAAGAAGAAACAAACCACTTCACAATATAGAAAACAAATCTGTTGCTTACTGTAGTCAGCAATGCTCCAGAAATATCTCATCGTGATAAAAATGCCCCCCTCCCCGATTCAATTTCTGAAAACTGGTGATGTTTAAGACTTTTCTGTAACTCAGTGCCTTCCTCCGTCTCTGAGATCCAAACCCAGAAAGAAGAAACACACTTACTGCCAAACCATCCCTCTGCTCCACACCAGATTCTCCCCAGGCCTTTCCCTCCTGTCTTTCTTCCCAGCTCACCTTGTGGATGTTCTGTAATGCATACACTGAAGTGATGGAAAGTTTACAGCCAAGTGAATGCAGGCAATTTCAGGTGACTGCCAATAACAGAACAATTTGCTAAGAAAAAGGATAATCAAAATTACCAGCAAAGTCTGCTTGATCAAAGCCTCTACTGAGAAGTGCCCTTTGGTGGGAATGAAAACACACATCGGAACAAGGTTTTCAAAGTGGCTATTTGCATATTATTTGTTCTGCTGTTACAGGAGCTCTATAGCACTTGTACTCCAACCCTCCAGGGACTTACATGAGTAGATTCCTCTGATCATGGGTTACGTGTAAAACCAGGAGAACCATAGTGATAACCTACTCTGATCTGTTCCAAAACTTGGGATGAGAACCTTACCCTTCTTCTGTGTTAAGCTCTTACATCTCTTATTCAGGATGTATCACACAACCATTAATTTCTTTTCTGTGTGTGGGTACAGCTTATCGAGCGTTACTGTAACTCTAGGCTGCTCATTGTAAGAAGTCGAACAGGAGCTGGAGTGCAATCCTTGCTCTGCAATCTCAATAGAGGCCGAAACTATAGACTTCAAGGGAGGTAGGATTTCATCTCCAGCCTCAGAAAGCCTCACAAATTAATCGCCCTTCACATTCCCTCTTGTTAAAGGTTAGAATAATCCATTCCTTTCTATTGCTGCAACACAGACTACTGTTATCGCTCCTAAAACCTATTAGATTTCAAAACATGATTAAGTGGATTCTTGAGGGAGGCCAGGGGTGGGGGAGATTAGGGTGGGTTTTTTTCTCCTGAAAGGTTAAGATTTTCATCTGACTATCAAGCACACAGCTCATCAGAATTCTTCTTTTTTACGATGGTATATGATACCCAGAGGCATTACATATTAACAAAGCCCATTGACCTCTAGATTTTAATAAACAGTAAACTACTGAGCTTGTTAAAAGAGTAATTTTTTTAATCATGAATGATTCCAACGTGGTGAGAGAAGTAACACAGGGTTTCAACATGCCTTTTTCAAAAATGTTGCCATCACGCATAATGACTCATTGAATCAGCTGCAAGGAGCCGTGAAGAGGACAGCAGTTCTGGCTCATTAGAGACTGCAATCATTTGAAATGGGATTTTATTCTAAATCTGAAGAAAAGCAGAAAAGGTCAAAATTTCTGAAAAAATACTCATGCATTTGTACGTTTTCCTCAGACAAAAAGGAAGTGTTTTACTTCATGACTTTGTTTTGCACTTGCGGATTTTATGACCAAAGGAAACCCAGACTAAACACAACCCGGTTGTGGTGAGAGTTAGGAGTGAAATGGGTGGGAGCTGATGCTGTCGTTTGGCATCGCATCCCATGGGAACACACACCTCGCTTCGCCAGCTGATGCTGACAGCACAGAGCCATTGCAGTACACCTGGTTCTTAATTACATGAGGCTTTTTGCCCATTTTTTTGGTATTATGGCAGTGTTTAGGTCATTTGGATACTCTGAGAAGGTACTACTTGCCCAGTCCTAGGTGAAACCTTTTACTTGAGGTTGATGTTATTGAGTGACTTTTTAAACTGCTTCACAAATAGGAATGAAGACTATTGAGCCAGGGGAAAGAGGAGAAGCTGTTTAACCAGCATCTCTAATATATTCACAAACTGCAAGATAGCTTCCAGAAAGAGATCGTTTTGTGTCATGGGACGCTAGATGAAAGGACAAGACCAGGAACATTGCTTAGGCTATCCAATGCCTTCCTTAATAGTCTGTTGGCCTCCCTCCAAGGAAACTCAGCCAGCTGTTTCATCTCAAGGCCAATTTAATGCTCAGAACAAACTTGGGTTTGAAGTATTCTCAGAACAGGGGTAACGCGAGAGGATTGAGTGCATTACCAGCACCGTTGCCAAACTCTGAGACCAACCTGCATGCTGCTCGGCATGCGTGTTCGAAGGCGCTTTGGAAAGATTGTGTTGCTCCTCTAAGATTCCCTTATGTGACAAGATGTTTCACTGTGCAGAAAAACTCTACGCTGTGCTACAAGGGAAACAAAAGGGAAAAGAGAGAAGGCAATTTACAGTGTCTCTGCTGTTTGAGTCCTGCTGTGGTACTTTGGCTAAGATTCTGTTTTGGAGAATACTTGACTTGAAAGTAACATATAAGGAAAAATTACAACAATGAAATATTAAATATGTAATTTCTGTTTACTGTACCCTATGTCTGTTCTCACTGATAAGTATGTGCCTTTGCTGCCTTTCCACCAAGCCATATATTTGATTTCTTTGAAATATTCAGAGTTCGGGGCTATTCCGTACCTTACTAAATTGTTTATTTTGATATAGATTATGCATCATCAGCGGGTGTATTTCATCACTGCTTCAGAGCTTGATACTGTTTGATACTGTTGTTCTGGCATATCTTCCTCCTGAATAAGACATCTGCAACATAGGCTGCTATAAATCATGGGTGGAAAAGCAGCATCAGGGACAGTTTCTCTAGGGGTAATAACACTGAAGCCCTCTATGTGCAGGTTTTAGATGAAGACGTATTTTTAAATGAAGGTAAAATTGTGTTACTTTTAAAATGCAATGAGATCACTTGATGGGAATTCAGTCTACATTTATTCCATGGCTTTACATTAACATTAGCCCCCAAGTATTTTATAAGTGCATAATAGTTTAGGACACGCATGTGGTCATGAGCCAAAAACTATGCTGAATTATGAATCAAAAAAACTCCAACTGGTGTATTGTTATTAATCTCTAATTTCCCATCTGCATGGTATAACAGATAAAGAACCACGTGTTCAGAAACAGCATATGACAAGCTAAAGAAAAACGCATGTCAGCAGTGGTAATGAGAGCCATAGACTGAAGAGCGAAAGGACCTTGCACATGGATGAAGCATGCAAAAATGTTTTAGCAGAATAAATGTGCATGAAAACTCCTAATGCACCAGTACTGGAGGCAGAAATCTCTGCATTTCAACTTTATGAAGTGATTCGGATGCCAAAACAAAATGGCATTTAATATCCACTTTGCATAAGTGTTAACGACTGTACAAGGTTCAAAAAAAACGGGGAGTATGATCTGTTTGTTTCATCTGGCATAATATGGTATAGTGCAGTAATTTGCACAGTGAACTGTGCGCCAAGAATGTCAAAATCGATCATTTGGTCACCAGAATGTTACTCTCCACCAAAATTTTTGAGTCGATGCCTGTCAATAGGGTTTGGCAAGTGGGACTCTGTCATTTAATCCACGCTTCAAAGTGTATGCATAGCTGATGTAACAGAAAATACATTGAAGAAAGCCCCACAGAACTCCTCTTCCTTTTTGCAACAGCGCTCTAAGTTGCTGAAGGATGCTAGGTGTACTGCTACCTGCTGTAACCCATGTGGAGGAGCCAAGCATTAAGATGAAACTGGATTTGGGAAAATAAACACAAACACTTGGAAAGCTCTGGAAAGGAGCCTTCCTGAGAAGCCATACATGTAGATATTTGTGCCCTCCACCTATGTCTGCCATTTTACTTATACAATCGTGCTGACAACTCAATAACGCACCAAGCACATTCCAGCTGCAGGCAGGATCCACCTCACATGCTGCTTCTTTGGGAAGGGCTGAGGATCTCACCTTGAAGCCAGCCTTGGAGCCGCTCTTAGTTACCAAAGTGACAGTCACTATAATGGCAAACATTCCCATGGAGTTATTTCTTGTTCAGTCTTGGCCTGCCCTTCCATTTTTTTTCCACTCTGTAATTAAGCTTGGTTTTAGCTGCTGCAACTCAAACAGCAATTGTCCTTTACCCGATTACACTGAAAAATGATTTAACATTGTATTATACTGAGCAGACAGAGGGTGATACTAAAAACAGGCAAGTATGCAAACATTTCAGTAGGCAGGCAATCACTGTAGCCAGAAGAGTATATTTGCTAGAAGTTCTGCAAATGTTTAGTGATTTAAAGGTTGCCTTTGTTATTGTACAGACTTGTAACGTCTTACCAAATTATACTCTCCTAGCCTGAAAACTAATTATTTCTTTAGTAGAAGTCATGGATGCCAAAAATTAGTCAGCTTGTATATGTTGGTCCTCTGCAGTTCTGTGAGGTCTTTTCTGTAAGCAGGCGTCTCAAAGCTATTTATGAGGGATGCATGACACTTTAGTCCAAGTCAAAAAGGGACTTCAAAAGTTGTAGGACACTCTGCCAACACAAGCCCTCCATCCAGTAGGTTTTATATCATGACTCTTTCTAAATAATCTAATTCTAACCATTGAAACACCACCTCTTATAATTTTGTGTGACAGGAAAAGAAAGAGACTATTTCACTCGCGAGCTCTGTTTCTGACTGCTTATAATGACCAATTCCTATTTACATCTACAGTAATGCCAATGTGCCTTCTCATATAAATCAGACATGCAGCACTATTCTGATTCAGCATGCTAGTAAGAAAACCAATTATTTATTTCAAATGTATAAGTAAGCCTCAGGATTCCCAGGCCTACATCCCCCAATCCTTTTTCAAAACAAGTTCTGTTGAGCTAGATCCCCTACATGGAGAACTGTCCTGCAGCCAGATCTTCCTTGAAAGGTGAACAATTTCAAATCCATTTGTCTCAAATAAAATTCAGATCTCATAGAAAGTCGCTGTAACACTTAAAATGAAAATACATCCATTACCTCTCCCACTAGTTTGGGGGGTTTTTTTAAGTTTTTTTTATTGTTGATTTTTGACAATGCAGACTCCTCAATTGCATCAATAAAAAAACTTCTGAAGAGTGATAGCTGGAGGCATCACTGGGCTGCCACAGGTTTAATCTCATGATGTTATAATGACCAAAACTCTTTCCACCCAGAGGTTCTACAGCCAAGATCCCAAAAGATGGTGTTACAGGTCTAAGAAAGATAAAGAGCTAGTTCTTGTGCACAGAATCATAGAATGGTCGGGATTGGAAGGGACCTCTGGAGATCATGCAGTCCAACCCCCTGCCAAAGCAGGTTCACCCAGAGCAGGTTGCACAGGAATGCGTCCAGGTGGACACCAGGAGTAGCTCCATTAGTGTTAATGTATTTGCACCAATTGGGAACTGATGTGAGAAGAAAATAAGTATGTGGGTTGTCTCTCCACCCTTTAATTTGTAATGGCAGAGTTATCATGAAGTTCTTCTAACCACTTGTTTTCCGCTGAAGACTAATACTGAGTAACAGGGCTCAAGAGAAAAGATTTTTATCCTGTAAGGCCTTGAGTGCTACTGGAATATTTTTCCATACTATGTACCCTGGAGGAAGCAGCATGGATGATTACAAAGGAAACCAGAATTACAAAATGTGTTAATGAGGTTCACATTGGTCTCTTGTATAACAGAAAGGTCATTTCAGGTGACTGCCCCTGCTTCTTCATCCAGGCTGTCTGACGTAGGGACGCTGCTTGCCTTCTTTGGTTCAGCATCTGTTTCTTTTATTCTGAATGTCTCTCTCCTTGTCCTCATTATGGTTTAAGCTATACGAAGACTAATTTCTAAAATAATTTGAGAATCAAGCTCCCCAGAACTGCAAGATATCTGGGGATTTAAAAAAACATTTTAAATTAGATTCAATTGGGTTGCCTTTCAGTTTTCTGAGCTATTAGAAGTTAGTGGTATGGGGTTCAGGGAATCTAAGCAGTGCAGAAGACAGAAATTCACATTTAAAAATAATGACAGCTAAGATTCTCAGGGGGGTTAGGGATCCCAGACTTTAAAGGAAAGCATGAAATATTTTGAAGCCTAAGAAATGTTGCAAGAACTGACAATTCAAAAGCTAGGCTGTGCTTTTCCAAGAGTCTGTGCAAGCTTTCCGTTCCTTTTCTAAAGACATTTCTGTGTCGTCCTTGTGCTCTTACTCTCAGAGACCAACAGCGTGCCTCAGATTAACACTGGAATCTTCCTGAACAGCACATTGCAAATGGGAAGTCCTCTTCCACCTCCTCTGCGTTTCCCATGCACCATCACTTCTTGTGAGGCTGCAGGTGAGCCATTTAGCTTGAGGCCACCCTGTTCAGCAGCAGATAGACATTAAATCAGCCTAAGGACAAACTGCAGCCTTAGCAACCACTAGCTGCTCACACTGATAATTTCCAGGAAAGGTTCCTCATACTCCCAAAGCTTTCTTCCAACCGAGAAGTCTGCTGGGCTTTTATTCTGCTTTTTTTTTCCAGGTGGCCTTTATAGAACTCTGAAGTCATTAGCCAAAAGTTTTAGAAAAGCCTTGATCTCATAGAAATCAGCTGCAGGTCAGCCGTGAGTCTTATTGACTCATCTCTCTCTGTGACATCGCTTTCATAGGCACATACGTGACTGTGGATACCCAGCATCAACAGCAATCTATTTTCAAGACATGAAAATATGAAATTCCTTGAAAAGGGACCGACCTGTGATCGTTTGTATATGGTCTCTTCTTTTCAATAACAGTAAGGAATTGAAAAAAAATCAGTGCTGAATAGATGGCTACAGAAGCTGTTGCATGCTGAGACAAAATAACTGCACATACTGTTCTGTTTAAAACTGAAATGTCAGCTGGATTTCATCTGTAAGTAACAACAAATAAGTAAAGTGTTGTAACTATTCGTATGTGCAGGGAAAAAGGGAGAAGGATGAGTATCAAGCAGAAGACTGGACTTTAACAGCTCCAGATAAATTAAATGCTAAAATACAGCTTTGTGTCTTGGCTCACTATGTAGGTAAATAGTAAATACAGAAAAGTTTATGTAGTTTCACATCCATCAGTCGCAGACAGCATCAAAGCTCAAGCTGTGCCAAGGGTGGTTAATGATGGCGTTAAATTTGTTTCCTTTTCTTGAAAACCAGGGAACTTTGAAGGTTGAAAGGCCCACATTGTTCTTCAGTGTGTAAGGGAACCAAGACTGGCAGAGCACCAGTTGCAGACATTAATTTGGGTTTGTGCAGTTCTTGCAAATTCAAGGAGACCCCTCAGCCTCCCCACCTAATGCGGAGGGATCTGTGTACGTGTGTGTGTATAATCCCACAATTTAATAGGATGGGCTTTTAGCAAAATAGTGTGGTGAACTGTGGAGAGAAAAACTCCTGGGAAGTAACAAGATGCTGAGAAACCTTGTTGTTTTCTGTTTGGCCATCTCGGAGGAACCTCTCAGCACTTCTCATTTGATTCTGTATTTTGAGTCCCTGAAGACTTCTCCAGCACAAAAAAAAAATATATATAAATTTCCACTGCTTGTCACGCTCCTTTTTTTTGCATGAGAGTCTCTGAGGGATACTGTGACTCTGCAAAGACAAAAGCAAGACTCCTCCTTTGTCAAAAAATGGTCTAGAAAGTTAATACCTTTATCTCCACACACAGAGTACTCAATATCTCTAAAAGCTTTTTTAAAATTTATTTTTAAATGGAGCTATACATCGACAAAGCTGTCTTTTTTGTGTACATGTAAGGCTCTCTTTCTGTTCGTTGAATTTACCATGCGTAACCTTTCTTTCACATAATAAACTCCCTGAGGAGAACAGAGCCTTCAATGCCACCAGCCAATTGAAGGGTAAGACTGTTCTGCAGGGAGAGGCTTCTTGGTCTGTTTAGCCATAGATATTCCCAATGTGACACAAGAAGAAAGGGGTGAGCAGGCAAGTTCAATAGGTTGTAGCATAATGTCAGAGAACATATCCCATTGTCCACGGGGAAACTTCAGCAGCATAAATTGCAGATTTGAAAAACGAAAATAGGTCTTGCTCTAAATTACACAGAGTTAAGTAAAGACAAATTAGGCTCTAGTTGTTTCCTGCAGTCAGCTGTACTGTATCAATGACTTGGTTAGCGGGAGAGGTCTTCACCGAAGTCAGGAGTCACTCTACCCAAGAACTGTGTCTGAATGCAAATTACAATTTTACAGAATTCACCTCCATTTTTTTTTTAATAGATCACCAAAACCTAATATTGTAGTACATTAAGGTCTAGGAACTAGTTAGAGGTAGAAGACCAAAGGGCCAAGCTATTCTCCACATGTCGCAGTCTACAGAAATTTCTCTCTGGGTTTTCAGCAGTGACAGGTTCGCTTGCCGAGTTCAGTAGAAGAGGATGGCTCAGTGACAAGGATTTCGGGAGCATCTGCCCAAG
Source organism: Alca torda (assembly GCA_008658365.1). Lineage (NCBI taxonomy): Eukaryota > Metazoa > Chordata > Aves > Charadriiformes > Alcidae > Alca > Alca torda. The sequence continues at coordinate 46,194,827 of CM018081.1, forward strand.
GGTTCAGACAGACCCAAACACACACAATGGTCCAAGCTGCCCAAACGAGCTGTCTGGCAAAGCTAGACTTGGGGCTGAGACTAAGTAAATATATCCTAAGTCATTATACGTTCTGCAGAGTGCTGTGCATAGAGTAGCCGCCTAGCTTCTGACCTTCAGCAGCCTTGTGTCTTGCAGGTCTGAGGGAAGAAAGAGCTCAGATCAGTCCCTGCAGAGATATCCCCAGAGAAAAGGATTTAAGTCCACTGGGAATTAAAAAAAGTTTCTTAAACACTTGTGAAAACCCCTACAAGGCTCCTCTCTTTGCAAATGTAAACACTTTAATAATCCAATTCCTAGTGCCTCGCTCTCTGTCTTAGTTTGCCTTTAGAGTGCGGAAGTCCTGTCCTCCTCAAGCATATTGAAAAATAAGGAGCTCAGCTAATGTAATAAACCAGGGATTGCAGAGGAGTTCATAAGGGAGAGCATACACATAGAAATATTACAGCCTGATTAAGCTGTTTCAAATACAATTTTGAATTGCAACATGATATTGAGGAGCAGTATATGAAGACATAGAGTTTTCACATACAGTAGATATCACAATGTAGCACAAGGCTCCAATGCCTTTATTATCATTCTAAAAAAACCTATTAGCACTTAGTACTTGGTCCCTACTCACACAAACGGTGAGATTTAAGTGCATATAGCTGTTTCTAGGAAGACAGGTTAAAAGAAACGAGCCAACTGAAGGTGAATCAGCTGTATCATTCTTGACCACTGTGGTATGAGGGATGAAGCAGAAATACAGAATTCAGCAAGGATGGCCTGTATTCTCTGCCACCAGGATCTACCCTGGTTGATCCAAAAACACTGAAGAGATCAGTATTTGAACTGTTGTATCAAGTTAGTTTATAAATTGCCTGCTAAAGATGACTTGCCCGCTAAAGATTGCTTTTATTTGCAAGTGGAACATATTTTATAGCTCCCTTTGCCAGCACTGGAGTACCTATGGCTCTCTGCTTTCAGGCTGTTGTCACAGAGGAGACTCACCAGAAGGTAGTTTTTCAGGTCACTAGTTATTTTTCATCGAACTGAAAAATCTGCCCTCTCAGGCGGTTGACATATAGTTGAGATCTGAACCTATATTTCCTGCTGTCTACTGAGGACGGTGTTTGAGCAGTGTACACCACCAGGGAGAATTATGTTCTGCAGAAAATATTAGGTCATGGTGGTTCTCTCATCCTGCCCAAAGGACGTCTCACCTGAGATTTTTGAAGTTAGAAAGTTTATAAGTTTCTATGACTTAAAAGTTCTTTATGGCAAATTCAAACAACTGGAAATGTAGTTGGTGTGTTCTAGTTGCCTGTTTGTGTACTAAGCCCAACGAAATGTATTTTATGTAACCTGGGCTTTTCTTTCTTCCCACTGTACCGTGAGATTTTTTTTCTCTGCACTCTTCCTTTAGGGAGTTAATGAATGTAGATGTTTGGATCAGATTCTCCACACATTACGTAACCTCTTTCATAATCAGGAGATAGCAAGGAGTTATAATTTGGCTAATAACAGAGAATGTCCAGGGGAGACCATTCCTGCCAGGATATATGCTGGAATACACACAGCCTGCACAGCCACAGCTCACAGACAAACATCTAATTACACCTTTCGCTTATGTTCAAGGAGACAATTAAAAACAGTGCCTAAAATAGCTACTCAGGAGGAAGCGGGAAAGCTGGTAGTAAGGCCATAGAGTTATTTGTTGAGGGAATTAATAAAAGTGTGGGTGGTGAAAAGCAACCGAGGGAGCTTTTGGCATTCCCAGGCTGGATCCAATTGGAAAGAGCCATTATTTCCTCTTGCTGGTAGAAAGGGAAACCAAAGCCCTGGAAGTAAAGGGAGCGAGGACTAGAGGGGATCAGATTTGGGCCTATCCAGTTATACAAAATTTAGTGCGTTACCATGATTCTAATCAGGACAAGGCCTTAAATAAGATAAGTATTTGTGAATGACTAAAACTTTGCTTTGTCATGAGGGCATTGGTACAGAGAGTTCAATGTTGTCCCTTGGCAGAAGGTGGCTTTGTACCTCTAAAGCATCCTTGCAGGGCAGGTTGCAGATGGACAACCAACCAGAGTGGGAAAGGACCTGATGTGGTTTCCACTGCAGACGATATGATGGTGGAGCAAATACATGCTTTATATAGCTTGCCAGTTCAAGCTCTTTCAAAGAAGTAGCTCTTCCTATTTTATCTTCCTCTAGCTTCCCAATGGGATACCTTTTTTAGTCGGAAGCAGAGATGTGCATTTCTAAACAGCAGTGGGCCCGTCCCTGGAATGAGGTCGATGTGATGACCTTTGTGTAACTGGATCATTTTTGTGGTGTTTTCTGCAGACTGCAGCAGGTAGCAAATAGTTTTAGTCAAAGCTTTCAAATACTGTCATTTGACATTCCAGATGGTGGTGTATGATGTTACTTGGACTTTACCATTATATTGTTTTATGCTCTATTTGAACACTAAGTATATAATGTGAAAAAAATCCCATGAAATTATTCAAATATTTTCTTATGAGGCTACAACATAGGCAGAATGTGGAATGAAAAGAATTGCTGGAGATGTCCTTTTTTACCTGAGAACTCTGATTTTCTAACAAAGAAAATATTCCTTGCTGAAGAAGATACATTTATTGAAAAGAGCCATTGTTTGCCTTTCAAGGTAACGTTTTGGACTTTTGCTTGCTGCTTAAGCCTGAATGAATAATGTGTATTTACACTTGCTGCATGTAAAGCTGCGTTATCTTTCATTACTCTTGCAGCCTTTCTAGGGTGTTAGGTTAGGAAATATATTGTAATTAAAAACAAGTAGCTAGCTTTAAAAAATAGTTATCCGTTGCTGTGCCTGGGAAAGAAACGTTATTTCCTTTGTGACAAAAGAATAATAACCCTGGCAGATGGGTTGCTGCAGAGCTGGAAGAAAAGCTCTGTTAGAGTGGGACTGACGAAGCTGTCTGTGCAGAACAGGAAGTCCTGTCGTGGAGGTAATAAAAAAAGATACTATTTCAGCTCAACTAGTTCCAAATAATCCATACTTTAAGCTTGCCTTCTGACTTGCTAGGTAAATACCGTGATGCTGAGATATTAATGGCTCTTCTAGTTTATTGAAATGACCTTGTTGTTTTTACCTCAGCACAGACTCTTTGAAATGTAAAGTTGTGTTGAACACAAAGCTTTAATACCTCCTGGTCTGGATGGTACAAAAGTATTCAGACATCCTCTGTTTGCTTTGTCTGGCTCTTTTTTTTATCAGATTGCTAGTGTTAGAAGGACATTAACTAATATGTCATTGAGCCTAGACTTTCCGAGGTCTTTTCTTCTTTGGAGAGGGGTGATACCTCTCTGCTGTGAAGAGCTGTCCAGGTGGCTTTGATGTCCCATCAACTTCAGCTTCATAAATTATCCCACCTGAAGGCAACAGAGGTAACTCCACTAATGCCCCTGTACTGTGAACAGCGTACACAGGTTATCAAGGAAAGCATTTCTTTAAAATATTAAACCCTGTAAAACTCATCTTTATTTTTTCCCCATTACAATCAGCAATAAGCCTTCCAATTTTTCAGTAAAACACTGGGTCAAAGCTGAAATAACTGGCACAAGGGAGACGAACAGGCAACCGCAGGTCTGCAAGCCACACAAACGTGGTGTCCCCGCACACCAGAGCAGATGCCTTAAGCAGGACTGTGTTCCTGAATGTGTCCCTTCTCCCACATAGACCTACCAAACCGGCGAAGTCTGTGCTGCAGTGTAGACAAATTAGCTTTAACCATAGCTGTAACACCAGAAGTGGGCTTGCTGCAGTATCGTGGGAGTCTGTACCAGCTGTAATATTAGTAAAGAATCAAGTACCCAGCCCTATTCTCTCAGCTGGATTGCTACCAGCACCTGAGCTACTTGGCACGAACCCAGCGCAGGTCCAAGTCATTATATTGCAGTCACGGCCCTGACAGCTATAGATGCATCCCACCGATACAGGAAGAGAAGAAACGTTCCTGTATTTACAGACTAAAATGAGTCTTTGAGGAGGATTATCTGGAGCAAACTTCTCAATAAAGCCTCAAGGGAATCCTTTCAATTTGACTTTTGTTTTGTTGACTATTCAATGTTACCCAGTCTCTTCCTCTCTTAAAATAGATTAATGGATTTCCCACCAATCATTCTTTTTTTTTTTTTTTTTTTTTTTTTAACTTTCCTTTGTAGTGGTTTTCAGCTACTTTTCCAGGGGAGGAAGAGGAACAGATTTGAGTATTATTGGCTCCTCTGGCCTCTTATACAAATGAGACAGACTGCTGGCGAATAGGAGCCAGAGTGGATCCCCGCTATTTGCTCTTTTTATTTTTACATTCCTTTTTTTGCTAAAAAGTCCATTTAAAAGAGGTGAAGCAGAAAAGCTTCTTTGAAAAATGATTAGCTAGAGTCTTTCCAGCCATGTGAAGAGGAACAAAATCTAAAACCTTAAATCTTCAACAAAGAAACAGAAACCGAACAGTAATAAAGCCTACCCTGAAAGACAGAAAGGTGCAAAACAAAACATTTGGATCCAAATCTCATGGTTTCTTCTTGAAGAGGAAGATGCCATCAAATTCCAGACCTAATGAGGATTCTCCCCTTTCAGGCAAAATATCAGAAAGGCTATTGATGTTGTGATCAATGCTGTGTTTGAGAATAGCAGAGTCTTACAATAAACAGCAGGGTTTGTTTTCCCATTTTTGCAGGGACTGAAATACTATAACAACTTGCAGATATTTGCATTATGAAGCCTGACTTCTCTGGCTACTCCAGTCTTAGACCTGCTGAAGATGTAAAGCTAGGCGTCTTCCTGAGCTTGTGCCCAAACATTCTCTTTGGAAAACTTGTTCAAAGCACGTGGACTTGAGCATTTATTTTGTCTGAGACTGTGTACTTAAAGGGATAACAACCGTACTCGTTTGATTCCTACTTGATAAACTTCTAGTACTTAATACAGACTTCTTACTGTATTTTGAAATGTGAATATTCCACGTGAAACTTAGCAGGCTTTTGGATTAAGTTGTGCATTAAAGCTTTGCTATAGGTAACATTTGTCATTTATGTGTTTTTTACTTGTCTTTCTTGGCTGGCTAATTGATACCTACAGTGCTTTCTTGGACTGCTGTTGCTTGCAATAAGTTTGCTGAGACAGTGCCTCTCTTTGCCAAGTAACATGTATTACTATTTACAAAATCACTTCTAGGGGAGCAATTATTCCTAAAGATGATAATGGGTTCTGTGTAAGAAGGCTGATACTTGATTAATTATGCCTTTTTGCTGGTTTTGTAAGAAGGAGCTGGACAGGGAAGGAAGAGCAATATTTCACAACTTAGTGTTTGTGGATGTTGCTGAGAACAAAAGAGTTCACCAACAATACATGAGTCTCACTAAACTAGGCTCAAACTTTTTGCGTATATAAAGGGAACAAACGCTTCACGTCCAAAAGCAGATTGAGTTCTTTGCTTTTGGAATCTGTTTTCGGAGTCCAAACTCATGTTTCTTTGCTTTGCTTTATTAACCCCAAAATTAACGATGGTAAACAGTCCAATATAAATCACCTTGCTAAGATTAAGGTCTTCCATGCTCCTTCTCATAAAATGCCTCTGGGGACTCATTGCATGATTCATTCTTTGTAGTCAAATAAGTAACAAATAGCCTTTATTCCATGGATGAACAGAAACCACATAGTTATTTAATGGTACTAAGCAAGGTTAACGAATAAAGTGAGATGATTAATTCAGTGAGATGTCTCAAGTAAACAGGAGAATTTGAGTTTAATATCTGGATATGCATCCACCAGTGAAGCTATTATATTTTTATTGTAATAGGGAAGAGAAAGTAGAGCTGACATTTCTGTCAAGAATGTGCTTAACAGCCACAGGCATCACAGTTGCAAGCTTTTGAGGTGTTTGAGACGTGCTGCCCATGCCGTAACATTCAGAATTACTCTGCTTGCAGAGCTCAGTTTTACAAAGAGCATGAAAAAGAATTTCTGGAAAATTAGATCTACAGCTCTCTGTTGCAACTCCTATTATCACACCATACGCAATGAGGAATGCAAAAACTTAATTCCAATCAATGCAAGTGACTCCTCCCCAGGTAGGCACTGGGGAGCTCCAGCTGCCAGATTCCAGCTACTGTCTACTACGAGGAGCCTACCATAAGACCATAAACCCGACCATAAGCCCATTTTATGTTGTAAACTCAGGGACACTGCCTGGGGTTCAGATGAGACATGGCAGAGTTTGCCAAGGAACAAGTAGTTCTACTGAAAACATTGAAAGAGGCTAAAATTTAGCAAGAGTAAGTCCTCAGTTGTTTAATTCTTCTCTTTCAGCAAGTTGGGTTACTGAAGAAGGAGATGGGATCCTTTTCACACAAGTTAACTGTGATTCCCCTACTAACACTGGAGATTATGTGTTGAAGCAGATATTATGGCTTGTGTTGCTTAATTCTTTGCTGGTTTGGGGCCTAGATCTTTCATTGCGTTTAACAGGGAGTTAATGGCACTTGAAATACTCTCTGAAGATATTTAAATCTCAGACCTTAGGTACTGACCTAAAGCCCACTGACACTGACCCTGGTCCTAAGACCCTCATGACCCAGTGACCAAACTTAATAACAATTAAGTAGCTTTTATTCCCAGAAGATAAACCAACTTATGAAATGCTGTATCAGGGAGTGACAAACATGAGGTTGAAGTGAATCTTACTATTGGAGGAGTGAAAAACAGTCTTTATGCTCTGTCTTAATAGTCTCTCTTGGCCTGTTTAAGAGACTTCCTATAGTAAACTCCATTAAATTGGGGATGACAGTTTTTCAAAACAGGTTGAATTAAATGTTAAAATTTCAAACTGTGTTGAGCTTCTGTTTCTGACAGAAGAAAATGAAATGTAAGATGAACATAAATGTTAAGAATCTACTTCCTGTGCCTGTGAAAAGGGTAGGATGTGAAAATTACTTTCCCTTGTTAGTAACCAGTCAAGGGCTCAGCTACCTTGAAAGGGGCTACTTCATCCACCGTAAAGAGAGTGGGCAGAAATATCTCAGCATCGGAAGTGCTACTTTTGAGGGAAGGTTTTTAACTGTCTTAGGCTGAACACCCCTAAATGTCTTTTAGACCAGGGAAATTATTTTCTTAGCGCCTTCACCTTTGCTGATACAGAATATAGCCCCCTTCTTCTGTTCTACTAAGCACTCAGCACTCTTGCAATGTGAATGAAATTTATAACGTTCTGAGCGCCATGAAGCTAGGCAGGCTGCATCCAAGCTAGTTGTCATCATGTCATCATTTCTCTCAGAAATAATACAATTTTAAATAAATGCCATCCCAGACATTCCCTTTAGTTATCACCATGAAACAATGCATGAAAATATCGCTTGCTACAGCTGACACGATGACTGATGGTGGCCCGTTGAAAAGACTGCTCACTTCCTTAAAATGCAAACACCTGCAGACAAAACCTAAAAACAGCTAATGAGCAATTGCCCTTGGAAACATGTAAGACAGAAGTCATTCCATCCTGTTCCTCTATATATTCAGAGGCATGACTTCTCAGTAATTCACCAGAGGCATCACTCACTATATAATTCATTAGATGTTAAAAAAACGTTTGAAGTTGTCATATATAAGATGACAAATGTGCAAAAAGGATATATGCAGCTGTGATGAATCTGCAGAAGATGAACAAAGCAGACTTTTGTGCTATTCAGAAAGTTCAGAAAATGCTTTAAAGACTCCCAAATCACAACACTCCAACACAGGGATGCTCCAGTTTAGCAAAAGCTTTCATATGCTGTTTGTCTCTTTAATTCTGAAGTAAATGTTCTATAGTAAATTGTCAGAACTTCTAACTAAAGACTAAAAGGAAAGCAAAACTTCTGAATAATCATACTATACATCTCAGTTATTCTGTCTAAAATCTTTTGTTTGACCAAGTGTGAAGGCTTTTCCTGGCAGCTTCCAAGATTCAAAAAAAAGCTTAATATGTTATCAAACTACATTAAAGAAGAAAATAATTCTGCTCTAGTTGTGACTAGCCATACAATAAACTTCCAGACACTGCACAACAGCAGAAGATTCTCTAAAATACAGACTGTATCACCTGAGAACTCAGAAATAGTCCTTCTTGAAGACTAAATCCCTACGTCTGCATGCAGTCTCTTTGGAAAGCCATTGTAACCTGTGCCTTGAAAACTGGTATGTTCTGGGCTTCTGATACGCCAGCTGAAGAGATTTCATTTCAGAAGGTCAAGCGTTCTGATGGTCTAATTCCTTCTTCTAGTTTATGGTTTGAATTTGCTCACATCCAGCTTGCCTATGAGCTATGCAGTACTGTGAATTTTACAAAATTAGAGGAAAGCTTACAAAGGTGTGTGAGGAAGAGGTAAATATTATCAAATACAAACCAACATGATCCAAAGTCCTACAGATTTGGGTCACGTCTTAGGAACAAATTATAGACTGTAAGTTTGCTTATCTGAACCTTTCTCTGATTCCTGATCATGTTAGTTAGTTGAAAACCAAACACTCTGGGTTGATATTTTTTACCATTTCCTGCATTTCTCTATGAGATTTGGATTGATGCCCAATGAAGATCAAAACGATGTTGCTCTAATGACCAGCAGCCTTCAGCTGTACATCTAATCTTTGCTATACTTTTGGGAAGTATGCCAAGGAATACTAGATAATGCACTAACCTTGTTAGTTCAGCTAACAAAGGTTCAAGTTATATTTCCATACCGTGTTACACCACTGTTTAGAAATGGAGCCAAAATAGTTGGGAAAGAAAGAAAATGGTCAAAGGAAGTGAAGAGCTCTACATCAGAATATCTCTTTCTTCTTCTAATATGCACGTCATCAGAGACAGATTTTTTTTTTCCATGCAGAGTCTCTGCAGAGCTAAAAGGCTTGTAGCTTCAACTGATGTCCACATCATGCTATGAGATTAAAGGAGATGGGGTATAAAGATAAAGTACAGGAATGACTTATACACTCCGTGAAAGCATTTTGTTTCATACCATTGTAAAGAGTCTTTTGATTATGGAGAAAGAATCTAATTTCACGAGCCTTTCATGTAAATAATTCAGCTCTAAGAAACCACGCCAGGCTGCTTTCTTTTTGATGCCTTGCAATACTTGCGCAACAGCAATCCTAACAAAGCAAAACTTCCTGTGCTTTTGAAAGATGCTGATGACTCTCCAAGAATATTTATAACTTGCCAAATAGCCTGAGCCTACTAACTGTGGGTGCGTTGTTTGAACTTTTTATTTTCCTAATCAAGATTTGCACATTTCTGAGGGAACAGCTGGGTTGCTTGCACTATTGAGACTTTGTAATTCCTTCCTTTGCTCCAAAGTGGAGAGAAAAAAGTCTTCAAGTTTTCCAGCAGGTAACAGGTCAATTCACACCGTGACACTCGGGGGGTGGCTCCTATTTCAAAGCACCTTTGCTACCCCAGGGGGAGGAATATACTGCCTGCTGTGCCACACTACAGAGCCGTGTATAGAATGCGTAAGTAAATTTACTGATTCTCACAGCTGTGCACATAGGTGTGAATAACCTGTCCTGGTGTGGCAATCCATGTTCTCTTAAGAGACTCTAGACAAAGAACACCACCTGAACGTGACAGAAACCCTGAATAGTACAGAATGGAGGGAGAGCTGTGTTATGGGAAGGGAAAACAGCTCTAAGAAGGACTTGTTAGGTCACCTGGGGATGCCAAGAAAAAGATTTGGGTTCCTCTTCTGACAGATTATTGTGTACTCTAGGAGAAAGAAGAAGAAAGAAAAAAAAAAGCCATTCTGTGAATAAAGAGGCCAGGAATTTAATACTTTGTCTCCTACAGGAAAGACAAGCCCTTACTGGAAGACTGCATTTATATACTGTCCAGAGATGAAATGTTCAGGTTTTGATCAGCAACCGAATGCTTTGACACTGCTTTTTTCATGACAGCTTTCACAGGGCTTTGGTCCCGTTCCTGCTTACTGTGAAATAAAACTGTCTAATCTTGAAAGCTGCCATGGAACAGAATGTGCATCTTCCCAGTAGCTTTGCCTGTCATTGACACGATTATTTCCACGCTACACACAGGCAAAACAAAGCTGAGAGATTAAAGGATACATCTTCCCTGTACTTTTTAGTTCAGGTTTGTGTCCTCATTTATCCTTTACCCTTATCCCCTTCCCCCCTTTGGATATCATATCCTATCCTATCATATCAGTTTGTGGCTGCTAGAGTCAGAAGTGGGCCAGAGCCTCTGGGTGATTTGTAGGCTGGGTGTCTGTGTAGTGTGAATGAGTCCTGCAGGCTGTCTCTCTCGAATGCATCTCACTCAAGACTGACTGGGTGGCTCCCTGTAACCTGAAGTCAGAAAGGGCTGCTTAAATGATGGGTGATTTAAGCTTCCTGGGTTGACTTTGCACTCAAAGAGCAGAGGAAGAACAGTTCTACAGTGTGACACGAATCTTAGTTGTGAGGGAAGCCCAAAGTCTGTAGCAGGCATGCCTAGCTGTCTCTGAATTGCTGGACTCAGGAAAAGTGATTCGGGAAAGCCATGAAAGCCAAATCACAAGCTCAGATCACAGGCATGGATACTACTGAAAATAAATACAAAGCTAATGTACAAACTGACAGCTTCTACGCTGATGCTCATTGCTACTAACCACATCACCTTTTCATGTAAACCATCTTGCTTACTTGTGCACTGAGTTATATGAAAAGCAACTGATGCTTTGACTCAATGATTTCCCTGCATGGCACTTGGAACGTTTATTTCCTCTCCTTTGCGTTCCCCTTCTTGTTGGGAGGGCCCAAGCCAGTCTTCCCCACTCCTCTCACTCTGCTGTTGCACTTACTGTTATGGTAATTGAGTGCTGTCTCCTTGCTTCTTAAAGATTCAACTTGCCCACCTTCACTTCATTATCTCATGCCCTTTAGTTTCTACTTAATGTGGACATTTGTGTGTTGGCATCTAGGCTGAGCCTTAATATATGCAGTGAACCCTTCTGATTGCGGTAAGTCTGCTCCTAGGTGACAGAATTATCTTAAAAAATACTCCTATTCTTTTGTGCCACTCCAGCAGGAGCTTCTTTGTTCTGTTCTCGCAACTGAATTCTTCCAGCAGAATCCTAATACAGGGATCTTTTGATTTGAAATTCTTAGAATTTGAATTTTTTTTCCCCAGTGCTATGTAGTTTTGATTTCCATAAGTTAACTCTAGTGAATGCACTACTTAAAATGCCAGTGAATGTGTTTGCTCTCTTTGTTATATGCATATGAGAGACAAACTCAGTACAATTTCATGTGTAAAAAGATACAAGCACCAAATTCAAGAGCCTTTTTATTGATCTAAACACTGAGATGTACCTGCCCTACAGAAAATATCTTCAGGCATGTTAACTCTGAGATGAGTGCACGCTCAAAAGTGTAACAGATTATCACAACATAATATGTCTATTACATAGAACTCTATTTTAATGATCATGAATGTGACTACCTTGTAATTACATGATATTGTCTACATAGCTAACAAAAATACTCATGAGCTGATGGGTGACTTAAGTACACAATTTGCCTCACTCTCTGCAGTGAATATGCACTGTGTTTGATAGGACTTGGCACAGGAAAGCTATTAAAAGACCAAGCTAGAAAGCCAAGAGGGGAAAGAATTTCTCCACTGCTCTGGGGAGGAAAGGAAAGAGCTGGCTCTTGCCGTAGTTTATGCAGCATATACAAGTCTGAGCTTGTATACTGTAATGTTGATCCTTGTTGACTCTAGATAGCATGTTACATTCTACCCTTCAGGGCTTGTTCCATATGGGACATCTCATAAATGCTGTGTGTAGTTGGACAGGAGCATTTGTTCAAGGCAAAGGCTGGAGAAAATTACCTGATAGCCCCAGTGTGAGTCAGGTTCAAGAGCGGCACTGGGATTGAAGAAGCCAGCTAAGCAAGCTCTGCTCTACTCCTGGTTTCCTGTCTGGACGCTCTTGCCCACTGCGGTAATTCTGAATTTGTGACACTTGATCAGGAAGCAATATACCAGCTCCATAACAACTTAGCTGCTTGGAACAACCTTTCTGCAAGTGCTGACGCAGGAACTCTGATTATATAGAAACTGATCTAAAAACAATGAATCTGGGGGGAGAACTGCCTCCAGCCACTTATTTGACCGTAAAAAGAGTTGATTAGAATGTGTGCCTGAGGTGAACAAGAGATTGTAATGTCAATAAGTTCCAGACCCTACTGAACTAAGTAAATAATAACCAGAACTGTGAGACGAGCTAAAAGCCTCAGATAGTCTTTTCTCACCTTATTAGGTGAATTATGTCCATTTTTCCCCTTGCACTTTCTGGCAAAGGAAAGATAGGATATATGTTCTGAGAGTTCCTGCATGGGGGGGAGAGGGGCAAACGGTGATGAAAATGCCTAGAAGTATAAATATTAAATCTGAGTGATTGACAAAAATATTTAAATAATTAGATTTTTTTTTTTTTAAACAGGGGTTTCCAGACAATATCAAATCTGGTCTTTCCTTTGCTAATGACACACTGAATAAAGATAACAGCATCTTGTAAACACCAGAGTTCTTGTTAGGGTGTATCTTGTGCATCAGGCTCATACAAAAGATCCTGCTCTCTCTCTCCTGTAGTGATGCTAAAGTGTTGATCGTTGAAATGGTGCCATTTATGATGGGTCTTCAGAACTTCTCTATGGGTGAGAGATTTAAACTGGAGCGCGAATATCATTAGATGCTGTTTAGATCTTATAGTATTTCAGTAAACATCCTCTTTAGATCTCTGGTTATTCAACAATTTGCACATAAGGCAATAGAACAGTTTTATCTCCTGTTAAAGAAATGTGCAAAAATACTGTAGGGCACTAAGACTTGGGGCAGGCAAACGATAGGCCTTTTTGCAAACTACCTTATTCATGATTAGCTACTCCTGTGTTGTGCCATGTATCCAGATAATGATGGGATCAGACTTTTTTTCCCTCTTTAGAGAAATTACGTCTATTTCTGTGGATCCTAACAATGAAATTTGCATTACAATGCATGGCCTTTCTAACCTTCTGCCTGCAGTGTTCAAACTTTCCTTGATCGTAATAATGATTAAAAATCTCCTGAGCATACAGTATTTTCTGATGTTAAAAGATTTTATAAGAGAAAGATCTTAAGTTAAACAGCATGTAAAGGTAATTAAACACAGAGGGTCTCACTTCCTTACATCTTCCTGTTTGGTGTATTGCTGCAGGTTTCGTTGCTTGTGATCACAATATGAATACAAAGTTCAGACAGACGCAAATAGGTCATCCTCTTCTTGCCTGGCTGTATCAGTATTGTGCAGCTGTAGTTGAGGTTTGCAAGATCTTTAACAAAAGTTCATTTCACATTCAGAACACAGACAGATCTGTGTTGCTGAATCCTTCTCACATCCACTCACCACACAAAAAGCATGTGCTAAATTGAGTTCAGCCCATAGCAACAGTTCTTCTGATAACCTTGGAATGCAGGCTGCATGGGCAGAGGACGCTTTAAGTCTTTAGAAGGAATACTTATTAAATAAGCCCCTGCTTTTATAATAAAAGCCCAATTTTAATAAAACACTCTCAGGCATTCTGTTTCAAGTAACTACTGCATTTATATAGCCAGGTGCTCATCTTGCTTTTATCTCACCACTTCTAGCACAATCTCAATTTATAGTTTTAAATTTTTTCCTCCTGACTTTTGCCCATCTCTCTTTATAATTGGTCTTTTCTGTTTAACTCCATGCTTGCCATTGTGAAATCATGAAAATGCAGTTTCCACAGCTGTTCAGATTTTGCTGTTTCAATTGTTTAATTCCAGTGCTTCTGGGACTTTATATCCCATTCTTTATCACTCTAATCCAGATCTCGCTCTGATGAGAAGCAGCAGCAGGGAACCAAGGACCTGAGGTGAAATTTCACACTTCCTCTCTCTCTTTTCTGTCTCTGAAAGGTAGGGCACTGTTGGAGGTGCACAAACAAACGTTTGGATTTTTCCTTCCCTTTCGACAGCACCTGCATCATCCAGCAAAAATCAGACTATTGGTTTTTTGCTCAAGCTTTCTAACAAATACAATTCATTGTTTTGGATCTCTGTTGAAAGAATCTTGTCAGTGAGCTTACACTCTTTTGTTTTGTACAATACAACACGCCCTGCTCACCTTCTAAGAATTCGTCTTTATTTAACAATGGTAATGAAGCAGTTATACAGAGAGATTAATAAGCATTAGGCAATATTTGTGGTCTTTCTGGGGCAACGTAGCTTAACCACAGGGTTGGCCTGCAAAAGAATCCATGAACAAACAGGTAAATGCCCTTTCAGCAGATTATCATCTACTCTTGCTGGTAAGGATAATACAATATAGGTAAAATCCTATATCCCATAAAACTCCTGTATGACAAAACCAAGGCAGAAAAATCCCATTAAAGATGAGTGTATATGGAATATTTTCAGAGACTTGTTTGCATCTAGTTTTGTGGTATTGTAGCCGCATATTTTTATCGTTATCCTTAGCAAAACTATTCCAGGTTCAATTACTATAGCCACTGAAAATATTTACTCTTATTCCTTTTAATTTTACCCTTCTGAATTTTACCTATCACTAAGGTTCATCCCTTTTTTCCCTCTTGATTCACTTCCTTTCTAAGGAAACAAATTCTTATAAGCACTAGAGCCTTCCTATCATCCTTGATATGCTGTGAGCCATCCTTTAGGAAAGCTCTACATATCTTTCCTCAGAAATCAGTTATGTCAGCTCCTAGTGAAGTTGGTGTTTCTTATCTAAATTACCTCCTAGTTCCACCTGGGGTTTGGATGCTTGAAGTAGAGAACTAGATCCTTAGCTGATGTAAATCAACACACCATATTGACTTTAATTATTTATGGTGTCTCCTTATAGTAGCTGATGATCCAGCCTGGAATAATAGCAAAATAGATGGTTCGTGCATTTCAAGAAAGGAAGCTTTTTTTTTTTTCTCACTGGAAGCATCTAGCCTTGTTGCTCGCACTTTTTCCTTCAGCAGCAACATTGCACGCGGGTAATGAGACTCTTTTAAAGTTTATCCTTTAACAGAAGAAGCATTCTTGTGGCACAGGAGAGCTCTTTCCTGAATTAGCCTTCACTAGTTCAAGATACAGTTGTAAGCTACCACGCCTGTATTCACACAGTGGTGGATCTGATTTAGTAAGAGGCTTTCTACTAACCAGTGTCACTGGGATTTAGCTTGGTCCCTTCTCTTCAAGCCTTGATGAAGACATGATGATTTCATGAAGAATGAGTTAATATTTCTTTTCTAATGTTAAAGAACCACTGTGGATTTGGACAAGGTTGAATCCCTGCTCTGACATAAGACAAGTGAGCAAGTATACTTTATATTATTTATGTGCTAATTAGACACTTTTTCTCATTAGCCAGTCTGAGACTGGAACTGCCTTCTCCAAAATAAAAAGGCAAGTAATTCTCCCTCCTGCTAAGGAACAAAGTTACTCCAAAGACAGTTATGTCTCCTGATTTTTTTTTACTGTCGTACTTCTCTTCTGGGTTCTTAAACACACTGACAAGTTGGGGAGTGAGAGCTTCAAACAAAAAATGGGGCAGGGGGCAGAAGTTGCCTCTAAGTTTACTCACAAGGTCATATCTATGTTTAAGCACTTTGCTGAACTAACTTATGCTATTAGGGCTCTGGCAAGGACTGTCTCATATTTTATGTATGAATTCTGAAATCCCTGGTTGATGTTATAATATAAACACTAGTAATTACTTTTAATGTTATGGCTGAAGATAGCAGTCAGCTACTGGATCCCATTGCTCTAACAGATGTAGAGTATGAGGCTGCCCTTGTCCTGAAATATTTACAGTGTAACTATCAGTTGAAAGCGGGCTGAGGATCTACAATCACACATCTACATGCACATATATTTTTCTCCTCAGTTCCCCAAAGAGACACACAAAACCAAATCTGTACTTCATTTAAAGCCACATTTAAAGAAAATGAGATGTCGTAAATAAAGCTGAGTCTGAGAGGAGGAAAATGTGTGAGTAGGATTTCCCAAGTTGCTTGGGAAGTGGAGGATTCGGAAGAAATATCCTTGAAAAGCTATTATTTTATTTGGCAGAACCTGGTCACACAAATTGAACAATAATCAATGAGAGTCAAATAAGTACTTTCTTATAAATTCACTTCTTCAGCAAAGATAGATGTAGAAAAATAACACCAAACTCCCAAAAGAATCATGTAGATAGATGCTAGGAAAGAATGATAAATTTGATATCTTCCAGAACAACAGTCTTAGTGTGCATCATCCTTTATGATCAAGTCTGTGAAGTGACAGAAAAATGTTAGCTAATAAAATCAGGGTTTAGAACAAACACGCAGGTGTTTTTAAGGATGGTATAATATAAAAATATTTCTATTGTTTCTGTTTCATACAGAAAAATCAAGACATCCAAGTAATCAAGTAATATAAGAACAACAGAGACTGTATCTCATGTAAAAGGTCAAAATGACATCCTGCCATCTTTAGGGTTTGCCAAAGCTGTAGTTAAAAGTTGCAATCTACATTACAAACTGTACTGCAACCTTAAATATAGAGGGGTCTATATTTAGAACAAAGCAACCTTGTTAGTGCTTTGTTAAAGTGTTGCCAGAGCAGGCTGTTTTCAGACGCCTGAGGCAGACCCAGTTTGTTCAAGGAATCTCAAGCAAAGCAAGCCCACCTTGGAACTTCCATTTCAGGTGGAAATCTTCCATGGTTCCTGCACCTCTGTTTCTCTCCAGTAGTCTATCATTCTCACAGCAGAGCCTGTCCCACTTGTCATCTCTTCTACAGACCATATGAAAATAAAATACAGGATAAAATGAGATACAGGATTTTTCTGCATAAAGTGACAGGTACTTTCTTTTACAGCAGCAACAAAAACACCCAAATGGCAACCAGTAAGGTCTTTGCTCTGATTATAAAAGTACGCCACCGCTGCCTGTGAGAACATAAAACTCTTAGCTATATAATGAATAAAAACAACTTGATACATTGGATTGCAGATACAAAACATCACAAGAAAATTTCACATCCTCCAGAAAACCGGTGAACTATTACAAAAACTTGCTCCTGTTGCTTTGACTTAATACTGTGCCATTGTAAAGTTTTACTGCCTGCCTCAGGGCTTGGGAGCATACTCTCAGCATTTTGGGTGCATACCTGGCAAACAACAAAGATGATGGAAAAGTTTCTGCTGTGCAGCATGGTAACCAATAAATGATGCAAGAGGTGAAGAAGATGTGAGCTCTCTTTGTTTACGAAACTCTGTAGGTATTTATTTGTCTGTGGTTCACCAGGAAAATCCTTTCCTTTTTCAAGTGTACTTTCACAGGAATTGCTGCCATACCCATCCTGCATTAATATTCAGGATCTGCACTCATAATCCATTGCTAAGCAACACTTAACAAAATTGATCTTGCATTGAGCAAGCTCTGGAGCTTGAATAATACATTATTTCCTCTTTCTACTTATAATCAGTGAAAACCTTTGGTTGCCTTTTGAATGTTGTAATATTAAAACCTTTTATTTTAAACACCAATTTTAATTGCTAGGAAAGTCCATTTGGATTAAGGATCAGATGTATATTCATTCATGGTACTGTTTAATGCTAAGAGTAAATAAATTACAAAAATTGTTCAACCCTTGAAGAATGTGGAAAAACTTAAGAACCGAAAGGAGTGTAATACAGAGCAGCCATATCCCATTTTGCATTCAGAGACATTGAGGACAATACCTTGTCAGCTACTGTGTGTATATCTTAAGCATCTCTGTCACTGTTTATTTATATTCTGTATTAAGATCACACAACTGTGTGCATTTATATGCGGAATACAGGAGTTTCTGATTCCCATACACAAATTTTACGTACATAGGAAATAACCTTGCTTCTCTGGAGTTTTCTGAATGGCTGCTGGGGATGGAATTCCATGCATTGAAGTTGCGAGAAATTACCTGTTTTGCCTTCTAGCCTGTCTCTGCCACTGCAGGATAGCTCCCCTGAGTATATTCACCAATGCCTTAATCATCCTGTTCTTACGAGTCTCAAGCAATGTCTCCTTTGGGAGTTCACTGCACAGTCTATTAGATCTTAGTGCTAGACAATACTTATTTATATTCATCCTATATTTATTAAGCCAGAGTCCCTTCTGCCTCTTTCCTTGCCCAGTCCCTGCTACACCAGTGCAAGAGAGAATGCAGGAAGTGATTTTCCTGTGATTACTGAAGGTCTAGGTGCTGGGATAATTATGTATGCTACCACCATCAAGCCTTTCTCCACTTCCATGGAATTATTAGATGTCTTAAAACTCTAAAAATTGGGCCCTAGAGAATATGAATTGATTCATTTTAATTATTTCACATTTCATTCTCTAAAACTAGACATTTCTAAACTAAATCTGAAATCTAATATTAACTTCAAAACTCCTGACAGGATCCAGACAAGGTGTTAATTTGTTGACATCTCCTATGTTTTATTTTTGCTTATGATCTGTTTGTCTCCGTCAAATAATCTAGTATCCATGTTGTAAGACCTATGACTGATGTGAGGAACTTTAATCAAAGGCTTTTCCAAGAATCTGTACTTTACATTTGGGAAATATATGATTCGTTTAAGTGAGTAGAGAATATAAGCTATGTATCATTTTCCCAAGGGACTTTTTTTGTAAAATTAACCAAAACACTCCACATTCTCATCTTGAGGATTTTTTTTTTCTATTTGTCTTCATCAGTGTAGAACTTTATGTTGTGACTTCTCTGTATTTCATTATCCTGATCCCTCCCTGTTTAGTATCCTACGCAAATTTCGGCACTGGGCTGTATACTCCTTTTCCCAGGTAATCGGTGAAAGTGTTAAATAAGACAATCCTAACATTCATATTTGCTTACTTACTACTTATTTCTCACAAGCCAGTGTCTTAAATGCTTGACTAACATATTTACTGGTTCTTCTACAACCATTCATTTCCATCTAGCGAGCCTTGTGACTACTACAGACCTAACCTGTTTATGTGTTCCACCACTAACAGAGCAGGAAGAATATCCAGGAAGAAAAATAAAATATGTAATCTTTATTTAATAAAAATGCATATTGAAATTAAAACCATGAGCATAAAGTTTAAATGTTCAGTGGGGAGACATTTAGTCACATGGTAAGACTGAACTTGATTTTTGAAAGTTATCTGAGTCTCAACATCTTTATCTCACCAGAAATTTTGTTCACTCCTTGTATTTTAGCCTATTTTATTCCTTCTCTTTATTTATGAAGACTGAAAGTTATGGGTTTTTGTCTGAAAACACATGGTCCAATGCTACGACGGCAGCGTACCTGTGTTACAAATATCCCACCATTTGAAAGTGTGGCTTGTATTTTTTTAAAGCGGGAAGAAGTTGTATTTTTTCTATCCAATTGAGAAAAATTAATTTCTCAGTGCTTTCCCCTATAACCTTAAATAACATTTTGCTCTTGCTGAATTGGACTTCATATGCTTTCCTGTCACTGTGTATTCACTAGGTATAAACCAGGATGTAAACATCTGGTCCTAATTATACACTCTTTGTATTTTGCAGGGAACACAACAGTATGAATTCACCCCTAATAAGGAAAACAGAATTATCACAATAAGCTTGAAAAAGTCAGGGTTTGGTTCTTTTATATCCCACTTTCTGCGATTTACAGACAGAGGAGTCTTGAGTGAGAGCTGTGGGATAAATCTGGGACCCAAGCCATACTGCTTGTTTTACATCTTCTTCTTCTGACTTTTAAGCTCCATGCCTCTGATGAGTGCAGCTTTAGTTTTAAACATTCAGGCAACAGGTTTTCAGTTTTCTGTTGAACAAAATGTCAGCAAGTGATGACCTATGTTTTGCTAAAACTATTATTTAATTTCGGCGTGAAGTCTGGAAACAACTCCAGTCTGGCTGAGCAGGTTCTTTGTTTTTTTGACACTTTCTCCTAGCAACGCTTTGGACTATGAATGATGAGAAATATTGGTCAGGAGTCTGAAGCCATATTTCAAATAAATGGCTTAAAATTGCACATACTAAGCAGCCTATTGAGCTTGTCAGTATTTACATATCTAGAAAAATAAATTGAGAAATAGGATTGTCTATTTAATTGAGGCATCTTGAAAGAAAACTGCTGAGGGAGACAGAGAATAATGTAACTATTATATAGTTGTTTCTAGTCATTGTTGTTAAATCCTTCTATTGGAGAGGACAGCAGAGGACAAGCAATTCTTTTTATGTGGCATCAATGTGATGGTGATTGTCTCCTAATGTGCTCTTTCACTCAATGTGGTCTCTGCTGCTGGCCTAGGTGACAATATTTAATAGCTCATGCTTCATTTGAGGCCAGACTTCAGACCTTTTCTTAGACTTTTCAATGTCTAAAGTCACCTTTGTGTATATCTTCACACATTTTTCTATGAAGCCTTGGAGGATCACTATCTTCGCCCCTTTAACAATTTAATAATCTAATTTAAAAAAGTATATGGGCCAGGACCATGCAGACTTGACTTGTGCTAATACTATTAATTTCTTTCTTGGGGGAGGATCTGAGGTCAGACGGGCTGGTTTTGTGAATTGGATTTAGAAAAACTTGTATATAATCAAGCTCTGCACTTAGTTCTGTTGCATTTCCGTCAAATGCTCCCAAGTGTGTGCATGAAACCAAGAATCCTGTATTTGTAGATGAGGAAAAATAATCTTCTCAACAGGTTATTTGCCAGATCCTCTGGCAACAGCAATAAGTTGTCCATACTCAGTACTTAAGAAAAATGTTAAACCTTGACTGAGGTGAAAAATTCCTTTTCTATCTGAGC
Organism: Alca torda; assembly: GCA_008658365.1. NCBI lineage: Eukaryota > Metazoa > Chordata > Aves > Charadriiformes > Alcidae > Alca > Alca torda. The sequence continues at coordinate 46,215,753 of CM018081.1, forward strand.
ATATTGCTATCAGGTTTTTGCAGACATACTGGACTCTAGAGTGAGAGAACTGACTAGTCTCTGAAAAAATATCCATGACCAACTTTATTTACTCTATCACAGTGTCCCAGACTTCAAAATTGTTTACAATTTGACATGATCGGCAAGTCAGGATAGATTTGCCAGATCAAAACCAGGCCCAGACAGAGTAGCACTGCTCCGGTTTCGTCAGCCCCATAGACGTTGGTGTGGGGACCCTGTGTTATGTGAGACAGGCCATCTTGTTTTCAACTGGGCTAACTTGTACTTACATGAGTAATATACCTTTCATACCTGAAACAAGAACTGTCCAGATCAAAATATACCTGGAAAATCAAATCCCATCTCCATCATAACTTTCAGGTTTCAGAAGTCATATTAAACACAAATTCCCTTTTGCAGTTAATTAATTCAAGAAATCCTCATACCTTCTTTTTGTGTGTTGGAGGAATGTGTGTTGGCTCGATTAGCTTCTCTCCTTGTCTCACTTATTGTTTATACTTCATGGAATCTACTTCATTTTATTTGTACGGTCTCTTGGTTCACTAGCTCTCGTTACTTCCAAAGCTCCCTGGAGATTATATATTGATACTGTGATTTTGCCCTTGATGAAAATTTTAATATCTTTTGTGTCATTAAAAAAAAAAAAAAAAAAAAAAAAAAAAAAAAGTTACTTTTTCTACCAAAAAAAACCTCAGGAAGGCTGCAAAAAGACATATCTTTCCTGGAATGTACAAGAATGAGGAATCAAAAGCATAGGGCCAGGAAGACGTCAGGAAGCTGTCTAATCAGTCTGCAAACAATCTCAGAAGTCATCTTGTCTGCTTATATTTTGTTTCTTTCCCTACAGACCCTTTTCACAGCCCAATGATGCACAAAGAAGCAAGGTGTATTGTTCCAAGGACTTCTGTCCCTCAGTGAAAAACACTTTCATTTATGTGATTAGTTCCTTGAGTCTACTCGTAAGGAAAAGGTTCTACTTTTTGCCATCTCAGGGGAATACTTCCCGTGGGATAAAGCAATGAGCGCTGCATCTTTTTCCTTTTCATCTTGTCCTATTTTTTTTTAATCTCTGCCTTAAAGTGAGAGAAACTTTCACAGGGGCTGAACTAACAGGTATTTTCTGTGTTCTGAAATACTTCCTCTGTCTTTTGGAAGACACTCACATATCCTCCTTACCTATTTTTAATTCCCTGCTTTTCCAGTGACTTGGCATCATAAAGAGCAGGAATCAAACAATAGGCTTATTTTCCCCTGAAGCACATGTAATCTGTAACTTTTCTCAAATTCACGTCCCTGTAGAGTTGATTAACCCTCTTAAGAGAATCTGTGAGCTCTCCACTAAAATGTCCTGAGCCAGTCACTTAGCTTATTCTGTTTGCTTTTATTTCCTTTTTCTGTTTCTTCTTTTTTTTTTTTTTTCCCTCCTAGGAACACTATTTTTGGCATCCTGTTGGCTTGTGCGCCAAAATCCAACTTAAAACTAATATATCTCAGTTCCTCTCAGGCAGATAGTCCATTCATCTTCTGCTTCAGTGTTATGCACTGCTCCTATGAAGAATTTTTCTGAGCTGTTAATGACACTGTCATGGTTTTTGTTGCAGCACATGCTCTCCTAGGGTATGCGAAATTATGTAAGCCTTTGCCATTATTGTATTTCTTTCCAGGCATCGGCAAAATTTTGTCTCAAATATATGGCGGAGTGTGCCACCCCTTGTACTACTTTTTGTGTGGACTTTGACATTTAGTTCTGTGTATACTGCTTGCCGTAGGCATAGTTTCTTGAAATATTAGCAGATTATTTCTGCTCCCTGTGGAATCAAAGCACTGCCCACTTCCCACAAATTTCACTGTAGCATGAATTTTGCTTGGCAGATTCTGATTGCTTTGTCTGGTGTGAATTCCGGGTCTTCTGCGGTTTCTCTGCCAGCACTTTGTTCCCACTTTTAAGTTGGTCTCCTCCTCCCTTGGTGGATTCAGTCCCTCCCACACACCTTGAAATTTCAAGACCTTGAGCTGCATTGGAACGTGGACAAATTCTTCTATTCTTTTTGTACTCTGCATTTAAAAACTTAACACTTGTCTTTCATTTCTATGCAGAGTGAAGTACTACTTAGATTCCTTTAATACAGTTTCAAATTTGGCCAGAGTTAACTGAAAACACATCAAGCACTTCAGAATCGCTTACTGTGAGAAATAAGGCTACTGTCTGTCTTCCTTTCTGCCAGTCTCCCTGCTTGCTGACACAAGGTGAGCTTTTGCATCCTCACATTTCTAGACTGTCACTATGGATAAGGTATTTTCCTCCTTTATAATTTCTGTCCCTAAGAGTATTATCAAGGTTTGGGGGTTATTTTTCTTTGTTTCTATAGCCCTGCTATCATAGACAATTCAGTAACTGATTAAAGCAAAGGAAGATATCTGGAATTCTTTTAAATTTTTGTCCGTTTTCTGCCCAGAACATGGTCCTTTGCAGAATACTGTCCTTGGTGCAAGGACCTGCTTAAAGTACACATGACTGAAGTGATAGTTTATAGCTGCAGGACTGTTTAGCTGGATGAGGGTCTGCCCCTGCCATGCTTGAGCAATGACTACGCTGGGGTAGTAGCATAGTCTCGCTAGAGCGATATAGGCTTGTAGCAGATCCAATGGCCAAATTTTTGTCAGTCACCTTCAGTATCCCCACCCAGGGCATGTGGTGCACATTCCTCGAATTTCTTACAGCTGCCCCGGGTGCTAGCAGACACTGATGCTGACCCTGTCTTGCACCTTTTACCTCTCTTTCAGCTACTGCCACAGCTAATGCCTCTTCTCCCTCCCTACCTAACACTTCTCTTAAGCACGCTGACTTCAAGGGTTTCCATGACTGTGTAAAATAGCATTTAGTTTTCCATAAGGGTTCAGGATATTGGGGAGGAGAATCATCCACTCCCCTAGAGAGCTTAAGCTTCATCCCTAAAATGTGGCAGCAGGGAGAAAGAGAATTGTTTCTTGACATTATCTGAGAGTATTGCATTCTAGCACATTCTTTACATTATCCCCCATAGGAAAACATTGAAGCCACAAAGACTGAGAGGGTTTATGAGTATGCAAACCATTACGGCTCCTCTGTGGCTCATCTTTATTGTCCTCATCTGTAGACATCAATACTTTTTTTTTATTTTCTTTAATGAAAAGAGAGTTTAGTGAGAGGGAGAAGATAGTTTGATACAGTAAATCCCCAGTTCTTGTTTTCACGATGCTCAGTAAATTCAAATCTGATGTTAACCATATGTAACTGGGCCGATGCCAAGCCCGGCCTCTGAAGTTGCAAGACGTCTTGGGATTGTGTCCATCAGGCAGCACTGCTTCCAGACTGGCTCCGGAATCTCCAGGAAAGCTGCTGCTTTTGTAAGGACCTTCATATGTGTTTATATGAGCAAGAGAAAAGGGGGATGGGAAGAGTGAAGCAAATGAAAGGAGAAAGGGAAGAATGGAAGAAATGATCATAAAGAACCCTAAAGAGCTCAAAACGCCAAAACTGTATAAGGTGGTGTTAGAGACAAAAGAAAAAGTAGCGAAAACGTGAAAAATAGAGAAACTTTAAAAAGAAAAGGACAACACAGAGAAAGAACAAGCACACTTGAGAGTTTTTTAACTTTTATATGAATGCAAATTTAATTTTTGTATTTCAGCCATTAATGATGTTCCATCTTCCATGCAAATTTAATCTCAGAAATCTATTAATGTAAATGGTGTTATTATTGTTTGATACTGTGGTGTCTCACCAATGTTCAAAACAGGGTTTTACTGTGGTAAATTCTGAACAAGCCCATTTGATATTTCACATGTTAATCTGCAAATCTCTGTTTCTGTTCATATATTACAGATAGTGCTTAAGGCAACTCTCTATGACTACTTGACAGTGGCAAATCATGGGATGATATTTCCAGGCTGAAGAAAGCTACAAAACTTCATACTAGTGTTTCATCCCAGCGAAGTGTGAAGTCTGAGGACAAATTTAATTCTAATGACCTTTTCCATCTGAAAATGAAGGCTGCGTTGGCAGAGTTAACGCTGGCATTAAATGGTGAGAGCTCTTCACTGCAATATTTATGTTAACCGATTTTTGTGATGCAATTGCTAGTAAAAGTTCCAGTAGTAATAAAAGCCACCATAAAATAAGGTTGCCATTTTACAAGATACTTTGTGAAACACCATAAAATTACTTTTGTCATGATCACCGTATCCACTAGAAAGATAAGAAAGTGAAACCATTTGTCAAATATGCAGGGAATATCTTCCCATGAAACAGTCTTTAAACTGATGAATGTTCTGATACGACCTGAATAGACTGATGTGGGTAAAGTTGTTTTTTTTATGTTAGTCTGCAGGTCCTGAGGACAGTAATCACAAGGCCTAACTTCTATCTAGTGTGCCTCTGGTTTTGTAGGCTCTTTCTGGAGTCAATAACATCCTTCAGAAAACAATCCACAGTGGCTAGGACAGACTTCTGCTCTGAGGCATCATTCAGAAGAACTTGTTTCTTTTTACTGATGACAGAGGAAATTGAGGATTAGCCTCAGAAGCTGAAAGTTAAACATTGCAAATACCTGCTTCAGTCTCATCTTTCAGTTTAAATGTAACCTTTTGTTTGATTATATGTTTTATGTGAACAGAAGTAGTTTTCAATTTTAAATGCATTTTTCTCTTTTTTTTTCTTCTAGATACCTGTGGGCCAGAGAGCTTTGCAAGGTGGGAAAACCTCAGTCCTGAAATCCACCTCCAACTTCTGTAGGTGGTAAGTCACTTTATTTACTCATTGATTTTACTGTTCTTTTGCTTGAGTTGTTTTGTTTCTTATACATCTCTACCATAAACTGTGTTCAGCTTTTACTTTGCCCAGAACTTGCCAGTATTTCAATTCACTTTAATCTGGGATATTACAACTAATACCCGGCAGCAAATAGATTGCAGAACATGTTGTAGGATCTTTCCAGGTCAATGGATGTTTTCTCTTACACTGAAATCACTGACATTGGGGTTAAGTGCTTCAGAGGGATAAGAACACAGGGGACTGCACCAACTGCAATGTCTCCAAAGTAGCTGGTGCCACTTTGCCTGCTAGAAAACCATAATTTTCCTGCTATGTGACATACTTGCAGCACTCCTGGTTGCAAATTCTTGCAAAATTCCAGGCACTGTTGCAATAAAATATGGGTGTTTTATATAGAGAGGAGGCCAGGAGCAGAGGCGAATAAAGAGGTCAAATCAGAACCTGTATTTGTAGTATTTTCAGGGAAGAGGAATTACAGTCTGTTGTAAAATGGACAAATGTCTCAGGAACTTTGTATAAGCCAACAATCACTTATTGCACAGGTTAAACTAGTTTTTTTCTGCACAATTGCCCAGCAGAGCTAACAAAGCTGAATCTGCAGTTCTGAGAATCACAGGAGGAAATAAAACTCCTGTCTATTAAAAGGATACAACAGTACATGGAAGATACAAAGGGATGTTAAATAAAGGTCTGTGCCACCGCATGTACCTTTTTAGTGATATATTTTTAAATCCAGTTAAATTACAAGAATTGAATTTTCCTAATCCAGTAGTGAAGGACTCTGGTACACAGTAAAGTACAGAAATGCACATTGAACATTTGTTACTGTAAAGATTTTCTTTCCTGATTAAGTGTTTAAAAAACTGAAGTCAGTGGAATTGTGCCTCACAGGAGGAGGGGAAAAACCATCAATAAAAGTCCACAGATGATTTTCAAGGCTCTACTACAAAGGCTGCAGCCACTGCCTCAAGAACTATGGAAGCAATCAAGAAGGTGAAAAAGCGAGTCTTGCTATCAAGTATAACTGGGGGAAGTAAAATCCTTTACATCACAATGTTTATGTGCTATTGACTTTACCCTACTGGGTACCCAGCTGCTGGCTACTGGCTGTGATGTGGGACAAGTTCAGTGCAGCTTTAGGGAAAACAGGAGTTGGCTGACTTGTTTCTCCAGGCATCCTTGCTTTGGTCTAGGGGAAAGTTAACGTGTTTCAGTAATATTGCCTGCAAGACTGGTGCTGAAGGCTTTGTCTGTTAACTGAAAGTCCCAAAGTGCCCTATTAAAATAACTATAACATTCCTCTATGCGGGGAATTTAGCTGGAGCTGAGATCTGCCCCTTGATTCTTAAGTGTGTGAAATGCTTTCTGCACCAGAAGGTTCTGCTTCCAGAATGAAACTGGACAGGCTACAGCATGGGGAAGCTGGCAAGGCATGATTGTAATTACAACTTCTGATCAAATGACTTATACACTTGAAGTGAATTATCAAATAATATCCATAATCAATACCATGGCACTTTTTACAGCTGCAAGTGTGAAAAAAAAAAGTGGGTTTTAACTCTTCAGTAGTTCTTCTAACTCAGAACAAAGAAGCTTTTTACATCCAAAATACCAAATAGTTGAGTCATCCACTATAGCGAGATCTCTAATGTTATATTCTTGGATCCGAATTAGAGGCAATTATAGCACTGTCCAGAGATAAAAACCAGCCAACAAGGGTGTTTCAATTCTAGTCATGGATGATAAACAGTGTGGAGGTGAAACGCTGCAGCTGCTGAGTGATAGAGATTGCTATCAGGATTAAACAGGAAGCCTGTGTTTTACTGGATCAAGAAAGATTAGCCATGTTTTGAATATGGGATTATGAAGTAATTAAATAAATGAAGACACATTTCTGACACAAATGTTACAAGTAAGAATGTAATTACTCACTTTATATACCATGTTTCTGTAATTTATCATTCAGGTCTTTGACTGGAAAGCATATCAGCCTGCTTCATACTAAGTGAATTCAACCGTACTGAAGTCACTGAAGGACTGAGCCCTGGCGTGCTGTGCTAACAAGCATGTTTTACAGGGATGAACTAACTGCTGCTATAAATATACAATGGGTAGAACTCCTACAAGTTTTGGTGGAAACAATGTTCTGCTGCTCTTTACCAGGCTGGCCTGGCAATTCATGACTTGAAGAAATGGTCAAGGGAGGATTAAATTGGTCTGACCTCCAGTGGGATCAAGAAAGTAGTAACTAGCGCATCTATGCAAAACTGGAAGCACTGATGTAGTTTCTCATGCATAAAAAATCCCAAATATTTAGCAGGTAAAGTTTGTGTATGACGGTGCTGAAATGCAGCAATGTCTGGGGTGAAACACGTAAGTCAAACAGAACTGTGTATAGCCGAATGGCAATAGATTTCTGTAAGCTCACTGGGGAAATCTCTTAACCATGAGATTTAAGATGGTGCAAGATCTTTAATGTCTGTGCAGAGAAGACAAATTCTCTGTTGTTAAAAGCCTCACAGAAAAGGCCCATACAGAACAAACTGCACAGTCCTCTCTTAATCTAAGTAAGAAAGGAGAAAGTTTGTGTTCACGCTGCCAGGTGGAAGTTATATAAACCTTATCTGTCACTGAAACTAACAGTTTTATAGGAACGTCTGTGCACAACAGAGAAATTTGAGGGGAATACTTACCCTGGACCACCATCAGAAGAATGGTATAGTCCAGTACAGGAGGGAAGGTGGAGCAAGGTATCTGGATATGGATTTACATCTAAATCTGCAGGGCTTTGGTTTGGATTTCTCCTCTTTGTTGCTTTTATTGGGTTATATTTTGCCCTCCTGCAGGCTTGTAGCTTTCATTAGATTCTATGCGCACCAAGGGGAGAATACAATATGGGGTACTTATGTGCGTATGTGCTTGTTCTCTGCTCTTAAAATTAATAAACCCTCATTGTTTTTTCAGTCCCAGAGGCTTTATTGTGGTTATGTGGTATTTAGGAACTGTATTTAAAACCAGATCTAGGAATAGAACCGTATACTGAGTTCAGTGCCCAGATATATCAGTTAAAAATTAATAACCTTGACCCTTTCCTGTGTTACTTAAGAAACCCGTGATGTGCCTGTCTGGAAAAAGTGGACTTAACCCTGTTGACAGCTTTGTTGGAGAGAAAAGGCAATATTTACAAGGCACTTTGATGAACCATATTTGAAAAATGTCATATGGAACAGCACTCTCAGCTGTATTTAAAATAGATGGTCAGCAGAAGTATAAGTCCTCATTTTTGGGCATCATATTAATTAGCAGGGGATGAGTTCTTTGTTCCATCCAGGTGCAGAGAATGAGACCATCAATGACAGCCTCCACTCCATATTTTAAAAATTAATTGTGTATGTGAAAATTCCCTCTTTCCTAACCCTTGAAATTCTCAGAAGTAAGAGGAGGAGGAGTGTCTTCCTGACGGTCTTCGGGAATGTGTACAGCAACAGCCACCCAAATCCCGATGTGGGAGATTGCCCAGCCCTCTCTCCCACCTCCTCAGATGACAATGGAGAACTTTCTCCTTTCTTGATGGAGGTCTCCTCCTTTCACCCTAGTTCCTAGACCAGCATGTAGCTCCTCTCATCTGTCTCCTTCCCATTTCTAAAAAATGGAAGATGGCTTTCTCTTACACCCTACTCACAGCCTGGGCTGTCCCCTACTTCATTATCTGGTGTGGGAGCAGAAACCTCTAGAAACCTCTTCATGGTGTGGGATGTGCTGACCAAGGGAGGGGAGCTCCTTGTGGAAAGAAATTAAGAAACCGGGAATAACTTCCATGCCTTCAAATTATCGTTACTTCTAGAAATTGTAAAACTATCGGTTCAAGATAACCATATCCTACCCAGGGCTTACAAAAGTTGGTGCGTGTGGGGTTTTTATTGTTTTTAAGGCCAGTTTTACACCTCTGTAACTCCTCAGGCTGCAGTAGCAGTGAAGACTCCGTTGCCGAGCCCTCGGAAGCGGCCACCCTCAGCCTTCCTCCCAGCTGCCCCCTCGCCGCGGCCCTGCTCCGCCGTTGCCTCAACGGCCTTTTCAGCACCTCACAGAGAGACCGTTAAACGGCGATCGTTAGGCGCGAGCGGCGCCTCGCGCCCTTCACCCCAGGCGGGCGCTGCCCGCGCTCCGCCCCCGCGCCGCCGCCGCTCGGCGGGTAGATGGCGCCAGACCTCGCCCGCTGGCAGCCGCCCGCCCCGCCGCCTTCCACACACACACATACACGGAGCCGGAGCCGCTGACAGCACCTACTCGGGGCTCGCCGGCTTCTCCGACCCGCCGCCCGAGCAGCGGCGGCTGCACAAAGGAGAGGAGGCAGCGGTGGCGGCGCGCACGGTGCTCGGAGCCCCGGCCGGTGTGGCACTGCCCGGAGGTAGGGGCTTCCTCTCCCCCGTGGCAGCCAAACTTCGTGGAGGCAGCGCTCGCTGCTCCCGCGGGAGGCTTTACTGGGGTCTCGTAAGGCTGTATTTTCTCCTGGCCGCTGTCTCTGCCCGGCCCCAGGTGACCTGTGTTATTTTTATTATTATTCCTGTGGTTGTTCCCCACCCCTCCAGGCTGGGCGCGCGGGGTGGGTCTCAGCGGACCTGGCAGCTCCGCAGCCAGAAGTTGGCGAGGGGCGTGAGGGGAGACGAGCCCTAACTCGGGGCCCCTCAAACTTCCCTGCCCGAGGAAGCCGCTCCCGCCGCCGCCTCGCCTCGCCGCTCATCTCATCTCATCTCCTCTCCGCTCATCTTTCCTCTCCTCTCCTTGCAGATGTCGGGGGTGCTGGTAATCGCTGCCTGGTGCTTCCTGCAAGTGGAGAGCCGGCATCCTGAAATCATTACGAGTAACAGCAATCATGGTAATTTCCTGGACAACGACAAATGGCTGAGCACCGTTTCGCAGTATGATAAAGACAAGTACTGGAACAAATTCCGGGATGTAAGTACTTCTTCGTTTACTGCATACTTCTTGGTTCTTCCATTTGACCGTACCATCCTTTCAGGGGGTGGCTGCTGGCTTCTAGAAGCTGTGGGTAGAAGAGAGATGCAGCTTGGGCAACCGGTTGCTGCTTGTGCGAAGGATGTTCAGAGCTGTTTGGAAGCTGGACAGAAAGTCCTGGCATTCTCGATTACCCCATCGATCGGGGCAGCTTGGGCTCGATGTCAATCTCGCTGAAAGCATACGGTCTTCAGTTTTCCTTTGGGGAGGAACTTTGAGTGAAGTTTCTGTGCCTGCTGCTTAAGAGGCTAGTTAACTGTAAAATGATGAAATGGGGTGTGTGAGAGAAGGGAATATTTACCAGTTCAAGCCACAAGGTGGTAAACAGTGAGGCTTGTTTTGCCTGTAGATTTGGGGGAAAACATTTTATAGTCAATTCTGCTCATGGAGATCTTTGACATTGGTATAGGGTTGGGGGAAACAATGCTTTGACTCAGTTTTTCTTCAGCCTGGAAAATAGGGGTAACTTCAGCATGTGTTATGAAATGTATCAGTACAAAACAAATCATTTTCTTAAGCTTAGAATTAATTCGTGAATTCCTCTAGTTCGAATAAAATTGTATGTATTAAGTCAATGACTGGAGAAAGAGAAATGTGACATTCATGGTAAATATTTACAGAGCTCCTTTTGCTTCTGTTGTCTATATACTGAAAAAGCTTTCTTGGACTACACACAGAAAACCCTACTTCAGTCTACCCAAAGCTGGATAAGGGAAACGTTACTGTTAACGTTGACCACGAGCATATTGAGGTTAAGTGTTCTTTATTGCGTGGGATTTGTGTGCTGTGGCTGCAGTGTGACTCTAGGAAAGGGAAGAGTAGAGCTGGCTAGCAGTTCTGCTAGTACTATTCCCTAAGAGGTTTTTTGTTTGTTTTTCTAGGAAGTGCTGGTGTCTTACAGTATATTAACAAGTTAAACTTTGATGCTACGTGTTTGTCTCTGTGGTCTTAACACTGTATCTTACTTTGCAAAGAGGAATTCAAAGTATTACAGTATAATGTGACCTGTCTATGCCTAGGTTTTTCTCTCTGCATTTTTCTGTAGCTGTGGTCACCTCTGCATCTCAGAAATCATGCTGCTCTGAATCTCAATATAACAAAGTATGGCTTTAACAATGGTATCAACAGATATGTCAGAATGTATATTTGTTTGCTGTCACTGTGAATGACATCCATCTCCTGGGACTGTTGAAGTTCTTGTATATTAGGTGTCTAGAAAATCCTATACTTCAATGTAACTAGTTTTTTATTAAGGGGATTCTACAGTTAATATAGATTCATATATTTTTACTAGACTCCAAGGGAATCTTTGTTAATATCTGGTTTAGTCTCCTGGGGAGTGCAGGCTTAGGATTTCACTTGTTAATTTCTACATCCAACTTGATGTGAGAATTTGTCAGTATTTGAAAATGGCAAATTGAATGAAGGACCAACAAATTAATCCAAAACCACTTCTAACTAGGGACAGATTTATAGCAAGGGACATCTTTCAACACTCCTTCCAAATGGAGACCTTGTATTAATCTATTAATCTCATTTCTTGAGCTTAAAGCTTTTATTTCACGTAGTTTTTTGGGGGTTTTTTTTTGTTCTTGTTTTTTTTTTTTTTGAAGCCTGGACTCCTTGTAACTTCTCTTCTTGTCCCCTTTCCCCAGTCTCACAAGTGCAATTGTCAGAGAAATTATTTTTCTTCCTGTGGAAAATGTTCATGAAGATTACCTCTTTCATGTGTTAAGGTTTCACAACTGAAAATGTTCTTTTAGACTTTCTGAAAATGCCAACAAAAACTGTAAAGCCTCAAAACTCTTTTCAATAGGAAGAATCATTTTATGGGGAAAACCCTCTTAACCAGTCCTCTGCCAAGCAAAAGCAAATAGTATAAAGTTCATGCAAGGTTTTAGGTATCCTTCTACTCAACATTTTTAATGGGTCTATTTAATTACTTCAAAACTAGCATATTACGAATGTGTGTGATTATCCATGAAACCTTTTTATGTGTCAAATTAACCGAGACTACTAATCATCTCCTACTAAGCTTTTTCCAAAAAGAAAATATAAAAAGCTTGCCTATATAATTAAGCTCTTTATAACTTATCTTCAACCAAAGTGATTTACTGCATCGTAATCTGTGAGAGGTTCTTTGTCCACAGATGAAGACATGCATAGGTAGAGTTGCTGCCAATGTAGCAGATATAGTAGAGACAGCACGCTTCTTGCATGCAGAGATGTTAGAAGAAATTTGGTCCTTGCTTCTTGGCTGTGTTGCTGGGGATAGATTGTTAAAACATTTGTGAAAAACCTGCCTGGTGAGATGCAGCATTACAGGATTAACTGCAATGTATGGGGTAGATTAGCATTTAATTCATAATTGTAGAATTGTAGGTAAACTGTCTTTCCATCTTTCCTTTGTTCCCAAGCTGTAACTCTATATACATCCTGACCTAGATGAGGTTCTTGATACGGGCTTTGCACAGGAGGCTGGAGTATAGAAGTGATGTTTCAGTTAAAACCTTCTTGGGTCTGATACTACAGCTACTAGAGAGCAGGTGGCCTAGTTCATACCCTGTAAATCAGCAGAAGCAAGGTTGTAGTAATTATCATAATTACCTTTAGTAGCTTTCTGAATTTTATGTCATGTTATATAAATAAAATTGCACAAATATTTACATAAGTGTGTCCTTATGTACATAGGAGAAACACTGAATGTATGGAGCTGACATTTGATTGTTTTGGGTGTGACCAGTTTAAAGTCTGTACGTGCATGCAGCACAAACATCTGTGCACGCTTATGTGCATATAAATCTGTCATAATGTTGCAGTACTGGGTTGGTTTTTTTACAGATTATATATAATTGAATATAAAATATTAAATTGGGCTTCTCTGAAGTTTTTCAGTTATTCTTTTCAAAATCAATTGGTTGGTCAGTCTTACTGAGCTATGGTCCAATATGGCCTGATTTGAGAAGACAGCTATTGATCTTTTTTTTTTTAGTATGACCCATATTTCTTTTGGGCAAAGACAGCATGGTAGTTGCACTTAGTGGCACAACAGTCATTACTCTTCCGTGAAAAGGGAGCACAGAAGTATACCTCATTTGATGTCTGCATTACAAGTACATAATCAGGCTAAATTTTTAAGTCTGACTGAATTTAATAGTGTGAAATGATGACCTGTCAACATTTTCAAAAGGCCTCAAGGGATCTAGTAAAAACAATACTTTACAATACAATCTTTTCACATGGTTTGAATGCAATTTGTAGAATATTCAAGTGCTTCATTTTTAAAAACAAACAGAGCCTGTAAATGAATAGTAAGACCAGTGTGACTGATCTGTTGTGAAGCACGTGCTGTTTGAAAATCTTGTATGTTTTCCAGCTGTCCAGTATCAATAATGATGTAACATCTGATGTATTAATAAGCTTTCAGTATAATCTCAACTTGATATTCCTGTGTGTCTTCCACCCCTTTTTCCTTTTCTGTTATGGGCTTTTTATGTGATCAATGGCAAAATCTTAGCTCTGCCCTAAGTTCCATTTTATAGATGGGGATAATAGTTTTTCTCTTCCTCACAACTGTGTGTTGAAGCTGTAAAAAAGAAAGGACAGAGCTCAGGATCTGTGGTAACAGGTAATTTATTATTCACCTAATGCATATATTGAATGTGGCTTGATACATACCCAAGTAACTAACTAGGTCTAGTTTAGTAAATACCTAAAACATAAAAACTAAACCAATATAAATAATTACTAGAAAAAGAAAAAAGTAAGCAAGCTGCAGTCTGGAGGAAGGAACCCCAGCTATTTCCTTTATACGGATTTGAGGCTTGTAAAAGCAGACATCAGGGATGTGAGAGTCAAATTAGACCTCTTGATATTATGAAAATAAATGTTAAGGCCGCGATCTTTCGATCAAATCTGTCAAGAAATCCTTTGGCTTAAGAGGAGCTCGAGTGCAAATTCGACACCTGAGTGTGAAATGAATTCTTATGAGTCTTAGAAAGCGTTTATTATGTGACTAGCCACACACATTATTGTACTAGGTCACACTGCAGCATCTCATTGTGTTCATAGAGGCTTGGCACAGAAGGCATAGAGTAAGTGTCCTCTTAGTGTTCAGCCTGTCTTTAATCAAAATTATATGAACAGACTAATTCTGTTACTTCTACTTGGAGTTATGTCTATTACATTATTAATTCTTATATATAAAAAGGTAATAAGTTCAACTAGCTATGGATTAAACTGCAAAAATGAACAAAAGAGTTAACTGAACTTAGAGGATCTAGTATTACACCATACAAGGAATTTCTATGAAGTTGAAAGCTAAGAATCTTGGCATGAACTCTAGTTTCAGTGCATGTTTATGCATGGCAGGCTGCCAGACCACGTTCTGAGCATTAACTAAGCTGTTTCTCTAAATTTTATTGCTTACAGAATTTCAGTTCAGGCTATCATGTTAAAACCCCCATGCATTATATGCCTGGAGATCCTTTGAGACTTTGCATGCCTAAGAAACAAGGCATGAAATATCATCTCTGCGTATACCTTTGTCAGGCTTATTGTGGATAAATACTTACATATAACTATCAGCAACATGAATAGTTATATAAAAGTAGATTAGATAAAATAGTAGATTTCCCAGGTTGGTCACAGACTACTATCTCCTGACATGATCCACTAAAAGGACAATTTTGTCAGTTATTCATGTACATTTGCCTTTCTGAGCATATGAGTTCCTCCTCGCACTTGATCAGAAGTGCAGTGTTAGGTGATAAAGCAAATACAGGGCTAGGAACTGGAGGACCTGCGTTGTTCCAGCTTTGCCACTGATGAATTGTTGGACTTTGGGCTGGCTCTTCACACTTCTGCACAGCTTTTCCCCATGTTTCACTTATCTTTCTCTGATTTGTTTAGCCCAAAATTAGAAGTGTGGCAGTGAAACTTGATAGCAGAGAGTTGGAAAACATGACCAATACTGAGAAGGGTTGGAATACCAAGCAGGCAGAATTGGAAGACCTTGAGAACACAAGTAGTAGAAATGAAATGAAATCTAAAAGTACAAAGTAGAAGGTCATGGAATGGAGGGCTAACACAAATTTATTCTGGGTCCTGGCAGCTCAGCTTGAAATAGATGAGAGGGAAAACCTGTGTACTTTTATTGATTTGCAGAGTTATTCTAAGTAACGAAAGTAATGCTACTCTGAGGAGAGCAAACGTATTGTAGAATAGCATAAAATGAAAGACTTCTGGTTCTGTTGAAGAAATAAAACTGTACAATGTATAGGACAGAATACTTAATCAGGAATATTGTGAGCACTTCTGATGACTAAAATTCAACAGAGACAATTTTTTTATGGAGTTGGTGAGCCAAAGGCTTTCCAGCATCCTAGAGGAAAAGACCCTATTTTAAATAATATACTATATTAGTTTACTCATCCAGAGGTAATTGTGTAAGAGTGGATTTGCTTCAGAATGTTTATTTAGAGAGGGAGAGCAAAAGTTTCCTTGCTTGAAGTTGAGATAAATAAGTAGATAACTGGTGACAAAAATAACCCTATTCCTGAATTTAGGAATAAGGTTATAACTGCACCCACCGTTATGTTTAAAAGTTATCTTAAGGAGCACTTCAGTTCCAATATGTCACTTGTATGTTATAAAAAAAGATTATGGTGTAGTAAACTGTAATAAAAGAACCTGGATCTGGGGATTCTAGAGGCCTTGGAATTTTATATCCCATGTGTCTGTTTGACAAGTTGAAAGCCTCTTGCAGTTTGTTGTCATGCTCCCTATCCCTACAACTTCTAGTGTGGTGGAACCTGATCTGCGATACCCAAGTGTTCCCTGATCCTTTGGGATTTTTGAGCTAGCAGTTCATTTGCGTAGACTGGGCTCTTTCTGCTGTCTCTTCCCCGGACGGTACATGCCTTCAGTGTGATCTCACTACCAAGGACTCAACCAATTTCAAGATATCACCTGATACATTAGATGCTAGGAGAAGCTATTTAGTTTGGGATTGTGTGGTTTTTTCCTATGTTGCATCTATGTCTACAAGCAGAATAAAGTATTTTTCTGCCAACAATTTATTACCAGAACATCACACTTTCTACTTTCTTCACCTCAAATGTAAGCACAGGTTTTTCTGTGATTCAGTGATCAATACATATATTCCTGGAGAACTACTCAGGCCCTGCTAGTTATGTAGTAGTGAAAATAGTTATAAGGAAGGTTACAGTACCCTTGAAGAATACCTACTAGCTGGGTAATGGATGTACCTAATCCATTAAGTGGCTGGGTTATGTGGTGGGACACAGGCACCTCAGGCTTGCTTCTCAGGGGATTATCATTCCAAGCCCACCTTCAGATTTAATTGAAGGTGAAGATTGTGTGTATGGATTCTGGTGGATCTTGACTGAAGTACAACTGAGTTGAAATGTGATTTAGAAGTCTACCCAGTGTAGCATAGGTTGTCTCTTAGGACAATCCTTACTCAAAAGAGGGACAAGGCTGGAATATAAATGTGATTGAAAAGTACAGCTGAGATGTACTTGCCAAAGCTGCATAAAGTTTAAAAGAATAGCAAAACATGAGCCTGAATCTGTGCAAGTGTAATTCATAATCAGCTTCTTACAAACAGAAGAGATGCTTCCTAAAAATGCCCTTCTCAAACTTGACACTTCCCTTCTGCAGTGGACAAGGGGAAAAATAACGGCATTTATGTCAGAATAATTAACTTGGAAGGTACAGAGCACCAGCTTTTTGTAATTAACTGCATTTATCCAGCTTCCTTAGGAATTACCGAAGACTCCAAAGCTGGTCAGTAGACCAGGTCTCCAAATAGGTCAGTAGAAAACTAGAGTATTAGTTTCTATATTATATGTTTCAAATTATAACTTGAACAGTTTCCTCACTTACAGAAATGTTCTGTAGACTGCAGTCACAAATCATATCCCTGCTATGGAATTCTGTAGGCTTGAAGTTTTCACTAGTATGTTTTACAAGTTTTTAGAGTAAGCATTCCTGTGTTCTGTTGCTGCCTGCCCCTACCCCCACCCCCTCCAAAAAAAGAAAAAAAAGAAAAATTATAGGATTTCTGTTCTGTAGGGGCTCACTTTATTACAAATTTAAACTGCAATTTTGTCAGATTCCTGGGAGGTGAGTTTTCTATTATGTTTCTGGATGTAGACTGTGTGTTTTAAGAGTTGTAGTGGGAGCTATATAGAAATAAAATCATGTGAAGAGCATGCTCCACCTTTGTAAGGACGTAAGAGAAATCTTTTTTTTTTCTTGATGACCGTGAGGTTAAAAATGAATAGAAAAATGGAAGAGGCAGTTTTGATGTATTGTAGTGATAGCACCAGCAAATCAAAACTGGATACACAGTTGTGGGATAGATTTTATTTATATATTTCTCAAAACTCACTCTTGTAAAAGGAAAAAAGAGGGGGGAAAAACCCCACAGCAATGAGCTATGCATCATGTCAAGCCATGTCAATGTGTATAAAATGGGTGGATTGAAAACAGTCATAGGAGGCTGAGTTCTGATGTCTGTTAGTGTAACAACTGTTATCAGACTCAAATATCCATGGGTAAATAAAACAAGTTTTATTTCAGGTAGATTGTCCAGGATTAGGTTTGAGAAAATCAGGCTTATTATTCTCAAGTGCCAAATATTAAAGTCTAGTTATAATACTATGTTTTGAACATCAGGGAGATTATTGGCTTTTTTTGTCTCAGATACTTTAACTGTTTGCTCTATAGTTATGTTTTTAACCAGGAGGCTAGAAATACGTAATTTCAGTCAGCGTGTCTTTAACAATGTGCACTTTTTTTGTTGATAAAATATGACACTGTCTGAATTTGGGGTGAGACAGCTGAGCTGCTTTTACAAGAGGGAAATGGAGGTCAAATATTACACCTAGGGTATGAAAACTTTTATTTTAGATGCTGTCTGTTTATTCAAGGCTGTTCTATTATTTCTTTCCTTGTGTAACCAAAAATGAGATTTGTCCAAAAGAACTGTAGTGAAGTCCTGGTTATGTTGAAGCTGATGACCAAATTCTCAAAGGCTTTAGTGAGGCCTGAGTTTGGTTCTCATATTCCTCATCTTCCTGTGCTCTTAGACAAAGAACAGCTGTGCATGAAAGACCAGTTAGATTAAACAGTTCTTTTTGGCTTTTGGAAGACATTGTGTAATTGGAAAAGGCTGAAAGATCAGGTGTCTGGCCAGCATAAATAGAAGAAGCTCTGTTGAAGTCCCTGGAAGAATCAAACTATCTGAAAATCAAACATCTACAGTCTACAAAGTACGCGTTTTATAGATTCTAACCAAAACAAGAAAGTGGAGTTGACACAGAGCAAAGTTAAGGTAATGCTGCTGAGTCTGGTGTGAATTTCTGTACTTCCAACACTTAACTCTGTTTCAGCTTATTAACTCCATGTAAATAGTCTGTCATCAGGTAGATAACTCCAGCAGTTATCATTGGTGGATTTTCAGGTTGGCAGCTAAAATTGAATTACACATTTGGACTGAACGTCTAATGAGTTCCAATGCTAAGATATGATTCAAAATTCAATTTACAGATAAATTGCTAAGCTACTGAATAGAGGTTTTGGCAGGGACTAGATTGGTCTTTATCTGTCACTTCTATAGCTTGGTTTGTAATCCAGGGTAACAGAAAATCATTCTCATTAAAGAGGTACAAGGGAGCATCAATTAATTCTGTGATCTTAGGTGTCCTCTTAATGAACTTAATGTCATAAATCCACTTCACTGATTGCTTTCTCCTGGACAGATAGAAAATACTTTATTAAAAATTACTATTAAACTGTATTCAGACTGGTTTTCAAAAAAGGTCTCAATATATCATGGCTTATAGTTGAATTCTGACATTGGGATTGCTGGAGGTAGTGATACTTGTCTATCTATGCAGGCTATTTTGAAACTGTCTAGTCAGGAAATTCAGCTGTATATATAATTTCATTTGAAATTTCACAGCACATTCTGTGAATAGTTTTTATGTGCTTTTCAGCTTGGAGATCCTTCCTTCCCTGAGTTTCATTGGTATTCAGAAGTTTATTTCAGCATTGTCTTATAGTGTTTGTATATTGTTTGTATGTATATTATATATATCCTCTCAGCCTTTCTCTTCAAGTTGTAGCAGTTAGACAACTTGAACCTGAACAGAATATGGAGGTAGAAAGGTAGAGGCAGCTGCAGTCACTGGAATTTGGGGGGGGTGGAGGTGCTTATATTTTATAGATGGAATGAGAGGAAGGCTGAAAATAATAATTGCAGGATTAAGAAGAGAGGTGGAGTTCCTTGTTCAAGGGAGTGAGTGGAGAACATTGATTTTAGAGTAGTGTTTCTGTATGTACTGGGGATTTTGAGGTTCTTGGTAGAATTTGATTACAATTGGTAAATATTAATAAAAATCAATTTTAGAGAATTCAGAGGTGCAGTGACAGGGCTTCCACCTCCCTCTGTATTTTCAGCCCCATAGCTGGGGTGACCAGTTTCAAATTTTCTTGTGCTGTCACCCTAAAACCACAGAATTAAAACATATCCACTGAACTGTACTATACAGAAACTGAAATATTTGCCTTTCCATATTATTCCAATGTGTTTTGTCTCCCTCCTATTTCAGGGAGTAATTTCAGTAATCCCTTTATCTGAAAAATTTACAGTATGTACAAATCTGTGGCAGTGATACCTTAAAGGAACTGTTCTAAGATACGGTCACTTTATCCAAGTCTGTTGTACTTTGAACACTGGTTTCTAGGAGAAATCTGTTAGTATGAGCCAATATCTAATATACTGTAAGCACTTGCACTCCTTGCTCTCATGGGAATTTTGCAAAGCGTGTTCATCGCGCGGCAGTGCGCACAGCTGAGCTTTCTTGGGCTGAACCTGCCCTTAGGGACCCAGACTGTGCACAGTGGGTGAAGGCTCCTTCATCTTGTTTAAGAATACCTAGGCTTTTTGTCCCATAAGGAGGTGTATATTTAGATTAGACAGACGTGGAAGCAGAGAATAAAGTTGGTTCAGAGTTATCCATCAAGCTAACGCCAGATCCAACAACAAAATTTATGTCATGTAAGTCCCAGGACAGTGCTTTTCTACTGAGCTATGTACGGTGCTGGAATACAGAAAGACAAAGCTTAACAGGCCTGTATTCTTCCTTTGGATATATGTGCCAGTATTTGACAGCAGTGTTTATTGGGTCTAATTCATTTCTGGTTTGATAACATAAGCTTCACTCAAGGTATATAAGGGATAACTGTTGTCCACTTTGTTCTAAGCGAAGCCAGGGTAACCAATCTTTTTGATGATAGCTAGACATTTGTTACTTATTTAATACTTGGTAGGTACACCTCTCGTTTGATATCATATTGAAGGGGGACTAGGTATTTCCTGTTGAAGCAGGGATTTTATGCAAAACAGATTTCCTGTGTGTCATTTTATTTTCATGTTAAACTACATCTGGTGAAACTGATGACTTAGAAATTTTAAATTTTAAAAAGATCAGTAGATTTGTTTCGTATGGCTAAAAAAGAAATTGCTTCACATAAAAGAACACTGGAGTGCTGCCTTCCATAAGGGTATCTATAGCCACTGGATAATTAGTGATTTAAATACAGAATTGTCTGCCACATTCCTTAAACACAACCACAGATCTCCACATTATGATTCACTCAGGACAACAGAATCCAAAAAGAAATCACGTCACATTTAATTAGAATGAACTGGAAAAATATTGCACAACTGTCAGTTATGCATATAACTGCAGTTCTGCAGGATGAAGGAAACTGGTAAACCAGATATATTTCCTCATAAGGAGGTATACAGTAATTCAGATCAGTGGCCACAGATTTATTAGTCTCCTCATGCTTAAATAACAAAGTTAAGTTGGATCTAACAAGATGCTTAGTGGTTTATTTTCATTGGAGTATGAGGCAAGATGGACTGAAATGATGATTCTTATGTGATACAAATGCCTATTTTTATATCTAGCCTCCTTTTCTTTCTCTAAAGCCTTTGACTCCTCTCATGACGAGTTGCTTTGTATCTTATCTTAATAAATGTTAAAATGATTTGCAGAGCGAAGATTTTGTGGCTTCCAATGAACTTATAACCTGAGATGAAAGGTAATTTCTGCCTCCTCCCAGAGATAGCACTGTTAGAGATTGAGAGCAAGCATTTCCTATCCACGTGCAATGCCTTGTAAAAGGGAAAACAAGACTGAACATCAGTACAAGAAACTTTAATGGGTATAAATGGACAATTTTTGAGCATTCATAAAAAGATAATATAAACAATTTTAGAACCATTTTAAAATATATTGAAACTTCTAAAGCAACACCTGCCATCACAAACAGTCTCATCTCTGTATGTAAAGGAAAAAAAATCCAAACAACTTCTTATGGGCTATATTCTGATATCAGTATTTTTTTTAAGTAATTGCAGAGCCTAAGGATTAGTTTCTGTTGAGATACTCTGTCCGTGGTTTAATGGCAGAATATGGCCCTATGTAATCAAGAATGAGCAATATTCTATTACTGCAGGGCCCCTTACAAATAGAGATAGATGTGGCATGTTCTCAGCATGGCTCTAGTTTTCATTAGCAATGAAAGAAGCTGCAAACTGGAAGCTATTTTGAAACCTACCTCCATCATTGCAAAGCCATTACTGATACATCAGGAATGGTGCAGTTCATGTATTCCATCCAGAATGATGCAAGATTGTCTATAAAATTTGAACTCAATAAGGAGATATGCAGATATAAAACAAGATAGTAAGCTGAAGCCTTAGGGCCTGACTGATTTTAAAGCTGAAGCTTCCTCAAATTAGGAGTTACTGAAACTGCAATGGTGGAATAAATGTGTTTTCCTCAGTCATTCCTTAAAAAGAGACACTACAGGTGCAAGCAAATGGGCGAGAAAAACCACAAAACCAAAAATCAAACAATAAAAAGCCCCAAAACACACAGTCTGTGTCATACGCAAATGAATGCTGGATGATTTAGCAGATTCAGCCAGAGGAGTCACGGCTGTGAAGGAGACACACTCCATTAGGTGAGAAATCATAGTTGGAACAGTCTTTTCTGAAGCCCAGAGATCTCTCCTCATGGAAAATGCCTGTCAGAAAGAGGAAATGAAGCACATGACGTAAGTCTGTGTACCTAGGTAATGAATTTATAAACACAGACAGAATGGAAAGGAAGTAAAGGAAAACCATGTTTTGCTCCACTAGAGAGGATTCCAAGAAGGCAGGTTGATGATGGTGTTATGGTTAGAGGAAGAGGAGAGCAGGAAGGGCTTTAGAGAGTATACAACTGAAAGTCAGTTAGCCGCTGATCGGTATCCTGGGTGACCCTGACCTGGGCAGCAAGTGTTCTTGTGAGCAAAGCTACTGGTAACCCCCACTTAAGAAATGTGTGTGATTCTGGGCACAGTTGTGAAGATTGTCTTGCTGACTATACATGATGCATTTTGGACTCCAAGCAATCACTGCTGGCTTATTGCCAGATGAGAAGCTATAAGCGTCTGCCCTTATGTGGTCTTCCTACTGTGTGACTTGTGTGGTGGGTGGTATTGCTTTTAATTTAACATAAACAACAAAGATGCATTGTAGAAAGAATATGTGTGCTTTAATCACTTTTTTCCTTGCAATGTAGTTGCGGATATATGTAGCATTCATAATTAGCAGAGGAACAGATGGCAAAAGCTTGGTTTAAAACAGAGCATCCACTGAGTGATCATGTGCTGCTGCAAGCTTATCTGGGAAGCAGTTTGCTCTGTTTCCTTGGATGGTGCTCTAATACAGTGGTGCAGGAGTAAAGAAGGAAAAGAATTTGTAATGGTGTAATTCAGTGTGTAGGACATATATAAAGCATGGAAAACATCTAAACTTTCAAAACATCTCCTGGATGCTAGTGTCTCATGCTGCACAAGAATGAATGTTAACCTTTATTGTCCTGCATATCTGAAACCTGTTATGTATGCGTTCATGTTTAGGGGGTAAATATAAAAAGATGTCCATAGGATTTCTCCTTTCCCCGTCCTTATTTCTGCACAGAAGGGAACAGTTCTGTTCTCTGCCCAAATTTTGGTAAGTATGGTACTGTAGCTTATTTAAAACAAAACCCCCAAAAACCAAATCAAAACCCCTCTCTATATTTTGCCTGTGTGGTTCCAACAATTGCATTGTGCTGCAATTTTTCAAAGCTAGAAAACATGAGAGGATTTTGTCAGCACTTCACCATGACGCTTGTTTCACATAGAAAGCCAGAGGGCAAAACAAAGTGGTTTCTTTTTGGTCCATGTAATCTTTTTAGAAAGCGGTGGTAGCCCTGTAGGCACAATCACTGAGATTCATATGAGGTAATGTTCAGAATGATGAGATCTCAGATGTAAAGGCTGATAGATTAGTTGCGTGATTCCATTCTCCAAATTCAAAACTTAAAAATATTTGATTTTAAGGAGAGGCAGAAGCAAAGAGGAGAACAGAAGGTTGCTAAAGTGAAAAATACTCTAAATATGTTTTTCATCAGTAAAGTTAAAATATGGTATTCTCTATCCCAAAGGAGCTGGATGGATTATTGCCATCCAGTCTAGTCAAGATCACATTTTCTTTTTTTTACTTTTTCCTTTTTTTTTTCTTTAAGATAAATGAACTCATGTTGAGATGTTTATCTCTGTGAGATGACCTGTATTTACCTTCAAGTCACAGTGAGTTGGGTATTCTTTTAGTCTGTGGAACTATTTTATATCACTCTTTCTCCCTGCAGACTCTATGGATACAGACATAAAATATTTCTGTGAAAACAGTGGTGCCATTCCCCCTATGTATGGAATGTTTTGGGCAGTATGTGTAATAGCCAATGAAATGATCTTTGATAGCTCCTATTTTTCTCCATATGCTGAAATATAAATTTAAATATGTTGTGAACTGAGTCCTCTTTTTCCATTATAAACTCCCCGTATCTCCTCACAATAAGTAATTCACAGAATAAACATGTAGTTTTGTGTTTGCTTAGACATCTTTATAATTGCCAATTTTAATGTAAAACTGGCTCAAAATTTTTCCAGTATGAAAACTAAAGTTTCCAACTGTGCCGGTTTCTTCATTGTCAAGATTTAATTAATTGTTTGTGCTTATTCAGTTTAATTGTCAGGTTTTTTAATTCTTGAGTGTATTTAGATCATAATGTGTTTAGATCTTGGGGTGGAAACACTTCCATGTGTTTGATCATGCAGAAGCCAGCTCACAGGGGACTGTCATCTTCACAAGGGCTGCTGACCAGTACAAATTTTATAATACAAAAAATTAAACTTTGTCACCAATTGATGTCATCAGTAATAGAACTAAATGAAAATATCTGTGTCAGTATGGGGTCTTTTTTTGTTGACAACCTCTGTGCCTTCTCAGTATACTGCTCAGACTAGAAACAAACTTCAGTTAAGTTTATTGAAAGAACAGCACTTCACAGAGTTTGACTTCTTCTGGGCCCTGTGTACTTTCCCTTTCCTCTTGTAGACCTCATAAAGCCAGTTCATGTTCAGGAGTCGCCTTTTCTAAGTTAGCTGAAGTATTTTCAATTTAGTATTGTGTCGTGGTTTTGGCCGTATTGGCCAATCAGAACAACAGATGGCCCTCCCCCCCCTCCTCAGAGAGGAAGAGATAAGGAGATTTATGAGTTTGGAAAAAGAACTGAACTGCTTTAATGAAAATAATAATAAATAAGAAAATAGTAAATAATAATAGAATAAAAAAAAAAGTATACAAAACCGTATCCAGCTCCCAGGATGACGATCGCGTCACCAGCAGACACAGGGAAAGTCCCAGACTGGAGTCAGTGATGGACAGGAGCTGAATTCCAGAACGAGAGTTGGGAATGCTCAGATCGAGATTAAAGGCAGACGAACAGACAGAGTCCTCCTCAGATGTCGGCCATTGAAGAAAAAGCAAGCCAGAGCAGCCTTGCCCCTTTGATCCCTTAGCTTTTATACTGAGCGTGATGCAGATGGGATGGAATACCCTGTTGGTCAGTTTTGGGTCACCTGTCCCGTCCGCTCCTCCCTGCAGGTGGGACCCATCTACGCTTCTCTGCTTCTGACCCTCTAACGGGGCAAATAGCGAAGTTACCTGACCTTGGTTGTTATAGCAATAAGTATAAGCAAGAGCCTCTGTGCACACCATGCCTTGGTATAATCGGGTCTTATCACTCTGAGAGTGAACAGTTTCTGAACAATATGCTGTTAATTTCAGAGTTTAGTCAGTTAGAAGAGGCCCAGCTAAAAAGTAAAATTACAGATCAGAAAATTGATTCTGTTTTACCTCAAACCAGGATGTATTGAATGAAGTATTTTCAATTTAGAGATTATCAAAACAGTCACAACCATCAAGTTCTTGGGTAAAAGCATTCCAGTCATCTTAGTATTCAGCTACAAGAACTACAAAAGCAATATAATCTCGGTTGCCCCATAACAGAACTAAGCCTGAGCTGTTTCAAACTTTGGTCAGAAATAATTCCTTGACCAAGAGTTTTCAGAAATTGAGTTTATTACAACTACTTGAGCCAACAGGTTCATGAGTCACGTGAACTTTGCCCATAAGAGTTCCACTCTCTCCCTCATCTTTGGAGCTAAGTTGGTGAGTTTCTAAAATGCCTTTTCCCATAGTGTTTCCTGAAAACCACATCAGTGGCTCTTAGTTGCATGATCATGGCTTCAGAAGCAGATGTTTCTTAATTGCTGAAGCGTGGAATAGCAAGGCAAAATGACTTATCACCCAGGATCTGAAGTTACTGCAGCTGTGCTACTTGCAACTTCAACTGCCTTGAAAGGCTGAGGAATTACATAGCATTCGCTGTAATGACAGGGTTTACTGTTACCTGCTGAGTTGCAGAATTGTTCCTTTCAGGTTAGACTATAACTTGCACTAATGTGACTGTGCAAAAAATGAAGACCACCTAACCTACTCTCCCAGTACTACTAGCAGACTGTTTATTGATTGGCTGCGGATACTTTGAGAAACCATGGGGGACATACCAGAAGAAGGTCCAGGGAGTTGGAGACCTGACTTGTTCTTTTTAAAAGGATCATTAAGTTACTCTACTCAGCAGTAAAACATGAAAAATATGCCTGGTATGGTGCTATAGGAAACCACGTGAAATCCAATGACAGGGAGTAAACAGCTTATTGTTAACAATTAGGGGGAATGGCAGGAGGAAAATTAAAAGAAATTTCATAAAGAAAACTTTCATTTGCTGCCTAGGGAGTGTTTCTTTATGGAGGAAGGGAAAATGCAAGTTGTTGCTCACTTTGTTCCAAAACACTGTATAGAGTAAATTCCTGATTTGGAGGAATGTCTAACTTCCTGAGCTTTCTAGCAAGGCAAATGCAGCGTTAACTCAAGCCGTCTAACGTTTACACCCTGCTGTGATCATACAACTCTCTCTTCCAACCTCCTTTACATATACCAGCAGCAGGGCTTGGCCTTTACCTGCCTACCATTTCTGCACATTAAAAATCCTTTCTTCTGGGCCTGTACACGGAGACCACATAGGTAAGAGATGGATAGTCGCTTCCTTTGTATTCCTGGTTAGGACACAGCAACTACCTGGCCTTTCATCCATGTCTCCCAGTTTATCACTCCTTGTAAATCTGATACTGTTTCTATTATCTTTTGCTTTCACATGCACACAGTATGCAAGTAGGAAAAGCTAGAGCGCTACAGGAATAGCAGCCTCATCATTTGTGTTACATAAATGGTTTTATTTTTATTTTCAGCTTTCACTTTCTGAAAAGCAAAGCAAAATATGTGGATTTTTATCTCTAAGTATTGTTTGTACTCTACTGAATATAAGAAAAAGGTGGCTGTTTTCCACAGGCAGACCTTAGATCATGCTTCAAAAATTCACAGTAAATTCCCCAAAGTGAAGAGTGGGAGCTCTTGCTGTAATTTGTATAAAAACAATAAGAAAACACCAGACTAAAAGTCATGGTCAGCCTCACTTAACAAATGAAATGTCAAACTACCAGCCAGTATTTAAAAGAATATCCAACTGATGCTTCTTTTATCCCTGTACAATTTGCAAGGCTCCTAGATTGGTGCCGGAGCGAGCATTGGTACTTGGCCTGGGTATGACTGCACATAAGAGGACGAGGCCATTAAATCAATCGGCATTTCTGACAGTTTTATCTCGGGAGAGCACTGGGATTTCTCCTTGTCTCTTAGTAGGATGGCTGCTCTCAGAGAGGAATCCTAATCTCCTTGAGACCTGAGTGGAAAGGGTCCATTGGCATTTTCAAGTATTTCAGAAGTTCTGACAGTATGAAGCACTATTGTCTCTATTACTGAGATTCTGAGGGTAAAAAAACCCCGAGGTTAAACCAAACAAACAACCCAGATTAAAACTGGCATGTTTCCATGAAAATTATTCACACTTAGAGGTGATTAATTCAAACCATTGTCTAAGATGCAGAGTTTTACACCTAAACATAACCTTGGGTAAGTTTTACTGTTTATTTTCATTGAAAATCTGTAGTATTTTTTCATCAAAAATCTTTTGGGAATCTGTATGCACATTTTGTAAAGATGTCATCTGCAGAATGAATTTACCTTGTTCATGAAGAGCTTTTGTGTCGTCAAAGATGTATTCCAGAGCAAAGCAAGCTGCTTTTGTTACCGTTGTCCTTGCTCTCAACTAAAGTAGACATATTCTATGATATTGTTTTAGTTTCTTCTCAGAAATAACTGCTATTCCATCTGTTCCTTTGCTGTGCTTTGCAGTGAGCTAGGCTGTGAGAGAATCCCTTATAACGTATTGAACTATCCTATAGAAATAATAGACTGTGATAACCAAGGCCAAGCTTTCCTGATTTCTGGGGATACAAATATTAATATGATACTAGAGCTGAAAAGAGTCTTTGAGAATGGAAAATGGATGTTTCCTACTTCCATCTTGAAGCATGGTCTAGAGAAACTGCCCTTTGTTTTTCCTTCTGGTGACTGGCTCTGTGGCTTTTGCTCATTTGATGATGTCAACATCATTGTCATACTAAATCCAAAACACAGCATTATACCAGCTATTAGGAAGAAAATTAACTCTATCCCAGCTGAAAGCAAGACAGGTGACCATTTTATACTCAAGCTAAGTGTCTCTGAAAACTGTGGAAGATATATTCCTGCTCCATACAAGGTTAAGTTAGTATTTCTGAAAGGGCTGTTACTAGTCCAGATTGTCCTTTGGGCAGCGTTCTCTCCCTTTGGAAACTCTACTGACATTTGAAAATCCTGTAGTTGAGAAATTAATCAGCTTTATAGGGATAGGTGATGTGCATCCTTAAAGAGATTTAGTTCATGGTATATTTTGGTTCATGCCTTAGGTGAGGATCAAAACTATGGGTCTCTGCAGCCCTTTTCAAACAGGGTCTTGACTCTTGGCCTTTGCTTAAGACTTGACAGAGCACTTAGTGTCACACTGCGTTTTCAAAGTATGCTCTTTTTTGTTCTTTAAGGCTTCCTGCTTTGTCTCCAGGTTCCCTGTAAGCCATTTACTCTTATTTATTTCTGAAGTTGACTTTAAATAGGACCTCAGTTCTCAAGGAAAGAAAGCATTTTAAAGGATTTCTCATCAAAATGTTGTTAGTGAGACATACTTAAAAATAAAGTGCTTCTCTCCTTCCCTCCTTTCTAGAGTGAGCTGAGAGGACAACACCAGTTGAATCATCCGTCTGAGTCATGCAAACAGCTGTCATTGTTAGATGTAAAGATGAACTGAAAAGCTGTTGTTTGCTTGGGAGTATTTTTATACTTGACTCACTTGTCCAGTGAAGGGGAGAGGCTTTTTTTTTTTCTTTTTGCCTCCTTTCACATGGAAAATTACAGTGAAGCCATGTGTTGTGGTAATGGCTATAAACTCTGCTACTGAAAAAGCTTTACAAAAGTCTTCCACCTCAGAGCATCTGTCATCCCAAAGATCTTTTTTTTGCCATTGTGTGCATGCTGTGTGAGGCCCTGCACAGACATCCATGCAGTCCTTCCCTCAAAGTGCCTGGGTGTCTGCAAATAGCTTCTCCCCAGCTGTGTGCTGCCTGAAGTCATTCACTCTTGTATCTGGAGTATAACTGTGGACCACACTCTCACCCTAACATCTAACGCTTGATCTCAGATTAGTGGTTTTTTCCTTTGCCCTTCTCCATCACTTGTCTTATTCTCTGTTGCTTTTAATTTTCTCTATTTGTTGTAGTTGACTCTGTAGCACCTTCTTTACTTCACTTATCTGACTCTTTCTTTACTTTTTCTTCACTCTGTCATCTCTGTTGTCCATCCTCTTTCTTTCCTGCATTTTTCTAGTGTTATTCTTTCTCACTTCTTTTTTTATAGCTATCTTTCATATTTCTTTCATTGGCCAACTCCTCTGAGTTTGCTACCAAATATTGCTAGCCAGTAAGTCACAGCAGCATCGAGCTATTTTATCCAAAGTGATGATAACGCGGTCAGTCTTTGATCTTAAAACCTGAAAAGTGATGTGTATTCCTGACCTACGCAGGGGGGAGCGGTACTTGAAGAGTAAGCCAGTGCTGCAAGATGACACAACCTTGGCAAGACAGAAGTGCAGAGACCACTTTAGAGTCCTGATTTCTCTAGTACTCTAACTTATAATTGTGAGTGTTTTTTTAAGCTGCCTAATCACAGCTTCACCAAAAAAAAAAAAGGGTTTTGAAAAACTGTCTAGTGTGTAACATAAAAGAAAATCCTTACTTCCAGTTCAAGAGAGTGGAAAGGAGATGAAGATGCAGCTACTCTTTATTGCTATGTCTACCATAAAACTTAACATCACTGCCTTAAATGGCTATTATCATTATATCTCTGAAGCAAGTCATGTTTTTAATACTTTTCTGACTTGAGGAATTTAATAATACGAATCTTCCAACGTGAACTGGAAGGTTTACCTGTCCAGTTCTTGAGCACTTGAAGTTCTTGCTAGGAGTCACATTAAAGCAAAGTGCCATACTCTTTTAAGTGTAGTAATTCTGAAATTTATTATAGTTGATCTCAAAATATTTAAAGCAGGGAATAGTGATACTTCTGCTCCTATAACCCTACCGAACGTTTATTTATACTCTGGAAGGTGGAATTTATTCCAAGTAAGGAGCTTTGAGCCCAAGCACAACACTGCCTGTCCACAGTGGCTTCTAGGCTGCACTGTCATATTTCTTTCCTCATTTCTTCCTTATTCCTTTCTTGGTATATTTTTGAATGCTTTTCTTATTTTGGAATGGATTCATATTCCTTTCTTTCTAAGCACCTGGAGACAACCCAGCAAGTAAAAAATGCGATGACTGGATGTGACACTGACTACTCCTGACAGTTCCTAGTGATCCTTTGAGTGACATCAGGTGTCTCCTGCTCCCTGGGAAGTGAGCTGTGTCATCTGGTTTGGAGTGGGCTAGTGTGGCCTCACCTCTGCTGTCCCACTCCAGTGTCACCTCTGGTTAGTTGGCTGAACTGCTGCTTACATTCCTTCTATTACTCCTTTTCCTGTATGTACAGTCACTGACCCTAAACTCACTTCTGTGGTTGCTTTTTGGTGATTTTTTTGTTTATTTGGGGGTTTTCTTGTTGTTTGGGGTTTTTTTGGTGGTTGTTTTTTGTTTTTGTTTTTGTCTTTTTTCTTCTCTGTGCTGCAATTATTAGCTCATTGCATTGTATCCTTTTTATGGGTGAACTCTTCTGGTATGTTAGGATTGGGTATATCTGTGAATATGTGGTGCTAAATAAATGTATTACCATAGCATTTTGCCATAAGAACTTGGATTCCTGAGGAAGTGTTATATAGATAACAGATTAGTAAGAGTTTGAATTCCTAAGAAAGTGGTGTATAGCTACAAGATCAGTACAGTCTTCCCACAAGTTGAAAGCCTAGCTAAATACATTAATTTTTCTGTTAAGCGGGAGATCATTAACAAGTATAATTTTGTCCGCCCTGAAAATAAATTGAACAGAGCCTTTTGGAACACTGCACAAAGGATAGACACTAACATAAAGCAGCTATACTCATTTAATACAGGAAATAAAGGTATTGTATAAAGCAAGTTGCATTATGTAAAAGACCCATTTGAAACCCCAGGTTAACACTTCATACTGAGTATTCAGCATTTTATAGGTGCTACAAAAATTAATTTAATTTGTAAATGTCACACTCTATTTCAGGAAAATGGTAGCCGTACCATTATTATGTAAAATACCATGGAATTAAAATGCATTCTTTTGATTAAGTCAATATTATGTTAACTAATTTCTGTAGCTAGAAGTACTAAGCGGGTATGTTATGTTTTCAGTACCATGCCTGAAGCTTCAAACAAATTGCTGTTTATAATGAAGTTGTGAAGTGCTCACCCTGATAAAGCTTTATCATGTTCAGATTGAAGATACTGTTTCAGCATATTTCAGAAATTCATAATAACCCCCCCAGGTTCTCTTATCTTCTTCGTGGAAAACCATAGTTTCTACTTATCTGGTCACTTACCTGTCAAAACTGTTTCCCTGAGAGCTTGAGAAAACGAAGTGTGAGGCATATCACTGCCTCTTGAAGTCCTACTCCATTTTCTGAAAGAAAATCTGCTGAAGTTGTTGGTATCCTTCCACTCTAACTGTGTGCACGTCATGTAACCGCAGGGATAAAAGTCTGTCGCATATCCATTCTCCCCAAGTGAGTTCTGATTGTCCAATAATTTTAATGTGT
Source organism: Alca torda (assembly GCA_008658365.1). Lineage (NCBI taxonomy): Eukaryota > Metazoa > Chordata > Aves > Charadriiformes > Alcidae > Alca > Alca torda. Next base: position 46,247,352 of record CM018081.1, read on the forward strand.
GCTTATTTTTACATTTGTGTGTTTAGACCAAATGCAACCACAAGACTTTCTGTTTATCCCAGTAAGGTGTTAAAGCAATTGAGCTCCTCACACTTAGACATAAAAGAAATATGTAACCTTTCTCTTTCTTTTCTACTAGTTCTATCAGCCAACTGAGTACAAGTTACCTTTCTATTCATTTTACTTCTGATAATTTTTCTTATGATTCTTGTCTTGTGTATGATACAATAAGGTCTAGCAATCTGTAACACCAACTGAAGTTTTATAACCAGCTTACTTGCAGCAGCGTCTTCAAATCTGTCTCTCCGTCTCCATATTTGCTTCTGCACAGAGCTGTTTCTGATGTGAAAATTGGGGGGGGGGGGGGGGGAAGAGCACCCAGTTTCTGGGAAGGGGTGAGGAGAATACCTTTCTTTCAAAGGAGTTTAAAATAAATTAAAACAAAGAAAATTCATTGTTCATAAATTCATCGTTCATAAATTCATTATGAATTTTGCTAAGTGTAACAAATATGTTAACAGTTAACAATTAATTTTGTTAAATGTGTAGATAGAATGCTTAGAGGTTCCAAATCTGCAAATGTTTAAGATTGTGTTCAGCTTTGGAAGAGTAATGATCAAGAACTCAGGGGGCTAGCTTGCATGCTCCAAATTAGGGTCTTCCATAGCTGTTTCAGGATTTACATTTAGTGATGCATTTGATTAGCTAGTGGTTGAAGTTAGAGCCCCATTACATAGTTGCATGGTTGCACGTTTCAAAATGTATTTACTTTCACTGTAAAGCTATTTATTTTACAAAAGTAATTTAGTCATTCAGTCCTTACAAAAAGACTTTGGTTATAAACAATTAGAAGTTTTGTGTTTATTGTGGTGACTGTATATTGATGCCATGAAGTCATAAATACCTTACCAACAGAACAGATGTGTTTGAATCCTACAAACAGTACTCGGGAAAATCTTCTAGTGATTGACTTATTCCTAAGATTTCATAAAATTGTGAAACGCTTTACCTGCCTTTGAAACACAGGTATCCACAGGGTAAAATGTAGCAGCTGGTCTTACACACAAGAGTTAACCCAACCTGACCCTGCAAGGCTGGGTATCTGACAAAATCACAGTGTGAGGCTGTAAGGCTGCAGGCAGACCTGAAAATAAGCAGTATAAACTACTGACAATTCCAAATAAATGACTAAGTGTTGTAGGAGATACAGAATGTGCCATTTTGTATTTTACTTTGTGGGATCACAGAATGTACAAAATGTACTTTATTTTGTGAGATCAGGTCTATTTTGAAGCTTAACTTTTGTCGAAGTTGAGCTTACCTTCTGTTTTAGTGGGGTTGATACTTCTCTGTGAACCCACTTCAATGGTTTTTATTATAGGTCCATTTCAGAATGACAAGGTGATGGTATTTTCTTTCCCCATTTCAGTGCTGTTAAATTCTGAGTGCTGGCAGGGCTGAAATATTAGTCACTGTGAGAGATCTGCCATTATTTTTCAAGAAGTCTGGTGACATTTGGTGCTCTGAAGCTTTCACTTTAAACAAAACTAAACCGACCTTAATGGTTGTCTTAGCTCTTGTTTCGTGGTTGAACACGTCTATATCTGATGTGCAGATCTCTGCCCTCTGTTGGTGATCAAAACCAAATGAAATGCTTATTCCTGAACTTGAACCTCTCCCAATGTTTTCCAATTTTTAGCCACTTACAGATATTAGTTATTTGTAGTTTTCAAGTGTCTACTGTTTAAGGTTGAAATTGTGGTCCCACTGAAGCCAGTCAAATTTACTTTTAGTGGGGTCATGTTTTCCACATGAAAATGTTAAACCTCATACATTAATGTAAAGTTTCTTCCCTTTCAAAGACTAGAAAATAATCCTATCAAAAGAAGCTTATTTTGCTTCAACGTTTCTGTATTTTGGTATATAAGCCAGTAGCCTGAATTTAAAAATTAGAGATGTAGGCACAAAAATATCATTTCAGGTCAGAACATGGGAAAACTATTGCAAGTGGCCTTTAGAAATTGTTCAGTAGCAGAATTATATTTGGCATGTGCCTTGCTGCTGCTGCGACTGCGACTGCTTGCTGCCTTCCCATTGAGCAGTTACTGGTAGTTTTCAGTTGCCTGCCATGGTCAAGAGACAGACGTTTCGCAGTTGCATATGTTGGTGATTGTATTTTTTTTTTCTTCCTTTTGGAACAAAAGTTTTTAAATTAGATTTTAGCAAAAGGTCAATTTGAAGCTGTCAGCTGATAGAATAAGCTGCTTTATTTTTGTGATTTTTTTATTGTTCTTAATGTCACGGCTCTAAATGGATATGATCAATACTCCCCTTCCCTTCAAATACAACTTATCAGATAAACAGAGATTACTTTTCCATCCAGAGTTGCTGTTTCTCCTCTGTTAATGGCAGTCATCACTGTAGGGCTCAGCCATTCCTCAGAACCATTTCTCCAAAGTGTTACGTACCAGCCAGAACTGAGGGAGGGGACCTTCTCAGGCAGGATTGTAGGAACACATATTTCTGTTCTTCGGTTTAAAGTGAACGGAGAGAAGGGGAACGAGGCAATATCAATACCTTTCAGAGAAGACTTATATCTCCCAACTATTTTCTTCAGTTGCATAATGTGGTTCAGTCTGGCTTACCATTGTCTAAATATACGTAATTCTTTCTTCTTTAAATATGTTTCTCCATTGACCTTACTTCATCCTTTGTTTTAACTATTTGAGTGTGTCTTTCTGTATCCCTTTGCTGTGTACTCTGCTTCCACTACCTTTCTTCTCTCTTAATTTCCTATTTTGTTCTTCTCTATTCTTTATCTCCTCCATTAGCTCCTATAGCAGCCGGAATAATTCAAAGACATTGCTATGTATTATGGTTAATTTTCACATGATTTAATTGAAAGTGCCTTTCTGGAACACTTTCAACATATAGCAGTCCAGAAGATTTACTAAGGAGTTATAGCAGATCAGAACGAAACACCAACTGGAATCTAAATTATTTTTTTGGTGCTTAAACTGTAGTCAGCATCCAAGAAGTCATTGAAGCTATATGCTGATTTACATCAATTGAAGAGCTGAATTTAATATTTTTTTTTAAACCCAGTCTTCATTGTTATTTCTCTTCTGTGTTATACTCTACGTATGCAATCTCTCTGTTAGAGTACAGATGATGCACAAAAGATGGAAGAAAAGTATATGTGCTTCCAGACTATTAGCTTGGTTACTGCTGTGCTCGTCACAGTACCTCTGTAGAAGAGCTGTTGGTTGGCTTACTGCAAGGTGGGATTGAAATGAGTAGCATCAAGGTTGTTTTCTTGTCCTTCTCCAGTGAATAAGTAAAAATGCAGGAATTAATGACTTGCAGGAAATAGCATCTGCTGTCTTTGAAGGTGACATTAACCTTCATAAAAAGGACTCTTATATTGTATGTGTTTCTGTCCATGCTATTGATGTTGACAATGCTGCATCTAGTTTGTTAAAATGAATATTTTCTTTCTGATACCAGCATAATTTTCTTTTTGATTTTTTTTAATTATTTGTTTTTTTACTTCCCAGTCATCTTTCTTATAAGAGCAATCATACTGGCTAAGTCCAGTCGTCTACCTAACCTAGTGTCCAGTCTGTGTCCAGCAGCAGATGTCAAGATAAAAACTGTAACAAACAGGATGTAACTGCTTGTTTCATATGTTTTCTCGTAGGGGCAGCACTTGTCCTTGGGACATTAGTGCCCACTCCCACCAGAACTTTATAACCATTTTTCAGAGTCTTATTTCTAACTTGCATTCGCTGCAGATGACAGATATAATTTTTATTTTTATTTACTGTGTTTTATAACAGTATCAGCATGAATGCCTGGAGCACTGTGTCAAGGTAGTTGTATGAGCCATCTATACATGCCAGGAGGCATCCCGGATACTACTTAGTTCTTGGATTCTTTTCTGCACCTTAATAGAAGAGTCCTAAAGCGTGTACTCATATATGTCATGTTCAATACTCTGACAGTATGAACTAAATAATCATGGAGATAATAACAGCTTCTAAATACAAGGAAAGAAAAGGGGATGGAGGAAAGGGTGTTACCTTGATTATGATTTAGCAGTTTTAATCTGTTTAAATTTGCAGCTCTAATCTAAGGCTGTTTTGGTATTTCTATTCAATCAATCTGTGTGTCTTTTCTGATACTGTAGTTCAGAGTTATTTTGGATACAGGCAGTCTTCTCTAATTGATTTTATTCCCTGTGAGACTGCATTTGATATGGCAATTTTTACTGTTAGCATTTCATCTGACAACCCATCTAAAGTGCCCCAAATATAGTACTTTGTACTGCTTCAGTTTGCATGCCAACTGGTTGAGAATATTAAAGCCAGAGTTTGAGTGATCTATTGGTATTCTTCATAGTGAGCTCCCAAGTTTTCCTTTGAAGAGGTTGGTGTGGCAAATTTCAAGCTTTTCGTACAGGTTTCCTTAAGTTGTGCTATATTTGGGTATATACAGTAGAAGTGTATCTTGCTACTCTTCTTAAAAGTAAAACTATATACATTCAGGTGTGTATGGTATATTCCTCAAAAATAATTTTGTAATGGCAGTGATTCCTATAAATAATGATTCTCATGAACTTTTGTTGTGAGAAATGTGCAAATATACTCAGTTACATTGTTATGTTGTTGGAGGTATCACTGACAACATTACAATAACTAAAATATAAAAAGCTGAGCAAAAAACCCACATTTTCCTTCTTCTCATATATTTTGGAAAATCCTATAATGGTTTTGTTTGTGTGTGAGGGCTTAAAAAAATCCCTTGCTCAGGTTTTCTTTTTGCGCTCTGTATGTGCTCTGATCCACAACAACAAGAGGTTGGCAGTGATAGGAGCTTGCCAATGTGACTGAAATGGCTACATCTGGCCAATGGTGCTGTGTTTGATTTCAACATTTGAGCAAAACAACATGGTGGTCAGAAGTTTATGATCAGAAAGCATTCATTCACTCACTTTTACTTTACTGGACATCCGCAGCAAGGTAGGATGATAAAAGAAAAAATAAATACATTTTATCCTGACCCAAAGTGGTGTGTCACTACTTGATGTTGATGCAGTGGACTCCAAGTTTTAGGCTGTGTAACGCAATCTGGTAGATGTCTCCAAAGTAGCAAAACCATGGATTTTACTGAGAAACTGGCAGCCCTAGGAAGGGAGAAGGATCACGTTAAAAGAGACTGGGCAGAAGAGACTGTTCCTGATTTATTGTTCTTAGCTGGATCTACTTCCATAGGTTATGTTATAGTTGCTCTGGTTTGAATTCCTATTTCAAAATAGTATTGCTACTTAGTAATTGATGAAAGGAGATTTTTATTTTCCAATTAAGTCTTTTGCATTGAGATAATGAATGATTCTACAGTATTTTGAAAGACCTCACTTTTTTTTTTCTTTTTTCCTTTCCCTCCATATAATTGCTCTTTGATTTGAGGTTGCTATTGATTTGTTATACACTTGTCCTTGGTCATTTTGCTGTGTGGTTTCTTGGTGTAAATAGATAACCGTTAAACATCAGATAAGAGGGCATGAGTGACACTTCCCATTATACGGTGCTGTGCTGTCAGTTACCAGGAAACATTTCCTGCATTTGAGAGGATCCTTCTGTGGATGGAGCTTGTTTTGTGGTATTTGTTGATGTATTATCCTGGATGATAATGGAGATAACTTTTTGTCAGATATGATTAATTATGTGCCAACAATCACTTTTCTGTCAAACGTAGCTACTTAACATTCCACTCAAGCAACGTACTGTTAAAATCGGGTAGTTTATTACAAAGGGGTTTTTTTAACTAGCTTTCTGTTTACATGTGGTGCCTTGAAGTGATGCTGAAGAACTGTGTGTTTGGAGAAGTTAGCAAGCAAATCATTACTATTGTCATCTACAGTTCTTATTTTACTCTAGCACATGTTACTTGCTTGTGCTGACTTCTAGTTTTTCTGTGGTGTGGTGCAACAGAAAGGTCTGCTTGCTGTGACAGCCAGTTGGAGTACTGCATGCTTAAAAGAACCTCATGAACTGATAACTAAATCAGTCCAGAATCCTGCAACCAAATTCAGCACTGGGAGTGGCTTGGTGAATCGATGTTCTAATGCTACCTAGAAACATGCACTTCTCAAGTATCACTCAGCTCCTACTCAAAGGAGAAATCCGCTTCAGATGAAAATTCCTTTGATGTAAATTGGGAGGTAAAGCAGGAAGTTCTAGGATAGGACGGTGCAAAGTTTGGTCTCTGATCTGGACTGCTTTTTTCCACAGACCTCGGGAAGAATCCCTGTGTTTTCCAGAGAGATCCTGTATTTCTTCCAGTCTCTTGAAGAGCAATTGTAGGCAGGCAGGAAATAGTGGCCATCTGTTGAGAGTCCAGAAGAATTGGAGCTGAACCACTGTCTCCTGTTGAATGAATGCTAGAATCAGCAAGCCTTGATGAAATTAAACAGCAGACCTCATAAAAACTGAGTAGCTGAGTTTATTAAGTCTTTATGAAGTCTTTTGTTAGCCTTCCTATATATGCATGAATGCATGCATGCATGCTGTCTCTTGCTCTCTAATTGAGAAATTAAATATAATTACAATTAATTGAGAAATTGTAACCGTCCTTGGTCACTAATGAAGACTGCCCTCTCTGGGTGAAAACACTAAGAGAAAGTAGCACCACCTGACCTGGTGATGCAGGTTTTCCTAAAGTCACTGGGGAGGGGTAGATGAGTTTAGATGTAGGAGTTGTAATTCACACCTTGCGAAAAGACCTTGAGTTTTGCATAGTTCCTTCTGCTTCTTTTATAAGTTACTGAAAGGGCTCAATTTGTTCAAAGAAGATCATCATCCTGGCAAATCTTTCACTGAATTTAGCGTAGCAGTATAGAGGTGAATTCTGTTTTGGCAGTATCAATCCTGCTAGGCAATGTAAAGACATTTAAGAATTGTTCTGTCCTTAGCATACTTCTCCACATCAATGAACAGCAGAGAGCCTGTCTTCAGGGCATCTGACACGTTTGTGAATCCTGGAGATGATGGCGTGAAGTGAATCCTGGCAGGAGTGTGGACAGAGTGCTGCTCTAGAAACAGGTAATGGAAGGGAAATGCCTCATTATTGCAAAGTGAAATCAGATCCTTGCCAGTATGAAGTTCTTCTCTAAAGCCAGGATTCAGCTCGTATTTTACAGCCTGAGCCACAAAGGTTTGCAAGCAGAAATTACTTATGGCCTAAGACAAAAGGAACTGGTTTGCTTTCCCATAGGAAAAGTCAAAAGTCGTTAGTGTTTGCTGGGTATTTCCAGGGTACAATAAGTCTCCCAGCAAGTTCCCCTGTTGCAGTTATCACTGCTGCTGGAGGTAGGAGTTTGTTTTATGTGGCTGGGAAGCCAGAGTGGAAGTTGCTGTCTGACTCATACTTCAGTGACTTACTGCAGGACTGGTTACCTCGGAGACTAAAAGCTGCTGGACTGGGCACAGAAGGGTTTCTCAGTAAAAAAGGAGATGGGATGTCTAGCAGACTGCTTTCAGCGAGAGTTCATTGGAAAGTTTGTTGCTTTTAGGCTGAAATAAGGGAGTACTTGCTGACCTTCAGAAGAAACAGCAGCATTTTCTCTTTTACAGATATTCTTAGTGAAAAACTTTTCATTGTGAGAGATTTTTCATCATTTAGCTTCTGCTTTAAGGCCTGATCTGATTATCACATGATGCGTGGATGCTGCTACATTTGGTTGCGGATTGTGTCATTGTCAAGGCACTTTAGCACTCAGAAGAGGTGCCCTTTCATGTCTGTCCTTGTGCTAGTCACTGAGTATCCTGCATCAGGAAATGGGACATAAGCAATAAAATTCAACTCTTACTGTCCATAGCCTAATGAATTTTAACTTTGATTCAACAGTAAACACTGGAGATACTGGTTGTCAAAGCATTCAGACTCATCTGCCTAACATTTTCTAATGCACAGGATTCTTAACATAATGCTGGCTAATATGCTACATATTTTCTTGTTTTGCAGTATGGAGTAGCATGTCGCAAATAATTGATCTAGGATCATATTTTGCCTTTATTGCCATGCAACTAGAAAGATACACTAACTGCTAAATTAGAGCCAGCTTTTAATGAAGGTAATGAAAGGAACAGCAATAAATGGAGCAGAATCGAGATCTGAGTATTGCTTAGTGCAAGTTACAGGATAAAGGCTCAATAATGTCCATTATAGGTCCTTGTCTCTGAGGATATTCTGTGCAAGGTCAGCACGATCATGGTTTCTGTACCCTATAATGGCCTGTTCCAGTCCAGCAGAGTATTGCATCAATCTGGAGATGAGTGCTGTGTAAGGAAAGTCTAATTGTATCCTTTCTTTTAAATATGTCTTTAGCTGAAGCATCTGGGATGGCAAAAGAACCTATAGCAAAAACCTGTAGCTGAAGAGAAATATGAAATAACTGTGATTGCTACCGCAGCAAGAGTTTTGCAAATTTATGGAACTCTAAGAGGACAGCAGTAAAGCTGTAATAATTTTTTTTTAATCAGACACAGATTGACAAGACACAACTCTGAGCCCAAGGGCTCAATAAATGAAACTACAAGGGATCCACAAAGTTGCTTTCATTTTGAAAGGGCTTTGTGTAAGTGGCAGCATTTTAAACAGGCATTCAGGAGTGAGAGAATGAATATTCAGTTTGCATTCAACCCTGAGTGATCTGATGGTGTTTGGAATTGTTCAGGCAATGACCCCTGTTATTCAAGGGCTAAAATCTGCAAGCCATCATCACCGACTCTTTTTTCCTTTCTTTCCTGTTTTAGGTTTTGTTATTGTTGTTTTGTTTCATGTTTTGTTTAATTTGTTTGGGGTTTTTTTTGGTTGGCTTTGATTTGGGTTTTGGGCTTTTTTGGGGTTTTTTGGTTTTGATTAATTTTTTTTGAGGCCTCTGTTTTGGATCGTGATTGGGCTGAGGGAGTGACAAAAAGAACATCACACGGGAACTATAAGTATATTTATTCTTAGTAAGTGGATGTATCTAATGGAAGATGGAAAGTTCATTGGCATCTACTAGAGAGCATACTGAGTGCAAGTATATGGAAGATTATAGGAGCTCTAGTTTGAAGAGTTAATGTAGAGTATTGTTTGCATTTCAATCCATCCACACATATAAGAACCCTTCAGAAAATTCTGATGGACTGTGAATTCTTTGGAAAGTGATTCTAGGAAATGTAGTAAGTTTTTCTTCGTCTGCAATGCTTTTCAGAAGAACCATGACAATTCTGGAAATCTACCAAGAATGCAGCAACCATACCCTTTCACTTTTGTGTAAAAACATGTTTCGTCACAAAGTGAAGTTGCTTGTTAATTCATTAGAATTGTAAATAGTGAAAAAACCTGATATATTTGGGCAGTTCAAAAGGCAGAGGAAGTCACAGAGGAATTTATGGATGACTTTAAAACCTGTGGCCCCACTTGTACTGGATCATTTGAGAAACTTAGGAACATTGGAGGGGGACAGGGGGAAGGAAGGGGAAGAGGGAAGTCTATTATTAAGGGAACCTTCCCTTTTTTTAGTACTGGAAGAAATCTGACAATGCAAGAGACATGCCTTTGTAGTTAAGTTTGTAAAAAATGCAATACAGAAGTAATAGGGTACCTACAGAGATATTTTGAGGCCAAGGAAAACATCCCATTTTTCATCCTGATAAATTTTAGGACCTTAAATCAAGGTGAAAATATTTTCTTGATTTGCAGTGTATTTTCACAACATGACATGTTAAAATAAAGGTTGATTGTCATTTTATTTAGAGGTCATTATGAATTCCTTATAAAACAATGCACAAAATTCCCTATTTGTAGTCTACCATCTGTAAGTCTTACTGGATCTATTTAATTAGATTTCAGTGCAGCATCTGTAGCACTGGTAAATTCAAATAATTAAGCTACATGATTTTTTGTGTATTAAAAATGTCACAAAACAAGTTGCTGCAGAGCAGATAATTCCTTTTTGTGATTGGAATTTCTGTCACAAATTGTTTCCTCGTTTACAGCTATTAGAACTTTGAAAATTATATAATTGGGTTCAGTTTGAATTACTTTTTGCTATAGGTTCACATTTTTGTATCTTTTTCTCATATATCTTATTTTCTTTTTCTTTTCAGTTAAATTTCACGTTTTCCCTAAAAACACTTATTAATTCTTTATCAAAGCTGCTGAAATAACTGTGGTCTGGGAGAGCAAGAAATGGAGAAATGGAGCTAATGTGACCCAGATGTAAGCTAAGTTGGATTCACCCCAAAGCATTACATGCTCGTGCCAAGACCTGAATTTCTAAACACGTCACTATATGACAATCTCTGCTTCATTAAAAAAAAATAAAAAAAATCTAAACAGCAACACAGGCAATACCTGGAAGGGGTGATACTTGTGTTTTGGTCCCTGGTTCAAGGGTTGTTTCTATAGTTTTCAAGGTTTTCAGTAGTTTATATGTAAAGTTCTTTGAGTAGAGATTCAAGTGTGATCTTCTGTATGGCAGCTGCTGCCTAAGACATCTGAGCCTTAGTGCCTGGCAAATGGAAAGTTTACATGGTATATTCTGGGCAGATACAAAGTCCTTCTGGCTGTGTTTCAGCTCAACTCAAAGCCACGAGGTGTAGGTTAACCCTGCTCCAAGAGGTTGCCTTTATCAGTTTGCTTCTGTCATTGCACTAATACAGTTGCCTGGCTTCTTGTCAGCTCCTGGCTCAGGGAGCTCGTGTCTGCCTGAAGCACACTGTTTCTATCCAACCAAGGCTAACAGCCCAGCAGTGCTGGTATCGCTTCCTCTGGGAGCCCACCACCGAGCAAAGGGCCTTCAGAGACCAATTTAGCGCTGTTAGTAGGCTGTTTGTTATGTTTTCAAAGTTCTGTATGATGATAAGGTTAATTGTTATTGTTACGTGAGGCAGAAAGGAAGATGGGAGCATCCTACAGACATGGTTCTTCGCAGGACTCTTGTGGTCCTTTTGTTGAGTGGAGTCCTGTTATGCAGCATGTTGACTTAGAGTTTGGATGCTGCATGAAGCAGGCCTTAACTGACCTTTGGCAGCTGAAAGTGAGAGAGAAATTTAGCTTAAAATCAGTCTTGTATATTTTAGCAAATATCTGAAGACATTTGGTCTTGCTTATAAACTGTCTCTTGGGGGCAGATCAGCTCATCTAGATTTCATTTTTCTTTCTACCTTCAAAATTTTGGGAAATAATTGAAAAAGTACGAAAGATGTACTATAGATGTTCTAAAGCTAAAAGGCAAACAAACCCCTTCCACATAAAATCTACTTATCTTTTTGAAATCCCTCTGGGTGACAATTTGATCTCCATATTTCTATGACTTCCTGGCTTATGATATTTAAATTCGTATCACTGAAAATAACAAGATTAAAACACAGAAGTCTGTGGAAGATACTAGTTGACGATGGAATTTTATTGGTCAAATACTGACGTTTGAGACTAAGGATTGTTGTAATTCAAAACTGATCTTTTCAATGAAGCCACTAGATGTAAGTTGAAAACCGGGACTGGATTTTCATCTACACTGACACCTAGCTTCAGGTGTTGCCCCCTGCCCTTAACCAAATGAGCCAGTGGAAAATCAGATACTTTGGTCCCATTCTTGGCTAGGACAGCAGAGCTTTCTCTCTGTTCTTGAGATGTAAAGCTGTCTTAATGTGTCCACAGAAGTGAAAATGTACTCAACACCCTTAATGAGGTTGGAGTAATGGGAAACCATTACTCTTACACCTCATGCTTTCTCTGCAGTCATAATGTGTGTTTCCCTTTCAGGAATCTGAAGCAAAGAGGTGATATGACTTTTGGTTTTGACACTTTGCTGGGTGAAGGGCAGAGCCAAGAATAGAATTCAGGTCTCTGCAGCGTGATCCAGCTCTAGCTGCCCTGCCTAGTTCTTTCAGCCTGCTGCAAGTAGAAGCTTTGTTGACCCACCTGCAGGCAAATTTGGGGACAGCCAAATTTTACTTTAATTATGTGTGTTCTTCATGCAACTGCAATTAATGATTTTTCTTGTAGTTACTGAAAGCCACTGCACTTGAATCTTACCGTTTATGTGGTAATTCTGTCAAGCGATGGAAGATTTGTAGTGGTGCCTGTGGGAAATGTTGTATTTATCGAGTATTACAAATCCCTTGCTGTAATGGAAAATTAAGCAGCATGGGGAGCATGCCAAATAGGTATTAAAAAAGGAATCAGAACAGGTTAAGAAGCGCTGTAGATATGGAAACAGTGATGCTGACCAGCTCCTGAGAATTGCCACCAAAACAGTCGGAAGCCAGTTCCAGTGTCTGTTGGGGAAGACTGTGAGTGACTGACCAGTGCTACTGTTACACTGGTACCTTGGCAAGATAGTGCTTAAAACATAGAAAGTTAGGGTTGTGACTCTGTAGTTTTGTGACTTGTGAGCAAACCAAAGATGATGTGGGATCAGAAAAACCAACACGCTCTATAGCTTTGATTTCCAGGGCAGGGTGTTGAATAGAAAGGTCAAGACAGAAAGAAGGTTCAATTTTATAAATGGCAATATCAGTGGCTAGGCGCTTATTGTGTAGGCCACTCATTAATCTCACAGCATGGTGAACACTAACGCAGCAGTCCCACTGCATGTCTTTTGTAACACTATTGTGTTTTCCAGTGATTAATGAATTGAGCATTACTCTATTATTACCACTGTGAATGGAGTGGAATCAGATATGATTCATAATTTTCCATTTATACAAGTTATCAGTTTCCAAACCATTTCTAAACTAGTGATTATTTGTCTTTTAAGGGGTCATTTAATTCTGGGTTTGTTTATTTTAAATGTGTCGCGTGTGATTTATTGTGATTTATGGAGCTGACAAAGACTGGATCATTGGGAATACAGTGAGTGAGTTTGCGTATCTGTTGAGTAGTAGCTTTTCTTGGAAATAAATTATTATGTTTTAGGGTAGTTCTTAAGAAATGTAATTTTCCTTCTTTCCTCTTGTTGCATTTACTTAATGATTTACAGATAATATTTTTTTTAATATTCTATTTCTTCTTCATATAAATAACTCAAATTCTAGCCTTCTGTTTTTCTGTCCCACACAGCTCTATACAAGCCAGTCTACAGAAGGAGTTCAGATACTCTCAGCCTAATTCACTGTTGCTGGTTTTAAGCCAATGTTAGTTCACTGAAGTAACAAAAATTAATAGAATCGTAAAGCATAGTACCGGAATACTGTTATGATGAATCAGGTTTGGCCATTAGCCAAAAATCTGCTGATAAAACTCCAGTAATCCTGAGTCTGCAGAATTAAGTAAACCAGATATTTTTCAAATGCTGTGAAAACACAGAGACTGTGTTTTCCTGAAATTGTAATGTCCTTTATTATTGTTGTATATTTGTGATTTTTTGGGAATCGTATGGATTTTCCATGATTAATATGGAGTCTCTGTTAGCGTAGAAAAAGAACTACTTGCCAGGTGGCATACATATGAATTTTGATGATGCATCACTCAAGTAATAACGTTAAAGCCTTTGAAAACATAGAAAAAGCTGGTGTTCAGTGGCATGAAAAGAACATCATAACAGTCAAGCCTATATCTCTTAATCCTAATGAGTTGTTACAGAAGTTTCTGAAAGGTAATCATGTTTTTCCAGCAGTGGCTAAAAGGAAAATATTGATTATCACGCTTGATGTAATGTAGTATATTAAGACTTTTGGCATGTTCTAAGCATTAGGCTGTTTTGCTTATACCATGGTTTTAGCAGCATTCAGGCAAATAACAAAAATGAAGATCAATAAAAGCATTAGAAATAAATGTTATTCTCTTGGGTGAAGGAATACGTTGTGTTGCACCTGAACAAAGCATAGGTTTACAATATTGTTCACAAGAAACCATGATGGGTCAATTGATAGAGGAGTTGTCCCAGATACTCTGTCTTCAATATTAGATAATTCTGTTATCACCTTTAGTGAAATAGATAAAAGTCAATTCTGTGGCCTGGCTTGTGTAGAAAGGAAACTTGTGATAGGGAAATTCCCAAAGCACTATATAAACATAGCACTGTCTCCTGACCAGTCAGTGCCATTTTTTTATGTATTTCAGAACATATTTAGTTCATATATGATTCAGAAATAATGCCTTTGCAGCTAGAAAGACAGAAAAGATCTTGTTCATTGGAATTGGTGCAAATATCTCTTGAAGGAATAAGTGACAGTTCCTGACTCCTGTAAGGAACAGCTACTGAGATGATTGAGCCCAGATGTCCAAAACCACTTCTAGAACAAATGGCGAAAGGCATATTCTTGAAAGTAATGGACCATGAGGGCAGTCACAAATATTCGCTGCACATCACAGACTATTTATATATATATATAAATATATATATATATATTGGGCGTTCAGTAACACATGTAAGAAATCAGTTGTGTATTTGTGATTTGACTGGGAGGTTGGACTAGAGACCTCCTGTGGTCTCTCCGCACCTGAATAATATGGTGATTGTGTGATTCATGTCCTGATACAGGTATGTTCAACCAAAAGGATTTGGGGTGGTTTGTTTTTTCTCCTCTTACTCTGTTTTATAGTTGTAAGTCAAAATAAGGTGCCGTTGATGACTTCAGTGTTTTAAGTACAGATAGTTGTGACCAGCAAAAATCTGTTTTATGTTACAAAAGGTGGCTCTGGAAAACACAGAGACCTAGAGGACCTACAGGAATTATTTCCTCCTGTTTCTGGTAGGATGGGGGAGGGGAGAGAAAAAAAGGCAGAGGTTTCCTAAACTATTGATAGTCCCTTATAGCTGAAATTTGTTATCCTTGTTGAGTGGTTGCCCGAAGAGTTGTGATATGTGTGACTCCTGCTGAGCTCTGCTCTGTGGGAGTTGAGACACGGTGTTCTCTTTCAGTGGATGTGGCTGTCATTCTCTAAGCTTGATGCTTATGTAAAATACAGCTTTTAAGTATTAGGGTGTCTTTTTTTTTTTTTCGCCTCTTTATACTTGTGCAGTTCTTTCAAATTTATGGTGCATCATCTTTATGTAACCATTTCAAGCTGGTTCACCAAATGAAGCAAAGAAGAAAAGATTCTGTTTAACCCCTAAGCCTTGAGGTTTTATTTCTAGTTACTCCTTTTTGGGGGTAATAGTCACATGAATTATAAGTAGCCTTAAAAAAAATAATACCCTTACTCCATATACTGAGAGCTGATCCCCAAAAATAGTGTGTAAAAATAGAAATAGAAGAAAATGTTTTTGGAGGAGCTCTCGTCAAATGACATTTGGTCAGTTGTTTTAATTTCTTAATTCTTCTGATATTAATAGTTAAACCAGAGAGAGGGGAAAATAAATGCTGCTTATTGGTCTTATTCTTTCACTTCTTGTGTAAATTTCTATATTTGAATGGATTCTTGTATTTCTAACTGGATATTGGGACAGTTCTTGCAATCCTGTTCTAAAGGGGGGATTCAGCGGTAGTTTTTAAGAATGTCCCATTTTGAAGTGTTGATGTTTTCTAAACTCTGGAGCTCTCTTGGCTGAACTTGTAAGAGGGGAGCACTGAAAATATTTTGGTCTTGTTTATTTTTCCAACTGGAAAACAGATATCATGGTAAACTCCTACTTTTACAAAAGTTTTCAAATATTTAGGAACTTTATTCCGCAAGGAAAGAAGGTAACAATGGTGAAATTTTCCAAGTATGGATGAAATGGCATTGTCGGTCAGTGGTCAGCTCTGGTAACACTCACATGTCAAATGTTTCCCATGTTGGGATGCTGAGATGGCTTTGTCAGGCTGTCACGGCAGGCAGGTGGGTGGCTGTGCTCTAGCACCCTGATCAAAAGTCCTTTGGCTTTACTGAGTTTAGCTGCCAAACGATGGCATTCCCACGGAAGAGAGTGGCTATTTGGGTGACTGATGGGATTGAAGGAGAGTAAGGCAAAACGAGTGCTTTACAGTGCAGTTCATTGGGCAAAGGTAATGGTGCGAACCCTGACAGGCAGAATGAGAGATTCGCTTTCTGAGAAACATCATAGTCACAGGAGCACTGGATTTCCTGGAAGACTATAAATTAAACCTGTTCCTATAGCTTTCCTGGGTAGCAGAGAAACATAAGATTAGATGAGCTGGGTTGTATTATTCTGAAATAACATTCTATAATGTTTTGTTCTATTTACTGATAAATGTAATTGTTTAGGAAGACATCAGTCACTTTAAACCCTGGTCACAGGCTCCTGAAAGGAGCACAAGTTCTGTTATGTGTGGTTGCAGTGAAATAAATGCCCCAATTGAAGATGTCTTTCTCAAATCCCAGACTAGAAGCGTGAGAATTGCTGAATGTTATTGCAAATCAGGAAAATGAAACAGCTATAAAATTTAAGATAGGCAAGACAGAGACCAGAAAAAAGCAGAGGAATAATTTGCCGCAAGAGTGTGATACTGCTTCTCTCACGTGTATGGAGACATGCAGCCTTGCCTGCTTTCATATTTGAGTCAGTGCAGGACTCAAATCTGTGCACTAACTCAACAGGTAGGCTCTCTATACTATTTCTGTATCACTGTTGCAATATGTCTGATGAGGGAAAATGCCTCAAAAATAAATGAGAAAAGTTTTGACTTAAATAGGGAAAAAATTGAATCCATTTGAATTCCATATTTTCAGTTGTCTGTTCTGTCTCATGCTGCAGTGCACTGCTTTTAGTTCAGAATACCTTATTATAGAATTTTAAATAACAAATAAATATAAATATCTCATTATAATATTAGTCATATAATCTGATGACTTGGTTTGATTTACATAGTGCAAGCTAAAGGGTGTTATTTGGCTCTTATGTACCCACAGATGCATGCCTAGTCATGCTATTTTATGTACAACACAGCTGCTACTGTGTTACTGAGTTTTCCATCTAAATGAAATCAAGTTCTCCCACGTACAGCCTGATTAATCAGCCTGTACACAAAATTGAAACCAGGCTGTAACTAAAATCTACCATCCTTACCCATGACTGGGCTGAAGAATATCAGAGTAGGTGAGAGTCACGTAGTTGTCATCCAAGGGGGAGAGTAGCAGCTGCAGGTTTTAAGTGTCACTTGTACTGTGTTAAAGCCATCCATCACATCTGCATAGGTACAAGTCTTTATGCCACTGCCTTGGCCTTTTTGGAGCTATTACGGGGGACGTTCTCTGAAGAAGACGTATGCAGGCATTTCAGTTGTGACACTCTGGCTGTGATCGTATCGCAGAGGAAGGGCAGTTCCATCAAGAAGATGCAAGTCTGGGATTCAGAAAACTGGCTTTCATTTCATGTCCCTTCAGGTTTGCTGTATGACCAAAGTCACTAAATTACTGTATACCCCAGTTTACTGTCCAAACACCTTTGGAGCAGGAACAATGTTACTTGCCATTCCTGTAGGGACTGTACAGATAATATACCAGCATTTATGAGGTTTGCAAAGATCACCATGTTGCGGCCCCGTAAGTACCTTAGGTGGACTGTAGGAAATTGTTTCCTTATGCCATAAATGACTCTGTGACTCGCTGGACAATTCAGTTTTTCCCTAGTTTGAAGTCTCAAGTGCTAAAAGTGCTAGGACTTTTCCTTGACCTTTCCTTTCCATACTTGCTTCTCATTATTCTTCTATTCCCTGTTTATCATTCCATAGTTAGCTGAAATAATCAGGGTTCCAACAGGAACACCTGCTGTGATTGAACTGAAGTACCGTATGTTGGCTCAGCAGGGCAAAGTCACCTACAAACTGTTTTCATTTTTTTGAAGGGGAGGACAGATCTTACTTTCAGGGAGCAACTTTGTATGGAAGGGATAGTGAAAAATCCCTCTCTAGGTGAACTGGCATCAGTGTCCATACTGCTAGGTAAGCAGTGCAGCGATAGTTCAGTCTTGATTTTTCATTACAGAATTCCGCCAGGCTGGTGATCTTTCAGGCTTTAACAGAGCAAAAGATACACTTTAAATGTGATTCATCTCATCTAACTTGAGCTAGCTACACTATAGCTGTATTTCAGCCAACGGGGTAGACTTGTTTTGCAGCCACTGGAGTGAAGCAGACAATTAATTCTGTGATGCGATTCATCCGACCTAATTTGGATATCTGTGTTAGAATGAGATGAATGATGCCTGCTTCTGCCTATTGACTAAAGGAAACCTAGACAGCTAACTTGGATGAATCCTACCTTTCATGGCAATATTCAGATATCTTCTGATACATGATTTTTGTATACTTTAAGCTCAAGCAACATATAGTCCTGAATGGAACAAGAGTTTTCTGATTAAAATGGCACCAAATCTAGCAAACCAATGTCTTTAGGTTGCAGAGTTGTAACTTTTCTATGACAGACTACATATGCAATTCTTTAAATCCTGGAATATTATATATTTTAGGCTATAGTCTATAGATAGCCAAAAATTCTCAGTTTTGTGATATTAAAATGGTAATGTTCTAACACAAACGAATATCAAGATGAAATGTGACCTATTGAGAAGAGATACTTACAGACTACTCTTTCTTATTCCACAGAACTGTAATACCTATGTATTTGTCAGTAGTTTTGATATTCTTTGATATGATATAGAAAAATACATATGTAGAGTGATAAAGGTCAATAAATTACAGGATTTAGAGGTGTCCTAGCCTTTTTGTACATTTTGTGTTTCATTGTAGCAATGATACTAACAGGCCATTCTAAAAGCAATTCACTAACCCTCAGAATTCCTGCTGTAACACTCACAGCACTTCATTTCCCTTCAGTGGATAAAGATTAGAGGATCATTTTATAGTAATAACAGCAAAACTTACGGTGACAGATGACAATTCCGAACTCCAAAGAATAGTATAAAGTTAACCTCATACTTGTGAAAGTGGTTGTTGCTAAAAAGTAACATTTCAAATTTACAGTTGAATGTTTGCGTTACATTCTTTTGTGCTATATAGTTGAATAGAGATTCTCGAGATGGACAAACCCAACTAAAACCTTACTGTAACCGTGAATAGTTTCTACATCTTAATTCTCTGATTGTTTTGCATTAATTTGAGAGGAAGCGATTGTTTTGTAATAAAGCAGGTGGCTTCTGTGATACTTTGGATGTGAGGGGAGATAATTATCATTTCCCTCTACCACCATACAACTCTGCTGACTTGGTTAGAATTGCTCCTGGTCTGTACCTTCAGAAATGAGATATTTTAACCTTATGACCTGGGAGAAACGGCAAAACTTTTCTAATTGGTATGTTTTATGAATAATCCATAATTTGTAGTTTTAAGTCTGCCAAGCACTTGGAAGTTGGAACTGGAAATGGTGGAGTTTTCCAGAAATTTAATAAATATATCCTTTTCCCTTGGCAAAATCTCTTCCCTGGCAATCAGGTTTCTATAATCTCTAAATTCTTTCTGAATAAGCATGGGCATTGAATGAGCATTTAACATGCTGCACCAGGAACAAAGTCTGTTCTGTATATCCTGGAAAGATAATGGTCATGTCAGTCTGCCTTGTTTTGGGATTTTTTTTAAAGAAATACTTGTGGATAGATAAGCATGAAGCTTCATGGGATCATCTGACATAATTACTGGCTTCATGGGATCGTCTCACACAACTATCACTAACCAGTGGCTAAAAAGATTTGTAGATATAAGAGAATATAAATGAGTGCAGCTGGTGTACTCAAGAGGCAATTGCCAGCACAAAAGAGACTGCTGCCAGGTTATGAGTCTAATAAATCTTGATATTTAATATGCAGTAGTGGTCTGTTTGAAAGATAAGTATTCTAGTTATTTTGCAAAAGAGGACAAAGAAATGTAGCTCTCCAGTGGGAAATGTGAAAGAATGTGGCCCTCCCTCTCCAGAAGCAAGAGATCCTTCACAAGCAGGCCACAGAAAGAAATATGTTGAGGAGAGGAGTGGAGCCTTCTCTTCTCTGTCGTGCCCTGGTGACCCATGCATTTTCTAAAAGGAAATTTGAACTGGAACTTGGCATGTAGAAATGTACTTAATTTTCCACTCTACAGCACAGAGGGAATAGCATTATATCAGGTGTGGGGTTCAGATATTAGTGAGCTAAAGCGAGTACTGCCATCTGATAACCTTATCTGTAGCTCAGAGATGCTGTGTTCACTATTTCCAGGTCTAGACTGAAGCAAGAAGCAACTTCTTGCGTCTGTCCAGAAATACTGAGATAAAAACACTACACATGTGGAGAAGCCAGAGGCAATATTAAGTTCTGAAGTAGGAGTCTATGCATATCAAAGTACAGACTTGAGATGGCAGGGCAAAGGAGCAGTGCTACTTTACAGAGAACACAGATCTGGAGGGCAAGATCTGTGATGGATGGCAGGGCAAAGGAGCAGTGCTACTTTACAGAGAACACAGATCTGGAGGGCAAGACACAGCCTTACCCTAGGAAGTGAAAATTGTTCAGTTGGGCTGTGAATATGAAACATCTGGACTATACCTTTTTTCACTGTCATTTCTCATCCTTTGCTATTTTGTTATTTATGCCATTGTTAATTTGAAGGTGTTGTCCATGATCAGGGTAGTTATTGGACACATTAGGTAACAGCTTTGTTCAGATAATGCTTCATTTTATTCTAAAAGCAAAGTAGCTCTAAAATCAAAGACTATACTTTCTGGCTTTTCCTTATTTATACGGTAATGCCATTTGGGGGGAAAAAATATCTTTGTGACATTTTTATGGGTTTTTGAAGAATTACAAGAATGGATGAGAAATTAGAAGCTGGGTTCAAAAAAATACTAAAAAAAATAAAATAGGATGGTGAAAAGTAGAATTGATTGTTATAATCTTTGTGTTCACGTGCTTTGTAAACATGTAGTTTTATGGTTATGTTCCGTATTTCTACACCATCTGGAGAGTAAGAATTTCAAAGCAAAAGAATTTTTTTTCTTATTTTCATCAGTGTGTCAGAAGTTTGCTTTAGATGCTTCAGTAAAGAGCAATTTTCCAACATAATGAACTTAAAGTAAGTTTTGACAGATTGAGTTCCCCATTTGTCTAATAAGTAGAGTTCTGTAATCCAGTATATGCAATTGCTGCTGAGAATTTCAGAGATCTGATTTTCCAGTGTGCAGAATGACATTTAAAAAGTAGTTTAGTTCTTATTAGGACATTATGTGCTCTTTAACATTATTTTACTCTTTCAAATTCCCCTTGAAAAGAACAACAGATTTTAGCAGTAACAGTTTAGAATATTTTAACTGAAAATCCTTGTTCAAGTGTATTCCAAAATCAGTTTATCTGAATGTCTGTTATATGTTTGTATTCATAAAATAAATATTAAACACAAAAATAATTTTATAGTGGTTGTTCTAATTTAAATGAAATTGAATAATCAACCAGAAACAGCCATTCTGAAGTTGTTTTTCTAGAGAATGCCAGAAAAGAATCAGCATGGAGCAGTGTGCTGAAATGAAAATGCACAATTGAACACATTCCATCACACAACCAAGGACATTTCAGAGATTCCAAAATTAAATCGAACGAAAGCAGCGAGTGTACAGGTCGGATGGTTTGCCTTTGAGGTTTATGTTATGGCTCAGAGGTAGTGTAACTATCTAAAAGTATTTTCTGTGCTTTTAGAGATAAATTAGTTGCATAGAGACAGTTTGAGTGCCTGAAGACACAATATGGTATGTAAGAGCACCAGGCACCTGCAGAAGGTAATATCTTTTTAATGTCCTGTTCCTAGAGTCATTTGGTTATATCTGAATCTCATATTTTAGGTTTTTCAAAACTGTGTAGAAAAAGTTAGGAACCCACAAGTAAGAAGCTGCTAGGCTCACACACTTATTTTTCTTAACGTCATAATCTTAATTGGTTTTATGATTGCTTTTGAATCAATATTTCTTTCTTTTTTGTAATAGATTTTCTCTTACTCTTTGAATGTTTGGAGTTAGTACTGCTGAAAGTACTGTCTCCTGATACATATATTTTTTCATGAGATTGTGGGATTGCTGTATTGTTTGTACTGTATGTAGTACCTGGAAGCAAAGCAGTTAACAATTTGCAGGTCTTTTGCAAAATTCTTATGAATGGTCCTTCTAATGATGATCAGAGCAAGTTTGTGGTAAGAGTACTTTGAAAAAGTTAGTTATATTTTCTCCTTTTCTAATACCAAATGAGATTTAGGTGTGAAGTAATGTCAAATAACAGTTAAAATTTTAGATCACCCAAAACTAAAACCATAGTCTTTGAGGAAGGGTTGAGTTGCATAATCTGAAAGATATTCTTTGAGAAGGCTGTTAACAGGCTGAGACTGCTATACCAGGTGGGAAAGGAATTCCCTGAAGACAAAGGATGTTTATTTGGATCTCTAGGAGTTTTGTATTGATGTCACAATACGCATTTCCAAACTGTGTTATTTTGACAGGGAAACGTCATTCTAAATGGACAGAATAGCTTGGAAGAAAATTTGAGGGGGAGGCTTCCCTTCCTAGGAAGCCATCTGGTTCACAGTTTGAAGCTTCCTGCTCTGCTCTCTACGATGTCTTTAGTTGCAGTGATTGTTCTCTACGTGTCCCAACACTTGGATCCTAGTACATGTGATAGTTACTGTAAACCAAACAGAAGATATACGTGTGAAACTTGGTCTCAAAATGTTGATTTTTTTTTTGATAGATTTATTTTTAAAGCACGACTTTAAAAGTATATTAGAAAACATGAATTTAATCAAAACATTTATTCTGCTTTTTTGGATTATTTTTTCCAGCTCATAACACACTTGTGACACCTTTGGATTATTTTCTCCTCTCTGCATTCAAGAGATTATGCCTCAATAGACTCTTTAAGTCATAGAAGTAGCATCTCTACCCTTGTGAACAGCTTTACAAAAGCTGACAGTTGGTTACTTAACTGCTGAATGTAATGGAAAAAAAAAAGTACTTGTAAAAATAATTCAGAATGCTTCTGTGCAACTCTTCAACAGATTGAATGGCCTTTGAATGTCTCTAAAAGCTGCATTCAGTTGTCCTATTTACTTGCCTACTGTGATTATATAAATTTAAAACTTTTAAAAAGTGCTATGTATAATGACAAGTGAATTATTAACAGTGAATGAGGGTTGTCCACCATGACACAGCCTTTTTTCCAGCATAAGAGTTGCAAACCTCTGCGTGGTCAATAGAAAGAGTTATTTGGCTCTCTTAAATTCTCAGTTTAAATAAAATTGGATTGTGGGAAAGCAAATCAATAGTTTAAATAGTTTACTTAAAAGCAACGTGGAGATCAAAAAGAGGCTTTCTAAGAGGTCAGATACGTTGAGAGTACAGTGCTCTGTGCTTAGTCAGCTCTTAGCAGCTCTGCTGTGAGCCATGGTAATATTTATATAGCACCAAGGCACAGCAGGACAGGAACGATGTCTTTGAAAGGACAGTGTTAGAACAAGCTTTTGCAGCCTTAGAGTTCTGAGGATATTATGCCAGAATCGAACTCTTTGTAGGCAGAAAACCCAAATTTACTGGTGAGCTGAACAGAACGAATAGGTTAGTCATCAGATTTGGGTATAATGAAAATAAGAAGGGAATTATCTGGTCTCTGTTAGTTGATAGCACTGTTTTGAAGATTTTAGAAGACTACTTTCTTGCATTCTTTTCCATTGTATCATCTGAAGGACAGTAAGAAATGGATTTCATTGTTGCAAGATTTTTTTGAGTTACAGAATCATTAATCCTAGTTCACAATGTTGGACTTGATGATCTTAAAGGTCTTTTCCAACCTAAAATGACTCTATGATTCTGTGAAATGCGGGTGTAGGTGCTAGATAGCCTATAGATTTATTCAAGTATTGTTCAGAAGAGTAGACTGAACCCATAACAGAGTCCACTTTCTTCATGAACAATTTATTGTCCTTACATGTTCCATAATGACTTCTCCATGGATCATTTGCTGCTGTTGCACTAGATTTCAATAAATTTAATCTAGAAAAGCAAAATCATTGTAAATCTTGTTAAGTATCACAATTAAGGAAGCTGAGTACTTCTCAGGGTCATCTGTAGCAGCAGAGGTGACTTTTTTAGTTCAGTTTCTGAATAGAAAAATTTGAAGAGAAGAAAAAAGAAATCTGTTTTAGTGAAACCAAAACTGGGGCAGGAGGCGTTGTTATAATTTTTAAGAAGTCTATACATCATACACGTGGAAAAAAACCATACTGACAGAACACAGTATTTCAATTATTCTGTGGAAGGATGTTTTGCATCTTTGTTTCTGTGTGTGTGTGTGTGTGTCTTGCTTTAGCCTTTTGTGTAAACTTTTCCAGTTTCTTCCAGTGATGAGAATTTTGTGCAGATTGTAGTGATTGATCCAAGAACACAAGGCTTGCTTAGAGCGCGTCCAGCATGCTTTGTAATCCAGTTGATGAACATTGTGCTTATGTCTGTTACGGGTTATGTTTGGCAAAGTTTTACAGCATGTCAGAAGGAGGGAGAGAATTAAATGCCAGTGATGCAAATTTTCCACTGTATTCCATAAATGTGCCAACTGTGAGGACTCTGATCTTTTGCAGTTTCAGATCAGCACCACAGAAACATCTTCTCTAATGATCCTTAGAATGGAGCCTTCATTTTTTCTAGTGGCTGAATTTTGGTAGAGGTGTAACCAGTTGATAGAGTAATTAATTCATTTACAAACAGGCTGCTAAATGGTATGCTTAGAACACTTGCTGCCTCTGAAATTGTGAAATAATAAACCTTGCACTATTCCAATTTAATCTTTTTTTTTTTTACATTCACTGCTTCTGACCTGTGTTTGGCTGGTATAAGAGAAGCTAACACCTTTGTTTTTATTTGTCCTTTATTATATGCTGATCATATATCACAATAAGTGAAAGAGGTTTTTTTGCATTGTGTTTTATTAAAAAATATCTAGAAATTCTGTATGAAACAACTGGAATATTATCTTAGTAAGAACATAAAGCTTGGATTAAAATTTTTTGTGAATTTGTGATTTGGTTAAAATGGAATGAAATAGAACTGGTTTGCCTGATGTTATGTGTGAAGCAAAGTGTATTTTAAAGTAACTTACAAAAATAATATTAGGAATACACAAGAGGTATGTAGCAAATTCAATGCAGAATATTCTTGATAACCTGACTGCTGACTGAAGATGAATGGGTCTGTACTGAAGTAGTTTGTTAGAATGGTTCCTGGAAAAACAACGTTAGATCACTTATGTCCAAATAAATGTCACTGATAACAGATGAAGAATATTTACATAGAATTACAGAGTAATAAAATTAACTGTATTTTTGCTGTGTTTGTAAGTGGTCTGTAGCCATTCATAAGTCAAATCTGTTTGGGGTTTTTCTGCAATGAATATGTTGAGCACAGAATTCAGCTGATGCAGTAAAATGGACAAGCTGTTCAGTCTCATTGCGTGTGTTTCTACGGGTCTAGAGGCAATTCAGAGATCTGTTCTCAACTAATTTCCAGAATTCAGTGGCTGCTCTTGAAAAGTGACTTACCAGCGCAGTCTCATTCCTGCGGATCATCATTACAGTCCCTCTTAAATCTTCCTCTGATAGAATTGAGAATAGAAGCTGCAGCTGAATGATTAAGAAGTCCTTGTAAAATTACCTAAGAGGGGTGTGTATATAAAAACCAGCTTTTTAAAAGTAGAATCTTCTTAGAGCCCAGCAAGAAAGCTGAAATAATTTGCATGTTTTTCCAGTAAAATATGCCATGTAACTTCTACACACTACTTCTAAAAGTGTATTTATCTTGTAATTAAACTTGAAAT
The DNA here is from genome assembly GCA_008658365.1 of Alca torda. Taxonomy (NCBI): domain Eukaryota; kingdom Metazoa; phylum Chordata; class Aves; order Charadriiformes; family Alcidae; genus Alca; species Alca torda. The sequence goes on from CM018081.1 coordinate 46,273,120, forward strand.
GTTGATGTAGTTGCAGCTTGTGCTATATGCAAAGTATAAAACAACCTTGCTGTGTGTTGTTCAGTGGGCAGTTTAGAAAACTGCTACTTGAGTATAAGCATATTGCTGCAGGCTCTACGGGCTGTAGAGTATTCCCATAACAGGGCAGAAGAGTAAATCTGAGGACGCTGCAGAAATACAGAGCCGGCTACAGCCTCTGGTCATCAGAAGTTACTATATCCAGTGTTAGTGTTTCTACTCTTGTGCTCCTAAGGGCCTCTGAAATTTCCCGTTCTCCTACAATAGTTAAAGATTTTTTTTTGCTGTGTGCCATTTAACTCAGAAAACTGCCACACGACCAATAAAATTGATTACCCCTTTGTGTCCACATATGCAAATTGATCAACAAAGGAAAGCAGGCTTTGTGTCTTCCCTATGCAATTTCACAGTACTTTGGTGTTAAACTTGCTACTTCAGCTCTTGGTGAAGTTAAGCAGCTTTCCTACCTGAATTTGCTTCCTACTTTCTGTAGAGATGTACCTTTAAACTATGGTGTCATGGAGTTTCAAGAAGGAAAGGATCTCCCTTTCCTTCTTGTCAGCAGCAATAATATTTTCCTAATGAAGGAGGCATGGCATTTAGCTTTTTATACTTATATGGAAAACAGACTTTGTTTCTCTGAACCATAACCTCGTCCAGGCTTTCCCTGGAGCAGCTGGGCACTGCCTTATTCTCTTGGGGGCAGCAGTCAAACCTTCTTACTTCCTTTCGGCATAAACAGAGGTAAATTCAGTATGTCCACAGGTGCTAGGCTTTGATCACTGCAAAGTCTTACTTGACCTGTGTGGTAGTTCTGGAGGCAAAAGTGACTCTACCATATGATGGATGATATCCTTTTTTTAGTAGTAATAATTAGTGGCTGTTAAAAGTGATTTAATATGACTTGAAACCTGGTATCAGTATTGAAGATGTATGCAATTTATGAAAGAACAAACTAATATGATACACAATACTAAGTGGTAAGGTGATAGTATTTGTTTTGGCTCATTTTATAGAAAAGGAATTGTCCTCTTTAGTAACATTATTATTTCTGCTTATTAAAGTACTGTTAATAAGATCTGAATAGTTTTTGAAAACATGCTCATTTGATTAATCCTCTGAGGGAGCACAACTTGAAAGGTTCCATGCCATTTGAAATGTGTCAAGCACAAATAACCAATATGTCTGTCTGCCAAAATTATTTGGCTTCATTTGGCTTTCTAAATGGCGCTTTTGCAGTAGTGTCATACATAAGAGATGATTAATAGAAGGAGGAAAATGAGGAGCTGAAAAAAAAACAATCACAAAATAATTTCCTTCCCTTGTGTTATTACAGGGTTGAAAAATTCTGAGACATCCTACAACTGTTAGAAACCATTGCAAAGAAAGCTTTTTGCCCTGCAAACAGCTTCATGAAAAGTAAGCATAAAAAGACATTGCCATTTTAGCAGCATCTTTTGAACATTAAGTCTCTCTTCTTGTACGTTAAAGCCTCAGAAACGCTTTCCCTTATAGTCTGGGAATTCTCTTTCTTTGAGGTAAGGATGAATCTGTGTTTGTTTGATCTATTTTATGTTTAAGGAGATTAACATATATCCAGGATAATGAAAACCATTTCAAATGCACAGTGCATCTTTTGGTGTGATGAAAGGCTGATATTAGCTCCCTGCTGAGGTCTGCAAAACCAGAGCCCTGGAATTTAGCAGAGCTCAGAGACAAGCTTCTGGACTAAAGTTGTGTGTTAAGAAGTTTCTTCCTTGCCATGTTGGACTGCAGCATTTTTTTTTGTTATTTTTTGGGAGGCGGTGTGTGTGGTTTTTTTACTTAAAAATAATGTCTATATATTTTCATTTATTTATTTATTTTCAACATGTATTAAAGCACTGGTAGAGCTGCTGCAGTTTTTGTTTTTCCTTCCTCCCTCTCCTGTACAGTACCTAAAGAGTTTTGTATTTAGGTCTTTGAAGATAACTTAAACTACAGACATGTTGCAGTTTTTAAGTCTAGCTTCAGACGCCTGCCTTCAGGTCCTCATGTATTTCAGGTTAGAGAAAATGCAGCAGGGAGCAATTGTCTTTTTACGTTGCTTTAAAAATTCTTTAATATATTTCTGTAGAGTATCTGTGTCTCTAACTTAAGACTTGTTGAGTCTTCTTCTACATGAACCTTCTTTTTGTGATACCAACTTCCACGAAGGAAAAGTTTCATGGGGTACTTGCGAGTTTCATTCAGGCGTGAGAGTTCATAGCTTAATATTGTCACGGAGTGATTGGAAAAACACTAAAGGTGGCAGCGCAAATATATAGGCCTTTCATGCTAGACCTATTAAACACTTTCTCAGTTATCAGTTTCACAAAAAATAATTGAATTAAAGTTGCTTTTTTAGTTACTGAGTGTCTCTGAGAGTGCAGTGGTTGGTTGTCTTAGGGGACTTGGAAGCACCTATGTCGTTTGGAGTTTCCAGCACACTGTATAGCAGACAGCGGTGGCTCGTCTTGAGTGCATGCCCTGCCCTGACGCTCTTCCCTGGACAATTCTAGATGCCAGCCTTTTCTCACTCTGCACCATGCTGGGGACCAGCTGCGCCTGGGCAGTGTGGAACTCGGATAGGCCAAGGGAGCTGGTGAACTGAGTTGGCCACTGGCGAGAAATAGGAACAACAAGGTGTATTTTGTAGAAGGCCGTCAAGAATGTCAATAGATTGAATACCAGTTAGTGGCACAAGTTGCATTGAAGGAACGATTGATTAAATTCTTGGAGTTTCTTCCTATCTCTTTCTTTCCTCACTTAATTATTGGTTAGGATTATAGGTCAATTAACAACCCTCCTGCATGCCTTACTCTGCTCAGTTCTTCACTGAACCCCTTGAAATCAGCAAAGCTGTCAGGCTCAACTCCTGTGGAAATGGTGAAGGTTTTTAATTAAAATTTTTAAAATTGCTGTGTTATAAACATCTTGTGAATTGTTTATATACAACCAGCATGTTGGTATGTTGCTGTAGTTGTGCTATATAAATGATAATTATATTATCTACAATTTATAAATAAAATTATGAAAGTTATTGACGCATCAGGGCCTGGAGACTTCCCACAACTAAAACTTACCTTCCAGAGCATCCCTTCTCTCTCAAGAACTCTAACAGTATGGTTTCATGCAAATTTGGAAAATGCAGACTCATGAAATACCTTGATTTTTGAACAATCACGACAGTACTTAATAGAGCGGAAATTTAGATCTATTAAATTTCTGGTAACTATATAAAACAACATACTTCTTTCCTTTATGTGTGAAGCATTTTTCTACAGGTAATTACAGAACTTAAAGGCATCGATGCAGGAGAAAGAAGGAGGACTTCCTTTTTTAAAGGTCTTAACTCTTGATAGTTGGGAGAAAGCAACATGACCTTGTTGTGCCATGCTCATCAGGCTGCATTGCAAATTGGGCTGTGATTATTATAGTTGGCTTCATTCATTATTAGTTCATCTTTTCCATCAAAAGCATTTGTGTATATGCCTAGTCCTGAGCTAAATTTTACCCTGTCATCATCAGCAAGCCAACTTTTATTTTGATAAAATCAAAGTAAATGGGCAGCTGTTTTATGTCCATTTCCAGTGCCTTGAAATATGCTTGTGAGATGGTACCATACATAAAAATCAGCCCTTTCCCCTAATTTTAAACATATTTTTAGTATTTAAGGCATTCTGACACTTTTTGCGACCGACTAATATGGTGACTATGTAGCTGTAGTTTGTCAGCTACCCTTCCACCTTTTTTAATTCACAAATTAAAAGTACTTATTCCTTTCAGGTAGGAACAAATCTTCTATACAAGCCTTTTAAGTTTATAATTTATACAAAAATACTCTTTAAAAAACCTGGACTTCCTTTACCATCTACACATTATCTCTGTATGTGTGTGTTGCAGGAAAGGTTAGGGCTAATGAGCAGTAAGTCCTTACTTCACAAACATGGAGTAATACGGAGTTTCTGCTCAAAAGAACTTAATCTAAGTACACCTAACCTTTAGGTTGTCATTGCCCTTAAAAATATTTGTCGATTAATCTTTTCTCTGCCTATAGCCTTACTTAGGAATTAGAATAAAGTAAGACAGAGGAAGATTTCTTAAAATATTTCTTACAGATGTCTGAATAAATTCCCTGTTACACCACAGCTATGGAATCCCTTTGTTGAGCTGTGGTAAATGATATACTTGGAAATGTTTTCCTTATATGATAAGGACCTCTGGTTTTAGTAAAGTCTCAGTAGAATTTCCTTTTTCTTCTCACCTTTCCAACCATTAAATCTTTTTTCATTAAGTTTTAGAACCAACTGGAATATATTCTTCTTTTTCTTTGTGGAAAGACTAAAAGGTTTTCTTAATGAAGTCTTCTCTAACTATGAATAAAAGGATTTCATCCAAATGTTCTGGCAGACCAAAACATTCACGTTTCTTAAGGACAGCAGATGTTGTCTTTAAGAAACAGCATATTATCAAAAATGTAACTTTCAATCAAAGTGTGATTTTTATAGAAAGTTTTCAACCAGTCTACTGTGTATCACTTCAAGCATATTACTGACTGCAGTTTGAATTAGAGGGAAAAAAACGCATCCCCAAACTTTGAAGCAGCTTATTAAATTCTCCCCATATTTCCTGAGGACTGAATATATTTGACAACTGTTTATGGTTATCAACTTAATCTAAAATGAATTTTCCTAGGAAAATATTACCAAGGTAAATGCACTGGCGACGGTAACTAAGGTAAAACTCTGCTTTGGCTATGTTTCTTCGGGGAAACATTTCATAGACAGAAACTATGTTCTCAAGAGTGAGGAAAAATCATTATAAGAGGAATTTCATTATTGCTGAAAAGAATATAATGGGTTTATATATGATGGAGAAAGATGGTATCACTCATTTGAAGCCTCTCTTAATGCACCGGTGACTTTACCATTTCAGCGAAATGCCAAAAAAGATGCATGTTATGAACCCTTGTGTCTTTATTACTGCAGCATATTATCCTGGCATATTCTTTATTGAGTAAGTGCCATGGAGCAGAGACAACATTTCAGAGTAGAATTCTTCTCAACTTTTTAACATCTTCTTGCTACTTGGTTCATTCCTCTTTAGCTCCCTCTTGCTTTGAATTTGCTGTTCTTGTTCCTCACCTTTTGCTTTCCCATACTTTTATAGCCTTGTTAGCATTAGTTAAGTGATGTTCATTGCCATTTGAACAACTCTGGGAAAAATTTTAATACTTGCATCTGATTATCAAATTGTCTTAGAAGTGAGAATTCAGTACCATTCAGGCCTGGTTTTCTTACTCTTAGGTAGTTTGTTGTTATAGCTAAAAATAAAATGATTTATGAAGATAAAATAATTTATCTTCATAAAGATAAATTGTTCTCCTAGTGCATCATTCTCATAGTTTGCAAGAAGGGCTACATATCACATTATGTAAGTCAAAGAAGTGTGAGAATATTAATAATTCTGTCAATCAACATAATGTTTCTTCATTTTCAGCCACATTTTACCTCTAATCTTAAAGCAGAATAGTAATCCCCAGTTTTAAAATATTACTGCTCACCAGACCAATCGAAAGTGCCTGTCACTGTATTATTCTCATTTCATAAATCAGGAAAAATTGAAGGAAAAGGGGAAGCAAAAGTAAAATTAGCTTTGACCCCCATTCAGCTTCCCCCGTTGCTACTGTTATGCTTCACTTGTGATTACAGCTCTTTATTTAAAAGTGTCTTAATAAAGATAGTCATCTCCTCTTGGACTCACACCACAATCATGGTCATCTCTTCTCATTCTGCCCTTTGTGACAGCAGAGAAGAAGGATAAGTTGCTTTTTTCTTCACTACCACAAATGAGTTGGAGGACTCATAAATATGTACAGAGGGCTTTATTCTACTCTGAAAGCAAATTTAGCCTGAAATAATTACAGAAGCCTTGCTGGCCTTGCTCCTCAATTGTGCAAGATTGGTCTTTAAGGAAATGAACAAACCTCTGTGGAAGCAAGGAAGACATTAGTGTCTTACCACGAGTCTACAGTGATGTTGACGGCAGCTGTGACTTGTGCCAGCTCTACTGTGTTTGGCAGCAAACAAAAGAAAAGGGAGCTTTTTTCAGATGAAGGTAAATGATACCTCCTATGATACCTAAATGTTTAGGAACAGCTGAGACTGGAGTGGGTTTTTATAGGGAATAATAGCTGTGTTAAGTACCCCAGACTTAATATGCTAATAACCATCCAACAGTTTCAGCGCCAGAATAGATGGAAGTTTCAGACAGCAATGCACCATGAAGAGAAACTAAGCTGCTCAAAAGCAGGAAGCATTCTGGCTCCGTATCAGAGTTCAGCATAGGCTTCTTCACCCTGCCTCTAGTACTGGCTTCATGCAGCTGTAATGACTTTGGTGCCCAGTCCAGCTCTAGTGCATGTGACCAGTATGAGGAACACAATTAGTTGAAATACATTGCATAAACATGCTCACAGTTTTTCTTTCTATTCATTGTGCACTGTAAAACCAGGAAAGATTTCCATGGAGAGAAAGGTGTGACTATAGTCAGGCTATCACGATGAGTGTTTGGGGTGTAGTTGTTTGGTTTTTTTCATAGCCCCTTGTCAAAAGGAAGGGTAGTGCCTTAGACGTACCATCTCCATACTGTCCAAGCACTGTTCTCATAGAAGTCCTTGCCCTTTGTCCAAATGTAATAGGTTGTCTTCATGATTGTCTTGCTTGGTAGGGAAAGTGGAGAGGATAGTTGTGCTGTGGGGATATGATTAGTAGAAGTGCTTGGGTTCCTGTGTGCTATTTAATGAGAAGGGGAGTGGCAGGTGCTCCATCTCTCTCAAAGCAAGGTCTTTGTACATCACGCTGACGTCCACATATTGGGTTCCTCAGACTTGGGTACAGTCTCCAGGCAAAAATAGCATGTCTACTGTGCTGTCTGCTCTGAAGGGTTATTTCTAGGATGGTTATTATTTATTTCTCTTTTCTTTCCAGCTGTTAACGCCGCAGTGTTTCTGCACATCTTGATTCCCAAAGCCCAGTTGTTGATTACGTGCTTCAGCAAATGTCCCCAGATGTAGTTCTCAAGCATTCACTTTATAAGCAATATTCAAGTACTATGTGAATGCTGATAGATTTTTTTAAAAAAAAAAACAAACAAACAAACAAAAAAAAAAACAAAACAACCACCACCACAACTGTGGATCAGATCCTTTCCTGCTGATGTAAACTGATGTAACTCGGAAAACACACATTTCAGAATGTGTGCTGGGAGTCAATCTAGGGTGACCTTGATAGCTAGAGGTTGGGAGACACAATTACACGGAACCACTTTACACTTTTGTAAAAGCAGTTTTAAAACACTCTCTACTTGAATTCAAAGGATGTTTGTGGCAACTCTTTTGAAAGGGTCATTGACTGTACAAGGATAAAAGTTGTGGGCAATGAAGTTCTGTAACTTATTTCTGCCTACTGAAGAAAAAAGGGTGTATGTTTCTAAAGCACTGGTTGACTTTTACTCCATTTGATTTTTATTTAACATTCAAAATTTTAAATGAATTATTTTGTTTTGGAATAAACACGCATAAAAACACAACATCAGACTATTTGGCATACAAAAAATTACCAAGAATACATGCAGTCTCAGAATTTCTGCATGTGAAGTACATGGCACTGAGCAGAGCCTAAATTTCAAGGTTCTAGATCGTAACGTGATGATTTTAATTTACTGTATTTTGAAGGAGTATTTATAAATCCAGAGCAGACATACAGGTGATGATAAAGAACGTGTTCTCTGCAACCTCAGATTACTTGGTTGAAGATGTTTTTATTAAAAAAAAAAAAAAAAAAGGCTGGGGGGTGGGTAGGGGGCAAATAACTTGCCTAGTGAGCCATTGCCAAGCTATGGCTGACCTGCACAGCTGTTTGTTTGAGAACTCTTGCCCATCCTGTGATTTCAGAGATGATAAATGTGAAGCAATTAGCACTGATTCATGCTAGTAAGTGCTGCTTGAAGGTTCAGTCGAGGAACTGTGCTTTTGTATGATTTTGTGTAAGTGGTACTTCAGCATATTTAATAAGGTCAGTTATAATACATGTTTGAAAACTGCATAAATGCAATCACGAAAACATTTCTGATTGCATGAATAATAGTTATTGCATATGCTTAAAATGCAGTAAATTATAATGTGATATAAATTGAGCTCTAGAGACATTTTTACATTAATAAACTTAAAATCTCATATATTTTGACGAAGTGTTCTGATTAAGCAGACATTTGAAGAGAGTGAGGAGGGGAATACCCAGTTGCTGAAGAAAAGGCAGTTACAGATGTCATAGAACCAAATCCTATGTTGTTTGCACGAGCACATATGTTACAGGTCATAAGAGTATATCAGGGCAGAAGTAGGCTTGGATACCTCATGATAAATCTGCGAATGATGTAAGGCTGCATCCAGAATTGTGTGCAAAATCAAAATGTGGGGGAAAAAAACCTCTGGTGAACTCAAAGCTGCTACTTAACAAGAACAGCCAATCATACTCTGTGCAATCTGGCTCAAACATCAAAGTGATGTTGGGGGTTCTTGCTTGGTTAGGGTATGCTTGATTGTCCTAGCAAAGTCCTGAAGCTTGTCTAGAGTATGTTCTTTGATTACCCTGGAGTTTGAGCTTAATCAGCTGAATCTTTCATGGTAATTGTAACCGTTGGTAAATCAACCATTGTGTTGATGACACAGACTAGGATGGATGGGGTTTCTGCAATTAAAGTGTAGGTCATGCTTAGATAAAGCATATTAGGAAGACATCTCTCCAGCAGCAAGATGATGATAGGCAACGTGCTTGTCCCTTATTCTCTTCTTGCAGTGTCAGTGAAGGTAAGAGCACATATGGGGAATCTTTTATTTCAGGGGCTTGGATCAGCTAAATGTCAGGAGAGAACAGAAACATGGACAGTTGGAATCAGGCTGCCTATGAGAGAAGTGAGAGAAAGTGTCATGTGCTGGAAAAGACACATTGGTTCTAACAAAAACCCAACTGCTCTACTGATTTATGGGTCGATGTAGTAGATCTGCACACCTGAAATAAGAATTGCTAAAGGGATTCCTGGGAACTCAGCAAAATTTGTAGCAGCTGTTTAAGTAGCCAGCACTAACAGTTGTTGTTAGGAATCCTGCACAGCTTTTGTGCAAATGGTTGTAATATTATCTACTGATTCTTGTCCTGTTTGTACCTGTTGAAATTGTAAGCACCTGCCCAAAAAAGCAGAAGCTGTAAGACTTGAAGGGCCACTGTATTAGGTGAGAAGAATGTATCGATGAAGATGATGAATGTGGTTTCATAGATGGATGGGAGCTTAAGGAACGCTGGAGAGCAATTGGCTTTGTGTTTAGCCTCTAAAGAGAGGAAAATTGCATTGACTGAGACTGAAACTCCCTTGGGTTTCTCATTCAATTCCAACCTTGCACTGTCTGGGCCAATAAACAGATAAAGAAGAACTAATAAAAAAAAGAATCAGGTGAAAGAGAGAATCTGTAGCTGCTAGTACAGCTGTGGTTACATCCTTTCCTTGCATCATAGATTGCTCTCAAGCAAAATCATTCACTAAGACTGTTGAAAAGACAAAAGCTTCTGCTTTTAATTGTTGCCTGCTGAAGGGGTTGACCTTTGGCTGTGCTGAGGCAGGAGGGCTGCAAAATAAAATGCAGATTGGAAATTCATTTGCCTTAGTTTTTAGGCTTGTTTCCTTCCTCACTGCAGGCCAATGCTGCCAACATATTTCTCAGAGCCACTTAGACAATCTCGGGCTCTTCATGGTCAACATATGTTTGAGGTGATGTCAGCAGCTCTCCAGGTGCTGGGTTCTCTTGCTAAAGGCCTCTTCTGCCCTCTGTTAGCAGAACTGTATCTTCCCTGTATGGTCTGTAAAGAATGAGGAGATCTGGGTTAATTTCTGGATGTTTACATTTATCCAATTATAACTGTGAGACACTTTCTGCCCTTTGCTGAGTTCAAAAAACCCAACCACAAATAAAAAACCCAACCACAAATAAAACTTAAAAAACCCAACCACAAATAAAATAAAAAAAAAAAAAAAAAAAAAAAACCAAAAAAAAAAACCACAGGAAATTGTACACATATATCTAAGGGCAAGATATAGCCCTGTACATGTATTTTCTCTATTCTTACCTTAACTTGCATGGATACAAATCTTTGTTTGCTTAGCCTGCTGTATTTTTTCAATGCCATGCTATGATGGCAAAGCAAAATGCTTCTGTGTAAACAGAAGCATTTCATTAAAATGGAAACCTTTAAGTTGGAATGAGTTTAAAGTCAAGCTTCTAAATGCTGCAGTGCATGTTTAGTACACCAGTTCCCAGGGGTATGTGCAGCACACTTCATTCAGGTGGATAGCTTAAATTTTATTAGGTCTGGCAGTTCTTTATTTCACTGCTGATTAGATGACCTATGAGCAGTGCAGCATGTCACCCTTGCGTTGGAGAAGAATTGGCACTGCCTGTGGAGTTGGATTCAATTGTTGGGATGTATGAATGTCTGCTTCCAAATGCTTGACAGAGATTAATAAAGTGCAGAGTTTCTTAAGGAGAATCAATGACAAAATGGCAGATGCTCTTTTCTTTATCTTTTTTTCTTGAGGGGTGGGGGGGGAAGTTGCATTTTCAAAGTAACAAATATTCTAAAGAGTTGTAGGCAGCTAGCAAGGGATTGTGAAAATTGGGTGCATCTTGAGCTATCCTGCGTGGTGGGTTACTGCTTAGGTTGAGGCTTGGGGCCTCAGGCCCAGTCCTGCCCTTGGTGATGTAATGCATATTTCCCCTAAACACTGAGAGCTTCATGAACGCGAAGATGGGTTCATAAGTGTAATACTTTTAATTCTGCTTGTAAAACATTTTAAGTACCTATTTGGGTTTTTATATTGATGAAGTTCCTCAAAATGGTGATTTTAGGGGAACTATTTTATGGCAGCTGTAGGGAAGAATTAATGAAGTAAAGCTTCACTATCTTCTCTGGGATGTCCACAACCCAGCTCATACGCATTTCTGGGGAATGTCCATTTGCCATAGATGTTAGCTACTAGCTACGTATGAGTATTTTGGGGAAAAAAATGGTCCCTAATCTTGATTTTTAAAATACTGTTGAAATTTCTCTTTATTGGAAGAAATTATTGCACGTTTTCTGCTATTAATATTAGTTTGTTGAAATAAAACTTAGAATTATAATTAAATGTGTTATAGTACTAACACACTGTTACATATACTTTACATTTACTGAAGAGTAGGCAGGTGTTTAGTTTTTTTTCACATTAAGATTTCAATGCAAATTAGGGTGTGATGTTGCTCTTGGGAAAATCTGTTCTTGTGCGAATTTGTCCTCAGACTGAAAACTAAATGAGGAGGGAATGAGAGGTCCAGCATTTTTCAACAGAATAATTCTCAGCCCCTGTGAAAACCTTACTTGCTTTTTGAATGCTCTTCCAGCTGTTTTAAACTTTTAGACTTATAAGACAGAATAAAAAAAAAAAAAAACACTATCACCAAAAAATAGAAGCTATTGATATGTCAAAAAGTGTTAATGTAATCCACCTACATGTACTTAATTTGGTCTGTTTAATTCTTCTCACTTTTCTCCTACTCCCCCAACGTTTCTGAAGAGTTACAGAATGCGTGGCCTCATATATACTCCTTTGCAACTCAAGTCCTGATGGGGTTGAGAAAAAGTATACGGAATGTGCATCTTTCTGAAATGGACAGTGTTTCATTTCCCTATAGACTTACATACTCCCCTAATAATAAAAATGTTCATTTTAAATGGAATTTCCCCAACAAGTACATCTCATATATAAGTTAGACTGAAGACTCCCTAGTGAGTTAAGTTTCAGTAACCTTCCTTTGAGACCAGCTGGCTTCTGAGAGAATTTTGTCAGACTTCAGTTCTAGAAATGATACTTGAAAAAGCAGTTCTGTATTTTCCTGTACTATGGGTTTTGTAGTCATTTAGTTCTTTCTGTGGTATCGCTGAGTGCCTATTAAATCGGAGTTCAAGGTAGCTAGATATGAGGCAGGAGATAAAGGAAAAATCTGTTTTAAGTGCTTAATTTAGCCCAGCAAAGTTTCTTGAAAAAGATCTGCAAAAGCGTATCACATTCTGATTGGTGGTTATACATAGAAAGCAAATGGAAGGAAACCCTTTTCATCACTTGCAGATAAATTTAGCTGCAACATAAAGATATACCGTAGGGGGGGGAAAAGAGAATGTATGTTGAAAAGTTGAAAGATTATTAGGGAAAAGTCATTCTAATCTAAAGAACACAGTTTGTACAAGGGAAAGACAGTTTTGTGAGAGTTTCACCCATTAGGTTACATATTTAATTTCTTTTTTCTGTATGCAGTGTACAAGTGTATTAAATGAAATTTATTTTATTATGGATTTTAACTGTTGGGTAAAAAAAAGATTATTTTTCATTTAGGTCAGCATACAGAATCATTTTTGATTTTGCTAGCAGCTGAAATCTCTTCTGTGACAATTTTGCCATGAAAATTTGCTGCATATGTAAATAGAAGAGGCTTATATGAAGAATGAATCCACGTGATTAAATGACAATTTGTGTTGGTTTTTTTCTAATAATGGAATAAGCGAAGGGCTTCAGAAAATGAGGGGGAACAAATCAGGAGTTAACTCCTTTTATGAATAACTGCCTTTCTAACCTTTATCTAAGTAGGTTTTTGTACATTTCCCTCTTGAAAGCCACAAGTTCATTCAAATCAAAATCTTTTTGCTGGAAGGTATCTGTTTCCACAGCTGTTAGCAGAACAGGATGGGATTTCAGATCCAGATTGTATTGAGATAGGCAGGTGAGAGCAGGTTGGTGAATAAGGTATCAGCTTGGTAGCACATCTGCCTCAAGTCCTTGCTCTGACTGGTTAGGGTGAAGGACTTGTGCAATTTCACAAGTATCTTTTCAGTGGAAGGAGTATTCTAGGCAGATCCACCCTTCTTTGCATATGTAAACCTGCCTCTCTGCAGCCCGCTAAGGTCCATTCAAGACGGTTGTATTTGCCACGCGGACAGTTGTATTTGGTTTTGGGGAAAGAACAAGTATTCAATGTGAATTCTAATGTGAATGTAGAAATACTTTCTCTAAATATGTTTTTAAGAGGTTTTTTATTTTATTTTTTATTTTTGTCAAAGTACTGTTTAATGTGGACTATTGGGAGAAATAAAAAAAAAAAGTTATTAACTAGAAATGTAGAAGGAAGAAAATCACAAAGTGATGAAAAAACGGGGTCAGCTTTGGACCTTTAAGAATAAAAACAGCTTTGAAAGCTCTCAGGTGCTGTCACAAGGTTTTGCAGTATATAACCGTTTTTGCTTTCCACAAAAGTCAGAAGTCCCTCCTCTTACGACTTGCTACGGTTTTTCCAGGTGCTTTTTGAAGCTCATGGAGGCCAAGGGATGAGTGATCTCATGAGAAGGTCATCCATCAACTTATTCTTTGCTCTCTGTAATTAAGTTAAGAGCACAGTGGGAGGCTCATCTTCATACAGCGACCTTCCTGCAAGAAGGGAGGTTATAAAATAGCAAAGGAAAGTTTCTTTTCTAATGTAATCAAATCTCTAAGTACACACAACTTTTAACCGGGGCAGAGAACAGAGCCCTAAACTGGCAGTGAAGTTGTCTCTTCTCATCCTTGTAATAAGAGCCTAGATATTACATGATAAATACATTAAGAAGCCATCATTTGGCAGACCAGATAAATTTCATTGAAGTATTTTATTCAGGACTTTCCTATCTAGAAAAATCTATTAAATTAGGTTGCGCAAGACACAGGTTTCTTGAAGGTGGAATGGAGAAGGTCACGTGCAGAGCTTCAGAGAATGGGACTAAACCCAGATTACTTTAGTAAAAGATCAACAGATAAATAGGTAAAGAACAGCTTAATGAAGTCTACAGACAACACTGAGTAGGAGAAACTGCATATACAACTAAAGCTGTGAACATAATGAACAGGGACTGAGAAGGTAAAAACTATATAGAAAATAATAAATGGAGAGCCATCTGTGATACACGCAACCGATACACGTGGAAAAAACAATCCAAAACCCATAGTCCTGTTATTAGATAAGACACAGCGGTGGCAGTGGGAAGGAAGTGAAGTGGAAGAAATGCAGAGTAACGGATTTAGAATTTCAAGGTTAGATATATCTTTATAATTGCAGTGTAAATGGGTCTGCTCTGACTAACATGGTTTCTGGTTTAGCTATCTTCTGTAGTGAATTAAGTTCTGCTGCTTAAACATTTTCACATCTAAGGGCATACTAAATGGTCCTTCTTTGAATTGTGTGCGCTGAACCACGCAGTGCATTGTCCTTCAGGATTTTCAAAGTAATGAGAATCAAATCGTTACAACTAGAAATTAATGATGATGAGTTTCTGAAGGAGTAAAAAAGCAGATACCGCTGGGGTGTTTAACCACATGACTTTGTGAAGACAAGAGAAATTCTTTTTTTTCTCCCAACAGGTGGGTCTTACTCTTTCTTGTGTATATACTGTATTCCCAGCAAGCTGCAGGTGTTAGTTTATCCTCAGGATAGGATGTTCTGGCCATTGCTAAACTCTCATAGTACACGTGGACCAGTATTACTCTTTGACATGCTGCAGACTTTGAATGTCTCTGCCCAGTTCTTCAATGGTGGATCATCCAGTCAACGTGTCAGAACAGTTCTCAGCATCTCTGCGCAGGCTGTTCATTAGTGTTCAGGAGTAGCGTGGTTTTAACTTGTTAAGACATAACTGTCTTGGAACATACCTCTTTAAAAAACTATTGCTTTGTTTATGCTGCTGGAGGCTAGTATAAATAGCCTTGTTCACTTAAAGAAAAAGGAAAAAAAAGTGGGGGTTAATGTCACACCTTTTGCCTTATTTCTGCAGTTCTTAGGTATCCTAATTTGCAAAAAGCTGGATTTGCTAACTTTTAAGGTCCTTCATATTTAGCTTTATTCTCAGGGTTTTGAACAGAAGGTGTGTTCACGTTGTTGAGTGTTTCATACTGAGTTTGTGCTGTGTAGTAATACTACTGCTTACATTAATTGGATGCTTGCTAGGCTGATGCATCTCATTATGTATGGTGTGTTCTGTGGCTGGCTTCTGTTCTCTGTGTTTCAACTACATAACTGTGCCTGCGGTCCCTGACCCTCACGTTATTCATGCTGCAGTGGTGTACAAGAGTCTCACTCTATTTTGGTGTGTCTACCTTGTGAAAATAGTTGTCTGATGTTTGGCTCTTTTATGCTTTGAAGAGATGGAAAACCACTGCTAACAGTTACCTTTCCTTGTTAAGATTTAGAGATACTAAGCTGTGGAAGATTTTTGTACAAGGTTATTTTTGTGAGGTTATAACACACTTTAATAGGTTGCAATTGTTTTAACCAAAGGCTGTAAATATTAGAGAGAATTACATACACTGTAACTTTTGCAGGTTGTTAAACAAAATTATAGGAGGAAGAGAGTGTAGGAGAATGCTTTCATGTGAGCTGCATATTCTGGGTAGACAGCCTAATGGGGGGACAGGACTAGGATATGTGGATTGTTTTCTCAGCTGTGTAGTTGGCCTGCTGGGTGACCTTGTGAAATACCTTCCTGACTTTGTACCTCAGTTTCCTTATCTGTCTAGCTATAACCACTTCATTTGCCCTCCAGTTCCTATACAGAGTTGGAATACATTGTACTGCTGCAGCTACAGTCAGCTGAGTCTTGTCGTGTTCTTGACATGCTGTCTTCTGCTAGCATTTTCTGTGCCTAGAAGTTGTTGGTGAGGAAAAGGTATCTGGAAATCAGATATTTATTTTTTTAAGAAAAATGATGCTAGATGTGCCCCAATTTGCAAATTGTCTAGAGAACAGTTGCTGCTTATTTTTAGCAAAGGTCTAGATCTGACACTTAAGTGCCAACATACATAGACAAACACCTATCAGGATTTCAAAACTCACCTTATATCTCAAAAATATCCCAGAAGCTGCCTCTGTCTCCAGTTCCCTTCCTAGTTATTAATTCAAGTTCAAGAATTCACTTTTATTTAAGAAATTGGTGCAAATTTGGCAGTGATGCTCTCTTTTTGAATTGTACTAAATGAAGCGTATGCATCTCTGAGCACCTAAAATAAATTTTAAAAATCTGGCCTAGTGAAAACAGATTTCTGATGCAATAGTTCTGTATATTGAAGTGTTTTAGGAATTTGAAAACAAACATTTGAAAACAAAATAATCAGTCAGCATATCTGCCTCAATTAAATATGAAGTAGGAAGACTTTTTGCTGTTCCAGGATGTTAAAGAGGCATGAAATGATAGATTGCCTGCACTGATTTCAGCTGTTACCCATCACTGTATTGAAATGAGACAAAAGTGAAAGGAGCTAGAGCTGATATTATGATAGCAGATTACTTAGCTCTTTATCTATTTTAGAATTCATCAATCTTAATTACTGGGGGGAAGATTTTTAGGTCTCATTCTTACTGAAAGCCATTCTCTCCTCCAGTCTTTCTGAAAAGATCTGTTGGGATTAAGTCTCCTCTTACCTGCAGTTATGAGGGATTTTTACTTTTCTTAAGACCAAAGAGAAGGAGGCAGAGCTATCCCAGACCCTTGCCCCTTGACGTCTGGATAGAGCGCAAAGAACCAGGTGCCGGGATGCTTAGCTATGCATGAAGCATCTCTCCAGTTATTTCAGTGCCCTGGGAGAGATTTCTCCTCCTCCTTGACAAGGTTTTTGCTCCTGTCTAGAAACTACTGCTGTTTTCATGATTTGTTCCTTAAATGTTGTTGAATAATAGTTAACATAAGTTTTTTATTCTGACTATTTTCTTATATGCAGTTTCTCTAGCAGATCCAAATTATGTCTCACACTCATAGTTGGGGCTGATTCTTGTTCTAGTAATGAATGTGCCTGATTGAGAGGGACTAGGTTGTATGTTCAGGAAACGTGCCTCTTTAATATATCCTCAACAGCTATGTTTGATCTTGTGCACTGTTCTTGGTTCTCATGGTAGAAATTCAGTCGGTGTATAATTATCACAAAATCCTGCTCCAGAATAAACAAGACTTGGAGAAAAGATAGCTTCCGTTTCCCCCATCCACACTTGCCCTTTGGGGGAGAGGGAGGTGAAGTGGGGTGGAAATCAGGGGCAAGAAACTGAGAGGACAGAAAAGGCAGCAAAGCACTCTGAGGCCATAAAAAGGAACAAATATAAATTATATAAATATATAAATATATTTGTCATATTTCTTCTAAATTATTTTATTGAAAAAATGTTGAAGTAGATACTAGAACTCATTATGTCTTCCTTCCCATTATTTGCCTACCCTTTTCTTTGCCTTTTTCTTTGGAAAAAGCCAGGTCCTGTATATAAATATCTGGAACAGTTTTTATAACAAGAGTGGACAGACTGATAGAAGATGCATTCCTTTGGGAATATTTGAATAGTTTTCCTTTGCAGCTGTTAGCAATATTTGTCACTCAGATGATAAAGATGTTCACTGGCTGTTGATCAAGCATACTTGACACTATTTCAATAAACATTGCGTATTTCCTCTATGTTGAGGTGGACTGCTTTTATCTGATGGGAGAGAGATTTGTTCCAGACACAGGAAGGGCACCTGACAGTGGTGCCAATATGCTGCTTAGAGTAATATAGTGATGGACTACCAAGCTAGTTTGACTCACTTTGAAGAAGCCAAAGCACTTATTTCTCCAGGGGCTGGCTGCTCATTCATATTGATGAAGCATAAACAAAATAAAAGTGCTATAAAAAGTGGCAAGATTAGTATACTAATGTTTTTGTTAAATTTCTCACAGGATTTTGAAAAAAATAATGATAAAAGAAAAAACTGTGAAAGTTGGTATGGCTTTCTTGTTAAGTGGAACATTAATAAAAGAAGGTGAATAACACTGAAATCAAGTTTTCATCTTTAAGTCTAATCTCTGGAAATGGTGTGTCCTTTATTTTCTGTATTACACTTACTATGAGCCCTAATTAATATACATAAACTCATATCCTTCTGTATAAATTAAACCTTTTGAAATTCACACAAGGAAAATGCTATTGATATGCTAAGTATTTGCCTGAATGGTAATTTATTTGACTTTTGCTACTAGTGCTAATAATGTGCTGGGGTTATAGAAACACAAGCTATGGCACAATAAGATATGTCTGTTTATTTTTTATGCAGATAGTGTGCCCTTGACCCACCTGTGGCCAGCTCTGGAATAGGAGCCAGATAGATGAATCCTACATTGCTTTTGGGTATACAGTAGGAATCCACAAGTAGTCTAGTTATCCATTATTCATCTAGAGGTGATACCTACCTTAAGAAACGCTAACTTAATTTGCTTCCGAATATTAGAGTGTGCCCATGGTGGAAATGGTATTTCCACTTGGGTGTTAACAGATTGGTAACTCACACCAGTGTAACTGTGGCCATCGTTACCTGGTTGTCTTATTCTTTAAAAAAAAAAAAAAAATCTCTCCTGGGTACTGAAAGGATTCATTCCAGCCCTCTGCTGCTTCAAATTTTGTGTGGCAATGTAGGAAGTCAGATCCAAGAACTGCTGTGTCTGGGAACCAGGCTGACTGAGAGAGAGATATGAGTTTTCAGTCTGATATAGATATAAAAGTCCCTATTTTCTATTTCTCTGGCAACAGTGATTCATGTCAAATTGAAGTGACTAAGTAAACATAGCTCGAGCAAGGAATTTGGCCTAATCTATGGTATTTACTTGGCATAAGAAAATAGCTGATATCCTGATGACATAAGCAGGGCAAAGCCAGCATTCTGATCTCTATTATACCTGTGTAATAATGCATACCGTTAAATTTGTTAGCTTTACTTGGGATTTAGTATAGAATCAGATTCTAAATCTTGTAAAGAAGTACAAATAGACACGATGTTTTATCTAGCATGTACAGAGCTAAGCTTGCTCTAGAGAACTTGGAGACCCACGGTGAAAATTAAGTACAGTTGAGAAAAAATAACTAGGTGATGGAAGGTTGAATGTGGAAGAGAGCAGCATCGGAATGCTTCAGTGAAAAGAGATGTTGGGGAAGGAGCCCATTGGGATATGTAGGGTAAGAGTGGATTTTTGCTGAAAGCTGGAGTTTTGATAGTAGCTTCTCAACTACTACATGGTGTGTATACTCTGTATTTCTCTGCAGACAATGTGGGAAAGTTGCAAGTAGTGTTTGAATATCCGGTATCAAATTCAATTTGTTACGTGCAAGGTCCTCCACATGGGGTGGGGCAATGCCAAGCAAAAATACAGACTGGGTGGAGAATGCATTGAGAGAAGCTCTGAGGAGGACTTGGGGGTGTCAGTTGATGACAAGCTCAACATGAGCCAGCAACATGCACTTGCAGCCCAGAAAGCCACCCACATCCTGGGCTGCATCAAACGAAACATGGCCAGCAGATTGAGGGAGGTGATTCTGCCCCTTCGCTCTGCTCTGGTGCGACCCCACCTGAAGTATTGTGTCCAGCTCTGGGGCGGCCTCCAACATAAGAAGGACATGGACCTGTTCTAGCGGGTCCAGAGGAGGCCACAAAGATGATCAGAGGGATGGAGCCCCTCTGCTGTGAGGACAGGCTGAGAGAGTTGGGGGTGTTCAGCCTGGAGAAGAGAAGGCTCCAGGGAGACCTTAGAGCCCCTTCCAGTACCTAAAGGGGGCCTACAGGAAAGCTGGAGAGGGACTCTATCAGGGAATGTAGTGATAGGACGAGGGGTAACAGTTTTAAGCTGAAAGAGGGGAGCTTTAGATGAGAGATTAGGAAGAAATTGTTTCCTGTGAGGGTGGTAAGACACTGGCCCAGGTTGCCCAGAGAAGTTATTGAGGTCCCATCCCTGGAGGTGTTCAAGGCCAGGCTGGACGGGGCTTTGAGCAGCCTGGTCTAGTGGGAGGTGTCCCTGCCCAGAGCAGGGGGTTGGAACTGGATGATCTTCAAGGTCCCTTCCAACCCAAACCATTCTATGATTCTATGTGACTTCCTTCCCCAGAGCAGTGCATACACCTTGTCTGCTCACTGCAGCTTCCATAATGGTATTTACTTCTTGTCTTGTAAAACAGTGATTCGACAAGTGGGCGTTTCACTTCTCTGCTATAGTGGTATGGCCTCACATTAGAGGTATCTCTTTGTGGTGCATGAAGCAAATAACCGGGTGGAGATAGCGACAGTTTCAGAGCAATGATTGATGCGAAGAATGTAGCATGGTTCCAACAGGATGTATGCGTGGTTCCTAAGCAGATGAAGAGAAAGTCTGTCTGAGAATTGCTGCTGCTTTTCCTCAAGTTTTTTTGAGTTGCAAGATACTCTGCTTTTCTTGCGACTGTTTCCACAACTAATGAATAAACATAAACTAAACTAAAGTACTGTGTGTTTTGGATCTACCCATTTCTCTCCCACCAAGAGAATACAAGCTTGTCTATCATGCAGTCACCATGGTTTCAAGTCATGATAGCTGAATCCTCACAGCTAAAAATCCTTGACAAGCCTCTGACGCTATATTTAATCCTAGCTTTGTTTTAATCATGGTTGTGTATTCTATGTTTCTGAGACATGATTATAAATGTCAAGTAAGCTTGTCAAGAAGTCAAGGCTTTAAGGCTTTGCAGGTTTTGGCAACTGATACACACACAAAAATAACTTTGCAGTGAAGAGCACAGCGTGCTGTATCTAAGCCTGAGGAGTGCTCTGGCATCATTGGTTGAGTCCCCATACTGGTGTTACCGCAAGGGACCCTCGAATAAGAGTTTACAGCTGCCCTTGTGTGTGTGTTCACATGGCCGGCACAGGAGGCTGCGCTCTGATGTGACAGCAGAGTAACTGAGCCCAGAATTCAGCCCAGTCTACTATAGCAAAAGCAGCTGACACAGGTATGGCCTGTCGTCCTGTTACATCAGCCATTGAGGGAAGAAAGCAAGCTGGCTTGGGGTTTTTGTTAGATTTTTGGATGAAAGGGGGTTTCATTTTTTTGAATTTTTTTTTTTTTCCTGGAAGTTTCTCATAATTTAATGTTTTATTCAAAAATACATTTTTCCAGACAAAACTAGAGGTGGCGTGAGGGGAGGCAGGCAGACACCGAGGATGGTCTAAAGTGAATTACTGAATTGAGCAGGAGCTAGAAAATACAGCTATGAAGCAATTATGAAATAAGCTAATCTGTATTTCAGTGCTACACTTACTATGGAGCAATGAAACCCACCGACTGCATTTGATGACCATTTGGATTATGATCAAATAATGATAGAAGAATATGGATTTCCAGACTGAGAGGTTTGGGTAGGTCAGGTACCTTGAGATGAGCCCACAGACATTTGGATGTTTATCTGAACTGCAATAGGTTACTTACTCTTCCGATATTCAACAGTCAGCAACACAAATCTAACACATTTTCAATAAGTAGTTAAGTCCAGAGGTAAAGGATTGCTCCAGAGGCTGGAAGTAAATTGTAATGTTTCCTTATAGCATAACTCCTATTAAGTGCCATCTTCGGATGCTGAAGCATGTAACATCACCCATATTTTAAACACTTTGGGAGAGGGAGATAGTGCTTTTGAACACTATTTTAAAAGCCCATGTGATGAGCGAGTAAGTTACTTGAAAGTCGACTTAAAGAATAATTGCTTAGGTGACTCTGAGAGCTGACATTAAACAAAAGGATGAGCACAAACCAATAAACTATTTGGATCCAATAGCTTCCATGAATCTGTCTTCTTTTAAAGAAACTATTGATCTTTCCCATCAGACATCTAGACAATCCGTCATTCTTTGACAGCCACACATATGCATGCAAGCAGTAATCATATAGCACATTCTGTTCCCCAGCAAAATATTGATTTGGGTTTTTTTTTTTTACATGTTTTAGAGAGTTTTTTAAAGATGATCTTTTTTAACCATTTTTCTCTGTACTTGCGTTTTATAGGGAACCTCTGTGAAGAGGACAAATGTGCAGTGTTGTGATTTTTTTTTTAATTTTTTTTTTTTTTCCTTTAAAGCTGTGAAATCTCAAGCCTGGCTGGGAGGCTAGCTTAAAAGAAACATTGATTTTTAGGAAGGTTATTGAAGTCTTAAATGGTTAACTGCTTTATTTCCATTCAATTATATTGAAATCACTGGTCTTAACAATTAGCCAAGTCAGAGTTATTTGCATTTAAGAAAGATTTAAACATTATCTGCTCTATTTTCCTTCACAAAACATCGATATTATATGTTGATGCATCCTCACATTGTGGGAGCAACAGACAATTAATCATCCACCCGAATCATTTAAAGCTAAAGATGTTAAAATTTGAAAAAAAAAAAAAAATCCACCAGAAAAACTCAAACACTGGGGTTAAGGGTTATGAATGTGGTTTCACTCAAGTAGAATTACTTTAGTTTGGAATATATTATTCTTTGATTATATGCAGACAAACTGTAGTAGTATGTATCTAACAGTTACTGGAATAACTTCTTATAAATGAATAAACTATCTTGTTATATCCATAACTGGTTAGTACATATCTCTCTACTGCTGTGCGTGCAGTGGAATAGGCCTCCATTTATTAATATTGTTTTAATTGGCAAATTGAAGATATTTTTTTGGAGGGGTTGGAATGTCTGTATATTTCTTGGGTGCATTGATAACCTGTTATATATTTACTGCAGTTTATCCAATATCCAGGAGAAGGAAAACATTTATATGTGTTCTCTCCAAGTGAAGTTGATTCAGGCAGGATTTCAAACTTTGCATTTTGTCATGAAAAGTACCTGACTTGACTCAGAGAAAAAGTGCTGAGAAGAAAGAGTGATCAGAAAACATACTGAGAACAGCACCTGGTTTCAGACAGCTGTTTTGGATTTCAGGAAAAAATATTTTGAGGTGGTTCTGTTTCCCATGGAGTATCAATTACAGAGTCATAGTATACTGAAAGGTTTCCTGCATACCTATTCACAGTGAAATCCCGATGTCCTTTAAGTCAAAGAAAAAAATAAAATTTCAAAATGGATGTCTTAAAATAAATCTATGGCTTTGCTCCATATCTTTGTTCCCTATATTTCAAGAGATGTCTGGGTAAAAATAGTTCCTTTTATAAAATGATTTCTTAGACCATAAAATAAAAATTCTTTCCTTTTGATAGGACTTCTGTGTGTGTATGTGTGAATGAGATTTTGAGTATTTCCTTAAACTTAGAACTGCTTTAGAAGCACAGGGCATTTGTAATCTGTGTTGTATTGTCACGCTGAGACTTCTGAATAGATCCCTGATCTTGAAATTCACAAGAGCTGTAAGCCTATTTTTATCCCTTACGTGTAAGAAACACATCAGACAGAATCAAGAAAACCATTGAAAGAACTTTCTTAATATTAATTTTGCAGAGCTGTTAATATTAAAGCAGCAATGTTAAAGCAATCTTTCCTGTACTGGAAACTGCTGACTAACATTTGTAACTTCTAGTACTTTTGAAGCTTTAAGATAACAAAGAAAGCCCATTCCCTAAACTTAATCTGGGATAAATGTAAAATTTGATCATCAGACACTATTTGTGGGAGAGATTCTAACCCCCAATAGCAAGATCATTCGTGAGAGGGAATGAGGTATAATAAATAATTGCTCTTTTTGCAGCACTATTATGTGTTTCTCTCTGAACGTGTGTTTTGCAAGTGTAGCTTCATCTGTTTATTTTTGTGTTTCTCTAAACAACTGTCAAGGAAAGATCTACATCAATGAATATACAATCAATACTGACCTTGGGTCACCTACCTTCAATAAGACAGCTAGTACAAACTATTCTAACTGAACTCTGGGCATCCAAACTATGCTGGTAAGATTGGTGTTGCCTTCTGTTCAAGGATGATAAATCATTCAGGTGAAATCTCAGTTCATTTATAGAAAGTCACGTATGGGATTGAGTTTTATTTTCTGGGACAAAAAGGGTTTATCAATAAAAGCGGACTTAAAGCCAGAAGGATTGATCTTGGGGCTGCAAAATAACTTTTCACAGTAAAATCTTAGGGAAGGAAAAATAGAGGATGAAATTCTGAAGGAGGCTGTCGTGAGGCGTGTTACTTCCTCTCTAAGAATTGTATCCTCTGCAGGATGGCTGTCCCCTCAGAGAATTTACCAAACACATCATAGATGGTATTTTTGGAAAGCAGTTTAAGGTGGTGAGACTTTTCATTTTGCATTCTTCCTGTTAGAAACTTCTTTTTTTTTTATCATTTAAATAAAATGCATTAGGGTTTGGTCTTGTGCCATTCCAGGTAAAGGGCAAGACCCCTTAACATAAGAATGTAAAAGCCTGGAAATGATGCTGTGTTGGAGCTGATCTTCAAATTTTGTCTAAGAGGAGATCCAAAGCAGGCAACAAATGCATGTGTAGATAGCCTCAGACTACAGCTACCAAGAGACAGCCAGAAGGCAAACACTCAGGAAGGACATGACCAAATTCTGCTGCAATCAGAGCAGCAGAGAGGGCCTGAGGTTCCCAGCTGTAATTCTTGATGGGGAAAGTCTGTTCTACTGTTGAATCCCATTTAATGGGATTAAAGGTTATTATTTTAAATAATTTAAATTTACATTTGATTTTAAATTTATTCTAAAGGAACTCTAGTAGCAGAGCTGGATATGGTGCTCTGTCTCTTTGAATTCTAGAGACACTAAAGAAGAGGGCAAAACATTGCTTTCAGTGCTTAGCTAAAGGGGCTCAAACCCGTGACTGCAGTTTCTGTCTGCCTCTTTTGTTATAAGTTGTTCTTCTCTTGGAGCTTTCTTGCTGTATAATTCAAAATTGATCGAAGCAAAAATAGTGGACAGGAAAGGCCATAAATCTCAACCCTCTGTAGGAGAACATGACCATATTTTTCTAAGAAAGAAGAGCAAGAAAATGAAGAGAGTGTGCCCTGATGTGCCATTTTTGGTGCAGGAGGGCTCCTACCCACACACTCCAGTGCGGGATATAGGACGGGAAGTGTGCCGTTTGTGTCAGACCTAATGTGTGGTGCCCCTGGCCCCGTGCTCAGTGCTTTGGGAAAAGATTATAATTTAGGAGTGTAATAGGTAAAATTACACATCCTGAAACAAACATAATTCTGAAGGAGATATTCAGGACACCAAGATAGGGACCTGTGTTCCTGACCAAGCAAGAACATTAGGATGCTCTAGCATAGTGGTAAAACATCCTCAGTGCATCCTTACTGCAGTTTTTGCTGATTTTGTATAAATGCACAGCAGCAAGTGAAATTTACAGTAAGCCTTCATTGTGAGTATTTCATACAACATTGGTATTATTTTTTTTCATATTATACATAGGATTCAAGGGTATGCACTGAGGTTCTTAACCAGAAGGTCCTCCACAATAAAATAATGAGATATGCAACTTGAAACGACCTCAGTTGTCCTGCTGTCACTAGAGATAAGATGAGGTCTGTGTGAACACGAATATCTAAACGTTTCAACTATAATATCAAAACTGAGATTTTAAAGCTGTTTTTGTTTATTTATTTGAATAAAAACGCTAAGAAAACTTTTTTCTGCTCTAGTCTCAAATTTTCATCCCAGAACAGCAGGAGCAGAGCAAGATAGATGGGTTGTCTTGAGAGCAAACTAACTAATTGCTGCTCATAAATAGAAAATAATGATGTAATGGCCAACAGAAATAAAACTCCCCTCATCACTGAAACTTTAATATGTACAACTAGTCCTCTGTTACAGTCTCTTGGAAGGAATATCATCATTACTGAAAAAAGATTTTCTTGAGGATTTCACCAGTGTTTGATGCTTTGATTTAACATTTCAACTACTACCTTAAAAGCTATGGGAGAGTTGCCCAGGTAATTTCCACTATGCATTGTACACATGAGCTTTAAGAGTATAGGGTCTGCATATATACTGCAAGATGAACAGTATTTTATAAATGCCAATGGTCTAACACAATAAAATACTGACTTTAGCGCATACATTAATACATTATGTAGAAGAGAAGACTGAGAGGGGATCTCATCAATGCTTGTAAATATCTAAAGGCCGGGTGTCAAGAGGATGGGGCCAGACTCTTTTCAGTGGTGCCCAGCAACAGGACAAGGGGCAATGGGCACAAACTGGAACACAGCAAGTTCCATCTGAACATGAGGAAAACTTTACTTTGAGGGTGGCAGAGCCCTGGCACAGGCTGCCCAGAGAGGTGGTGGAGTCTCCATCTCTGGAGACATTCAAAACTCACCTGGACGCGTTCCTGTGCAACGTGCTCTGGGTGACCCTGCTCTGGCAGGGGGATTGGACTAGATGATCTCCAGAGATCCCTTCCAGCCTCTACCATTCTGTGATTATTTATGTATTTAATGTGTTATTAATGTATTTAATACATTATTAAATATATTAAAAGACATTAACCAGGATAACAATAACTTGCAGCAGTTCTTCATATTTATTACTTAAAGCTCTGAGTACCCCTATTAATTTTGATTAGGTGTTATCCATGAGTGTCTCTGCATGCAGATATGTGTGAAGGAATTCACTTTTGAGGACAGAATACTTAAATGTAGATTGTTTTACTATTGTTTGATACTCTGTACTAAGTACTGTTCTTCTGGAGTCTCCAACAGACGTCTGTCACAAGTAGTCCAGGACTTGGGCCTAGCATAGT
Organism: Alca torda; assembly: GCA_008658365.1. Classification (NCBI taxonomy): domain Eukaryota; kingdom Metazoa; phylum Chordata; class Aves; order Charadriiformes; family Alcidae; genus Alca; species Alca torda. Next base: position 46,299,842 of record CM018081.1, read on the forward strand.
AGTCTTCCCTGGCATCAAGCTTAATTAAGTGGTCTGCGCCAAGTCTGAGAACAATTTCCATTTAACAGGTGCATCTCCAACAGAGGTACAGGTGACTTGTATACTTAACATAAACTCTGTACTGGAGATTTAGCAAAGGTTTATGCGTGTCTCCCAGCATAAGTTGGACTCACGTGTTACATCATGTTTTTACTCCTTCTGTGTAACATGCACAGATGAATAGCAAACTGACATTTCTCAGCTCTCGTAATCAGAGCTGCTTGTTTCTGCACTGTTTTTTGGAAAGTATTTTGTTCAGCAAGTATGTGTTTTCATTGCTTCCAGTAGAAACTCGACTATTTCAGAAGGAATAAAATATTTTCTGGGCTAGTCTTTCAAAACAGAGAATGCACCTAAGCAAAGACGTGGCATGCCCTGCTAAAATCTTTCTCCTAGTTGTAGAGGTGTAACCTTCATATCCCTAGACATCTCGCGGCGTATTTTGTGCTGTGTGTTCTCTGACTCCCTGGTTAACATTGTTATACTTCCTACAAAAATGCATAAACATTAATGAAAGCCTGTGCTAGGCTCTATTTTGGCTGTCTTCCAACTTTTCTATCCAGCTGGCAATAGGAAAAATTCTCTGTCTGGCCTTTTGGATGAGTCAATATTTAAGTATCTTATGCAAATTGGAAAGTTTTCAACAGGCAAATAAACTTTTAATCCCAAGGCAAAGCATGGGTCTGCAACGTGTCAGAGAATGCCATTAACCACTACGAATAAATCTGCCATTGTGTGCTGACCCTCACTGAGTACTTCTCACATCTTTGCTTCAGCTACCAAGCCAACCAACCAGAAAAGCTGAATACTTCTGCAGTCTTAATTATTGGCATTAATATTGTAATGCAGTATTATTATTTTTTTTTTTACTGGAATTTTGCTCTGCTGTTTTCCTTCTTTGCCTTACTGTTGCTATTACTCAGGATTAAACGCGTTTTGCTTTTTGAGTAGTTATGGGATATGGAAAGGTGGCAAAATCCATCCCTTAGTGGCTGCTTTGAAATGTCTCCTTTTTTAATTTGATACTGTTAAAAGAAACCCCAACAAACCAAAACATGTTTATAGTTTCTTCTACCTTCACGAATTTCCTAAGCAACATGGCTTCCTGAGAGATGGATAACAAGAATTCAGCTCATACACCCAAAGTAAGACAATTTTTAAATCACAACTTCAATTCCTATAAAGTAATTATTTTTCAGACCTGTTTTGTCACTGCTCATCTTTGATGCTGTCAGCTGCCTGCAGCAGCCCAATGGGTAGTATCTAGAACCGATACAGTATTTCCATGCCATCACAGTCATTCCTCACCACTATAGCTGTATGAATGAATGAAAAATAGACAAACAATAGCAAGCCTACCAAGTGATCCCTCTGCCTTCTGTGAAATCTTTAGCTTTGGTTGGTCAAGATTCTTCACAAAGTGTTTTGAGCATTGACCTCTGGTATACTCCTTCATATGGGGGTGAGGCATTGGTTACCATGTGTCACAGTAGCACAGGAGACTCATGTTGTCTTTTTTCCCAGCTGGGATAATTATGTTTTCTTCGGAGAACGACTACGGAGTAAGTTCTGTTTCTAAAGTGTTATGAAAATGCTGCGTTACACCAGTGAGGGCCATGTGAGCAGTTTGACTTAAACCTAAAATGCATTGTAAAATTGTAAGTGTTTTTAAAGATAATTAAGCTTGCTAGAAGCTTGCGACCTTTTTGTTGTTGGCTTTTTTTTCTTTTTTTTTTTAATCATAGCAAGTGGACTAGTTGGTCACAGAGTGGGGAATAGTCCTAGAATTGTATCAGGCTTGTTCACGTTGCTTGCTTCCCCTGTCAGCTGTAGGCCAAATGCCAAAACCTTAGAATCGCACACGTGGAATGGGAAAATATAGATAAGTCTGCAGTGTCTCCACTGGTAATTAGGTTGGAATGAGCAAATATTCTCTGAGCAGCAAAGTAACGAGGCTTGGTTTCCTACAGATTTGTGCCACGTGAAAGCTTTTCCAGCTTTCATGGAGCCTTAGGGGTATGAATAATATATGCGTTCATACCACAGCCTCTCCCTTAGTATTCTATTAGGGGCAGTTAGAAAAGCTCTCTTCTCATCTATGTCTCATGTAGGGATGTAGTTATCTTTGAGACCCCCTACCCTTCTATCACACTGGTTTAAAATCAGTCAGTGTATTCAGAAATTGGTGGCAAAGGGGGTTTATAGACTTGTACACAAACCCTAACACAGAAAGAATGTATAAACAGTGTATCCTTAGGAAACTAGAGTAAAAATTTAGTGTTAGCTATGAAAAATGATTATTTCTATTATACCTGAAGGGGGTCTATTTCTACTCTTAATCCAATTACATAAAGTAAATGGCTGGTTTATCTACTGCTGTGTATTCTGTTGTTACCTTAGGAAGGATTAGATTCATTATGAAAATCGTCTCCATATGTTCTGTGCTGAAATGCTTGACAATGGGAGATCTATACTCCCAGTAATGGGCGAAAGTGGTCTCTGGAGGTCAGATTACAGGATGTTAAGCCATGATAGCATGACTGAAGAGGTGCAACGAACTGTCCAAGTCAAAGATTTTTCAAGTCCCTCCTGAAATAATGAAACTTACCTACCAATTTTTCTTCCTTCTTTGTTGGCTTATGGCAGTCAAATCCCTCCACTGCTCAAGAAACTTTCTTACCTGCACACCAGCTCTCTTCTAAGGATCCTGCAAAATAACCTCCAGAAGCAGCCACTCTCTGCAAATTGCTTCTGATGCCATCTGCTTGATGGGGAGAATTAAATCTATAGTTTTCCTGTGCTCATTTAGAGACTGTCATTTCACATGTCATCAACCAATACTCTTGTCCAGAACCCAAGGCATTACAGATGGAGTTACCTGTGTATTTTCTGTGTATCCAGACCAAATATACCTCGGCTTGGAATTTCCTGCGACAACTACATAAACTACAGTACTTACCTCTCAGTTGTGTCGCTGTGACACCCTGGAGCATCTGACCCTCTATCTGAGCTGTTGAGTGGACTGCAGATATCTTCAGTTCTAAGGAATTATCATTAGATAAATAAGCACCTGCAAAAATACCCTTACATGTGCAGCTGAGTGCATATTGTTTCACTCTTTGTATCAACTATATCATGTTTTATGCTTGTACCGCTATTACTTTGGTAATATAATTGCATTCCATGAGTCTTCACTCTATGTTATTATTAATGGCTATCATATTGGCAAGTTAATTTGGATACAGTTATTTCCTTCTTCTAATACAAACAAGATTTGATTAATAAGAAACATTAGGAATATATAATGTGCCCATTATTACAGTTGTGTATTTGCCAGTGTGTATTGATGTCTGGAAGTGGTATTGTTTGTTTTTGCTCATGCATGCATTTGTTTCACTTCCATTCAGCATTTTAAAGAACAGAAAATTGCTAGAGCAAGTAGGGAAGCAACAGTGAAAAAATGTATTTAGAGCTAGTGATTAAGTCATGTGAATCTGTTACGTTCCAAGGTATATGCAATATGCATGGATACCATGAGAAAACACAGTTATTTTCATGGTGTTTTGGAAGTTTAATGCTGTTCCTTTTCTGAATTTGCACCAGTGTCATCAATGGAATATTGATGTGCTAATGCTAACACTCGCTGGTGCCTCCTGGTTTGAAAGGGTATCAATGAGTGAGACAACATTCATGTAAGTACGTAAATGGTTGTCCTGTTGTCCTGCCTGTTTATGTAAAGCCTGAATTATGAGAAATAAATGGATTATGTATATCAAAGAAAGTGCCTGGGGTTGAAGCTGTAATCTGTTTTCCAGTTCAGCCCACCCCTCTACTTTCATAGCTTTCTAACACAGTTAAATCATACTGTGCTATTTTTGTGTTTGGTCTATGCCCAACTTTTTTTTTCTCCCTGCCCCCCCAAATATCTAGTTGTCATTTGTAGGAAAAGGTAAAATATTCAGAGTTCCTCTGTGGAAATACTCTTAAGACTTTTCTTTTTTTTTTTTTTTTTTTTTTTTTGAACAGGAACATTGCTAAATTTGAGACTTGGTATAAAAATTGTCAGTATGGTTTTTGGGAAGAGAAGGTAAGATTAGGCACTCGTGACTTCCCTTTCCAGTGTTGCTGGTTGGAATCTTCAATAGTTTTAGGAGGGACTAATGAGGACTTGACCCTTTACAACATCATTACATGGTCTTTCACAGCAAGCAACGAACGAACCATGCATAAACTCCAGACAAAACAAAAAATTGTGAGTATGGAAAGTGGCAAGGATTCAAGGAGTGCTGCATCCCTGTAAATTTTATGTACGCTACATAGCCTTGCAGGTTCAGGTAAAACAATGATGGTCTGTCTCTTTCTGTTGTGAATATAAGGATATTCCAATATCTGCCACTAGGCACCTAGCAGTAGCCAAACTCAGTGAAAATTTACTGCCACCTGTTGGTAGGAAATTCCGGTTGAGAACGGTTCAGGGAATTCCAGAATTGGAAAATCAAAGCAATATAAACCAGAGGATTTGTTTGCAATCCAGTGTACGTTGCAAGAAGGACAAGTGAGCTCAAAGCCCATAATCGTGTGGATATCACAAGCTCTTCAACATTCTTTCAATGTATGCATCAAAAAGAAACAAAGATGCTGGATGGGGAAGGGCAAAGATCCAATTCTCCCCTTACTTCTCATGATTCTAACCTTTGTTTGCAAAAGCAGAACTTGAAGTCTTTCCTTTATTGAGGCCTTCAGAAGGTCTCAGCTGAAACGTAGCCATCTTTGGGATATTCACATTCTCAACCCATGAAGTATTTACTTTTGTGGTTAGTTTTGTTTAGCAGGCTGACACACACACTTGCTTCCTTTCAAGGTCTTTCCTCTAACATTTGCTGGTCCATCTACTGCTGTTATTCTGATGAGTCTTTATAATCATCTTTAGACCCAGCTACATTTTTAGCCAGACTTTTTGCTTGGGTAATACAGCGCTGCTGGTTTCAAGCACACCATTTCCACTGTTCTTGGAGAGGTACAAGTTAATGTATACCTCAGCACAGTGTGTTACAAATCTTCTGATGTGTGTTTGTAGGGTGACAAAAGTTGGCTGCCATTGACCTCCCTTCCACTTGAAATACTTGAACATGGTGCTTTAACTGCAGGGTTTGTTGTTTTTGTGGGTTTGTTGTGTTTTGGGTTGGTTTTTTTGCTTTTGCATAATTTGAAGCAAACAGCCTTGAAAATTCTGTGAAAAAGAAGGCATCAGAGCCAGAAATGACCTGAAACCAGACTCGGGCATTTAGAAGTATTACTTAACAAAGTTGTTGTCTTAATTTCTTACCTCTCTATCCCACAATTGACATACACAAGCACTGTCAGAGTTTCCTACCCACAAAATGCAGCAACACGAGGACCAAAGGTCCCTGTTCAGTAACACCTTCCAGAGTCTGGAGGTTCACTTCAGAGTGTTCTTTGTAGCACCAAGGCATGAGTAGAATCGAATGTGCGGAGAAGAGTAATAATATATATGTATGTTCTAGGTAGTGTGTGAATTCATGATGCATTAAGGAGAATTACAGAGAAATATAGAGGATCAGTTTCCTTGCTGTCTTCTGCTTATTTTGGCCAGTTCCCAATAAATAATAATAAAAAAAGCTGCTGTTTGCTTGTGTTAATAGGCCAGTGACTGTTGTTTACAGATCCTTTGTGAGACTTGAACAGCCAGATTGTATTGATGAGTTTTGCCCTTTAGGCACATAGAAGTATTATGCTGTGGGCTACGTTACGCATTTTCCTATGTCATAGTAAATTATTATTCACTATAAGACAAAACATAGTTTTAAGCAAAGAAAAAAACTTTGTTACCTATGCCTCATTAACCATAATGACAGACAGTATGAATGCCCATTTTGAGCTCATGAATCTTCTGTTACTAAACTCAAGGGCGCTGGAGACCTCCTTCTGCTCCTCTTCATTTCAGACATAAGTCAAGTGGCTACAACATTTTCCTGAGAAGCAAAGTGGTGTGATTTGAATCCTATTAGATGGAAAGGGAGCTGAATTCCTCTCGTGGCTCTTCTTCCCCTCCTCAGTGGTTTTGCAGAGGGCTCTGAGAATCCACTATTGGCTCTGCCCCTGGAGCAAATTACAGAAGAGCCTCTGTGCCCCGAAAAGTGCCTAGAGTAGCTGGGTGCTGCTCTGCTCAGTACCACCAGGGCTTGAGCTGTTCTCAGTATTCCCAAAGGACATCCAGTGGGGAAGGGCAGTGGGGAAGGGAAAGATGAACACAGGAGGTGGAGAACAGAGAGAGAGATCCCACCCAAAATTTTAATCAGTGCAGTTCCTGCTCCAGGTTCCCATGTAGCTCCCTGTGTGAGTGCTTGTGTTGAGACAGTGAAGAGATGATGTAGGAAAAAATAATGACAAAGAGGATGGGGCTGATAGTTTTCAGCCCATGCCAGGTTCAGGCAGCTGTGAAAATGTGGCCCCCACACTTGCCAGTAAGGAAGTATGGATTGCCATTCCCTCTCCAATGCAATGCTGTCTTGCAAAGTCTTCAAACCCATCCCTTGTATTTTAGAAGGAACTCTGAAGGAAGGAAATACTCTTACTGTGATACAGAGTCATGGTTGTTCAGTGTACAGCTTTGAGAAGTACAGTGTGTCATGAATAAAGAAGATGGAGGATTTTTTCTAAAATTTACAGCACACAGTTAATCCATTTTGCTACTGATGATATCCATGAATCCATCTGTCTGATTTGGCTAATCTGCGTAGGCATTTGTATTATGAACATCACTGTGCTGTCTCAGTGCTTACATATCTGTTGTATATTAGGGAAGAAACATCTCTAATTTAATTAGTTCAATTTATGGCATGAATGAGTTTAGGATTTATTATATGATGGATGCTTATTTAAGAGAGACTTAATTATTCATTTCTTCATTTGGGTAAGAGTAACGTAGCCTCAACAGAAGTACGTTCCTGTTAAGTTTATAGGTATTAGTTTCTTCCACTGAGCTGTGTAAAAGTCTGATGAAAGAAAAATCTAATGCAGACACAGTAAATTGCTCTGCTCCCACTTCACATTGGGATTGAGCTCAGAAATGATTAATGGGCTATAGATTTCTATAGCAGGTCAGAAGAAGCAAAGAAAATGATCCACTCACGCTCACTGGGACACAACAGCTCTAGTGTTTAATATGTTCATCCATGCTTTGTCTGTCTGAAGGGTACAAAACAAGAAGCCAAAAAAGCATTTATCTTTATTCTGTGTAGAGGAGGGAGAGCTTGACAATTAAATTACATAATGGAAACGCTAAATCTCTGCAATTTGTAGTTGATCTAAAACCAACTATTATCTAAGAAAAATGGATCAAATTCTACTTTTGGTGATGATGTTACTATCCTGTAGTCTTAACTAGGCAGCGAGCACAACTGAAGAACCTTTGTCAGTATCTGTTTCATTGGATGCATAGAACACAATGTAGGTTAAGAGAAAATTACAAGAAATAAATGGGTGGTGATGGGGACTAAGAGGTGTTTTCTGTTTTCTCTGCACTTCAATTCATGATCTCTCTCTCCTGCTGCCTTGGCGTGTTTTACATAAGAAGTTGCTTAGCCTGGATTTTGAAGCAGAACTAGCTTTTCACTTGTAAATTAATGTGCTTCTCCTCAGGACACACCTGGGATATGTCCCGTGCTGGGAGAATTGGAAGTGTTCTTGTGCCTGTGTGGCAGTCCTTTGAAAGCAAACAAAGACTTCAGTTTCTGTTCTGTGGGGTTTTTTCTTTCCTTCTATGAAGTGATTGTCTATTGGGAAGTTAATGTACTGTAAGGTTGCATGGGAACGAACAACAGCTTATTCTGGGAATATGCTCTTCGTGCTCACAAAACCTGTAAGTTGGCTTGCTCTGAGAAGAACAGCTGGATGGTTTTCCTGAGGAATTAGTTATGTTGTATGCAGACAGGGCTTCAAATGACTTGACAGATGCCCACAAATGAAATGTATTTTTGGAAATAGTAGAAGAAACAATAACTGATCTTTTCTCAAAATACCCAAGTTTTGTTTCTCAAGCCAGGAAGCATTAGGCTATCTAGGTGGTCATTAGTAGTGCAGACTTGCTGCAATTGTTTAAAGTATATGTTACTCACTGATTTTTCTCTATTAGCAATGATCCCGCTCCCCACTCCCAACTTGAATAAGGGATGAGCAAAAGTCTGAAAGTGAAATAAAGCTGTGTGTGAAGCATAGGAGAACTCAAGTACAAGGAAAACTGCCGTAGACTCAACTTGAAAACCATTGCAAAGAGAACAGAGAACCGTTTTTTACAAATAAGTTTGCTTTTTGGAAAAGCTATTTGCAAACAGCTCACTTTTTCACACATTCAAGCCCAGTCAACAGCCAGGCTACAGCAAAGCAGTGAATCTCCAGAGCTGCTGAGCTGTGTATTCATGTCTGTGCTCGCAAGAGGCTGCCAACATCAATATTGATTGTGCCGTCCATTCCAAAATACACTATATATGTCACAGTTTTGTGCCAGTCGAATCAGCTGATAGTGAATAAGGTGCAAGTGCCAGAGCTCAGTGGTAAGATTGTGAAGGAGGATTGTTAGTTTCTCGCAAATGTTTTCTACAAAAGACAGACATTCTCCTTGACCAATACATGCTAGAGGTTGATGGGAATGTATTTGATTTTCAGGAGCTGTCTGTATTTTGGATGAAAATCCATGCAATTTTTCATTTTATTAAAACATGCCCTTTTTGGTCATGTGAAATCCTTAAATTGGAACCGGATGTCTTTGTAAAAGCTTAGGCTACAGTGGGTATAGAGATTCTGAGTTTAACACTGAAAATACCGAAATTTAAAATTACAGGTCGTCATCTTTCAGTCCAGTTTTTATTAGCAGGGCAGCTGCCACCTTGCTTTTTTAAATATGCAAGACATAAGTGTCATAGCAGAACCTTATAACAATACAGTAAACTTTATTTTAAAGTCATAGACTGTAGTGTTCCTGCATAATGAGGCAGACAGTCATTTTGAAAATAATTTTAAAAGGTCAATTTTCCCATTTTGTGCATGGGAAATGTGCCAGCTTTTTCACCACTCCTAGATTCATAGAACTCAGAGTCACAGTGGTCTGTTACAATATTTTAGTCTGATTTCCTGCATTACCTTTTGACATGAGGAGGTGAATTCTTCAGCATCTTTTCTGATATCATTATGTTTTTGGTTTTCTGTTTATATTGCGTTTTTATTGGAGTCTCAAGTCAGAAGTGGAGTTTCTCCATGTTGGACAAAAAAAAAAAAAGCCAGAATGCCCAAGAGTTAGTATGATATTTCTATTTATAGTATGATAATTACTTTTTTTCCATTGAATGAACAGTCATCATTTTGGCTTCAACCCTGTGACATTTTATTGTGGCTCACGCAGCTGCTGTATCTTTTTTGTTTCCCAAGATCATTCCCAAAACCATATTCCGGTTTTCAAGACATTTCCTTGTGGTTCAAGGTGTGTGTGCTTTTAAGTTTCAGTTGGTTTATATCAAATTCCCCCCATTGTTTTAATGTAGGATAACCTAAATCTATTGAAATTACTCTAATTTTTGTTTGCTCGTCATTTGAATGTTACTTCCAATCATGACAGCGGATGAAGTCTGGCTCTGACTTCATTTGGAAAGAGTTTATGACTGTCTGACTTGCTTCTCTTCCCTATGTTCTAGGAAAGATAGTGCTATTCCTTTTTTTTTTTTTCCTTTCAGAATAAAAGTTATGTCTTTACTTCATTCATTGCTATTGACATCAAAGAAATTTCACAATCTTCTGTAACCTGAAAGATTAATAATTTTTCTGTCTACTCTTAAAATAAGGCAATCAAGTGCAACTGTCTTCAGAGTCTTTCACAGAAGCGCACAAAGCAACATGTGTCTGTCTGTATTTCCCCACAATATTCCATCCTGTTTAACTGTTTCTAGATTTGTGGCATATGGTGGCATACTTCACCTTTTTGCTTCCAGATTTTTAATTAGGGCTGCCTTAGTCTGTGACTAACCTGTATATCAGACTGTATAATTTCTGTCTTGATCGTCTGTGTGTATGTGTAAGAGAGGGAAGCAATGCTGCAGTCTGTTCACTGGTGTTTCTTACAGTCATATTAAATGAAGGCAGCACCAGACGTCAATGAAGTCCTGTTTTGTTAGAGCCCCTGTACCTCTGTGTGAGAAAATAATAAATTTATTGAGAAAATAGCTCTGTATTTGGTATGTAATTCAGAAAAAAAAAATAGACGAAGAAAGAAAAGGCTGGGTATAACATTTGGGAGAGGAAGGTTTGCATGTGGATTTGTTTCTTTTGCCTTGTCTTTTTTTTTTTTCCTTTATACGAAAGGAAAAGATGTGTCCCTGAGAAATGTTTTTGCATCACTTCATGATGAACTCAGACACCTCAGAGTCAGACTTTAAGTTCGTAGAAACAGCCTCAGCTCCCATGCTTTCAAGGTTTGGTCAGGTCTCTTCGTCTGGCTGTCAGAATTTCAGCAAATCTGTTCTGCAGGAACATTTAGCTTCTTTTTGAACACTGCAATGCAATGTACTCACTGTTCTGTCCTGGTTTATTTATTTTATTAGATTCTCTTTTCATGCTTATGATAGGTTAGCCATCACCAGAAAATTATCTCTGATGTTTGTTGATCAAGAGTGTATGTTCCAGAGGAAAGGGAACCTGATGCTGTCACGTTATTTTTGTTTCTTGGGAAGTAAATGTCTTAGTTGTTATCAGATGTGATACCCAGGGTTGTGTTAGGATCTAGTCGTTTGCTTTGCCATCCTAGATGATAAAACCAAACAAATATCTTTAAAAAATAAAAAGAAAGATCCTTTTTCTTTCCTTTCCCCCCCCCCCCCCCCCCCCCCCCCCCCCGGTGTTCCTCTCAGGTAGCAGCTAGCTAGCAATTTAAATGATTTGAGTTTATGGATGGCTGTAGAAGCTGTCTCTGTTCACACCCTGTATATATCCATCAGCCGCTCTGCAGCATTTTACTGCAGCAGCCGGGGAATGGCTAATCAGGCTCATCCCAGTGGAGTGCTGGGATGGGATGGGGGAGGGCTGAGCTGTGGGCTTGTGTAGGCTGGAAAATGTGCTGGAACAAGGCGCCTGTTTGGAATTCGAGCAGTCAGAGGCATATTATGTGAGTAACCACCCCCAGCAAACATGCATATTAAAACCCTTGGAGGTTTATAATGAAATTAAATGTACTTTCCTACTTTTTGGTTGGTTTTGTGTATTTTAAGGGCAAAAATTGCTTATGGCAAAAATTAAGTACCCATTAGAAAATTTGCAGACTGTACCTAATGTAATCAAACTTTCCTCTCATCACAGCAACTGAATATATAACAATACTCTATGTTTTTTCATCTCCAAATCACTTTCAAGTGTAAAATCAATCATCGTGCCACTCTGCTGCTGTGGGTACTTTGCTCCAATTGCTAAAGAGAATATTGTAGTAAATAAACAATGTTAAGAACTTGCTTAGCATACAAAAGGGGAGGCAGTCACACTTAAAAATGAAGAAAATTGTTTTAAGTAGAATTTGTTATTTTGTGGATTTACATGAATTTGACCCAGGAGATGAGAGGTCCCGAGGCCACCCTCCAGATTCTTTCTGAAATTACCTTATTTTGACTGATGAGCTGAAATGAATAATGTTGATACATAAGGCAGCCACCATGGTGTGATTCTTGCTATGGAGGCATATTTGTGTTGCAACGTACATCCAGCCCTGTTCTTTCCCTCTTCTATCTCGAGCTTTTTTGCTATGCGTTCCAGAAAAGCTAAGCATACTCTATGGCAGTGAGGTGAATATATATGCTGTTAATAAAAACAATATTTTAACTATCAATCTTCTGAGCTGTACAGATATCTGTAGTAGCTCAGTGCTCAGAGTTGCCTTCAAAGTTTACCATGCCATCTATGGGAAAATAAGTTTCAAGATCACAGCTGTGTGCTCAGCCCGTAAAACTGTGTGGCCAAAAATTTTGGGATAAGGGATCAGAGACCTTTCTCTTTCATTGCTTTCATCAGTGCTCCCACTTCACTTGCCCCTGAGGCCAGCAGAGTCCAGCCCAACCTGTCCAGGAGACCTGACCTGGGAGCAGGTGTGTGTGAATATCTCTACATCTGAACTGCCTGCAGCCTGAAGACATCCCTGACACATTTCACATCGCAGCTGCCCTTAAACCCCGACATCTTTTGCCCTCTCACACGGGTTTTATCTGAATGTAGAATTTTACACCCAAACACATCTGCTCCTGCCCCACACCATGTTCCCAGCCTCATCCTGTTTGCTGGTGAACTGATGCTCAGCCTCCTACCACAGAATCACAGAATGATAGGGGTTGGAAGGGACCTCTGGAGATCATCTAGTCCAACTCCCTGCCAGAGCAGGGTCACCCAGAGCAGGTTGCACAGGAACGCGTCCAGGCGGGTTTTGAATGTCTCCAGAGATGAAGATTCTACCACCTCTCTGGGCAGCCTGTGCCAGGGCTCTGCCACCCTCAAAGTAAAGAACTTCCTCCTCATGTTGGAACTTCCTATGTTCCTATCAGAATTCCTCTGCTATCCGTTGCTGCCAAAGATGTCTTATGGTATTGGCACAGCGGCACAGTCCATGCTCTGCACCCCTCTCTCCTCCTACAGTTTGTCTTGTTGTAAAGAGAAGAAATGTGTCTGCATTCAGGGGGCTACTTCTTCATGCTGGTGACTCACAGGTTGACCACCACTGCTATATGTGTCTTCATGAGTTGAACTAATGGTAAAATAAACCCAAAAAAGTAGCAATTTAGCAAAGGTGTTTTGCAACCTTTCAGCATAAAAGAAGAGAGACTTGACAGTTTTAATAATACATTGGAAGTAATCATGGATTAGAAGCACTTGGAGGATTTCTTCCTAGTGAACCGGAAATTTTAATCCATTGAATGAAAAAATATGTTATTGCCTGGCTAGAATGAACTGAAACTAGATTCTGATATATCCAGTATGGGAATACTGGAATTGCCATAAACTGAGTGTGTTACGTTCTGAGCTTACTGGCATTGAGTTGTTGAGGTATGTCCCATAGCATTGCATTGTAGCAATCATCCAACTTTCTGAAGATAAAATCTTTGGTTCTGTTTTCACAGAACTATTGGGTGATTAAATCTTCAACCAAATAAACTACAGCCTCGTTTGGATTTGCCTAAAAATTTGGATTTGCCTAAAAGCTAACATTTTCTGGTTTTGAAATATAAAGTAGGAGGCAGTCCTCTGCCTAGCTGATGTGCACTATAGGTAGAAATAAACAGTGTTCATCAGTATGTCAAATAATATGTGAAGAATCTGGAAGCGTCAGGATGGTGAAGAAAGGCCAAGATTCTGTGAATACCCCCTAAATAATAAATTAAAGTTTTGGGAAATTCCTTCAAACTTTTCCTTTATTGGCAGGTACATAATAGACATTTAACATTCTTTCTTTGTTCTCTACAGCATCAGCAAATCATGAACAAGGTTTTTTGCCAATACTCTTGCTGCAGATGACCAATATATTCAGAAAGGAATCTGTTATGCTTAAGCTTAGGAGGAAGCATTGTAAATTCTCAGCATGATTTTCTGTTATTTGTATAGAAATAAATCAGGTGTTCATTCTTTAGTCCCTATGCTGCTCTCATTTCTGTCACTTTTACATCTGCACAAGTCTGCTAATTTCAGTTCACGTACTCCTTATTTATTCTGATATAGCCGAGAATATAATCTGTCCCAGTGAGTGCAAAGTAAACAAAGAGAAATAGGTAATTAAAGATATCAAGGACGTATAGGAGACAGAAACCCTAGTGAGAATCCATCAAATGCGTCAGGACAGACAGTGAAAAATCATGGTATCTAGATGACAGCCAGAAGTGAAATAGAAAGCAGAATGTTTTTCTAAAACACATTGAAGAGATGCTGGTGTGAAAGATAGTAAGTGAGGATACATTGGAGATGCCAGTTGCAGAAAGCCAAAAAGCCAGACTAAGGTCATAATAAGAGGAAATAAAAAAAAAATAAAATCTGGTGCATACCCTGAAGACCAAGTTATAAATATTTGGATGAAAACAGAGAGACAGAAGAGAGTAACTGTAAATTTTCTGTTTCTAAAAAACTTCACATGGGCAGCTGAAAACCGGTATGAAGTTGGGAGAAATTTAACAGATTAGTGAGAGTAAATGGTTTTTTAGCTTGATTGAACGCAAAGCCAAGAAGAAAATCTGAGCCAAGGTGAAGAAACACAGGTGATGAGAATTCTTTTAGGGAGTTGCGTACTGAAGTTGAAGCAGTAGGCACAGAACAGAAACAGCTGCTAACAATCTTCAGTAAACACTCATGCTGCTGCTGGAGTCATCAGCAGAGAAATCTTTACAGTGTTTGTAAAATGTAGAACCAATGAACCTTGCAGAAAGAATAAAAGATATACAGGTAATTGTGCAGTTCTCTTTAATGTTAGTACAAACCTTCAGGAGAAAAGCTGTAAATTTGAAGAGGCACTCAGAAGATGCTGAAGGTCTTAAAATCCAGAATTATGAAGATTTATGGTTAATGACTTTTTGCCTCCCCACCTTTTTTTGAGATTTTGATGATTTTTTGAGGCAAGAATTTTAGATTAATCATGCAAAGCTAGATACAATAAACTGCAAACCAGTAAGTGGCGGTGGTTTTGAATGAAGGGAAAAGGCTGCAGCTGAAAATATAATTGTACAGATATGGTAACCAGGAATACACACTGCAGGGTCACACCTTGTAGTGACAAAGAATCACACAGAATATTGAATATAGTTATTTGAGATGTCTAAGTATATTGACATAGTGTGAGTTTTTCAAAAATGAAAGGCTCTATTGTTGTAACCTATTTGTAGATACAGGGAAGACGGGATTATACCAAGCGTAACACAGCCAAATAAAGCAGTACGGGATCGCGCAGGGATGTTGGTGTGGGGTGTGTGTTTATTCATCCTTCTGAGTAGATGTGAGATTCATTGTGGCCATTCTTTTCAAGCTCTTCCCGGCTCTTGTCATGATTAATGAGACTTGATTTTTGAAAGGATAGTTACAGATGCATAATGATGCCTTCCAGCAAATTTCAGGATGTATCAGTCTTTTCTCAGTGCTGAACTATAGATGTAATCTCCAAGGAGGCTCTGCTATAAGCAAAAGAATGATTAAAAAAACCCAGAACGTTGTCTGTTGGCAGCTGGCTCTTGAGGTCCCTGCTTGCCCTCTTCCTATTGTGCTATACTTCACTTTATCTCTCCCTCAAACCAGGACAGCATCAGACTTTCCCATCACTTTCTCTTCAGTTAGTAATATTGCTGAGCCCACAACAGTCCAGATCACATGATCTAGAACTCTTCATCATCTAGTATTTAATGAGGATCTATCTTGGTCCTTGAAGGCCTTAAAAGTAGTGCACAGTGAGCATAGGGCATTTCTTCATTAGCATTTTAGTTTGCATCAAAGTATGATGTCATTTACCTGGACCTGAGCAAAGCCTTTGACGCTTGATGGCCACATCCAAAGAATGGCTGTCAATGGATCCGTGTCCAAGTGGAGGCCAGTGAGAAGTGGAGTCCCTCAAGAATCAGTACTGGGACCGGTCTTGTTTAACATCTTCGTCAGCGACATGGATAGTGGCATATAGTGCACCCTCAGCAAGTGTGCTGACGACACCAAGCTGTGTGGGGCGGCTGACACGCTGGAGGGAAGGGATGCCATCCAGAGGGACCTTGACAGGCTGGAGAGGTAGGCCCATGCCAACCTCATGAAGTTCAACAAGACCAAGTGCAGGGTCCTCCATCTGGGTTGGGGCAATCCCAAGCACTGATATAGGCTGGCCAGTGACTGGCTTGAGAGCAGCCCTGAAGAAAAGGACTTGGGGGTGCTGGTAGACGAGAGGCTCAACATGAGCCATCAGTGTGCACTAGCAGCCCAGAAAGCCAATCGTATCCTGGGCTGCATCAGGAGAAGCGTGGCCAGCAGGTCGAGGGAGGTGATTCTCCCCCTCTACTCCACTCTTGTGAGACCCCACCTGGAGTACTGCGTCCAATTCTGGAGCCCCTACTACAAGAGAGATATGGACGTGCTGGAACGTGTCCAGAGAAGGGCCACGAGGATGATCAGAGGGCTGGATCGGCTCTCCTATGAGGACAGACTGAGAGAGTTGGGGTTGTTCAGTCTGGAGAAAAGAAGGCTCTGAGGAGACCTTATAGTGGCCTACCAGTATCTTAAGGGGGCCTACAAGAAAGCTGGTGAGGGACTTTTTAGGATGTCGGGTAATGGTAGGACTAGAGGGAATGGATTAAAACTAGGGGTGGAATGATTCAGACTGGACGTTAGGAAGAAGTTCTTCCCCATGAGAGTGGGAACAGGTTGCCCAGAGAGGTGGTGGAAGTCCCATCCCTGGAAGTTTTTAAGGCCAGGCTGGACGGGGCTCTGAGCGACCTGATCTAGTGGGAGGTGTCCCTGCCCAGGGCAGGGGGGTTGGAACTAGATGATCTTTAAGGTCCCTTCCAACCCTAACAATTCTATGATTCTACGTCGTGGAACCAAGTCTCCCAGTTGTCTCCAGTTACTGTGCTGTTATTTACATTGGAGAACATGTGAAATGGATTCCTTATTGATGAAAGGAGAAACCAGCCATGCTTTGAGGTATGTCTACCTAATGAACAAGAGATCAGTTCAGGGGATCAGACTGAAGCAAAGTGTGAACTTCACGTGCAGAGCAGCTGTTGGATCCTCAGCATGAATTTCTGTTCTGCAAATCCACCCCTGGGGCACCGTGCTGCCTGTTGATGTAGATGTCAGAATCTGTGCTGTAGGAGCCTTATTGCATGTGTTCTTTCCTTCCGTAACATACATCTGCAAACCTGCTTGTGCAAATTGCAACTGGTGAAGCATTTAGTCCTTCCCCTATCACATAACTCAGAGCTTTTCAGCCATCAGAAGTTCTCAACCCACTATTAAAAAACAATACATTAAACTCTCTCATTTGCATTTATTAACTGTTTGCAGGATTCTAACATGAAAACAAGTGCGTGCAGCCTCCACACTGGTGCTAATGACTCGGTTTCCTTTTAAGCATCCACTTTAAAGCTGTGGCAGCCTTAATGTCTCCGTGTTGTTACAGGACTAGACAAACTGGGAGATTTAGGAGAATCTCATATAGGGCAGACTTTTCCAATCCTCAAGCTAGTATTATAATTCTCTAGGGTATTTTTCATTTGGCTGGATTTTTGTCTCTTCATTTCAGGTTGCAGTTTCCCTTACAAACACTTCTCAAAATATGTTTGTGAAAATGAGTTCACCTCTGTTGAAATATTCTACCAACTCATATTATCTTTGACTGAGCTGACAAATGGCTTGACAGCATTCCTGGAATCTGCCAAAAATACAATTTCAGAAATGACAACGCCCAAGCGAGGTAATACTCTAAATGAATATTGCTGCAGCTGAGCATTCACATTCCTGACTTCCTTTAACTCAGTCAGAACAGGCCAGTCCCCAGCTGTTTGTTTCTTAGTAATTATAAAAGTTTCTGGTTTGTGTTTCCCTGTTAACACATGATTACAATTCACATTTCGCGGTTAGCCTAAAACAAATTAAACACATCTTCAAATTGTTCCTTAGATAATGGGGTGAACGATGGGAATGATCTTAATGTACAATTAATAAGAATGTACAACTACTAAGAAGTAGCTTCAACGCAGAAAATCCTGGGTTTTAATGAGCAGTTCAAACTCCATTGGATCTCCTAAAAAATAAGAGCTACTCAGAAATCTCAAACATACATGAATTAGCAATTTCATAGGGTTTGTGGACATGAAGCTTGTCTTGTGGATTTTGTGGTGTTTATGCATGAAAGCTGTGTTAGGGGACCTACAAATAGACATTATAGTTTTAATGTAAAAACTATTTTATATGCCTTACTAAAACCTGTGTCTTAGTTCCAGGCAGTATTGTAATGACGCTATATTGCCAGGGAATTTAGTGTTTTAAATCTTGTGCATATTTTTGTGGATATATTTTTAAGATGCTCTTGATAATTGGGATGTTTCAGAATGTTTTCTGTAAGTTCCTCAACACCATCCAAACCCCACTCTAATTCTGGTTTATACAACCAAGAGAAAAAGCCACCACCTGCTTTCATAACCACTTCTTCAGGTGAAGAAATCACCTTCCTAGGACACAAAAATCAGGGAATTTTTCCTTCTGTGGAAGCAGAAGGGAGCTAGGAAACCGGAAAAAGACAATGCTTGGGCGATGTGAAGATAATGCTAAGTCTGTGTCTGTCTCCAGCAACAAAGATTTAATAAAGGTGAGATTGAACCACTTCAGGACACTTTTCTTAGAGGGATTTTGCTAAAATCTGTTAGGATGAACTCGTCTCTAAGCCCATTCTTGCGTATATTGAAATAAACAGCAGCGTGACTCTAAATCTCAACTCTCGGCTTGGGGGAATACTGATACTTAATAAAGAAATCTGTGTTAATATTTTGCAAGTAAAACAACTTATTTTGCTGGAAATTCTCAGAGATTTCCATTGCTTGTGACACTCATGAATAAAGTCAAGGCTTTGGTTTAGCAGCATGAAAAATGGTTTAGGAAGAGCACTTAAGGCATATGTTCATTAATTAGGTCACTAAAGACAGAAAGAAAAAAAAGATATTTTTTTTTCCTACAGCTGGGTTCATTACTTGTAAAGCATCTGCCTCAAACCTTTTTGTAGTACAGTCCATGGAACCAGGAAAAGGGTTAGTTTAAAATGTGTATGGTGTTGAACAGAAAAATGTTTTAAGAATAAGGGATTCATGTTGAGGTTTACTCACTGTAATCTAAACAAATGTGTGAAATTCATAATAAATGTGTGTATGTATGTCTGTGTTGGAAGGAGGGTTTGATTAAAACATATTTCTGGTGATCTTCGGCACACTTAATTTTATATTCTGTAGATGCAGCTGCTCTCTAAGATATATATTTCTTCTGATTTTACGTCTCTAAGGTTTGGAGATTAGTTACATTGCATATTTGAACTATTTTTTCAGTTGTTAGAATTAAATAACTAGTTGTACTAGACCTCAGGTGTAAAATTACAGCTGATCAAAATTCAAATGTTCTCTTGTGCCTAAGAAGCCTTAATGACCTTCAATACTCTTCAGATGTCTCTCAGTGCTGGTTTTTTTGGGTTTCTATTCTTTGTTAAAATGCTATTTTGGTTTGCTTTTGACTCATTTCATGGTTTAATCCCTTTAACAGTGATCAACTGTAATGTCTGGAGATCAGGAACATACTTCTGTTTACAGTAGCACAGTTCAAAAATGGCTTTTTGAGATCTGCAAGCTATATATTCTCTTGAGCCATGGCTGCTTGGTTAGAAGGTTCCTGAGATTGTAAAATAAAGTTTTGCTACATCTTACTTTCTCATGTCATTGTTCATTCCATGCAATGCCCCACTACTTACTGACCTTTTAGCACTGACGCACAGAGGCGCATGTTCTGGCAAGTTCAAGAGTGCGTTACATCTCCCTACAGGAGACTCTTTCAAATGTCTGTCCTTGATCCAAGAAGCATGCTACTGTAAAAACTGAAAGGTCACTTAGTTTTCTCACTTTGTTCAGAAGAATTTAGCTTGTATGTTGCTTTATTGTCATAGTCACAGTTATGGAAGCTTAATCCAATATATAGTTCATATTTTTAATTTCTCCTGAGCAGCTCTGAACGTGTGTCAGTAATCGACAGTGTTCACACTGAATATTGTTTCTGGAGAGTGTACTGGGTGAAATTCCCTACGTACACAATTAAGAATTTTAAATGATGAATCAAGAGCCAATGAAAGCATAAATAAAATGGTCAAAGTTTCTGAAATCATGTGACATGAGTATCTCATGTTTGAGTCTTTCTGCTCACTTGTTTGTCGTGATTCTGAAGCAAAATGTAAGTATGGTCTGAGTATAGCTGGCATGATGATGTTTGTTAGTTTATCAATTTGTAACTGATACAATGGTATATCTGTGACGGTAGTTCAGGGTGAACTCCATGGGTTTATCTCAAAGTGATGAGTTATAATCCATCATGAAATGAGATTATTAAAATCCTGAGAATTTAGGTTTATACTTGAATTCTTAGTACTTTGAGGGAGGCATCCTTCTGTGAATATGTATATGGATATTTAGCGACTGAGTTACGCAACTAACCCACATGGAATATTTAAGCGGGGTGAGAGGGGCTGGAACAACATTGATTATTCTGCTGTATTCTGGGCCTGGTGTATGGGCTGCGAGGGGTCACTTGTCTCCCTCCTTCAGGGGAGAATACTGAGATGGTTGCAGTGGTCAAATGGAGCAAAATCCTTATCCAGTAATTATGGTGATGCCTTTGGTTTGGACTCTTGCTATCAAACACAGGTGTGCAAATTAAGCTATTATATTACCTTTTTCATTGCAAATGCCAGTGGAACTCTGGTTTGACTTACGTGGATTAAAATGTTGAGCATGGATCTGAAGTTGCATTTGGACGGTGTTCTGTGGACTTCTTGAGAGCAAATTATGCACAAATTGGGCAGTCAGGTGCTGTCTTCTGCTAAAAAAGATAGGATCAGTGCCTATGGAAAACTTTGTACTGTGGACACTAACAGCCTTGGCATTTAAATCCCACTGGAGCCATTACTGCAGTTTAGCTGTCTTTTGCCTGGACCAGAATATTTTGTTTCTTTGGCCTTTTTATCTTACTTTTTTTTTCTTTTTTTTTCAATTGATTATTTGAGCTAAATCTTTTGAAATACCATTCCACAAAAAATGTTTCTCTTCAAAATACTGTTGCTTCAAGCAGATGGCAAGTAGCAGTCACTTCTGAAAGGTAACTTATTGTTTGTTTACAGCTGACACAAGAAATAAGTTTCTTAATATTTAATCTGTTTTATTTTATCAGTTTAAGAGATTAATGAGGCACCATCAGTAAAATGTTACGTTCACACACCTCCTGTGATTTTTCAGAAAGTGGGTAAAGGTAACGTAAGTTTGTCAGTAACAAAACAGAGTCACGAGGGACTTGGCTTGAATCAACCAGCCCCAACTATTATGGAAAACCCCATCACGTGATAACTTTTATAAACCGATCAAGGTATTTAAAATAACCTACTATATGTTCAAGTTGTTGGTGATGCACAAAGTGAGGAGCGCTTTCTCGAGGGAGGACAGGATTTCTGGTTGCAGCAGCTGCTGCAAGTATTTAGCTGTTTCGTTTCCATTAAACTCGCTGTCAGTTTTGCATAATGATTTTTGATGTTGTGTTCTCTTTAGTTAAATGGATAAAATGCCAGAGACAATTAACAAAATGATATTATAAACTGGAATGGAAACCACACATTTGTAATGGCTCACAGGGTTTCTGATCTGAAAATGTGTACAAATGTCTCACGCAGTCAGCAACTGGTTATTTCATAGGCTAGTTGACCATGACCGCTTTAAGAAATTTCAGATACTGAGTAAAGGGCTGCAAAGTTGTCCTTTGCAACAGCAGCATGGCTAGTTTGATTTCACCTTTTGCAACGTTTTTTCTCAACAATACTTGGAGTTAGATTTTTTCTTGAAGCTACAAATGAAATAAAAACAAATGCATGTGTGCTCCCAGGGACAATTCATTGCTCATAATTCAATATAATTCATACAGTCTCTTTCCAGGCATTAGTTATGCATTTAAAGAAGGAATTTTAAAGACTTAGAACATAATAACTAGTTTAACTGTCTGTAGGTCTCAGAAAATTCTGTCACTAAATATCAAAGTTAGATAACACGATTTAATTCAACTGCTGTTTGTTCCCTGGTACGTTTTAAGCACTGGGATTTGTATATCTCAGTGGAACATCAGTATGATTTCATTAATAACTTTTATTCTATAACTTTGATATTAGGAGAATTATCGCTTTATCTTATAACGAGATTATTCCCATAATGGTAAACTAAAAAAAAATAAATTACATGACTCAGATTTCTGAAGAATTCTTGTATAAAAAAAGAAATAACTCTATGTATTTAATCATTATGCAAATTGTTATTCACAGTAAAGCAGTTCTCATATGTGAATGCAGTGGTAGAATTAGGATTCTTTTATGTGAATGTTGTTCCCCAGATACAAACCCCAAATGTTTAGCTAAAGAGGGGCAGTGAATCTGTCACAAACAGCTATTGCAAATGTAGTCTCAGAGCAACGAGGATACTGAAAGTGAAGTAACATTGCCAACGGCTTTATAACCTTCAAGCTTAATGTGTTTGGCTTTCAAGCTGCCTAAAAACAATTGCTTTCTGAGTATGTAATTTGAGTCTTTGAATGAAAATTAAGATGCGGAAAGAGTTTAGTAGCTCTCCTTTCAAGGTATGTTTTAAATATTCCACCTATTGAGAATATGATTTATTAGCAATACTCTCCATAGAGAGAACCTGCAGGAGGCCATCCTTCACCAATATTCACAATAATAATCCTAGCTAAAGGCACAGTGGTTTTGATAAGTGGAAAACAAGCAAATAATCATGTGCAAAAACAACACTAGGCCAGGTTCTCAACTTGGGAATCTTCAATTCACACAGTGGGCACTCGTGTTATTTTTGGAATAGTTGGAATAACTTGGAACCTTGTAAGGTTCCCTGGATTCAGGGAGTTAGCCTGTCTACCCAGTTGCTAGTTCATGCGTAGTTTTAGTTCAGAGATCAGAAATGATGCTGCTTTAAGGAATTTCACCTGGAAGGAAGGGGAATATATTTCTGTAATCTCTGGCTCTGCTCCTCGCTTCCAGTTCAACTGGGTGCTACCCTGTTGGTGAAAGTGGGTGTTAACAATTCCCAGGGCTGCTTCTATCTGCATGCTGGGCTGAAGCTGACGCACAATTTAAGTAGTTCTTTAGGGGTCAAACTGAGGACCTGCGCTAAGCTCATAGGGAAGAGGGCATGTGTATTTTCTAGCTAAGAAGCAAAAAACCCATTGGTCTTGACTGTATTTTCCTAGTCCTCTGGAGACAGCGTAACTCCGTTGACTTGAGTATGTTCCATGGCAGGCTTTTGTTTTCTACCTGGGTTATATAAATTCCATGGCAGATAGTACAAGTGCCAAGTACTGTTTTATCAGAGGGACCCCTCAAGCTTATTTTACTGAAATATGTTTGTTCTCTGGCCTCCCACGAGGACACTCAGCTTTGCTTCCCTGTACCACCCTGTTTGGGTGGTAACTCCTTGGTGAGGAGCCTACAAACAGCTGCTGCAATCTGGACCTCTTGCTGCCTTTGCGGCCTGTGGAGCTTCGCTCCTCTTTGTCCCAGAATTCTGGTGCTGTCCTTTTCCTTTTACTTGTCCCCTGTTTGCCACCTCCCCCCTTCCCTCCCGCACAGTTCTGTTTCTGAATAAATGATTTTCAAGTTAATTTACTGTCTAGCACTGGGAACCCTGCCTGAAGTTCAGAAGCTGAATCAGCCGCGTTTGTTGTGACGGATGGGGGGTTCTGGTTAAGTAGGGATTTGCATAAACGTGCATTGGAGTAGTAGGCATCAGAGCATAATCAGAGAGTAACCAGAGAAATCAGAAACTCTCAAGTGTCTGGGAGCAAATGCTGGAGAGAGTAGGACCTTACACATTTATTTAGGGGTCAATAACTATTGAGCTTCCCTGCAGATTGCCCCAGGATCCAATTGCCTGAGGAAATTGTTTCAGCTGAGGCAGTAAATCATCACTGTGATATTTCTGATCCTCAGGCCTTGTTAGGAGTATTCCACTGCCCGTCTTCCCTCTGTCCTAATTCCTCCCTCCCCTCGCTGCCTCTCTGAGAGCCGTAGTGGAGGCTCTTTGCAAAGGTCATGGAAGGGGAATTTGTGACTGGAGGAAAAAATGCACTGAATGTGACTCTGCAGTGCCTGTTAGGCAGTTCTGTGTGGCTGAGGGTACTGTAGCTCGTGGGTCTGTGTTGTTAATTTACAACATAAGCAAGCAAGTAACATTCTAGTTTTCAATCTGGTCTTGGAGTTGTGGCATCTGTGACAGTACGGCACATCCAGCACAGCAAGGATCAGTGAGCCTATGCCTTGGGAGAGTCCTGAGTTTCACCTTTCTGGGCTTGTGAGAGCTTTACAGCTTTCAGCATACCATGGTGTGGCTTGTGGGACAAACTAAAGTGTGAAAAAGTTGATGAAAGTGAAGTTAGTAAGAATTATTTAACTCTGGGCAGAGATAAGAGGCTTTTTAGCACATGCTAATGAGAGGAAGAGTTCAGGCAGAAGTGATAATGTATTTCTAAAGTTAGTCTATAAGAAGGACAGGCAAGGAATAATCAAACCAAGCCTTTTTTTTTCCAGTTTTAGGTATTTCAGCACAAGCCAGTGTAGACAGTTGTATGATTGTTCCAGCCACCCAAATCCATCAGCTGTGTGTGCTGGCACAGTGCTGTGCTAAAGCAGCTCTATAGCTTCTGGGTCACAGCTGGCCCTCATTCATCCCGCTTGAAGCACAAGCAGAGTAAATGAGCAGCTGTTTGCCCTCAACGTTGTAGACATACCCTCTGGCTTCATTCTTATGGGTAAACAAAGAGTGGGTTTGAGTTTTTTAAGAAATATTCTTAATTCTTACTATATTTGTCTTTTTATCAAAAAAAAAACAACAGAGCAGCTGGAGGATTTCTGTGTAAAAAGCGATATGATTGAGTTCTAAAGAATGAGAATTCTTATTCTGGCTGACAAGGACTCAGTGGTAACTTATTTTTCAATTATTTTTCAACTTTTTGTTATTTCATTTCTGAAATTTTTGCCATCCCAATGAATCACTGTGACTGTGGGTAAAAGAAAGCCTATGCTGAAAGTTTTGCCTACCGCTTTCTTAGTATTGCCTATGGAAACTTCTGGAAAAATCTTCCAGCAAAACAGGAGTGGCAAATCTTATTTCCTAATATAGCACAAAAAAATGCAACAATCATCAAAAAAACCTTTTAATTTATGAAAATAAGATGAGAAAGGGCCATATTATGCAGAAGAAATTCTTTTGTGCATTTGTGGTAGCTGAAGAAAAAGTACATAGGCTGAGAATTTGAGTCCTATGGAGACTTATTGAGATTGTAATACACAGTCAAGGATCTTTTCTATGTCATACTTATCTGAGGACTTCTTTGAAAATGTATTTACGTATTTTATATTGCTATTAGTTAGCAGGTATTAATGTATTTAGCATTATATATGAGTTCATTGTGAACCCTTTATACTACCTTTGCTCTTATTCTGGGCTAATGTATTTCATTATGTTTTTATTAGTGACTTAGCTACAGTATTGTAGACAGGTCCTGACATCCTCAGACCTTTCATGACACGTTGCACTGCTTCAGTCTGGAGTGGTTTCTTTCAATCTCACCGCTTCACATTGCTAGCACTTTAAATAAACTCATGGACTTTCTGAGTTTAGTTATCGCTAAACTTTTCAAACGTTTCCCCTACCAGATTTAAAATGAAATATCCGCAGCACAAGCACTACTAATTCACTAAGCAAAAGCATCACGTTTGGATGCATATTCCCTGATTCCCAGGAGGGAGGGAGCGAGCTCAGAGGTGGTTAGAGATGTCTTGGTGTGCTTAGGAGTTTGGAGTCTGCTCTTGACACTGCTGCAGACACTGGGCAGCAAGTACCATTGGGAGATATTTATTCACTCAAGTACTCGGTGGGGAAAATATTTTCTCTTCTTCTTAAATAAATAAATAAATAATGTGTAATTTGCTGACACAAACTATTTGCTTAAAACAGGCACTAGGCCTTGGGGAGATATTTATGATACCGGCTAGATTGACTTCAGCAAGCAGCAGCTGGTGCTTTCACACTGCTCGGTGTTGGAATGATCTTCTGTACTGCAAGGTAGAGAGGCAGAAAATACAGCTGCATCTTTCTGGAGCTAATTTTAAAAAAGCAATGAGCTGGTAATTACCACTTTTCCCAGCTGGTCTTTATGAGGGTAAAAGGTTTAATCATAGATCGAGGATGGAAGAGGAAAATACTAAGCAGGCTGCAAACCAGTGTTAATAAACATCCCTCCTGGAGATACTTAGAAATTTAAGCTCTTGTTGGCTGGGAGGAGCTGGGAATGAAGATTATCTGCAAAAGGTTATCTGACGGGCCTTGGGGTTACACCCTCTGTATGTGAGTTTCCTCAGTGTCCTGGTTTGGGGTGGAGCAGGGCCAGCTCTCCGTTCAGTGAGAGACCCTTGCTCACAGTTGTTGCCATGGCAACCAGGGTCAGCTGAGATGGTTTTTACCCCAGGGAGGGGTCACACCTGTGGGGAGGAGCAGACAGGTGAGGTGACCCAAACTGATCAATGGGGTGTTCCATTCCATCCGCCATGCTCAATATAAAAGCTGAGGGATCAAAGGGGTTGGGTTGGCTCTTCTTTGTTGGCTTCTTCTTCAAGGGCTTTTCTCCACTATTGGTTCTTCAATGGACTGCTTCTTCAGTGACTGATGTCTGAGGAGGACCCTGTCAGCTCACCTGCCTTTGATCCCGGTCAGTGTGTTCCAGTTCCCATTTGTCACTGAGTCCAGTCTGGAACTTCCTCCATGCCTGCCAGTGACACCTCCCTGGGAGCTTGATACAGTTTTGTGTATATTTGTATATATTGGATCTATTTCATTATTTCCTTTTTTATTTTATTATTAATATTGCATTAGTTTAGTTTTTTCTAAACTCAGAAATCCCTTTATCTCTCTTACTCCTCTCCTTGGAGCGAGAGATGGGGGAGAGCATCTGTTGTCTTGTCAGTGGCCAACCCGGCTGAAGCCACGACACTCATGTGATGAGGGTTTCATGTGGGCTCCTCCAGTTCTGTGTGATCTTCTCAGGCCTGGGGGGAGGAAACTGAATTCATCTCGTTCCAAAAGGTGCAAAATAAAGGGTATTTTCTGTGGATTTTTTTCAGTCAGCATCTCATTTCTTCTTGATTCATACAAATAGCTTACAAGCTCGACTAATGCAACAAAATATAAATATTTATGCACCCATTTAGCTAATGTTTGGCTCTATTTATAAACACGAGCATCTTGCAAGAGCTTCTTTTTGACAAGTAAATAAAGTGAGTGCCTGTGTGTTAAATTAACCATGCTTCGTTAATTCGTCCAAAATATCAAGTCTTAGGTAATAACTAAACCAAAAAGTGACAATAGAGTAGGTTTGGTGGGAATAACTTAAATACTTAAACTTCAGGAGAACAAGAAGCTGTTGTTTACTTTCTTAGTTGGTGGGGGGAAAGAGGATAAATCTGTTTGTGTTTAACATTAATTTCAGTTTTTTAACTGCATTGTTATTGCACTGATATGGAGGGTAATAGGAGAGAAGAGCAGTCACATGTTAATGTACTGGTCTTAGGGTCAACTTCTATTTGCTGACTTTTCTGCTATGACTAACAGGGAATTGTGTCAAACCCAGGTCTAGTTCAAGGTTTGGTTTTTGCAAATCAGAACCCAGACTTAGAATTCTGATGAATTTATGGGTGATGAATGAGATTTTTGATAGTTCTGCCTGTCAGAACATGAGAAAGCTTTTGAGAGCTTTTAAACTAACACTTTTTAATGTGGCCCTGCATACTTAGTTTACCGTATGATTATTCTCTTGATTGACTTTGTTGATGGCATATCAGTCTAAGTCGGCTGGATTTGACACCTCTGTATTGAATGATAGAATGTTTTGCTCTTGTTAAGAAACAATAATTTATTAAGCATGATACGGCAAAATGGATTCACATCACTTAAACGTGTTTCATCTCATCTCTTGATTGCTCAAATAAATTGAATTAGGTCAGGGGATATTAAAAGTGAGCTGTTCTCTGTAAGAGGGACCATTGTGGGTTATCTGCCTCGCTGTCCCAGGTGGATGTCTGTCCTAGGTGGGCAGTAGACTTCATAAGGGGGCAGAAAGATCTTGCCAAAGGCCTCATCCTGCACCCAGTGAGAACAGAACTCAAGATTTCAAGAACTGGATTGGGGCCAGTTTGACGGGAGTCACATTTCTTTGCCTGAAAGTGGAAGCTGAGTATTTATGTGTGATAGGAGACTCCGAGTACATCAGGGACCTGGAGTCACGGGACTTGCAGGGAAGCTCCATACTGTTCCCATCAGTGTGTTTGTGCTCTGTGAGGGGGCCAGGCAGCTTCTAGGGTTTGGGGATCACGTTTATTCCTGGCTGTGTGCAGAGGCTAAGCCAGTACATCACATGTCTATAACACTGGGTTGAGCCAAGGGGCTTGGTTTGTGGTATCAGTTCTTCTCTTCTCATGCGTGCTTTTAGGTGTGCAAAGTCCCTTCAGTTAATTAAAAGATTGACTTAGTCATATGCAGCCACTGAACCATAGGTAAAACCTTTGAAGTGTGAATTATATGCAAGTAGAAAGATATTTTTAAATATTTGTTCATCAAAAATATTTCTCAGTTGCTGTCACCTGTTGTGTTGAAATGGATCCATGCCTGGTTTTGCTTTCCCTTCAAAGTCCATCAAACAAATAGTTTTTAAAGTCAGTTAGGACAAAAAAAAAAAAAAAAAAATTCTTTCTTGCATCAGGTATGTAACAGATGAGTGTGTGGAAAAACACTTTTTGTCAGCCAAAAGGAAATGAAAGTGCCTTTTTTTTTGGTGCTCTACGAGAGAGAAACGTGCTAATAGAATGGCATCTGGCTAATAGCACAGCAGATGAAAACTGGGCCATGACAGCAAAGGTGGAAAGGTCAGAAAAGAAAGAGAGAAAATTATCTCATTTGGAGGTGAAGGTCATCTGAAATAAGTGATTTCACGTTTAAAAGGCTGACGAGGAGAAAATTGATGAATGTTAACATATTTCTATATTGGTTTATTTCATTCTTTTTTCTTTTTTCATTTGTAATGCTTACGTACTCAGGAAGTTGAGGTATGTTTTTCACTTTTAACTTGTAAATATCCATAGAGTGAATAAAAGTATTTACAACATATCATAATTCATATTTCACTTTAAACTCTTATGATCAACTGTTAATATTGTTATAAATGTATTGATACATGTTAATTATTAATGTGTTAATATTGATTTATTAACATGTTAATATTAAAATGACCTAAGTTTCATACGTTACAGCAGGCATAAGGTATTTTAAGCACATTAGAACCTATCCTAGTAGAAAGCTCAGAAATTAATAGATTTCTGTCTAGTCATTTTTGTCAAGAAAGTGTTTTATTGAATGGGAATGTTAAATCTCTTTAATCAAGCTGATCATACCTTATATTTTTATATATATATATATATATATATACTTTTTGAATGATATATACCTGGAAATTGGTGTCATGTTTAGGCACAGTACATTGCTATATCAGCATGCTGTTTTTCTGTCGGAGGAAATCGCAGTGAAATGATGGTATCCGTTCGGAGATGTTAAGAGTTCCTCCTCCTAACAGAAGTCATTTCAGGTTGATGTCTAAATTTCAGGACCTTGCAGAGTATTCGCACAAAGCCCATTTTTCAAGTCAGAGCTTTAGGTGGTATTTAAATGAGACATAGATTTTCTGTTCAACCATATCTACAGGGTGAATTTCACCTTTACAGTGCCATAACCATTCAGTTACAGTTCTTGCTGCTGTCAATGCCGAAGTGAAGCTCTAGTGCTGTATTTTCTGGTGTCCAACTGGCATAAGTTATTTCAGCTGCTGTTGACTGTATTACTCCAATGTATATGTAGTCATTATTTACTCCTACAAATAATG